>CM053603.1:6458784-6489518 GCA_028646535.1 Procyon lotor
GGTGGGGGGGCAGGGGAGGAGCATCAAGCAACCCAAGTCCAAAGCCCAGGGCAGGACGTGCAGCGCTGACGCGAGAAGATGCGTTCACAGTTAATGTAAGGCATTTAGACTTCAGAAAGAAGTAAGACCAACCGGATTCTAGATGCAGATGTTGAAGATGGAGGGGGAGCGGGCGGGCGGGGGCAGTTGGGAGGCGTGTTCAGCGTTTTTTAGGTTGATTTGTAACCAGTGCCAAAAAACCAATGGGTTTCGGTTCCCGGGCGGGGAGTGGGGGTGGTGGGTTGGGAGATAGTCATTGGTGTATGAATACACAGACCACGTCATGGATGAACAAATGAATTTCATAGTGCATTTTGATTGGATGAGTTTTTCAGACGGCGTTGTGCCAATATACAGTTTAAAGAGCAGGCATGAAAAGAGACAAGACAAGAAACACAGTCATTATCCATTGAACGCAGGGCGGGCAAACCCATGTCACCCGGTCACTTGGGGGTGGCAGCTGAGGCCCAGGGCCCCCCCCAAGCCCTCCCTCCCCAAACCCTGGGGACTTGCCCTCAAAAGGGTCTGCCTCTCCCTGCCTCAGCCTGGCTGAGCTCTGGCCTGACCTAGCGGGCTTACCTGGGAGGCAGAAAGGGGTGGCTGTGGGCTCCTTGCCCCGCAGGTTGGGAAGATAACATCCTAAAAGGGTCCACACACCCACCCTCTATCTTTCCCTCCAGATGATTCTAATTCAGGGCCCCGGGGAGATGGGGCCGGGGAGGTGGTTGGCCAACAACCCAAATACAGCAGACCCAAACACCTTCAACGGTAATAATAGCAATCATAGTAACCGCCGTTCAGGAACGAGCTATTTCCTGGCAGGTTCTGTGCCAAACCCTTCCCGTGGATTGCTCGCACTTGTTAAAAGTTGCCGACTCCCTCCCTAGAATGTCAGCCCTGGGGTGGGGGCGGGGGGCAGGCATTCTTGTCTGTTTTCGCTTTGTTCAATGCCCGGCATGCAGCAGGCGCTCAGTGGATGCCTACTGAATGCATGAGTGAACGTGGAGCTCGCAGGGATCCAATGAGGTTAATTATGACAGTTGTCCCCATTCTCTGTGAGAGGAGGCCATGCAAACCGCCCAAAGTCGAACAGCTTGTAGGGAGGGGTGTTTGATTGTACTAGTTTGTACTAGTACTAGTCCTGATGTTCCTGAATTGGACCCCGGGCCGCATCCTCCTGCCCTTCCCTATCCCGCCAGCCTGGAGAACGGGCCACTGGGGTCCCGCCCAGTGGATCTCTTATTGGGGCCCGGAGGTTTCTTGCCCGGCTGGGGTGCTGGGCCGCCCTTCTGACCTCTGGACCAAGAGGGCCACTGGTTCAGAACTGCCGTGTGCTCAGCTGGATGGTGAGTTATTACGACTCCCAGCTGGAGCTCTGGATCCCTTAGAAAGGACAGAGATGAGGCCCAGGCTCTGGCACAGGGGCCAGGTGGCGAAGCCTGATGGCGACAGCCCCAAGGGATGAAGGGAGGGCAGAATTTCTGGCTCCGAAGGCCGAGAGGAATGGGCAGGACAGCACTTGGCAGGGAGGTGTCAGGGGTCACGTCGAGACTGGCCTCCTCTGCGGAGCTCCTCAGCCCCACCAGCCCTCCAGGATGGAAGAATGGATCAGTTAGTCCCTTTCTCCTGGGGGCCCTAATGGGGCCACCCCAGGGGAGCCACCAGTGAGCTCTCAGGAGTCACAGGATTAGGGTGCATGACCTTAGGCAGGTCCCTCACCTGCTGGAGCACCAAGCGTTCTCTTCCTTATCTGGGAAATAAGGAAATGGGGCCACACCCCAACCACGTCTATTGTCCACTTTTCTCTGCCTGTTTTGAGCGGCCCCCCACCTCCAGCCCCCTCCCCACCCCGGCCTCCCTGGCCTTCTGGCTCCCTTCTGGCTCAGCTTGGCGAATGGGAGGTGCTGGCAGGAGATGGAGGGTGGAGGAGAGACGGGCTTGGGTATTTCTCCCAGTGTTTTGGGCCCGCCTTCCTCTCCAGCAGGGGCTCTGTCCCTCCAGGTCCTCAGCTCCTGCCAGGCGGCCCCTCCCCGTTCCAGCTCGGATTTCCTCCCCGATTCAGCACCTGGGCAGGTAACAGCTCCCATGGTGGCGGGGTGCTGGGCACTTCGCCATCCCTCTGCCCCCCTCCCCTCCTTTCCGTGAGTGGTCTCTGCTTTCCGATCCCTTCAGCTGAACCCTCTGAGGGAATTCTTTTCTGTCCTGACCCCCTGACCTGTACCCCGGGCTAATTCACGGGAACCGTTTGGCACAGCACCTGTCATGCACCTGAGTGTGCTGTTCCTGCCGGGCATTATTTTTATTGCTATTATGAGGAGGCTGATGCCCCCCCGCCCCGCCACTGGCTTCAACAGTCTTTGCCCTTTTGCTCTCCCTGTGAGGATCTCCTGCCCTGCCCCCAGTCTCCCGAGGGCTCCCAAGCCTGGGCTCACTCGCAAATGGCCGAAGAGGGGGTCTGCGATAGGAGCTCTGGGGCCCCAAGTCTTTCAGACGAGGGGAAAGGATGATGTGGCCTGGGGGGCCACCGCAGAGGGGTCCAGAACCCCCCCCAAGTCACAAGTCTCCCAAGCCTGGGGATGGAAGAGGGTGGACATCCTGGGGACCTTCTTAAGGCCTTGGCAGTGGTGTCCCCTGTTGGCTCAAGGGCCATGGCTCCCTCCTGAACCTCCCCCCATGAACCAGAAGGCGGTTAGTTCAAGCAGAATGGACTTGAAGCTGTCCTTTCTGGGTCCCCCAAGACTCTATGGAGTTTGGGGGCAGGGCTCACTCAGCCTTGGGGTCCTTTAATTGTCCGAACGTACTCATCCATGTTATATATTCACACATCAACAGCCAAGAGGCAGGGGAGTTCACGCTGCAGAACTGGGCCCAGAGCTGTGGCTCTGGGCTCCCCCGTCTCCCTGAGCTGCCCTCCTGAGGGGTTGCCCTTGCCCCTGGGGTCCCCGCATCTCCCTCTTTGGTCACGGTCAAGTGCTGGCCCAAGTCAGCTGTGGCTCCTGGGACTGCTGCTTCTGGAAGATTCCCCCCATTCTCCACCCAGCCAGGAGTTACCCAGAGAGAAGCTGGCGGGAAACTTACCCCAAACTCAGTCACGAGGATGTCGGTGATGCTGCCCAGAACAGTCACAAAGTCGAAGATGTTCCAGGCATCGCGGAAATAATTCTAGAATGGGGACCCACAAGATAGGGATGCCAACGCAGGGCTCCATGCCCGGCTGCCACCGCTGGCCCCAGGGTATATTAGGGCACAGCTGCTGATCACCCCGAGTGCCCACAGCACTTATGATTATTCGAATAGCAAAATGCTGCTGTGTGGGCTGCTCAGTATCATCTCCTCTGAGTTCCCTCCTCCCCAGGACCCCATGGCTCTTCGGCCCCAGAGGGGGGCCTCTGCAGCCCAGTTCAGCTCTGCTGGGGGGGCGCTACCCTGTGGGCGTGCTTGTCCATCTGACACATCTGAGGGCTCCCTGACACTCCCGATACTTTATAAACGATGTCACTGGGATTCTCATGGAGACCCTCGGAACAAAGGATTATCAACCATTTTTTACAAGGCGACTGAAGCTCATCGAGGCTACTCGCCCCTCTGAGGTGAGTCCAGAGTTTGCATTCAAGAACCCCCCCTTGTTATAGCACGCTCGCTAAGAGTGGATTGTGGGTTGACATCCCCACTTTGCTACCATCCTGCTGTGTGGCTGTGGGCCAGTGACTTAACCTCTCTGTTCTTCCACTTCCTAATCTGAAGAAGGGGGATGGTAACAGGGGCACAAAGGCCTTTTGAGCACACAGCAGGCTTTGCTTCCTGGTCCCCTCATGGTTTGATGGGGCCGCGTGTCTGGTTATAACCAATGGGTTCTGAGCGGAGACAGTGTGAGCTACCTCCTGGCCAGTGCGGTGTTCACCAGAACTCTTTTAACCCTGGACCTGGTGACCGTCCATGTTCCAGGTGGCGGCTGCTCTGTGGGCCTGGGTCCCTGTGTAACTACGAGGCAAAGAGCCCCCTCCCTGCTGCGTGTCAACAAAACCTTTGTTGATCTAAGTGACTGAGATGTGGGGGCTGTTTGTTACTGCATGGAAACTTGATCTACCCTGACTGTCACAACCCTGGGCTGGGTGCTGGCTTGCTTGGGTCACACGGGGACAGCACACTGTTATGAGAATGCTGAGACGTTCCCCATGCTTTGGGCTCGCACCGAGCAGCATCTCTGCCTGAATCCAAGGGTCTGGTTCAAACAGAGAGCCCTGCCCTCAGGGCTCAGTGTGATCCACACCACACACAGCCCTTCCCAGCACTCTCAGAAAGCAGAGGCTCAGGTCCCAGTCTGAGGGGTCAGTTCCTCCCCTGAGCAGCCGCTCTCAGAGTGAAGAACCCAGGCTTTGGAACTGCGCTTCCCAGGATTAAATTCTTTGAGGCTGTGTGAGTTAAATGTCCTCGAAGCTGGACTGGTTGGGCCTTAGAGCCCTCTTCTGGAAGACAGGGGTGTAACAGCAATCAGATCAGGAATGGGAACCCAGACGTGGAGTTCCGTTATACAGTAGGCGCTCAATGAATGGATGCTATTTTAGACTCAGTTGAAAGGAATTAGGGTCCTACTGGCACTTTCGGTGTTTTCGCAGATGTTGCAGGGGCCCTGCACACATCCCTTCATACTGTGACTACGCGTCCTCTGGTTGCAAATTTGCTGGGAAATTAACAGCTCCCCGGGAGCAGCCCTTGACTCTGACCGATAAGCACTGGGGGATAAATACCCCAGCTCTCTCCTCTCAAGTGAAAGGACCCTGAAGTATGTGCTCTCTGCTGCCCCCTGTTGATCCTCAGTGGAACTGTGCCCCCTAATACATTCTGTACTGGCTGCCTTCTGGCTCCTGCCTCCCTCACGCTGAGCTTCCCGGGTTTTTCAGATAAATTCCTTGCACTTAATCCTTATCTCAGGCTGTGTCCTGGGAAGCCCCAACGAAGGCAACTTTCTAGGAGTCTGGCCACAGGCCTCAAGCCCTTGGACTAGAGAGCTCCCCTCATCACCTAAATTGCACAGGGTGAACTTGGGGCTTCATCTAAACTGGAGGGGGAGGCTCCAGGCAGGCCCCCGTGGGATAGTCAGGGGTGGGGGAGATAGAGCCCTAGCCCTTGGGCAGAGCCACTCTATCACCAGAAGATGGACTGGGGATTCCAAAATTGTACAGTACAGCTGTGTTGGGCAGGTCCCATGCCTAAGCATGTAGACCATGCTCCCCTCTGCCCCAGGAGGCTGGCATACGGTATACTGCTATTTGGTAGAGTGCCTTGCTTGAGGCCAGGTAGCTAGAAAGAGGCTGGGGCAGGATGTGCACCTGGATGCAGGCACACCAGAGCCTGGTCCCTACCCCCCACTCGTGTCCTGCCATCCATACTGGTGGCAACCCCAGGACCGCAATGCTGAGTTGGTACCATTACTCAGGATGCAGGGTGCCTGGTGTTCAGCACAGGACCTGACCTCCCAGGCCGTCTCCTGGACTCGCCTGGGCTATTTGTTAAAAATACAGATTCCGGGGTGCCTGGGTGGCTCAGTGGGTTGAAGCCTCTGCCTTCGGCTCAGGTCATGATCTCAGGGTCCTGGGATCGAGCCCCGCATCGGGCTCTCTGCTCAGCAGGGAGCCTGCTTCCCCCATTCTCTCTGTCCACTTGTGCTCTCTCTCTCTCTCTGTCAAATAAATAAGTAAAATCTTTAAAAAAAATACAGATTCTGGGGGAAATCTGAACCTCTGGGGTTGGCTCGGGGGCATCATTTGATTTTAAGAAATCTCCCCAAGTGCTCCTGATGGGTAAGAGGGTCGGGAGTGTCTGCCTTGGAAGAGAAGGGTGGGATGATGAGCCTTCCTGTGGCCCCTCCTGGCATTTAGGGGGCACTCCATGCCAGGCTTCACCCTCGCTTTATCCAGACACACTTGGTCTGGGCTTTTCATGGGCTCTTCTGAGGAAGAGGCAGAGGACAGGCCCTCGCGATGGAGAAGGGTGGGGTGACAGAGGTATGATATGAATTGAGGGCTCTCTGGTGCCAACGCTGACACCCTTTGCCACCTCGGGAAGCTAAGGCGAGGAGCCAGCCTCTACCCCATTAGAGCCTGGCTGAGGCCGTGGACCGTAGACCGCTCTCCTCAGGGAGGTGGGCTCAGCGGCTGGTGGGACGGAAGCCATCTTGAATCAAGTCTGAGCTCGGCCACTCACCGGGGGATATTCTTGAAGTCACCCCCAACACACGACCCCACCAGTCCAGGCTTTCTTCACTTTTTTTTCTTTTCTGGCTTTGACCCTCCTTGGCCCCCGGGGAAAACCTTCTTAGAGGGAAGCTTTGTAAATGCATAAAATAAAATACCTAGGATTGCAAGGGGGCCCCTTAAAATACGCTGATCACAGTATTTTCTTCAATGATCTGATGATTAATGCACTTCTCTTTAACACACTACACAATTTCTAGCTGTAGGCTGGAGAGTCTCTAGCATTTGCAGTGGGGATGAGCACAAACGAAATCTGGAGGGGCCCTGCGATCTCTACGGTGCCCCACGAAAACGTCTGATTTTTATCGGGGACCCAGACCGCACCGGTAACACGGCAGGGGGCTGTTTGCCTTCAAGACGGAAGGAAATGTGAAAGTCTGGTTAGCGGCTTGTGAAAAAGAAAGGATTTTTTTTTCAAATCACATCTGATTTCACAGACACTCCCCCGCCCCTGCCCCGGCCACATCCACGGATCCGTTTAGGGATCAGTGGGCCTCCGGTTAAGAACGCCTGCGTTAGGCAAGCTAGTGGGGCCTGGACTGCGTGTAAAAAAGAAAGGCAGGACCATCAGTGGAACACACAGCTTAGAGCACAGGACACACGACAAGGGCACAGATCATCTCCGTTGTGTTTGGATGTCTGCCGGCTGCCTCCCTGGGAAGATGTACGCATTTCTGTGGATTGTGGTTTAGAACCGCTGGAACGCCATGCACTTGCCCTGTCCGGAGGTCGCTCTCCTTAAAGCGGATGATCATTGCGCCCGCCCCTTTGGATCACTTCGAGGAATGACTGCACCCGGACGCACAAGGGACCTAGTAACCCTCAACAGATGCTGGGTCTCGTCGGTGTCACTGGGCAAGCGCGCCAACGCCTACATGGGGTCTGCGGGCACTGGAGCGATGCTCAAGCCACTGCTGGGGTTGGGGGTCTCGGGGCCAGCATCCAGTGCCCCTCCGGGTTTCCCCCCACGGCCCACAGCTCTAGCCCCAAGGCCGTACTTACCAGAATCCCAAAAGCCATGACTTTTAGCAGACATTCCAGAGAGAAGAGGGAGGTGAAGACGATGTTGAATACTCGCAGGGCGTTTTCATAAGCCACAGAGGCCCCATAGAACTGGAGTGGGGAGGAGGAAGGATAGTGGGGTCAGCGGGTGGGGTGTGGGCTGGGGAGGCAGCTCTACAACTGTGCAGTACGGGGGCAGGTGGGACTCGGACGCTGGGCTTCCCAACGTCCTGTGGAGGCGACCCAGGCCCCAGGCAAGCCCTCTGGGGGCTGGGCTAATCTTTTCATAGCAAAATGAGCACTTCCTTGAGTTCTGCCTTAGCATCCCAGATCCCAGGACTGCCTGCTCGAGGGCCCTCCTGATGGGATGCAAGACTTTCTGTTTTTGTTTTTGTTTTTTTTTTTCCCAGATCTCTCTTTAAACCCTTACCTGTGAACTCCCAAAAGATCACTCCCCAGCCCAAGACTTAGAACACGCCCGGCACCCCTGGAACTTTCCTTGTACCTCTTTCCAATCAGCAGCCCGCCCCGGAAGTAACTTCTATTCTGACTGCTTCTGAACTCTTCTTGCCCAAACTGTCTAATGAGGTTCAAGTTTATAACCTTTAGCCCTGAGGGCCAGGTTACAGGAGACATGGCAAATTATATTCCCCATGAGAAAACCAACGCACCCAGAAGTGGGACCGTTTTTATTCAACTCATCTGATTTGCTCAAAAAGTCAACAGCATGGCGGGGGGAGGGGGAAGGATGGGGATGATAGAGATTTAAAAGACAAAACCCAGAGACCTTGAGTAGCCATTTGGATCTTGGCTCAAAAAACAACTCATGGGGCACCTGGTTGGCACAGTGGGTTAAGTGTCAGGCTCTTTCAGCTCAGGTCATGATCTCAGGGTTGTGAGATTGAGCCCGTGTCAGGCTCTGAGCTCAGTAGGGAGTCTGCTTAATATTCTCTCTCTCTGGGCACCTGGGTGGCTCAGTTGACTGCCTTTGGCTCAGGTCATGATCCTAGAGTCCCAGGATCAAGTCCCGTATTGGGCTACCAGCTCCATGGGGAGTCTGCTTCTCCCTGCGACCTTCTCCCCTCTCATGCTCGCTCTCTCTCTGAAATAAATAAATGAAATCTTAAAAAAAAAATATTCTCTCTCTCCCTCTCCCTCTGTCCTTCCCCACTTCTAAAAAAACAAACAGGGGCGCCTGGGTGGCTCAGTCGTTAAGCGTCTGCCTTCGGCCCAGGTCAGATCCCAAGGGCCTGGGATCAAGCCCCGCATCGGGCTCTCCACTCTGCAGGAAGCCTGCTTCTCCCGCTACCATTCCCTCTGCTTGTGTTCCCTCTCTCGCTGTGTTTCTGTCAAATTAAAAAAAAACAAAAACAAAAACAAAACTTAAAAAAAATAAAAAACAAACAAACAAAAAACCCAACTCATGCTGCAAAAGACATGTTGGGGACAATTTAATACGTATCTTAGAGAATTATCACTCATCTTGTTGAGCATAAGAATATGCAGGAAGGGGCGCCTGGGTGGCTCAGTTGTTAAGCATCTGCCTTTGGCTCAGATCATGGTCCCAGGGTCCTAGGATCAAGCCCCACTTAAGTCTCCTGGCTCAGTGGGGAGTCTGCTTCTTTCCCACTCCCCCTGCCCCTGCTCTCTAATAAATAAAATCTTAAAAAAAAAAAGAATATATAAGAAAATTTATTTCTTAGAAATACATACTGAAGAATTTAAGGGTAAAATACTATGGTATCTATTATTTAAAATACTTCAAAAAATAACATGCAAATGGCTACCAGGCACATGAAAAAATGTTCATCATCGTTAGCTATCAGGGAGATTCAAATCAAAACCACACTGAGATACCATCTTACACCAGTTAGAATGGCCAAAATCAACAGGACAGTAAACTACAAATGTTGGAGAGGATGTGGAGAAAGGGGAACCCTCTTACAGTGTTGGTGGGATTGCAAGCTGGTGCAGCTACTTTGGGAAACAGTGTGGAGATCCCTCAAGAAATTAAAAATAGAGCTACCCTATGACCCTGCCATCGCACTACTGGGTATTTACCCCAAAGAAGCAGATGCATTACAAAGAAAGGCCACATGTACCCCAATGTTCATAGCAGCAATGGCCACAATAGCCAAACTGGAAAGAGCCAAGATGTCCTTCAACACACAAACGGATAAAGAAGATATGGTCCATATATACAATGGAATATTATGCCTCCATCAGAAAGGACGAATACTCAACTTTTGTATCAACATGGACGGGACTGGAGGAGATTATGCGGAGTGAAGTAAGTCAAGCAGAGACAGTCAATTATCATACAGTTTCATTTATGTGCGGAGCATAAGGAAAAACATGGAGGACATTGGGAGAAGGAAAGGAAGGGTGAATTGGGGGAAATCAGAGGGGGAGATGAACCATGAGAGACTGTGGACTATGAGCAACAAACAGGGTTTTGGAGGGGAGGGGGTGGGGGTTGGGCGAGCCTGGTGGTGGGTACTGAGGAGGACACGTATTGTATGGAGCACTGGGTGTAGTGCATGAACGATGAGTCTTGGAACACTGAAATAATAAAAGTATTTGGAAAAAACAAAAACAAAACAAAAATAAATAAAATACTCTAAAAAAATAGATGAAATGTCCAGAATGGGTAAATCCATAGAAACGGAACACAGATTGGTGGTTGCCAGAGGCTGGGGGAGGGGCACGGGATAGGGGTGACTGCTCATGGGGATGGGGGGGTCCCTTTGTGGGGCAACGAAAATGTTCTGGAAATAGGGAGGGGTGGTGGTTGCACAACCTGGCCAATGTACCATTGAACCGCACACTATGAAATGGTTAATTTTATGTGATGTGAATTTCACCTCAAGAAAAAAAAAGAAACAATGTAGGGGAAACAAATAAAAAGAGAAACACAGTAGATGAACTGTGCTCACAATGGGCACCTCTGGGTGCTGGAGACCAGATATTCACCAGGGTGGGGTCCGGGGACCCGCAGCCCCAGCATCCTGGGGGATCGTGACTGGGAAGGTCAGGATCCCAGCCTGGATCTGCCGAACTAGACGCTGCATGTTAACGAGATCCCCAGATGACCTGTGAACACACCACAGTCCGAGAAGGGCTGTGCTCTACTATTCCTTCCTGTTTGAAACTGCTCACGATTCCAACAACGAAAACATAAAAGAGCCTGCTTATGGAGAAGCATTTCAAGCAAAAATAGGCACTGCTTTTTTGCCAATCCAAAAATGAGCAGCTTAAATATCGAGTGTTTCTGAAGTGTCGAGAAATGTATGTCTTTGCCTCAGTGTCCTCATTCAATCCTCGTCCCCACCCGGGGATGGGAGGAATGTGCTATTATGATCATCCTCATTTCACTGGCAGGGAAACTGAGGCCTGAGCGTTGCCGGTCCCTTGTGCAAAGTTAAATGCTGAGATAAATAGCAGAGGTGGGCTTATATCCGGCCCTTTCGTTTCCAAACCACAGGGTGAAACGTTCTGACGTTTCACCTGGAAGAGGCTCCGTGGCCCCAAGAGTTGTGAGGTCCCTGCCTGCCCTCCTTCCTCAGTTCATCCACTGGACATTTATCGAGGGTCTCCTGTGCCCCTAAGGCCAGGGATTCCTTGAACCCCAGGAATTCAGGGGTGACCAGGACTTGCCTGGACCCACAGGCTGGTGAGGGAGAGCGCCGGGGAACCCGATGCTGATATTACGGCACGTGGGATCGCCGATGGGGTGATTGCAAAGATGGGCGCCTCATGCAGTCACAGGAGGTCAGGAATGGCTCCCTGGAGAAGCAGCTGGAAGGAGCTGGCCAGGCCGAGGGGCGGGAACCGTGTGTCCGGCAGAGGGAACAGCCGGAGCAGGAGGAGCACGGCGGTGAACGAGCGTGTGGCCCACCTGGGACCTGGGGCGCATGGCTCCATTGGGCCAGAGGAGGGCAGGCGCGCACGGGGCTTAAGCAGTCCTGGGGGCTCACCTTCATCATGAGCACGATGGTGTTGAGAGCGATCATGGCCATGATGGTGTACTCGAAGGGCGGGGACACCACGAACTGCCACATGCGGTACTGGAAACTCTGCTTGTTCTGGGGCATGTGTCGGGTCAGTGGTTTGGCACTGATGGCGAAGTCGATGCAGGCTCTCTGTGGGAGAGAGGCCAGTGGCGTGAGGGCCGGATGCAGGAGAGAGGCGCCGGGACCCTGAGCACCCCCCATCTCACTGGCCTTGGCTCTCTGGCGCATCTGCTCGAGGCTGTCCCCAGCCGGGCCTCCTCACTCCGGGAAGCCCGTCACCACGACCACTTTCTTCTGGCAGCAGCTATGGCTCCCTGACCTATCTTGATCTATGGCTCCTCGTCTGCCTGATCTTGGGCTGAGAAGTCCCTCATGACCTCCCCAAATCCCCTCAGCAAAATGGGAAGTGGGTACTATCAATAATCCTACTTGGTAGGGGAGGAAAAACAGAAGCTCAGAGAGGTTAAGCCACTTGCCTGACGTAGCACAGCTGCGAAGCGGGCCAAACCTGAGCCTGAACCGAAGTCTGACTCGGAAGTCTAACCGTTCCTTCCTACTGAATATTTTACTTCTTTTCCTCCTTCTCTCTGAGGGAGGGAGGAATAATGGCTACTTAATCTTAGGGGCCAACAGAACAGAGGAAAGACGCATTCCAGGTCCTCTGCCTAGCTTGGATGATTCTAGAAGGGCAAAGCACCAGGTCTGTCCTCTCCGGAGGACTGGATTTTCATTCATAAATATTCACACCCCGCCCTCGGGGAGATCATACTTCCTGACCCCGCTGACGTCAGACATTGATGTGTGACTTGCTCTGGCTAATGAGACGTGGACAGAAGGGACACGTGTCACTTCTGGGCAAAGACCACAAAAATTGGGCCAGGGTTTGCCATTCCCTCTCTATGATCTGCACAGTCTCGGAGGGGCACCAGAGTAAAGATGATGTGGACCAGAGCCCCCCTCCCCCCGGACATGGGCTATCGAGCAAGAAGTCAACCAGTCCCTTTGTGGATATACGGCGCTGAGATTCTGGAGTGGGATGACCTAGTCCAAACTGACTGAAACAGACACCCGCTGTTGCTGTGCTCTCCTCTGGGAACCCCGGGACCAGCAGCCCTGCAGACGGACTTCTGCCTGCAGAATCCTGCCGTGCCCTCCCCAGATGCCCCTAAAAGCTATATCCCGGGTGTGAACGTGCGTGCGTGCGTGTGCATTTGTATGTATTGGGGGGTGTCCTCAATTTTTAAACGAGGGACGCAGGCGGGAAGTGGCACCTCATTTTTCTCTAGGCTGTATTCCTCCATCATCTTGTCCCCCTGCTCCTGGAAGGTGATGATGATCAAGGCCACAAAGATATTGACGAAGAAGAAGGGGAACA
Organism: Procyon lotor; assembly: GCA_028646535.1. Classification (NCBI taxonomy): domain Eukaryota; kingdom Metazoa; phylum Chordata; class Mammalia; order Carnivora; family Procyonidae; genus Procyon; species Procyon lotor. Next base: position 6,471,468 of record CM053603.1, read on the forward strand.
CCACGAAGTAGACGACGTAGAAGATGGACATCTCCATGCGGTACCCGGGGCTGGGGCCCTGGTTCTCAAAGGTGGCGTCCACGGAATGCTTGAGGACCCTGTGAGGGGTGGGGCGGGGAGAGGGGACAAGTGGGCAGGTGGCAGGAATGGAGGGAGATAATCAGCAAAGAAATGAGAGTAGTTGCTGTTTTCCGACTCCAATTACTGTGGTTACTTAACAAAGCCAGAAGTCTTCCCTCCTCCTTTGTCTGGGGGGAGCGTCCACAACGGTGTTGGTTACCTTCACCATTGCGTATGGAGGGTTATTAAGCGTTGGGCATGATTTTATTTATTTTCTCGGCCACCCTCTCAGGGAGGTTATCACCGGCTCCGTTTTGCACAGGAGGAAATTGAGGTTTAGCAATTTAAAGTGACTTCCTGGAGTTCACCCACTAAGGTCTGGCCAAATTGGGATGGGAAACCAGGTTGGTGGTGATGATGGGAGGGTGTGTGGGGTCACAGAGGCAGATATGAATGTGTGGTGTGGGGGCATTTAAGCACAGCTGGTGGTGGGAGCTAAGGGATGCTGGTGATGAACATGGGTGTGTATGTGCACAGCTGCTCTGAACAGTTGCACAGATTGTGCACTGCTCAAGGGTTCTGTGCCTAAGGGGTGCCATTCCTACTGTAGACATGATAGATTTGTGTATTCATGATGACAACTTTTGGGCAGGTGGCCATGAAATACCTCATTTGAACAAAATCATTAAGTATATCGCAATGATTTTCTGACAGATGGAAGTGAAGTCTGCTGAGGAAGGGCTGTCTAAAAAATTTGCTCCAAGGTGCCGTATGGGCTAGCACTGGCCCCATGTGAGTGGGTACTGAGTGTGCGTGTGGGTGGGTGGAAAGGCACATGAGGGCTGGTGTATTTCCTGAGAGCAGGAGGGAGGGAGGCAAGGATGCTGAGGGCGCACTGGAATCAACTTGCGTTTCTGAGACTTCTGGGAGGAGGACCGGGACTAGGGTGGAGAGAGTGAGGCACTTGCCTTGGACACAAATTAAGGAGGTGCCACACCTCTCAGTCGTCAAAAGAAAAACCATTTCTCCTGATATTATCACAATATTGCAATATTGCATTTCTCCTGAAATACTGCAGTATTTCAGCAAATCACAACGAATGCCAAAAAAACCCATGATGAAAAAAAAAAAAATCAACATTTTAAGTAAAAACAGGTCCGGCCCTTGACTTGCGCACGATCCAGCCTCACCCCAGCCCTTGCCCTATTCTGGGCTAAGAATGGTCCTGTGGTCAAAGGGACTTGGGAAATGCCATGTCCACGCACCCTGGCCCTGGAGGTCTGCGCTCACCGGCACAGGAAGGGTGAAGAGGACCGCGGGAGTGTGTCTGGGGAGCCTTCCTGCAAATTAGAAGCGATGGCCGTCCCACACTCAGGGTCTGGCGGACGGAGCCCAGTGAGGGCTGAGTTCCTGCCCCACAGGCCCAGCCGGGCGTGCAGGCTGAGCTTCTGGTGAGAGCTCCTCACGTGCCCAGCGGGGTCTGCACCCCGGGAAGCCAGGAGCCGGCCCCTCCTCAACCAGGCCTTCCGCGGCCCCGGGCTCTCAGACCCTCCCCCACCCCGCTCCCTAGTCCCCCCACCCCCACCCGCAGCTCCTGCGTGGGGCTCTCTGGGGGGCCACTCACTGAGGCCAGCCTTCTCCCGTGGACACGGTGAAGAGGGTCAGCAGAGCCCACAGCACGTTGTCATAATGGAACTCATATTTCTTCCACTGTCTGTCCCGTGCCTTCACCTCGTTCTTCTCGTAGAGGAGGTACTTGCCGCTGCCACGGAAAATGGGGACCGTGAGTCCAGAGAAGAAGGGGACACTCGTCTTCGGTAGCCAGAGATAGGAGGAAGAGGAAGAGGGGCCCACCAGCCCATGTGGCGTCCCTCGGCCCAGGCAGCGGCCTCGGATGCGTCTCCCTGAGGGGTGTGTGTGTGTGTGTGTCCACTTGGGGACAAATCCCCACACGAGGCCGGACTTGGGGCCAAGAGCCGACTCCGAACACAGAAACTCCTCGTCCTAGGGGCAGGGGCCTCAGGCCTGAGCGGGCGACTGCTGCTCCTTTTCAGGACAGGACACAAGGCTCAGCCCCAAACACGCGGCCAGGCGTGTGGGGTCCTTCCAATGTCAGGACACAGTCACCAGAACAGGAGGCTGCCAGTCCCTGTCCAGTCAGCCTTTACACCGGCGACGGTAAAATTTATGGGGGAGCTTAGTTGAGGGCTTAGCAATTTCTATCACGAGGCTGACCCAAAGATGGGGCGACTTCTCGTCCACAATTTCTCCTGCACGGCTGCAAAATCTAGAAAGTTCCAGAAACCAAACGTCTTTCTCTTAAGTCAGGGGGTGGCAAGTTCTGACCTGCAGACCAAATCTGCACCTGTTTCTGTATAGTCCCCAAAGTGAGAACGGCTTTCTGCCTTTTTTCAGTGGTTGGCAACAAATCGAAAGAATGCATTTGGGACAAATTAAGTTTGCCCGACATTCAAATTTTTTATCCCTATAAATAAGAACACAGACATGCCCATTTGTCCCCGTGCTGGGTGGCTGCTCTGCGTTAGGACTGGAGCCGCAACGGGCTGCCGGGAACTGCAGCCGGCTAGACCTGAAGCTCTTCACGCTTGTCATTTGTCTCATTCGCTGCAGAACTGCATGGTTCTCAAAAACCAAAACCAAAACCACAAAAACCAAATCCCTGTTTGGTTACAGGGATACCTTAGACCCAGCTGAGGGTGCGACTGAGGGTGGTCCCATGCGGAACGCGCGCTATGTGATCTTTCTAAAAATCGCAAAATAGTCTCATTTTGAAACGCCACCTGCCGGTAAAGGTTTTCCGAAAAGGGACCGCGAACGTGTATGAATAGCCCTCACTGGACAGAGGTGGGGACGGGAGTGATGCGCGGCGACTCAAAACACCGAAACATCTTCTTCCTACTCCGGCCCCAAGCGGATTGCCCCTGGGCCCCACCCTCGGGTTTCCGAGCCCAGCGGCGCTTCTGGCCCCTCCCCTCCGCCCGTCCCCGTGCGGACCCCGAGGAGAGCAGAGACCCACCGGCAGTCTTTCTCGAACTCCTTGGACTCGTCTGTGCAGTGAAAGAACTTCCCCTTGAAGAGCTGCACGGCCACCACGGCGAAGATGAACATGAACAGCATGTACACGATGAGGATGTTGAAGACGTTCTTGAGCGAGTTCACCACGCAGTCGAACACGGCCTGGGGGCGGGGGGCGCCGAGTGGAGAGAGGGCATGAGGGGCCGCGGGCCTGCCCGGCCTCTGCCTCCTGCAGCCCGTGGTACCAACATGTGGCCAATTTGCCGACGTTCCATCTCACAGACAAGGCCTTTCCCGTTGATTCTGTGTCCCTGCCTCCCCTCTTCCCCCGCCCCTCCCCTCCATCGGGAGTTGTACTCTCCCTGCCTTCTGCCCACTGGGCAGCAGGTGGCGCTCTGGCTTTGAGAGCAGACCTCTCGGGGCCAGGAGATTTGGTCCTGGGTGAGATGGAATCTTTCCACCATCTCCCAAAGAAGGCAGGGGTGCCGCCTGCAGCATTTCTCAGCCCGTTCTGCTTCTAACCATGGTGGGCCCTAACCACGAGTGGGTAAGGGTCCTCCAACCCACTGTAATTACAGGCCAGCTTTCCTCCGGGGAGGGGGGGAGAGTGCATAGCTTTCACCGGGGCGTGGGAAAGGGGCCGCCTTCCAGGAGAGGGTGAGGAACTGCAGCACCGAATAGGGCTGGACTTAAACGTGTTGCAGCGCAAGCAAGCTTTCACGCCCAAAGGGCAGCCACATATCCGCGAGCCCAAGTACCAAAGTCACGGGGGAGGGACACACCCGGGCGACAGAGGACGTTCCTTTAGGTCCTGCAGGAGCCCAGCACTAACTAGTGCTGAACCGCACGGTAACAAAGGTATTATTCACTTTCCACTTTTCCCTTCAATCCTTTTGGGTGAAGGAGAAAGAATTGCTTTGTTGCTACTGTTGACACCTAACCCTGATACTTTTCTTTTTTTAACCTGGGAAGAGCAAGTGCCCATATCCAGAGCCTTTTTCCGGCAATCTTTTTGGCTAGATTTTAATAACAACGTCTTATTTTGGGGGAATGTATTTAGTTTTACCTTCTGTTGACACTGGGTTCTGATTTTCCAACTTGAGAACCTTGGCATAGTATTTCCTTTTATTTATTTACTTTGTATTAAAGATTTTTTAAAAATTTATTTGATAGAGAGATCATAAGTGGGCAGAGAGGCAGGCGGGGGGGGGGGGGAGTAGGCTCCCCGCTGAGCAGAGAGCCCGATGTGGGGCTCGATCCCAGGACCCTGAGATCATGACCTGAGCCGAAGGTAGAGGCGCTTTCATCCACTGAGCCACCCAGGCGCCCCAGTGTTTCCTTTTAAAACATGTTCATTTAAATTAAAAAAAAAAAAAAAAAAAGCGAGGACTTTAACATTACATAGGAGATAATACAGGTGGCCTTTAGGTGGAACATCAGTGGAAAAAGTATTTGCATGATTAGGTTGCATTTCCTTTTCTTTTCTCTCGTTTCTCCTGAATGACAAGCTTGGGAAATACTGGTTCATACTATTTTGGAACAGGAGATAATGGAGCCTAAAACAGGCTGATGAAAAGTCAAAAGTTATGTGGGAGCAGAAACCCAGTTTCCGGCTTCCCACATTACGGTTGTGCCCTATTTTATCCATGTGATGTCCTCCTGTGAATTAGGAAGAGGGATCCCCACCTTAAGACATTTCATCTAATGGAAAACTGTCACAATACACAGATTTTGTTAGATCAACTCACTTTACTGCCATCTGCTGGAAAGTTCTAATAGTAAATATATCCGTATATGATGGATGTGATGTTATCAGCACCCCTTTCAATGTCGTGTCCTTGAGCAATGTGCAACTTGCCCAACTGTACATGGCAACCCGGACAGGCCTCCCACATGCCCCAGTCTCACCTTGAGCTTTGGCAACCGCTTGATGGTTTTAAGAGGTCGTAGCACCCGGAGGACTCGGAGGGATTTAATTGTGTTGATGTCCTTTCCTTTGCTATTGCCACTGTGGAGGGATGTTAGGGTGCGGAGAGGGCAAGAGAGGGAGCAGAAGTCAGTCTGGGCGGTGGGTGGCCCACAACTTCATGTGACCCCCCCTCTCAGGCCAAGGGGTCTGGGGGGAGCCTGGCACAGTCCTGCCCTTGCTGGGGAAGAGTGGTGAGCACCCCTGCTATGTTTGAGCTCAAGAGGTAGTCAACAGATGTCCTCTTGTGGTTCTGGTCTTCAGGATTTGTTTGGGTCCTCTGCCACTTGCCTGGGCCTGAGTAGCTGTGGGGGTGGTAGTGGTGGGGCTCACACCCAGCAGAGGGGGGAACTGGCTGCCCCTGTACGCTGACTGGGGGGTGGTCTTGGTGGGCTCTTAGAAAATGGGATTCCTCGCCCCACTTCCAACAGGATTCAGGAAATACTTAATGTGGCCCTCCCCCAGTATTCCCGGAGCCCACACGAAAGGAAAGAACCAGGGAATCAGATGCCCATGTTGAACCTCTGCCGGGGTCCCTTAGCCCATGTTTCCAGAGCTGCACAGAGTCTCAGTCCAGGGCTTGTTGGATCTGAGCCTTTGCCGTTTGGCTCCTGCAGATGCCTTGCTACCCTTAGCCATCCATGATTTGGGTCTCTCAAGAGGAGGGCATTGGGGTTGTGGTTAATAGAACTCACCACCCACCGAGTTGTCCAAGTCAGAAACCCAAGTGTCACATTCAGCTTCCTGTCCTCCATCCCCAATGGGTTACCCCCTAACATCTCCATCATCGTCCCTGGCCACCATCTTATGCTGGATTCCCATTACCTATTTCCCAGCCCCCCCCCTTCGATCTTTTCTGCACACAGTGGTCAAAGCCAATGACCATCTCGCTCTCCCTCAGAATTCTTCTGGAGCATATGAATTCCTAGAAGTGTGAACTTTGGGCACGGCACTCAAGGCTCTTGGAAGTCAAGCCCGACTTACCTTTCCCTTTGCATTCCCATTGACTGTGACACACCCCAAACCCCAGCCATACTCTCTGGCCTTCCTCTGCTTTTGCACATACTGTTCCTGCTGCCAGAAACACCCTTCCTCCACCTCTCCATTCACAGGACCACGCAGCCTCCAAAGCCGAGTTAGACCTAGCTCCTTTATCTGACAGCCTTCCCTGATCGCCGCTGGGTTTTACCAGCCCCTACTGCTGCTCCACAGTTATCTTTGTTTCTGTCTTCGGCTTTGGGCTTTAGACAGACAACCGCTCAAAGGCTTGAATTGTGATTTATTCTTCTGTGTGTCCATTTTCCCTTTTATCTTGGTTCTCATTCCAGCCCCCATCATGCGCCTGGTGTGTGGTCTCAGGACGCACGTGAACGGATCTAGATGAGAGTTCTTTGAGGGTCCCGTAGCAAGCATCTCCCTCTCGTTATCTTGCGGGTCATGTGGAGAGCTATCCCAGGGACCCACCAGGGCGTGTCTGGGTATCTGGGCACAAATCATTCTTTTAGATCTCCTTTCTCTCATTTTTTGGGGAATAAAGAGGGGAACTGGACATTATCCCGCAGGGGACAGCTGTGCTCCGGGATTCAGCTGCAACATGTTTTTCCCTTTTTAAAGCCAAAGTCATCATTGTTATCTCAAGGCTGTGCCCCTGAAGTCAGTGACACACATCAAGAGAGTCACTGAAGTAATGTGAGGCAGAACAGGGACACAATTAAATAATTCAACCACACAGAGAAACCAGCTATTTCTTCTTCCCTAACACTCACTAATTTCTCTGGAATTCTCACAAGCCAGTCTGAATGTGACAGGCCACAGTGTCACCGTTTCATGCCTGTGGGATTCACCTTTCCAGCCGTGGTTCTGTCTGAGGTTAACAATACCGGTTGTAAGGGGATGATCTAATTTCCCAGCAAAAACCGAAACAAAGTTTAGATTATATGTTGGTGGAAAAAATGTCAAGCAAGTGGACATCTAGGTTGTATGTGGAACTGGCTACAATCTTGAAGTGCTGAACGGCTGACATTTGGAAACACCTCCCATGGACACATCCACTCCTCTGAAAAGGACTCCCTGGCCTCCCCCTGTGGGGCCCTCTCCCTCAGGAGGTACTTTGCCCTCGGGTGAGGCTGAGAAACAATCTTGTTTATTGAGACAGTGAGAAATGTTCCTGGCAGTTTGGGTTCGAGCATGCAGGAATGGCTTGATCAAGGTGCACTCACAGAAAACAACCCGACTTTGAACCACTTTGCTGAAAGTGTAGATGCTCCTTGGGAGGCTATTTTCTCCTTTTAGAGCCCAAGTCCTGGTTGTGTGGCTTGTCCCATCTTGGAGTCTGGACACACTTACCCCTCTAGAAACCACCCCACCATGGTTGTCTGCCTTGTTGAAACCAGACCTAGGAGAGGCCCCGCTCCCCCATGTCCCTTCTATTCTCTGCCAAGAACTGGACTCACGGTGGGTCATGGTGGGAGGCAGTGGCCAAGACCCCTTCCTGGGGAGAGACTGAGGGGGGCTCTGGTCACCGCAAGCAACGGATGGCAGCCAAAACAGAAGGCCATGGAAACAGGCCCAGAACCAACACAGCTGCACCAGGGCACGGAGAACAAGACAAAATGAGAGAGAGAGAGAGAGAGAGAGAGAGAGAGAGAGAGAGAAGGAGAGAGAGAGAGAGAAAACTTTACCGTGTACTGCTCCTGGTGAGGTGGCGTCGGAGGGAGAGACAGATCGTAAGCGGCCTCAGAAGAAAGAACACAGAACACACACACACACACACATACACACACCTGAGCGCCCCCTACCCTGTCCGGGCACCAGGAGGGGGCGGCCTCAGGCTTGCGGCTCTGGCCGACATCCAGCCTTCCATCTGGAAGCCCCCCGTCCGGCCCCCTGCCCTCGGCAGGCTCCCGGCACTGCCCAACAGCACCAAGAAAGCCAAATTTCCAAGTAGCAGGACAGCCAGAAAGTTGTCAATGACCAAAGGCGAATTCGCCACTCAAGGTCACTGTCAAGAGCTGGAGAAACCCCTTTTCTCCAGAGGTCCTGGGGCTGGAGGCTCTTAGAATGGCTTGGAAGTTGTGAGCCTTGGAGTCGGCGGGGGGAGGCACTGGGGTTTGAATCCCAGCTCTGCCCCTAATTGTCGTCCTCATCTGTAAAGCAGACCTTGGGGATTCTGATGTTTGATATATGGTAGTTATGGCCTTGGCTTTCCCCCCTAAGGTCGGAAGGAGAGGGAGGTCGGCAACGAGTTCCAATTTGGGGTGTAGTTAGACGCCGATCTTGGGAGTCTCCTAAGACAAAGCTCTCGGCATCTGGTTCAGCCCTCGCACAATGAATCTTTGGAATCAGGCTCAGTCTCACGACAACTCTCCAACCATGGCTGGAGGTCATGGCCAGAGAAACTTCACCACCATCAGAAACCCTGCTGCTAGGCAGGTCCTTTCTGGAACTTCCTACCTGCTGCCTCTTTCAAAGCTATGCTCTCTCTCCCTCCCTTCCATTTTATTCAAAGTTAGTGATATTTCTAAAAGCAGAAGGGTTTAACTGTCTACAAATATTCCCACTGGGTTTTTCCTCCCCCACCCAACTTTTTTATTTCATCTTCGTGGTTCTCAGAGCTCAATGTACCTAGGGCTTATCATACGCATGGAATCATGTAGATTCTCCTTGGTGGATTATTACAGATCTTTCAATGACAGTGATTTCCGCTCGACCTCCTGACTAGGTGTAAAATGTGAGCCTTCCGAAGGTCGCTACGTTTGCCTGTGGAAAGGTGGCACCATCATGCCTGTTTTTCCAGATGAGGAAGCTGAGGCCCAGAGAGGGAGAGGGACTTGCCCAAGGTCACACAGCTCGGAACCGGCAGACTGAGATTCAAACCCCAGTTCGTGTGTCTTGTGCTCCAATCTTCTTTTCCATTTTGTCACACACAAGAAAAATAATGCCTCCAGTGCAGGGGCTGGGTTGAGGATGGGACTGAAAATGGGATAGCCCGAGGGCTCCTTCTTTGGCTTCCTGGCCGTTCGGCTCCTGAGCATGCAAGAGAGGCTTGATCAAGGCGTTCTGCCAGCTGGGCTGGCCTGCCTTGAGCGAGGAGTGGCAGCGCCAGATGGACTCTTGGCAGTGAGGGCAGGATCACGATCCGCCAGCTGCTGAGACATGTCAGCTGACCGCCCCGATGCATGGGCACCGAGCGTGAGGTCACATGTGATGGCTCATGAGATGGTGTGTTAATGGTGGTCGCGTGGACACGGCACACAGAAGGAGCAGGGCACACACACACACACACACACAGATTCGGATGAGGTGCAGGAGGGGTGGGAACTGTCAGCAGAGCTTCGACACATCCCTTGGAGGACCACAGGGATAGTTTTCCTACATCCGAGACAGGGCCACGATCACAGCAGAATCCTTCTCCACCCCCAAAAGGCCAGAACAGCAAGATTCCTTTCAATGGAGAAAGGAGCAGCCTCGTGCCCGCTTCCCCCAGCTTTTGAGGAACCCAGGCTGGCTAAGCGGTCAAGTGTCCTTCTGATTTGGGAAAGCTTCCACGTTCACGGCTGCGAGATGGGCAGCAACCTTGAATCTGTCGGATGAGCCCCACCTTAGGGATCCTGCCAGACTCACCTCTGGGCCTCAGTTTCCTCATCTACAGAATGGGAACAACGAGACAACTTCCTACGGGAGGTTGCTGGTGGGGATTAAATATACGGAGGCTGTGACTGCGACTATCCAGTCAAGTTTTTTGGCTTTATGGGGAAACTGAGCCACAGAACGGTAAAGGGGCGTGCATGTAAGGGACAAACCAGGTAGACTGGCAGGAGCCTCTTTCTAAAGCAATAAGACCCATCTAACACCTCTCGGGGTTCTCAGCCTTGTCTATGAGGAGACGGGCACAGGACTGATGAATCGAGCTAGAGGACCAGAAAGGAAAGAAGCAAAGGACTCTGGGGTTGGGCACTCAGGCCAAGACCTTCAGAGAATCCCCCACTCCTGCCAATGTGATTTCCATGTAGTAACAAGAAAAGACAGTAAGAAAGTCCTTATAGGGCGAGAAACGTTCTCAGGCAAAAGAGGTCCGAAACCTGCAGCCAGGGGCAGGATTCTGAGACTTTGCTGGGGAGAGAAGTAATAGCCTGAGGGGTCCTTCTCTGGCTTTGGGGCAGATTTAGCTCTGGGCATGCAGGAGCGGCTTGATCAAGGTGCCCGGCCAGCTGAGCCAGGCCTGCAACCCTGCCCTGAAAGAGAAGTGGCAGCACCAGATGGATTCTTTGCAGCAAGGTAGAAAGGGTCTTGGCAGGGCAGTGTCTCAGGGTCTACCTCTCCTATCCCCATGACCAGCATATAAAGGTGCTCCCATGGCTGTCAGCTCTTCCAAAACCCCCTGAGAGCTGCTGGCACTTGTCAGGATCCCACTGGCAAAATCTCACAACCTCCCCCCCCCCCCCCCAGTTCCTGTGAGATCTACAAGCCCATTGAGGCTTAGAGGATGTCCTTAAATCCCAGTCCGGACCTTTTCCTTGCATAGGAGTTAAAAAAAAAAATCAAAACGAGGATTTTCAAGGTCATGGGTTGGCTGGCTTTATGCCTGTAGCAACTTCATAGAAGCAGTTTAAAAAATTGACTACAAATATGCTGCCAAATTTCTGGGAGTTGTAGGCTCATTTTGAATGCCCTTGTATAATTTCATATATAAAATGAAAATTCAAAAAAAAATTCAGCTCCCTCCAGCAGATTCTTTTGCAACACAAAGAATCATTCTGCTGATTGATTTTTGGTGGAAAAATAATTCTGATTTTGCAAATTGTTTGCTTAAAGCAGAGCCTAATTACAGCTCCAGGGATCCTAGAAACAGCACATGGTAAACTATAGCTCATTATGGCAAAAGTTCTCTGGTTGAAAGTCCCAAGTCTTTGGAATGCCACCCCTTCCCCAAATTGTGAGGTCAAATTGGGGGATGGAGGTGAGGCAGGGCAACCGTGGGGCCGCCCTCCTTTTCACTGAAGCATGTTGGCTTTGACAGAGGTCTGGGGGGAAGTGCCAGGGCCAAGGGTGAGTTGATGGGCCCTGGCCATCATTTTTTAATTCTATACCCAGTGGTGGCCACGGAGGGTAAAAACCACCACCCCAGGCAGAGATGGCAAAGGAGTGGTTGTGTGTGGACAGATGGATGTGGCTGAGAGGGTCCCCCCTTGACCAGTCACCTCCTGAGCTCTAGACTTGACGGCTGCTGGGAGGACATCATCCTGGAAAGAAGTATGAGCGAGGTGCCCGATAGAGCTTTCCCTCCCTTGTCACAGAGACTGTCCCCGGTCAGAACAGGGTGGGGGCTGGGTCTCCTGATGCCAGAGTGCATGGAGGAGTGTCCCCTTTCTCTAGGCCACACAGATTAGGTAGATGGTCAGGCCCATGGGGCCAGGGTCGGAGGAGGGAGGGAGAGAGGGAGAGGGAGAGGGAGAGGAAGGGGGGGGAGAGGGAAACACACATGTGCTGGGGAGGGCTAGGTGGGCAAAGAGAAACAGAGAGACACGGAAGGTGATAAACAGAAAAGAGAATGTGATGTTGGGGGAAAAGGAGGGGAAAGGAGGAAAAAGGAGAGAGACACACAAAAAGAGGGAAGGAGGGAGGAAGAGAAACAGAGAAAGGGACAGAGCAGGAGAGGCAGTCAGAGGGAAGAAGAGAAAAAAGGGGGTAAGAGAAAGAGTGAGGGAGGGAAGGGGACTTTGGACAGAAACGGAGACAGACAGCATGTAGATAATTTCCATAGGGGATAGATTCACTCCAGGCTGAGGGCAGTAGAACATTTTGGCTCTTCAGAGTTGAAATTTCCACAGGACCTAGCATGGCGCCTACCAGACTCCTTGTAGGAGTCGGTCAAATAGCTGATGGAGGGAGGGAGGAACGTATTTCATGACATTCTCATATACACTTTAAAAATCTTTTTAGAAGCAACTGGTGATATCTTGATAGGAAACAAATTGTATCTTATTTGTATTTTACATTTCTCTGAATTCTAAGGAGGCTGATTTTTAAAAAAATTTTTTAGTTGTCAGCCTTCTACAAAATTTCTGTTTACATCCCTTGTTCCTTTATCTACTGGGTTTCATGTTTCTTATTGATTTGTAATTGCTTGTTATATATGAAGGCCAACAGTTCTTTGTCTTATCTGTGGCAATCTTTTTCATCTAATTCACTGTGCACTTATTTTATTTTTTGAAACTTCAGGACACGTTAATAACATAGTCAAAATTTGGTTGGTTTTTTTTTTTGTTTTTTTTTTTTAAAGATTTTATTTATTTGACAGAGAGAAACACAGCGAGAGAGGGAACACAAGCAGAGGGACTGGCAGCGGGAGAAGCAGGCTTCCTGCAGAGCAGAGAGCCCGACGCGGGGCTCGATCCCAGGCCCCCGGGATCTGACCTGGGCCGAAGGCAGACGCTTTAACGACTGAGCCACCCAGGCGCCCCTGGTTTTTTTTTTTTTACAGCATTTTCCATTGCTCTCATACTTACATAAATACTCATTTAAAAAAGAGTAAGAAGGAGGGAGAGGAGGAAGGAATGAGGAAGACGGAGACAGAAAGGAGACAAAGTTGAAGGAGAGCAGACATAGGAAGAAGAAAAGAAAGTAAAAGGGAAAGGGAAAGGGGGGTGGGAAGTCTGGCCAAAGTCAGAAATAGAATCAGCCTTCTGACCCTTAGGATACCTCCCCACCAGCTTGAAGGCATCCAGAACCCTGGAGCTTTATGGCGGTTCTGACATGGCTTGACCTTATTGTGTTCCCAGAGAAGAATCTGAGAGTGGCCCATGTTAATCCCTAAATTGGAAGTGAGCCACCACTCTGGTCTCCTGACAAACCAAGTCTTTGTTATTTGGTTGGGGGGGACATTCAAGAACCCCTAAAGATCTGCTGAGAAGGAAGCTAGGGGGCAGAGGCACAAAGGAAGCCTCTGATTTCTCACTATGGGGGTGAGATGGGTCAGAGTCCTTCTGAGACTTTCCTTCCTGGGAATGATCCATGGTGGTGGGCACAGACAGGGTCCCTAAGATCTGTTTCTAGACGAGGAGCTGGTTGGGTCTTCTCAACCAGTTCCAAACATCTACAACTTGAGGAAAGCATTGTTAAATTTGCTATCAAGGCTCTAAGATCTAGTGGCTTCCCAGCCCTTGGGGGCCATCTTGAAATGCTGTCCAGAACTCAGGCGCCATCTTGGAATGGCTTCCCACAATTTGGGTGCCATCTTGGATGGAATGGCTGCTCGGCCCTTGGGTGCCATTCTGGAATGGCTACCCACAACCCAGGTGCCATCTTGGAGTTGCACAATGATACATGACCTTTCAGGAGGCAGAGAGTCCTAGGACTGCCGGGAGAAGTGAAAGACACACGAAGGGAGTCACAAGTCTACAACTACAGGGCCTTTAGGCACAGGGTGGGGGTCTGAATTCTCATGCACATTCATTTCCTGGTTTTCTTTTTAGGGGGCTCTCAGAGAGACAGCGGTTGGGGTGGAGGTTGTAGAGCAGAAGGAAGATGAGATGTCCCGGCGGGGCTATTCTACTGAAAGCAGCAGAGCAAGAGGTTGGTGACGCGGCTGCGTGAGGAGGTAGAAGGTGGGGTCCCTTCTCCTTCTTCCTCCACAGTGGACGTCATGCAAAAGCCAGTCGAAGCTCTTCCTGGAGGCATGCGGATGTCTCCCACCCTCCAGAGCCCACTCTCCCCATCTCTACACCCTCAGAACACATTCCCTGATCCAGTGGGCAGCCCCACACTAAGGGCAGGGGGCGAAGAGGCAAGTAGAAGCCTCAGGAGGAGACTTACGTGAAGGCAAAGGCCACCAGGGCCCCACTGACCACTATGAAGTCGAGAATGTTCCAGAGGTCACGAAAGTAGGCACCCTGGTGCAGGACGAGCCCCAGGTCGATCATCTACAGGCGAGAAGAAATGGTGCTCAGAGCCCTCATCCCACCTTGGGGATTGAGACCCGCCTTTCCAGCCTCTGGGAGAGGGGGCACCAGGAGGGAACATGCTGAGGGATGGGACAGTGGCCGGAGGTCCTGGGGGAGCCCAGTGTACCTCCCCACCTCATGAGAGGCAGTTCCAACTTGCTGGTTCTTAGGTCCAAACATCGGGGTCCCCCTTGACTCCTCTTTGTCTTATTCCCCACATGGAATCCATCGGCAAACCTTCCAAGAATCTGCCCACCTTCTCCACCACCACCCTGATCTGCCCCCATCCCTCTGTCTGGACCAGTATGATCAATGATCGCTGCCCGCTCCTAGTTCTCTTGGCTCCCACCTGCCCTGCCCCCCGTTCAAGTCTGTCCTCCCCAACAAAGCCAGAGGGTGCCCATGGGCATGAGTTGAGTCCCTCCTCAGCTCAGACTCTTCCACGGCTCCCACCTCCCCTGGGGCAAAAGTCAAAGTCCTCCCCGTGGCCCGCAAGGCCCTGCGGGGAGAGGCCCCACTCTCCCTCCATCAGCTATTTGAATGACTCTTGTCACTCCAAGGTGACAGGATCTGTCCCTGTCACCTCCCTGTTCTCCTCTCCCTGCCCTGGTTTCCCTGCTCTCCTCACTCACTCCTTCCAGTCTAAGCTGTTGCTCCAACACACCAAGCATTTCTAATCCCCCGGGCCAGCCACCTGCGCCAGAGTGGCATTCTTGAGGCTGAAGATTCCCTTAGATCCCTGGCTCTCTCAGCACTCACCTTGATCACCATCTCAAAGGTAAAGACGCCTGTAAAAACGTAGTCAAAATATCGCAGCACCTGCAGGGGATAAAAGCAAGAGGATAGCAGATCACTGGCTTGCTCCAGCAGAATCCCCATGAACCTAGTGATGGCCCATTGGGGTGTGTGGTCTCCAGCAAAGTCCTCGAGGAACACACTTTCCCAAGCAGAGGAGGAAACACTGTTGCCACATACAGTTGGGCAGGGTGTGCACTGCACAAGGGCCCCTCCCATCTTGTCTCAGAGTATAGATTTGTATGTTGTGTATGAAACTGTCCAGCAGATGGCAGCAAAGGCCTAACAAAATTACTCAGGATGGTTGGCTTACCAGTGGGAAAGGGTTTCTTTCTTATTTGCCCAAAGCTCAATATCAACTAAAGGTGGTCTTGGGGGAGTTCAGGGAGGACTGCATTCCTGTTGGGGATGAGTCTGACCTCCCAATATCCTTGACCTGTTGGGCCTCCTAGGTGAGAAATTATGGGGTCTCCTAAACATGACCGTCTAAGTCAGACCCCGGGGGTCAAACTCACCACTGTGGTCTCCCTCCCAGGTCTGCGGCCACATCCTTACCATGGTGGGGTGGTTCTCCCCGCACCCCCTGCTGAACATAGGGCCAGGGCCGGGTGGTTTCTGCCTGGATGCGCACTGGTCTGCAGCCTGGCCCCTCCCAGGCCCTGTCACGGCCCGCCTCTGGTGTGACCGTAGTGTGAGGGTATGACTGTGCTAGCACAAAGGTCGGGCAGGTGGCAAATGCAGGGTCCTCACTCAATCAGATTCATGTTAGGAAGGAGCTGATACTTCCTGAGTCCCACCATCAGAGGACGCCTGTGAGCACCCGAGTCAGGTTCGGGTCCTTCTCTGTTCTTGAATCCTCTGTGGCTCTGACCTCAGAGGTAAAAGCCACAGTCCTCCTGGGGGGTCCCCCCAGCAAGGCCCTGAGCACTCTGGGGGGTCCCCTCTATGCCCTCACCTCCTCTCACTCCCCCTTGCTCTCTCTGCTCCTGCCATCCTGTCTCCACCTCAGGGCCTTTGCACAGGAGGCTACCTCTGCCTGGAATGCTCCTCCCCACATCCCACCAGACTCCTCTCTCTCCTCCTTTCTGGATTGGCTCACACATCACTTTCTCAGTGCCGCCTTCCCCTACTGCCTGTTTCAAGTCCTACTTGCGATCTTCCTTACCAAGTCTCCCACCCATCCTTGCAAACTATTTGTTATAATTCGTTATAGTCATTAGTGACCTTATCGCCCATGCGCCCAACCCCATGTCAGCCCCGCCAAGGCATGAACGTTTGGCTGTCCTTGTAGCCCCTTGGGCTCAATATCCAGGCCCAAGCATACAGCTAGCACTCAAGAAATGTTTGCTGAATGAAGGCATGAGTACTGGAACTGTACTGAGTCCTGTAGGCGCTGGGCTCTGAGACTTGTGTGGTCGCAACTCACATTCCCGTTCTGTGTGGTGCTCGAAGGGCCAGCAGGGACCAGAGTGGCCAGGATGGCCAGCTTCCTGAGGTGGGGTGACAGGTGCAAGGCACTGGAAGTTTTTGGGTGCAGAGAAAGCATTCCGGGAGCACCAGGTGGAGGGCTCAGGATGGCCCAAGACCTGGTGTTCTGTGATCTCTGGGAAGGCAGGGACTGTCTCGTACCTTGTCAATCCTTGATGCTCAGCTCTGTGCCTGGCTCATAGTAGTTGCTCATTTAGTAATAACTAAACAAAGCAAGGAATGAAAAGCAGAGAGGAAAAACGGAAGACAGGCAGCGGGGGAAGGACAGGCTAAAAGGTCAGGGGGATCTACTTCTGGGGAACGGAATGAATTAGATCGGGCAAGAGGAAATCAAGAGACCAACAAATTAGGTTTGACTCTATCAAATATGGAGATCCTTTGACCTCTATGAATGGCAATTTCCTGTGGCTCAGTTTAATCTGACGGTGTTCTCAGACTCATTTATGCCAGGGAGATGCAAACCAAAGTCAGAGGGAGATTCACTCCCCACCCACGGAGTCCGCCCAGCGCGAGCGTCTCCGGCACCAAGAGCTAACAAGCTCATGGAGCAGTGGGAGCCCCTTATGCTGCCCGCGCGAGTGTCACTGTATCGTCCAGCACATGCCTGGCTGCGGCTAGTAAGCCTGACCAAGGGCAGCATCTCTGATCCAGAAACCCCGTTTATGGTTTTCTTTTTTAAGATTTTATTTATTTGACAGAGAGAAACACAGCGAGAGAGGGAACACAAGCAGAGGGGATGGTAGCAGGAGAAGCAGGCTCCCTGCTGCGCAGAGAGCCCCATGCGGGGCTCGATCCCAGGACCCTGGGATCATGACCTGAGCTGAAGGCAGACGCTTAACGACTGAGCCACCCAGGCGCCCCCTGTTTATGGTTTTCTATCCTGGAGGAAGTCAAGCCCACGTGCCCCCAGAAGGCGCGCCCGGGGTGGGGGGTGTGTGGCCAGCACTTTCAGCTGGAAACGATCCAGACGGACATCAACAGTGGAATATGAAATGGCCGTGAAAAAGAACGACCATCACCCCTTGCAACAATGTGTTCATCCCACGGGGGCACGAAGTCGGGGGACAGAAGAGAGGCATGGGAGGATTCCATCTGTTGAGGGTCAGAGACGAGCAAAACCAAATTCTAGTGCTTAAGGTGGTTCGAGCCTGTGGGAAAATTAGAGCGGCTAAGCTCGGTCCAGAAGTGGGGGCGGTGGGGCAGGGGGAGGGAGGCGTGTCACGGTTACCTCCAGGCATGGGTTTCCCAAGGTCAGCGTCATGGACACTCAGGGCAGCGTCGTTCTCCTTGGTGGGGCTGCCCGGTGCGCCGTCAGGGGGCGGAGCAGCACCCCCGGCCTCCAGATGCCAGTGGCTCCCTGCCACCCGCCCCAAGTCACGACAATGAAATGTGCCTGCAGATGTTGTCCCCGCTCGTGAACCCCGACTCCAGAGAGAAGAAGAGGGGCACCGAGGAGGCCATGGTCACAGGTGGTTGTGTTTTACTTCTCGCCCTCGGGGGTGTGCGTGGGGGTGCTTTAAATCCTTGAGAAATGGATCATGAGTATTTCCTGCCCTTTTCTGAGGTCTGTTCTAGTTCAGCCAACAAAAGAATGGGGGGAGGGGGTCCCCAGGCATCAGCTGGCAGTGCGGGGCCACAGTGTCCTTGAAGGGGGCGGGGGTTTGAGGAGAGAAGTTTCAGCTGCAACACGCAGCAGGTAGGGCCCAGGATCTGAAGCTTTGCAAATGCTCCACGGGGCTGGTCTGAGCCCGGTTGGGTTCCCTC
>CM053603.1:6489618-6500312 GCA_028646535.1 Procyon lotor
CCCCCCCCCCGTCTATCAATCTTTTGCTCCCCACTCTCAACCACAGGCACACACTCATTCTTGCTTAGCAGGGCACAAGGGGAGCTGTGCACACGGTAGGTGCTCAATAAACAGAGATGGTTGAAGCCCTAAGGGAGGCGGAGCTGGAATTGTGCTATGTGATCTTGGTTGGGTCACGCAGCCTTCCTGAGCCTCAGTTTCCCCATCTGTCCCACGTGGGGATACCTGGGAGAGCTTAAGTGCAAGTGTTTGGGGATGTGCAGGAAATACGCAAGCACTCAAGTAACAGGAACCGCTACCAGACCCTGGACCCCTACCTGGAGAGCTTTTTAGCCCCCCAAAAAGCTAGAGGTGCCGGCTGCATTTCTAAGTCAAAACAGCCCTTTCTTTCAAAGCTCACATCCAAACCCAGAAGTCTGTTTGGTGAGACCTAGCTGCCAAGGAGATCCCGTGCCTGAGTCCTCCCTACGTGCCACGCACGCGTGTGTCCCTCTCTATCATGCCAGCCTCACTCCCTCTAGCAGGCATTCCGGCAATTTCTAGCTCCACCCACTGTGGGCCAATGTTCCCCCTGCCACGTGCACAGAGCCACTGTCTCCTTAAGGAACAGCCTGCCCCCCAGGCACCTCCCCAAGGAACCAGAACTTCCCCTCCCAGCCAGTGGCTGTGGTGTGCCCAGGGCTGTGCCCAGGGACTCACGTTGTTTCGCGGTGCGTTGGGCTGCACGGGGTCCTCAGCCGCCAGGGCGATGCTGCTCATGGCGATGACCATGAGGATGCACATCTCAAAGTAGCGTAGGTTCAGGATGTAATGGCACAGGCGGCGCAGGCTGTTGGGGACAGGTGGGTGTGCAGAGGTCCACTCAGATCGTGAGCCTATAAACCCTTTCCTCCGGTAATCGCGTAATGTGCCTACCACTCCCCAAGGTCCCACGCCCAATGAAGTATCAAAATCCTCCATCTGGGGGCTCTCATGGGGGTCACGGAACCCCAAGAAGGTAGGGGGGCCCTCAGCCAGGGGAGATATTCACAGGCCCTGTTGATATGTTCTCATCCCTTCCAAACAACCCTCTTGGAAAATCTTGATTCCCAGACTGAGTTGAAGAAATATTATCCCCGATTCTGTAGGAGATAAAATGGTTTTTCATGCATAGAATGTCCTATGGTCAAATAAAATTGGGAAATTCTAGGTGAAATAGATCTCTCTCTTTTTTTAAATTAATTGAGTGACCTTAGGCAAGTTACTTATCCCCTCTGTGCCTCAGTGCTCTCATCCGTGAAATGGCCATAATCATGGTGCCTACCTTACAAGAATGTGAAGATCAAAAATGTTAATATATGCCTGGCACATAGTAGGGGTTCCAGAAAGTTACTGAAATTATAGATTGCAGGCCTTATCAGAGCCTTTGATGTAGTAATGGGATAATACATAAGTACCTAACCTCTTAAGTGGAGCTAATAATATTGATAAATATGTCATAAGGTCGTGTGGATGGCAGCAGGGCTGAGTAGTTAAGAACAGGGATGCTGACATCGGTCTGTTTGGGCTCTCCCTCTTGCTTGCTGTATGACCTTGGGCAGGTAACTTCACCTCTTTGGGCCTCAGTTTCTTCATCTGTTAAATGGGCATAAGCATAGTACCAATCTCATAGGGTTATTATGATAATTTTCTTATTTGTAAAGCACTCACAACAGTGCCTGGCACTAAATACCACATAAATGTTTTCCTAGTAAAATAGACACTTTCAACCAAATAAAAATGGAAGCACATAGGATGAGACTCAGGAGTCTCAAGAGGCAGGTTATAGAAAGTAGTTACCTCCCAGCTTCTTTGACATGATTTTTCTTTGTCAGGAAGCATTTTGATGGACCAGGGTTTTAAGAACTATCCTTTGGAAAAATGCAATTCTCAAAGAAGCTTCGGTGAGATGCACGGAATAAATTTCTCTCCTAAATAATCTATCTTCCTCAAGGATGCCCAAGACAAAGGACTACAAAGCTCAGAGACCATCTGCCTAGAATCCAAATCCTTGTGGAGCAGAGGTTAGGAGCAAGAACTCGGGGACCAGGGCCGCCATGTATGATGGTATAGGTTGTGCACTGCATAAGGCAACCATTTCTTAGGGATGCTCTCACATTACAGGTGGTGTAGATTTGAATATTTATGACAATGATTTCTAGCTGATGGTTGGAAGGGGTCTTTCCACCCCAAATCAGTACTTTGAGAAATTTCTGTCTTACAGGACTTAAGAAAAGGGCATCATTTTTTAAATTTGCTTAAAAATCCCCTATGGCCTAATGGTGATCTTGGAGGCCACTCTCCCCATTACCCTCTGTGTGGGCCTGCCCTCTGGCTTGACTTCCACCAACCCAGTGGAAGCCCCAGGCCCCCCTGCCCTGGCCACAGGCCATACTCACGGATTGGTTGTAGAGAGGATAAACATGGAGCTGTAGGGAGGCATGGGCTTGGGGCCGTCTTCCCCGGGGTCGTCTTCCTCCTCCTCCTTCTTCTCTTCCTCCTTTTTTGGCAGTGGGTCTGGGTTGGCGTTTTTGTTCACTGTGGGGACAAGAACCGACACAGGGCTCCTTCCGTGATTTCCCATAAGCCTCTGGGCTCCCGTCCGCTCCCCAGAGCAGACAATAAGCTGACATTTGTAAAGTGCCTATAATGCATCAAGGACCACAGTAGGCCATTTAGGATTCACATGACCCTGTGAGGTTGGTACTTTATGATCTCTATTTTACAGAGGATGAAACACAGAGAGGTGAAGTGACTTGCCTAAGGTCACACAGCTGGCAAAGCTGGGATTTGAATCTGGTTCCAGGGTGCCTGCTCTCAACCACTCGATAGCCTTGATTCTGGTGGGATGTTCATGGGATGGTAATGCAAACCTGCCCCCATCCCGTTGGATTTTCATACCATCCCTTGGAGGCAGGCAGCATGAGCTCCAAGAGACCCACTTTACAGACGGTAATACTGAGCTCTCCCTTCGTCAAACTGCAGGGTCTCCCCCCATGAATACCTCTTTCTTGATGGCAAGGGCCACTACCCTCCCAAGCATTGATTCTGTAGCCTAAACTTGCTAGGTGTCTGTGGGCAGGTTGAGTTTCTCTGAGCCTCAGTATCTTCATCTATAAAATGGGCACAATGGCAAGGCCCACCTTGTAGGACTGTGGTGAGCGTTTATCAAGCAGACTCACAGAATTCTCCTGAATAGAGCTGGTGCTAGAGAACCAGGCTATTGTTACCATCTTTGGAAATAACTAGCTCAGTGGGTCATTTCTAAATTCTCACTGGTTCTCTGACCGCAATCGTACATGGGGCGGGGGGAGCTTGGAGGGAGGTCACAAAATGCCAATCCCTGAAGGGCTTAGATCTGCACCGTCTAACACTTGAACAGTGGCTGGTCCAAACCTCTACATGCTATATGTGTAAAACACACTGAATTTGTAAGACAGAGTACAAGGCAAAGAACCTAAAGTAGCTCCTTAATAACGTTAAAAATGTTGATTACACATTGGGGGCGCCTGGGTGGCTCAGTGGGTTAAAGCCTCTGCCTTCGGCTCAGGTCATGATCTCAGGGTCCTGGGATCGAGCCCCGCATCGGGCTCTCGGCTCAGCAGGGAGCCTGCTTCCCTCTATGTCTCTGCCTGCCTCTCTGCCTACTTGTGATCTCTCTCTCTCTCTCTGTCAAATAAATAAATAAAATCTTTAAAAAAAAAGTTGATTACACATTGAAATGGTAGCATTTTAGATAGAAATAAATAACACTTTGGGTTAAATGTGGTTAAAGGGAGGGACAGAGAGACTCCCAAGGGTGTTTCCACTCCCAGCACGGAGCCTGATGCCAGGCTCGATCTCACCATCCTGAGATCGTGACCTGAGCCGAAATCAAGAGTCAGATGCTTAGCTGAGCCACCCAGGCCCCCTCTTTTCTTAAATCACTCCTTCCTCCCTCCGTCTCTTTCTTTCTTTCAGCATGGTTACTAGAAAGTTTAAAACTACACAGGTGGCCTGTGTTGCACTTCTTTTGGACAGCGCTGGTCAGGGGGATCATCTGATGCCCCCTCGATTTCCAGGAACAGGACCCACCACTTGTCAAATACGGCTTCCTGGCCTCCTTGTGGGAATCGGGGAAGCAGACAAGACTGCTAAACCTCTTGAGTGGCCATGTGTGGTGTATTATCTCATTTAGCCCTCCCGGCGGTCCCGTGGGGGCAGGAACCGCACCTGCACCCATTTTGAGAGGAAGAAACTGAGGCCAGAGAAGTAGGTTCACTGTTGAGGGTCACTCAGTCAAGCCTGCCGGGACTGGGCTCCGGCAGCCCCGCTTAGCCCGTCGGCCCCCCTGGGACACTGGGTGCCCTGCCTGGTGACTGGGGGGGGCGTTGATGGTGGGGGGGGTCTCACCTTGGACGACGGTGTGGTTGAGGGGGGGCGGGCAGGCCGGGGGGATGTCCACCGTGGTGTGGTCGGGTTTCCTGGCAGTCTTCGCTGAGTTGGTCTGGGTGCTGCTGGGGTTGGTGACGATAAGGCTGTTCTCGGGGGTCTTGGGGGGGCCGGGGTCAGACGGGTCCCCGGGGTTGTTGGGCGTCCGGCGGCTGGCGGCGTTCTGGGGGTTGGCGGCCGTGGTGGGCGGGGCCGGCATGGGGCCGGGGTCCGTGCTGTTCCCGGT
The DNA here is from genome assembly GCA_028646535.1 of Procyon lotor. Classification (NCBI taxonomy): domain Eukaryota; kingdom Metazoa; phylum Chordata; class Mammalia; order Carnivora; family Procyonidae; genus Procyon; species Procyon lotor. Next base: position 6,494,294 of record CM053603.1, read on the forward strand.
CCTGGCGGGGCTCTGGGGCAGGCCAGGGCGGCCAAGGCTGTCGTGGGCGCCGGCCGACCCCGCGGTGGCCAGCTTGTTGTTCCTCATGTTGTCGATGTCCTCGGCCAGCGGCGGCTCTTGGCGGCCCAGGTCCTGCTGGATCGGCCGGGTGGTCGACAGGTTGGGGCCCGACACGGGGACCCCCGGGCCCTGGTTCTCTCTGCGGAAGGCAGGCCAACGAGAAAAGACCCGTAACTGAGTTAGAATAATAGGACGAACGTTCTGGACCCTGCCTCAGCTTCTGCCCTTCAGGGGGCACGGAGCTCCCCAGGGCCTGGCAAGAGAAGGGCCCGGCTGACTCCTGCTCAGAGATCACGACCCCACGGAAGAGTAACGGCCCCCCCCGACCCCCTGGTTTCAGTGTGGTCCTTCTCCTGCTGTTTCCCGGGGGAGGAGGCTACTGGCGTGGGGAGAAACCCGAGAGTGAAAGAACTTTCTGCCAGAGCCTGCCTTCCCCTAACTCTCTGCAGCCTCTGCCTACAGGCCCCCCCGGAGCTCCTGGGCGGGAGCGTAGGGGCCCGTAGCGTTTTTAGGGGTGGCTAAAGCAGGCACCCCATCTCTTTAGGGGTAGGACATACCCCCTGAGGTATTTATGTCCCCTCCTAATATTCCAGTCGGGGGAGCACACAAACGACCCAAGTAAGCACAATAAATAATAATAAATGTAATAACAGCAAACGCTTCAGCAACAAAGCTCTCAGTGGCTGTTCTAAGCACTCAGCTTATAATGACCCCTTCATCCTCAGCTCCACGAGGAGCAACTGCTAGCCCCGTTTTCCAGATGAGGACACTGAAGCTCAGAGAGGTTAAGCCTCTTGCCTGAGGCCACACAGCTGGTCAATGAACGTGGTAATTTTTCATGGGGTTACCAGTGTGATGGGCAAAGCATTCCAGGCAGAGGGAACAGCCAGTGCCAAGGTCCTGAAATGGGGCCAAGCTTGTTGAGTTTGAGGACGTTTGTGTGGCTGGAGGTGGAGAGTGGGGGTGACAAGGTGGGTAGGAATCCGGTGCCTCAACTACTCAAGTAATTAACACCATGCAGACGGACAGGAGAAGAAAGGAGTCTGAGTGTTTGGTGCAGTAGCGGAGGACAGAAAAATGTCAAGGGTCCTGGCTGGGCTTTTTCTACCCCAATGCCCTTTGGGACATCAACTCTGCAAGGCGAGGGGTTTATTTTTGTCTTTCTGTTCACAGCTGTGATTCCAGTGCCCAGAACGGGATGGCCTGGGCATCATGGCAAATGCTTGGTCACTTTTTGTCAAGTAATAAGCGGATGCCCCCATTTTTCAGATGAGGACACTGAAGCCCACAGGCCCAGCCCTCCCATCAAGCCCTGTCTCCTCGCACCTGCACACTCACCCCTGGCTTGCCGGGCACCCCCAGGAGCTGTGGCCCCGGTGAGGGTGGCGGGGGTCTAGAGCCTGTCTGGTACCTCCCGGCCACACGTCCGTCCTCAGCTGGCTTCGGCTCTGCCTGCCTCCGCCAAGCGGACCTGGTTCCTGGTCAGCTCCCTGAGAGTTTGGCCCCCCGTTTGCTCCGTTTGCTTTCAGACCATCCTTAGACCCTCGGTCCTCAGAGGAGGGGCCCTGTCCTTCCCAGGTTCCTGGGCGCTTGGCCCCAGCAAAGCCTGTTCCCTGGAAACCCCAGGACATTTATTGTTTATAATCTCAACGACGTCTCTCCCTGGAGGGCTTTACAATACGAAACTTATCTCTCTGGCTCTTCTTAAAGGGTTGAACCCCAATTCTGCCTCCTGTATCCTCTGCCTCTGCTCACGACAGCTCACACGCACCGAGCACCTCTGTGGGCCACACACACACACACACACACCAGCCCTTCTAATCCTTAGAATCACCGGGGGAAGTGGGCCGTATTGTTAGTCCCATTATGCATATGAGGAAACTGAGTCCTGGAGAAGCCAGGGCACAGTAGAAAGTGATTTTCTCAGGTTGTACACGCTCATCGACCAGTCGGGAGATCAGGTGTGATGGCAGGCGTTCAGAACACCCACACCCAATCTGAATTCTAAAACCACCTAACACTTTGTTTTAATTTTGCATTTTAACTTGCCGAAGTCCACGGTGTTTTTGGGAAGCAGGAGAGAACCGAGGTAATTTATGTTCAGACTTGCCGCTTTGAGGGGAGAAGGGCAGGCCCAGCTGGTTTTCTCACTTCTCAGACTGACCTGGCTGTGAGTCTCAGCAGAGCCCCTCACTAGCTGTGTGACCCTCTGCAGTTTGATTAACCTCTCTGAGCCGCAAGTACCTTGTCTTTTTAGTGGGGATAGAGTAGCAGAGCCTTCCCTATGACCGGGAGACTACAGTGGGGAATCCTGGAGCTGAGTGGCTACAGAACCACCGGCAAGTTATTCCTTGTTCCTCATCCGTCACAGGGGCATGGTAACCTTCGTAGGTCCCTCCGGGGATCAGGTGTAATAATGACTCCCAGGCCCAGAGCCTGATGGGATCTGCCCTGCCTCACTTAGAACCTGCTTGGGACCAGCAACCCTTCATCCTTCCTAGCATCTTCCTTTTGGAATAGGGCTGTCTACCCTGTGCCTGTTCCACCCCTGTATTCTGCAGGCAGAGAATGTGTCTTCTAGTTCATGTCTACAGATGGGAGGGGATTTGGCCTCCAAATGGCTCATACCCAGAGCCTCGCCCCTACCCAACTTCGACGCTGAGATGTAGGATTTCTGGGCTGGTGCTGGGATGGGGTGGGGGAGTGTGTTTTGCACGTGAAATGGACACGCGTCTTGGCGGGGGCGGAGCCAGAGGGCAGACTGTAATGGGCAGGATGGTGGCCTCTCAAAAGACAGGTCCACCTGGAAACCGTGAATGAGGGCCTTATTTGGAGCAAAGGCCTTTGCAGACGTGAATTAGGTTAAGATGAGATGAAGGGCGCCTGGGTAGCTCAGGTCATGATCCCAGGGTCCTGGGAGGTAGCCTCCGAGTCGGGCTCCCTGTTCAGCAGGAAATCTGATTCTCCCTCGCCCTCTGCCCCTCCCCCGCTAGTGCTCTCTCTCCTCTCTCTCAAATAAATAAAAATCTTAAAAAAAAAAAAAAAAAAGAGAGATCGGGACAGGAGTTCATCCTGGGTCAGGCCGGGGCCTGAATGCAATGTCCAGTCCTCAGGAGAGAAGGAGAGCGGATACGGGGGAGGCGGGGCACGGTGAGAAGCTGGAGGCCGAGTGTGCAGTCATGTGTCTGTCGGCCGATGAGGACCGAAGCCCCGGATGCCAGCAGCCCTGGGAGCCTCGTACGGTGCCCGCAGAGCGAGCGTCACCGTAATGGGTCGAGTAAATAAAGTCTCCACCTGTATTTCCCCGATGCCTTATGCAGGACACAAATAGGTTCCTGTTTCGAACCCACTCCTGGTGCTTTTCGAGAAGTTGTCCATGAGATGAAAATCTGGCTGGGAGTGTTTTCTCATTGTTCTTACTTTTTTTTTTTTTTAAGAGAGAGCTATCCCTAACACAAAGCAGGTTCGGGTAAATTACTATTTCAGAGAGAACCTAGATCCTTCAGCCACCACGGAAGAACACAGCAGCTGAGATCTGGTGCACCTGCGGGACGGCAGCCTCGCGCCCAGGCCTGGGGGCCCCTGGGCTCCCTCTGCTGACTCAATTCTGCTTCGGAACCGGAGCAAGCTCCACGGGAGAGGGCGCACGTCAGTCTCCAGGGGGCTTCACTGCCAAGCATCTCCAAGGAGAACTCAAAGGGGCAGAAAACTTTGAAGTCGGGCCCCTTCCCCCTTCCCTCTTGGGGACGTGCATCATCTGCCCAGAATAGGCAGCCGGTTGCATAACCCTGTCCCGCCCCGCATCCCTCTGCCAGCTAATCACTTCAGCATCCTTCCGCCAAGGGCTACAGATGCCTTGCCCAGGGCGTGCGCAGATCCCTGATGCAGAGGACGGCCCCGCTTTCTGGTGCCACCGTGTCCTAAGGACCTACATGTATTAACTCATTTAACCCCTGCAGTCACCACCACTGGATGTGGGATTAGGATCAGGCCCATTTTACAGATGAGGAAACTGAGGCCAGGAGATGCAAAGGCCGTTGCCAGGTGTCACCCAGCTCAGAAAGGGCTGGGATGGACTCTGGTCCTATAGATTCTAAGGCAGGATAGACTCTGTGAGGCTCAGAGGTCCAGGATCTCCTCTTGCTCTTTCTGGGGAGTGGGTTTCATGGTGACGGCAGCAGGTGGAACGAGGGCGCAGAGAGCCCAGATGCTAATTCCGGGGTGGCACAGGTCTTGGTAGGAGCCGCCCCTGCTCAGCCCCATACAGCAGGAGGCACTGCTCGGCTACTAGGGGGTGGCAGCTGCTCTGTGACCCGCAGCATTTTCCTGGGAGTCGGAAAAATCTCTGCCTTCGCTCTGATCGCCCTGAGGTGCCACTGGGCTCAGCCGCCGGGGGGTGGGGGTTGGGGGGGGATCTGGGGTCAGTGGCTACAGAACGATGTAGAATGAATGAAATAGAATGTGCTTCCGTCCACTTTCACTGGGGTGAGCTTGTGAGAGCTACGGGGGGCCATTTAAAGCTAGGGAGGAGACGAAGGTGTAATCGGAAGAGAGGCAAGAAGGGACGGAACGAAAACCATCATATATATATTACCAATGTTCCGGTGAATGAAAAGCACAGCGCAGGGCTGCGAAAAGGCCTAAGTGATGACAAAAAGGAAAATGCTGGTGGCAGACCCCTTAGGCAGGGCCATGGGCTTGTCACTGTGGAGAACTGAAATGTCTTTTTAGTGTAGCATATTCGTGAATAAAGTTTTGGCCTTTTTTTTAAAGCAGATGAATGCCTTGTCTTGGATTTTTTTTCTCTAAAAGTGTCTGAATCTTCATGAAGCTTTATTTCCAATGAGCATTAGACCCTTTTCATAAGCCAGGGGAGTAATGCCTTCCCCGGCCAGCGTCCCCCCTCCCCCCCCACAGGTCTTGGGGTGACAGTGGGGAGGTAGTTTCTTCCTCTGGCGGGGAAGGGGAGCAGGGGCCATCTGTGGGATTCGGGAAGGCTGCATTCTTATCACACTGCTGCTATCGGCCGGCTGCCCTTGGGAAAATCTCTTCCTCTCTCCGGGCCTCAGTTTCCCCATCTGTGAAAGGAAGGAGCTGGAGTGGTCACTCTAAAGGCTATGCATATAAAGTTGTTTTTTATGTCTGCTGATGAGGAAAAAAAAAATTTTTTTTGGAGAGGATGGGAGAGAGGTGGGGGGTGGGGCAGAGGGACAGGGAGAGAGAAAATCCAGAGTAGATTCCATGCTGAGCACAGACCCTGATGTGGGGCTGGATCTCACGGTCCTGAGATCATGACCTGTGATGACCCCCGAAACCGAGAATCGGACGCTTCACTGGCTGAGTCACCCAGGTGCCTCTATGAGAAAAATCTTAACAGTATACATGATGATAATAATAATAGTAATAGCTAAAACTTCCTGAATGCACTACCACATGTAGTTAGCCCATATTGAGTTCATAGTAATAATCTTCACAGCTAACGTTCACTGAGTGCTTATTATACGCCAGGCACGATTCAAAGTGTTTTACGTACATTAACTCAGTTGAACCTCCTGCTTATGCTAGGCAGTAGGACCGCTCTCATCCCCACTTTACAGATGAGCCAACAGAGGTGCACAGAGGGGAAGGGAGTGTGATCTCTGGCTCCAGAGGTCTTGCCCTTCACCACCAGGCTCTGCTGACATTCCATCCCTGTCACTTGGCCTCCTTCAATCACAGGAGTAATACAACAACAAGGATGACAATAACAGTAATACTAGCAGTAGTGAGAAGAACAGCATCGGTGAATCACGGGTCCTTAATTATCGAGTCATGTTCTAACCACTGTATTCCACCTAAAAACCCTTTCTGCAGCCTCTCCTTGCCTGAGAAGACTTGAGGTCCGGCTGACCCATCACTGTTCTCTTCATTTCTTTGTCTGCTTCTCTCTCCTCACCCTCCAAATTGCAAACTGGCCTCC
>CM053603.1:6508946-6519242 GCA_028646535.1 Procyon lotor
GAGAGACTGTGGACTCTGAGCAACAAACTGAGGGTTTAGGAGGGGAGGGGGTGGGGGTTTGGGCGAGCCTGGTGGTGGGTATTGAGGAGGGCACGTATTGCATGGAGCACTGGGTGTGGTGCATGAACAATGAATCTTGTAACACCGAAAAAATAAAATGAACATTTTTGGGGAAAAAAAAAAAAAGAAACCACAGTCAAAGCCTTGTGCTCGTGCTCCCCCTCCCTTTGCTTCCTGACCTGCCCCGGGGACCCCATGTGGCACGCGTGTGCTCCCTCTCTTGGGTTCTGCAAGTATAACAAACTATCTTTCCTACAGCAGTCGTCTATGGATCTGTTGGCCTCACCATACTTGAATTAATGATAAAACCTGCATTTTAAAACAGAGGGGCAAGGCAAAGCAGAGAAAGAGGGATTTAAGGAAGCCCCTCGTATGCAGAACGGGAGCGTTAATCTTTGGCACCAAGGGGCCCGGTGAAGACCGTACCTGAAACACCGTCATTATTGCTGCTGGAAAAGTGTCGAAGTTGGTAGGAGGAGTCCCCTCATCAAAATTAAACCTGCGGGGAGGACACAGGTGTTTCACACTGGCCCGGCCCTGGGTGCTCTGAGGGCTGGGCTCAGCGTCCCCGTCTCCAGGGCGACATCTTCTGTTCCCCAGAAGGACCCCCTGGACTGGTACCCGGGGCCCCACCCATCGGGGGTGCGTGCACTGGGCATCTGGGCCACGAGGAGGGCGGTCTGAGGGACGGAGGTGAGTCTGGGTCTCCGGATGCTTCGGACCTGGGTCTGGGGGCACCTGACCCGAGGGAAGCAGAAGTCGGGGAATGTGCTGAGCACTTACTGGCCGCCAAAGAGTTGCATTCCCAAAAGGGCGAAGACGACGATGAACAGGAAAAGGAGGAACAACAGGCTGATGATAGATTTCATGGAGTTGAGAAGAGAGACGACCAGGTTCCTGAGAGATGCCCAGTACCTGCCAACGGCGGCCGGGTGGGGGAGGGGCGGTCAGGCCAGGCCAGCTGAGCCCACTTACCTGCCGCGCTGGAGGGGGCTCCACCCTGGTCCCCGTCCCCCTGCCTGCTGGGATGCCAGGGAACTCCAAGGACTTACTTTGTGACTTTGAAAATACGCAGTAACCTGAGGGCTCGTAACACGCTGATTCCAAAGGATGTGCCGGGTTTTATGACGGCCCAGATGACCTCGAAGATGCTCCCGATGATAACCTAGAACAGAGCACCTGGTCTCATGCCCAGGGACCTTGAGAACATGCCCTGGCCTTAAACCTTGCAGGAATCCCACCAAGCTGCCCCGACATGGAAACAGGGGGAGGGTCTCAGACTCCTCTCATCCCTTTCTCAAAGTTGATTAACAGGTCACGCAGAGCAAAGAATTCCTGAAACGCGTAACTGCCAAGTAAAGATCCATGGGACTGCCATCTCCATCAAGAAATTGGACATGGCAACACCCCCGGAGGCCTCGAGGGACCCCCCCCCCCCAGATAACCACCATCCTGGATTCTGTAATAACCATTTCCTAACGTCTTTAAAAGATTGAAGTGAAATTCATATAAGGCAAAACTCACCATTTGAAGCACACAACTCGGTGGCATTTAGCACATTCACGACGTTGTGTCATCTTCACCTCTCTCCAGTTCCAAAATATTTTCATCACCCCCAAAACAGAGCCCAACCGCACGAGCACGGCCCCCATCCCTCCACCGCCGCCGCCCCAGTAACTACTAATCTGCTTCCAGTCTCTCTGGATTTGGCTGCTCTGGACATTTCATGTAAATGGAATTATGCAGTACCTGACCTTTTGGGTCTGGCTTCTTTCACTTAGCATAATGTTTTCGAGGTCCTTGCCTTTTTAAAGTTTTCAATACAGTTTAATTTTATCCTCATGAACCTCTATGAGCAGAAACATGCTGTACGGACTGATTTTTGTCAGGGTCTCCCTCCTTTCGTGCAATACCATGCAGGTGAAATTCACCCAGCTGTTGGGCGGGACTCTTATTGGTGGCCTCTCACCACTGTGGAGAATGCCATTATAGGGCTAGGTCACAACTTATTTATTTATCCGTGCTACTGCAGAGTTGTTCGGTTTGGGACTAGTACAAACAAAGCCACTCAGAGCATTCTTGTGAGTTGCTCTTGCACGAAACCCTAGAATCGCCCAATCTCCCCTGCGAAGGAAGGTCTGCACACTTCTCTCCGACTGGCGGCTAGCTAAACGTTTTGGGAGCTCCGTATCCCCACCAATATTTGGGATTGCCCTCTCACTCCTTCCGCATTCCGCTGAATCTCTCGCAACCAGGGGGGTGACCCCTGTCGTTCCCTCCCCGATGTCCCCAGGCCCCAGCCATGCTAGGCAGGAGCTGGAGCAATGGACTCCTTACCAACCAGAGCACTTACCCCACAGTCGAAGCAGTTGAAAGAAGAGTGGAAATAAGGCCGCGTCCCAAGCCCGTACATTTTTATAAACATTTCGGACATAAAGAGTCCTAAGAAAATGAATTCTGCATAGTCTAGAAGGGAGAGGGGAGGAAATGGAGGGGAGGTTAGTTTGGTGGGGAGGGGGCGTTCCATGCGGCTCTGACTTCCCTATTAGTAGCTATCCCGTCCTGCTCTGGCCTGGGCGGCAGGGACAGAGGGGAGTCATTGTCGGCCTCTGCCAAAGATTATGCAAGGCTTCCTTTCCGTGGGCCTCGGTTTCTTCTCTGTTAAAGGAGAGCAACGACAATTGCCCCCCACCCTCCAACTCACTGTTCCCTGGACCGATCTTAAAAAAGGAGTGAGGAAAAGTTCTGTGGCTTTCCACCTTATACTTTTTGCCCCCGGTTCAGCGAGAAGGACTGGACATGGGACACGGCCAAGGACCTAGGTTTTGTGCTGGCTGGTGGGTTCCTGGGTGCTAACCATGTTTTTAAAACTAATGAACTAACAAACTAACTGACTAACAACAAAATAACAATGCCCCCAGGATGCCGGTGTGTCACAATGTAAGAATGATGATTAATCCACTTTTATATGCCTGAGCTTGAAAGGAAAAATAGAAATGGAAATCATAATGGTGTCCTTTTAGTAATCCTTGTGTCAGCGAGTTCGCTGGAGATTCAGGGGCAACCCATCTAGGGTATAGTTTTCTCCCAACTTGAAAAACCTATCTGAGGTCCCCTGGCAAAATCCTGTCTGGCTGATGTCTACAAGTCTTTTTTTTTTTTTTTTTTTTAAAGATTTTATTTATTTATTTGACAGAGAGAGAGAGAAAGAGAGATCACAAGTTGGCAGAGAGGCAGGCAGAGAGAGAGGAGGAAGCAGGCTCCCCGCTGAGCAGAGAGCCTGATGCAGGGCTCGATCCCAGGATCCTGAGATCAGGACCTGAGCTGAAGGCAGAGGCTTTAACCCACTGAGCCACCCAGGTGCCCCATGTCTACAAGTCCTGAACAAGCTAAAGCACTCTTGTTCTTTGTTGAGAAAGCATAATGGTGTGAATGCCCGGGGGAGAGGTAACACAAGGGTATTTGTTTACTCCAGCAAAGACATGGCTAATTTCTGGACCCTTTCTCAGAGAGCTTTCTTGGTGGGGTCAGGAAGGGTGTGGATACTCACTCAGTGGATGGGAAGGGGGATATGGGGAGTGTCTGAGGGGAAGAAAACATGGAAAGTCAGATGGAGGACCCAAACTTCCAAGAATGTCAATTCCAGTCACATAACTAATTCTGTTTGAAAGTCAAGGGTGCTTATTATATGGTTCTTTTAAGAGATGGTTTGAACCATCAAGGTCCTTCACTCTCATTTCTGATTGAAACTTCCCCTTGGTTTTTTGGACTCCAGGGAGCTCCTAGTATCTAAAGGAAATCAGGGTCTCCAGGATCCTCAGGCCAAAATACCAGCGAGGGAAATCTGTCTACAACATCCGGTGTATTCTAAGAACCACCAGAAACAACTCTGGGAGTACGTAAGAGTTTCTGAGGTGCTTGCTTCCCAGTTACCACGGAAACCTGACAGCTGGCAATGCACAAGACCTGAGAGAATTGTCGGTAGCACTGGTGGGTCTGGAAGAACATTCAGGGCCGTCAACTCCAATTTCCAGATGAGAAATCCGAGACCCCGAGAAACTACCACACTTCACTGATTCCAAGATAAACACTTTTGTTCAGTTTGACATCTGTGAATTTGGGGTATATCTTAAAATTGACATGTCCCAGTTTAAGATGGTAGCACTGCTTTATTTCTTAGGGGTAAATAAAATAAAAGGGTGCTTTATAAGTGAAGATGCTTTTGACTGATGGATGACGGGAACGACTTGTCCAGGGTCACGTGATGAGGTAGGAGCCGTGCAGACATTGAGAATCCAGGTCACCTGGTGACCAGGGAAGGGATCTGTCATCAGACACAGCTTGGAATCTAGGTTCAAATCCTGGCTTTGTTACTTACTAGCTGTGTGGCCCTGGGAAAGTTACTTAACCTCTCTGAGTCTCAGTTTTCTCAACTGGGGATAATTAAAGGACCTTTACTGACACAGAGGCCCAGGGCAGGAAGTCCCAACCCCCTGTTCCTGAACCAGGACAGACAGAGCAAAGTGATTAGTGTGGAGAATATAGGAGAGTAAAAATAGATTACAGAGGAACTTAAGACAGGAAGTAAAGAGTCCTCGTTTGTTAAGACTCCAGGGGGACCAAAGCAATTACTAAGGTTGGAACTAGGTCAGGGCTCTCAGAAGGAGAGCTGGTCCCTGGGGGGTGTCCTGAGGGGTCAACAAATGTGACCGAGAATAAGGAAGGTTACAAGGAAACAATGACCTGGACCAGGCTCCCGGGCCTCTCTAGGCTGAAGACTTGACCACCTTCAGTGGCTGTCTGGGTCAATTCCGAACCAGGTCAGAAGGGGAAAGAAGCCACAGACCTAAGTCAGACAAACCAGTATATGCAGGAGGAGGGCAGCCAGCAGGCAAAAGGTTTAGGGAAATCTTTGCTTGGGGCCCATAAGCCAGAGCCAGGGCATAAACTTGCCTTCCTCACTGCCCAGACACTACTCTTGTTGATTCCTCAGAGCTCTTTGTTTTTTAAGTCCTAGTCAGAGGTCTCCCTACCTTTCACTGCTTCTCCTCACCCCCACCTGGCCACCAACTGTGATATTGTCTTATGCTAACTCCTGGAATCTGGGAATAGGCCCAGAGGGACAAAGCCTTAGGGGTCCTGATACCCACTGAGGGAGCAAGATGTCCTCACACTTGTTGGAGGAGATCTTCTAGAAATGAATTCCAGGTTTAAGGAAGTCAAAAGGGTAAGAGAGGAAAGGGGGAAAGGCAAAAGGTTTGAAAGAAGAGGGGAGAAGCTGGGAGTGTCTGAAATGAGCAGAGAAAATGGAGACAGTGTAAGGGCCATGCTTTGTCCCTAAAGCATCTCCATCTCTCAACCACAAACTACTTATTTTAATATCCTCAGAAATAGACCTATTAATCAGATGTGTGTTTCTGTCTCTATCTGGCTGTCCTATGGTCTTTACCCTTTACCCTGTCTCTCTTCCAACGCCCCTTTCACCAGCACCCCTATGCCTCTCTTTTAAAAGAGCATCATGGTAGTATTTGGTGGCCTGAATTCCAGCTTCCATCCCCCAGCCCCCCGCCCCAAAGAAGTTGAGCTCTGATGTTGTGGCAGCAGTTACAGACATGTCCAAATGAAAGGGCAGATTCAACGCGAGCCAGGGAAGGAACACGCACCACCAGAGGTGGAGAAGGGAAAAAGGTGTGAGGAAGGGATCGGGGAGCGGGCGGGGGCAGGGCCGGGTGGTACTCACAGAGGAAGTCGGAGAGCCACTCGGGCTGGTTGTAGTGAACAATAGCAACACAGAGCGTGTTGAGGGCTACCAGACTGAGCACAGTCCAGTAGAAGGCCTGAGTTTTGACCATGCGGCGGATGTAGAAACGCATCCTCCTCTCCTTTTTGTGAAAAAAAGTCGAGTTCTCCAGCTTGGCACTTTTAATGCTGGCTCGGGCGAAGGGAGACCCTGCCAAGGAAAGGATGGAGAATGTCAGGGTGTTCCTGCGGAGGAAATTAACTGATGTGCGGCCCAGGCACGGAATCCGGCCAGGGGATCCATTAACCTCCCCAGTGAGCCCTCTGGCCCGAGGGAACCATCATGACCCAGGGCTTGGCTTTCCAGAGATGGAGCTTACAAGAAGGTGAAAATAACCAACGAGAGCTCTGGATGTCAGTGGGGAGGCAGATGGCTCTTCACTGATGGAGTCAACTTTATGCGTCTCCTTCTTCTGGCCCCATCGGATGATTCTGGGGGTCATGCCACAGGGGGGATGAGGAAGGGGCTCAGGGCCCTCGGTGCAGAGGCAAGCAGTAGAGCTGCATGCTTGGGAGGTCTCCAGGAAGAGGTGTGAATAGGACCCTAGTTTTCATGGACATTTCAGTTCAGGCATGATCACCGAGGAATGAGCCACCAGGGAATCTGCTGCCTATACTTTTACTGGTGGAACGTCTACCATGTGCAACTCTATTCTAGGTGTTCAAGATATACTAGTTAACAGACAGAGCCCTGCCTTTCTGGGCCCAATCTCCACTGGGGAGACAGCAAATACAATAAAAAGTAAATTAATCGTGTGATGGAAGTTACAAAATACTCTGGGGGAAAACGAAACAGTAGTGTAAGGGGATGGGGAGCCCCAGGAGCGGCTATGGGGCAAGCCACCATATTAAGTCAAGTGGTCAAGGTGAAGGTGTTGGCCTAGGTCATCTCAGTATTGTAGGAAGAGTTAATAGGTCTTGAGCCAGAAATACGCCTGCCTGGCATATTTGGGGAATGGCATCCGGAAACCAGTACAGCTGGAGGGAAGTGGTTGAGGGAGGAGCTGGTGAGGACAGGGAGGGGACACAAGCAGGGCTTTATGGGCTGTGGGCAGAACTTGGGCTTTTGTTCTGAAGGAGATGAGGACCGCGGAGGTTTGAGCAGGGGAAGGATGGGACCTGACTCACGTGCTCACAAGTGCCCCTGGGCAGCCACTGGGGGTGCAGACTGTGGAAGGTCAGGGCAGGAGCAGAGAGGAGGCGACAGCACTGGTCCAGGCCAGCAACGGCGCCGCTCAACTCCGTGATGGCAGACAAAGCAGCAGAGGGGGCAGATGAGGGATGCATTACTTGTATTAGGGATGGATCGCTGCCGGATCAAGGGTGGCTGTGAGAGGGAGGGAGGAGTCCGGGTTTTGGGTGTGAGCCCGTGGAGGGACAGAGCTGCCATCCCATGAATGCAGACAGGTTTGTGGGGCGCTTTGGAGCTCAGTTATGGATGAACTGATTTTGTCTTCTAAATGATCTCTTCTTGAAAACCTTCAGTTGGACTCACTTGTTTGTTTCTTGCTCTTTGGCTCATTCACTCCTTCCTCTGCTCACTAGCTTGTTCACGGACTCATGTGTCCATTAGCCGATGTGTCCAGTTACTCATTCGTCCGTCCGGCCTGGGCATCAACCCCATCCCACCACCAGCCACGGGACGCAGCAGACACCCGCAGGATGCCACTTCCTTCCCAGTCACGAAATTCTACTCAGCAGCAGCTGGCCAGGCCCGGTAGCTGGACCCCTCTCTCCCGGCCATCACCTGCCTGACCTCACAGGCACTGAGAACCCCAGGGTGGCTCCTCATGGCCCTTCCCACTTGGGGCATTTCTGGTCTCTGCACCTCCCAAAGATGTGCCCGGACCCACAAGCATCCACAAGGCATGGCAGAGAGGAATGAGACTCTCGAAGGTCTCAGGTTAGGTTGGGATGCTCCGTGGGGAGAAGGAGGGAGAGAGTACTGAGGTAGAGCTCAGTCACTGGGCAGGAGGCCCCCCATCCCGATGCTTCTGGAGCCACCCTGAGAAGCTAGTTTTATCACCAACCACCAAATGACCTTGGGCAAGTCACACTGCATCTTGGGGGTCCAGTGTGTCCCTATCTGTAAACTGGGGACCACCACACTTCCCACCCCGCAGGGCCATGGGGAGGAATACACCCAACGTGATGCTGATACGTAATGCTTATTGGCCACGATAACCTTCTACCATAACCCCAAGCGCTACAATGAGGATCTGGTTCACGCGCCAACTTATGGAGCAAGTCTTTCCTGATCACTGGCCCGGACACTCATCCCTTAGTCACAGCACTCAAGGGGAAGGGAGAGAGAAGCAAATGTTAACTGAACACCTACTACATGCTAGGCCTGCATTAGCTGTGTATTGTCATCTGTGTTGTATTTCATGCTCCACCTTGACCCATCCTTATTTGATTTTTCTCTGTGATCTGGAATTGTAACTGCGGGCAATCTTTAGATATTAAAAATATATTTTTAAAAAGATTTTATATATTTGATAGAGAGAGACACAGCGAGAGAGGGAACACAACCAGGGGAAGTGGGAGAGGGGGAAGCAGGCTCTCCGCAGAGCAGGGAGCCCGATGCGGGGCTCGAACCCAGGACCCTGGGATCATGACCTGAGCCGAAGGCAGACGCTTAATGACTGAGCCACCCAGGTGCCCCTTAAACATATTTTAATAAGAGAATTTATGAAACCCAACAGATCCAAAATATTATCATTTCAGCATAACATCAGTATGGATGTATGTTAGATAGTGTACACTCTTTTTTTTCTTTTGGGGGGGTACTAGGAATTCCAAATCTGATGTATTAGAATGAAGCACGTCTTGGTTCTCACCACCTATACTCAAGGGATCAAGAGCTGCACGTGGCCAGTTGTAGTCTAGAATGTTCTCTGGTGAGGACAGCAGTCTGTCGCCACCAAGGCTTGATCTGGGGATTTGGGTAATTTACAGGTCCTTAATATTCTCTGTAAATGGAAACAGGTCCTGCCTAAGTTGTGGGTTGGACCGTGTCTCTCAGAGAGATGTGCTGAACCCCTAACGCCCTGTACTCGTGAACGTGACCTTATTTGGAAGGGGTCTTTGCGGCTGCAGTCAAGTTAAGATGAGGTCACATTTGATTAGGGTGGGTCTTAAATCCCATGATTGGTGTCCTTTTAAGAAGAGAAGTGCCACACAGCTGCACAGGAAGATCATGTGACAACAGAAGCAGAGACTAGAAGTGATATACACAGAAGCCAAGGATCCCCAACACCCCCAGAAGCCACGTGGGGCAGGAAACAGATTCTCCCCCGATGACTTCAGAGGCAGCATGGCCCTGCCAATACCTTGATTTTAGTTTGGACTCCTCACTTCCAGAACTGTGAGAAATTAGATTCCTATTGTTAAGCCCCTAGTCCGTGCTATTGTATATGGCAGGCCCCGTAAATGGATACACGCACCCCATTCTGCATAAAGCCCAGTTTAAAAACTCCTTCATGAAATTTTCTTTGCTTTTCCACCAAACACCTCCCAGGCTACATAGCCAGCCATTAGATTCCTCATAATTAGTCTTTGTCACTTTTAAGCAACTTAAACTTATCTTATTACTTTTTTTCATTTCAAAAGTAATGCCCATCACTAATTTGTACATTTTAGAAAATTGACACATAGAAAGTGAAAATCCCTGGCAATCCTCCAATTTCCACATTAAAAAAATTTTTTTTTACTTCCACATTTTTAAGTAGCTCTTATACCTAATATTATTCATAAAACGGGATCACAAATTTTTATATAATGCTGTGTAACTCGCTTTTTTCCACCGGGAAATCAATTTCAAACATTTTTCCATGCCAGTAGAAACCCCGTCCTTTTTCCTGGCAGCATAATAGTCCATCATGTATAAATAATGTAATTTCTTTAGTCATCTCCGCATTTCTGGGCACGTGGGTTGTTTCTGGTTTTCAATTAAAAAAAAAAAAGATTTTATTTATTTCTTTGAGAGGGAGAGAGAGAGAGCATGAGCTAGAGCGAGAGAAAACATGAGCAGGGGGAGCTGCAGAGGGAGAGGGAGAAGCAGATTCCCTACTGTGCCGGGATCCTGATCCCAGGACCCTAGGATTACCACCTGAGCGAAGCCATATGCTTAACCAACTGAGCCACCCACGCACCCCATTGCTTTCACTTTTTAAAAAAATATTTTATTTTTAAGTAAGTTCTACATCCAATGTGGGGCTTGAACTCACGACCCTGAGATCAAGAGCTGCACGCTCTACTGACTGAGCCAGCTGGGCACCCATGGTTTTTACTTTTTTGAACACCAGAAACAACGCTGCTGAAAAGAGGCATAGGCCTTTTGCACACATGAAAGAAATGCTTTTGAAGTGGAAATGCTAGGTCAAAGAATATAAACATCTGTAATTAAATAATATCAAACCATATATTGGAAACACC
>CM053603.1:6519742-6584567 GCA_028646535.1 Procyon lotor
TGGGAGGGGCAGGGACTGAAGAGGACGGTTCTTGTAAAGGTCCCTGCTGCAGAGAGCGCGGCCGTGGCCGCTCTCACCGTTATCACGGACGCCTTTATTTGCCCTGCAAATGAGGTACAACAAGCCCCATTTCACAGATGAGGAAGCTGAGGCTCAGAGAGACGAGAAGGTTCGCCAGAGGTCAGCAGAGCCGTGGAGGCGAATGCGAAGGACCCGACTGCCCAGATACACCCAGTTTCCTGCCTGGTCACGTGCCCTCCTCGGGCCTGTTCTTGTTTTCCTGGCTGTGTAACAAGGGACAAGGGCAGCCCCTATCGAGAGGGAGACACTTGGAGGATTAAATGAGATAATCTACTCGATGTTGAGGACAGCACTGGGCATATGGGAAGCTCTCAGTGACTGTCAGTGCTTATTCCTAATGTCCCCAGGTCCCTAAGCCGCACACCGAGGAAGCTCAGGTCGGCAGGATTCCAGGGTCCGGCTCTTGATCATGGCTCTGCTGTTGAATGTACAGCTTAAAACCACGCAAGCCTTACCCGTTCCTTTACGAAGGACTAGGAAATGTAAAATTAGAGGCTGCCCCCCCAATCCCTTGCGTTCTCAGAGCCCCACTGCTCTTGGCTTCCCAGGATGCCCCTCGGCTGGCACAGCCCCGAGTCAGGCCAGACGGAGAGCGGAACCTTCGCTGTTCCTGTGTCTGGGGCATTCTCTCGGGCTTCAGAGCAACACGACTGAAATTAAGGATATCCCGTACTTCCTGCCATCCATTCCTCAAGCAACTCCTGGGCAAACCTGCCAAAGGGCATGGTTCTTTCCACCGCCAGCTACGAATTCATTCATTCATTCATTCATTCATTCATTCAGTAGATATTTACTGAGCGCCTCTCTCAGGTTCTGTACTAGGCTGAGTTCAGTCTTTGTCTTCCAGAGGAAGCAGATAGGTGACTAACCCTGTATACAGATGATACCAGATCCCACAAACAAAGGACCCACGCTGGCCTGCTACTAGGCATGATGTAGGAAGGTCAGGAAGGCTTTCTGGAGGAAGAAATAGTTAATATCAGTAACTATATACTTCCTTGAGTCCCGTGAATGCTCCTCCTGCCACCTCAGTCCCCCTCCAAGTCCCCTGGACCTTCCTTTGGTGCAGCAAACTAAGGGTCTACACTTGGCACAAAAGGGGAGCTTCCTTTCCAACTGGTCAGTGCTCGTGTCACCCTGGTTGTTATATACTTTAAATATCACATCTGAGTCAGAATGAGCTAGACACAGAGGAGAGAGCATATTCGAGATACAGGCAACAGCATCTGCAAAGGTCCTGGGGTGAGCAAGCAGATGCTGCTGCTGGAAGAGGCTGGCATCCCTCTCCCTATTTTCTCCCTCTAAAATGCAACCGGCTCTGCAGAGGGATGGATCTGCCTCCACATCCTCATCTAGAACTTCCCATCTGTGTGACGTTGGACAAGTGACTCTTCCTCTCTGGATCTAGTTTTCCTCAACCGTGATAGTATTCATGGAGCTGTGGAGAGGCTGGAAGGCGATGAGGGCGTGTAAGGGGTGTGGCCCATAGCAGGTGCTCAACTAATGCCAATTTCCTTTCTCTGAGGTTGACCTCCCCTGTCGGCCCGGGTTCTCAGAAAGCCGGAGTTTCGGGAGGGAAGGCAGCTGGGGGAGTGCATAAAAGGAAGGCAGAAGCAAAACAGAGTCAGGGAGTGAAGAAGGGCTGGAGAAAAGGTCTCGGCACAGACACCTGCCAGTCTGGCCTCTGTCCTCTTGAGTTGCTAGAATTGGAGGAGGTTTCAATTCAGCTCTGATCAGGAGCAGGTGATATTTCAAAAAAAAAAAAAGGAAAGAAAGAAAAAAGAAAGAAATCAAAAGCCCAGTTGACATAAGGAGCCAGGCCGTATGGCTATGAACTGTAAAGCGTTTACATAGCAGGTAAGAAATCTGTTCCCTTGCTTCACTGCCCAAGAGGACTCAGAACTCAGGCATCAAGTTGAGATTTGATGAAAGCTGCATGATCTTCTCCACCTTTAGTTCCCAGGTGGCCTTATGATGGGCCCCGGGCTCCCAACAGAGCCTTTACTGCCACTTTCTCTCCTTTGCGCTGTGTGACTGACATGGTAATAAGAACACGTCATTCCTGCTTCTTGCGACAAGTCAGGAATTAAGAGGAAGGGCAGTGTGGCACCAATGACTAACAGAAGTCAGCGCAGACACCCTCAGGGGACAGAAATCAGGGTCTCAACGGTCCCAATGAATAACTTCTTAGCTACACCCCCTTTGTGATACGATATAACGCCCCTCCCACCAAGAGATGGGATCTATTACCCCAGCCCTTGAGTCTGGACTGGGCTCACTGCTTGCTTTGGCCATCAGTGGCCAAAGCGAGGACATTACATCCCCGGGACTAGCCCTCCAGAAGCCTGTGTACTCCCTCTTTCTCCTAGGAACCCTGCTTCTGCCACGTAAACAAGCCCGCACTAGCCTGCTGGAGGAGAAAACCACGTGGTCCCAGCCGAGGCGACCCTAGACCAGCCTACTGAGAGCCAACACGCAAACAGGAGAGCCGCCCAGCTGCCCCGCAGCCGACCACTGATGCGTGAATGAGCTGATCTGAGATGAAGCCAACGCTCAGAAGCATAAGCTAAATAAATGCTGTCGCTTTAAGCCGCCGGGTTTCGGCACTGTTTGTTACGCAGCGCTATCGTTGCAATATATAACAGATATGATGAAGCATACAGAAGAGATGATTATAAGGTGAATTCTGAAGACAGTTTTAAAATAAAATATTCGGACTTCAAGTATACCCTTTAACCATATACAAAATCAAAAGTTAGAACAGCCTCCAGAATGGTTAGAAAAGTGAAAGACTTTCCCAGGCTCTCTCGGACCTAGATGTGGCCGTGAGCGTGTTGCTGGCCATGAGAGGTGAGTAGAAGCTTGGTGGATGGTTTCTGGGAAAGATTTTGCTCCACCTGATACAAAAGTTGGCAGAGCTGGATGGGGTCATCTTATCCCTGCTGCGTCCTGCCTGGAAAGTGGACATGATGCTAAAAGCTCCAGCAACCATTTTGCGACCATGAGGCAAAGGCCAAGAGAAAGCCAAGAGATTGGCCAAGAGATGCCAGCCCATGCCAGCCAACACCCACTGCCAACTTTTTGTAACAGGACAAAAAATAAGCCCCCATTTGTTTAAGCCACCACAGGTTGGATCTTCTGTTACTCGCCATATCTGAGCCCCACAAGACTCCACAATAGGAATGTAGGAACCACACTTCTTTATTCAAGTGTGAACACATCCGTGGCTGTGCCATCCTCAGTGGAGAGACTACCCTGCTAATGCAATTCTCACCTCATAGTGAGAGAAGCCCAGTTTGCTCATTTCTGCCTTTCTGGAACAAATTCTACTCACTGCTGCCAGCTAAAGACAACACAAATGTTGCTAACTCATCCCCAATCCCGGACCTTGGATCCCACCTGGATCCTGTTTGGCTCCACTGCTTCAACTTTCTATTCCTTTTATTCACTCTGACCTCTGTTCTTCTCTGCACAGAAGTCCTGTGCCCATCAGGCCAGGAAGGAGAGAGTCTTCTGTCTCTAGAACATCAGTGGAGCCCAAATTCCCCAAAGGTTGAGGGTCCGGCTTTCAGCTGCCCCTACTTTATCCCTTCCCTACAGAGCAGCTGTTCTCACTTCCCATGTGGGGCCAGCAGGGTGAGATTTGTTTTCCCCTCATTGCCACAGACTAGAGATGAACTGACCCCCAAAATGCATCACCAGGAAAGCTAAGGAGTTGAGTGACAACTTGTGGCAGAACCAGCTAAGTGTAGCCATTGCTCACTCTGAACAATCTAGAATGTTCTGGCCACAGAGGCATGCTCGGTCTGAGTGCAGGGCAAGCCAGGAGAGCCAGGGAGCTCATGCCCCAGGAGGATCTCCCAGCCCAGTGTCCTCACTCCTTAGGTGAGCTAACCCTGGGGGGTGAGTATTACCTGCCTCTCAAAGTTCTCCAGACAAATGAAGCAAGAGCTGATTGCAAATGGCACTAACTCATTAGCTAATGGAAATGTGACTGCCTTCTCTTCACTGTCTCATCCCTCTGCTCTCCCTCTGTGTTTCCTGGGATCTACAAACAAGCTACTGGCCTTCAATTTTTTGTCCCAGCATCAGTCTGAGTTCTGGATTGCGAACACCAGAAACCGGCTGTCTGTTTTAGGCATCAAAGGAATTTTTAGGAAACTTGGATAATCAGCTGGAGTCCAGAGGACGGGACTTGGAAAGTGGGCAGGAGCAATGCAGGCAGACCAACAATCCCCATGGTAGCAGACTGCTAGGAAGGAACCAGGACCGTCCCTTCGTGTCTGAAACATTCTGCTTTCCAGTTCCTTGGTCAGGGAGTGTGTGATTGGTTGAGTTTGAATCACACGCCCTGATTACCAAGGGGTGGAGAGAGGACGACTCCCCCTTCCTGAAACCTTTGGTTTGTGAACAAGTGGGATCCAGGGGTACTACGCACAAAGGGGTGTTCTCCCCAGATTGGAAGAGGGGGTTAGACATTGCCTGCCAAATTATCAGGAGCCAATGTTCTCTACATCAAACTAACTGGTCTGTGGAACGGGGCCTGGAGAAGCACTCATAATTATTATCATCATTATAATTATAGTTATTAGCGTTAGAATAGCTAACAGCACTGAGCACTTATTCTGTGCCAGTTTCTAAGTGCTTTACATGTATTATCTCGTGGAATCCTACCTTTTGAGGTAGGTACAAGTCTTCTTCCCATTTCACAGATGAGGAAGCTGAGGCCCACAGAAGCGCCAAAGCCCTTCCTCCTTGCCCTTCAAAGCATCCCCCAGTAAAGACCATCCATAAACCCACCCCGCCACGTGTCAGACACGAATGCATTAAACCTTTCGAACAATTCTACGAGGTAGGGCCCGATATCCTGTTTTCCAGGTGAGCGAGCTAAGATATCAGGGAGGCACAGCCACTCGCCCAAGGTCACGGGGCTTGGGAACAGAGCTGGGTGTTGAATCTGTCCAAACTCCTGAGCCTGCGGTCCTAACCGTGTGTGTGTGTGTGTGTGTGTGTGTGTGTGTGCGCGCGTGCGTGCGGTGTACTGGCTGCCCTCTCTTCTAGAGTTGCCCACACAAGGACTGGCAAAGCTGAATGGTAAAGCAAGGTTGCAACTCGAAGTCTCTACTACCCGAGTACCTTTTGATGTCAGACATACCTCTGAAACCGAAATTCACCAGACCTATCACTACCGCGAAGTCGCACCAGATTGAACCTCGATTTCTGCTGCCCTGGTGCATCATATCTCAATTCTACGGAACAGAGCCTCTCAAGTGAATTTCCTATATGTCACCAAGTAATGTCACCCTCCCTATTTCATGAAGATCTGTCCCGATGTTCCAGTATGATGTAACTAGAATTTCATTTGGGAAGACATATGTAACAATATGAGATGCCCATTTTCTTCATCTTTCTAAACATGCCCGCCATTTCACGCTCCTGGTAAAACAACAACAACAACAACAAAAGAAAAACAAAAAATTTTTGTAAAGGAGAGGAAAAAGACCCAGGAAATCAAGCTAGTCCCCAAATGAGGTCACTCAACCCTCAAACCCTGGCGCGCAGATGGTCAAAACTTCCAAAGCTTTTCCTCCTTCCTTCGCTTTTCAATCAGACCTTTGCCACCAAGATGTCTTGTGTCCCCATGCCCCCTATGGGCAACCCTTTTGAGTCACTCTTTTCCTCGTAATGTAAGCTTTCTCCTCTCTTTAGCCTCAACTGACGTGGCTGACTGTGGCTTGCCTCTTCCTAACCACCTGTTTCCTGAAGCTTCTGTTCCCTTCCCTGATCATCTTCCTCCCTCTGGTCCCTCCGTGTGGGTGCTCCCCTGACCCCAAGTTCCTGTCCATTATACCACCACACCTGTAGAGCTGAGGCACTTTCCGGCCTTAACTAACCTCTTCGTGGATGACTCTCAAGGCCAGGCTGGCTTCAACCGTATCTATATCTGTCTAAATGACTTTTCTACTTTGATGTCTCACAGGGACCTCAGCATGACTGAAAGCACCCTGTGCCCCTATAATGGCACTACCATTATACCAGTCAATACTCAGTTGATTATCATGCTCTGGAATGTTCTTTTTTTCTGGGAAAGTGTCCTTAAATCCATCCTTCCCTTCCTATTTCCACTATCATCCCAAATCATTTCACATATGGAATCACCTCGATTCTAGGACTTGCTCTACCTCAGGAATCCTCCTCCCCCAAATCCTCCTCTTGGCTACATTTTATCGCTAAAAATTATCCATCTAATCTTCACCTCGACCCAATGACATAAGTATTAATACGAGCCTCATCTAACAGATGAGTAAAATAAAGATGAGGAAGAGTAAAGCATTTGCCAGAAGTCACATATCTTCTGAGCAGGAGAGCCAGGAATTGAACCCACATCCCCAAGTGATGTCCCGTCTCACATGGGAGAGTTAAGTTCTGATTCTGAAGTAAGTACACAAAGGAAAAACTGCACAGACTCACAAAACACCTTTGAAAAACATTTCAATCATCCATAAAGTACAATATGTATGGTTTTGCATATTTTAGCCTGGGCAGTAATAAGCATGTATAATGTGGATAGTAATATGCGATATAAAAGAATGTGAATAGTATGCTTCATGTGACAGATACCGGTAACTGTCCCAACAGCCATTTCCCTCTCCCTCATCTTACAAGTAGAACTAGCCTCCCATAAAACGGCAAATATGCCAGACATGCATGTTTCTGGTCTGCCCTGCCGTTAAATGGTCATGTGACCCAGGTATAGTCAATCAGACGTAGAGAGAAACCTGCTGGGAACTTCTGGGCAAGATTTGTTTCTCCTAGGGGCACCTGGGTGGCTCAGTCGTTAAGCATCTGCCTTCGGCTCAGGTCATGATCCCAGGGTCCTGGGATCGAGCCCCACATCGGGCTCCCTGTTCAGCAGGAAGCCTGCTTCTCCCGCTACCATTCCCTCTGCTTGTGTTCCCTCTCTCGCTGTGTTTCTCTCTGTCAAATAAATAAAATCTTTAAAAAAAAA
Source organism: Procyon lotor (assembly GCA_028646535.1). Classification (NCBI taxonomy): domain Eukaryota; kingdom Metazoa; phylum Chordata; class Mammalia; order Carnivora; family Procyonidae; genus Procyon; species Procyon lotor. The sequence continues at coordinate 6,526,833 of CM053603.1, forward strand.
AAAAAGATTTGTTTCTCCTAGGTAAAAATGAAAAGCCTCCAGTGAGAGTTTTCTCTCCCTGTCATTACTTTCCTGCTTTTGAATGAGCCATGAGAGAAGGAGATATGGCAGCCATTTTGCCACCTTGCGGCAACAAATCATGAGGTCAAAATTTAACTCCCTGAGGCGGGTGGGAGGACATCACTGAGCCATTCAATTAATCCCAATCTATGGATTTGTGGATTTCTAAGTCAGGTAACAAAAACATCTTCTTCATGCTAAAGCCCCTTGTAGATGTCTCTTCTTTTACTTGATGAGAAAACATTCCTAGCTAATGTACTAGGTTCTAGGAAGAACATGAATCATACTCATTCCTTGGAAAAAACTCACCAAATGCAATGGCAGGTAGAAATGACCTCACTATTTAATTATTATATTCATCTTTTTTTTCTTCTTCTATGTGTGCCAATTACATAACAATGATTTTGTATAAGTCAGATTTGCATACAATGCAGTTCTGCTACACGCTTTGCAGGGTCTGCTTTGAAAACATCCAGGGCTATTTCCTATGAATGAAAACTCATCAGTCTAGTTTGCAAAGACTTCTCAGTCTGATCCCTCCTGTCCACTCAATCTTATAATGATTCAACTTCACGTCCCTGGCATACTAATGTGAGGCAAAGGAAAGAAGCAACAGCCACATTTTAGTGCCCAGAGCAGGACTTAAGAGTTTTAGGTTTCCTTCCTGCCTCTGTTCTTACTGCCAGAGTTTCATGTCCTGAAATTCTGTGGGTGGCCTCCAAATATGCCTGTGAACAGTGAAAACGAAACAACCCATGACCTTCGGCACCAACCGTGTCTCTTCAGCACCACAAAAAAAAAAAAAATGTGACTCCTAAAATCAAAGCCTCTTAGGGTGGAAGGGACTTCTGGGCATGAAGTATTTGATACTTATTAGCCTGTGATGTCTCCGAAAGAAGTTTATATGTAGGCAAGTTACACACTTAGAAAATATACTCCAGCTATCTGGTTCAGTGTGCAACCTGTACAACCTTATATAGTAGGCCTGAGAATGTACCCCTGCTCAGACCACACCCCCTCCCACACAATCCTGCTCATTCTTGTGCCACTTCATTATTGCAAGGTAGCTAACAAAGCTGATTCTAGAGGAGTTTTAGCCCACTAAGAGCTCAATGCATAAGACACGTCATAATTCCTGGGGCAGTATCACAGCCAATGGACAGGCTTATCATAGCCACAGTACATATAATAGTTAAGTTGACACTTCTGTGTGCCCTCCAAAACTGCACCATCTGATCTAGACCAGGGGAAATGCAGGGGCACTTGGGAAGGGGCTTCTGTGCATCAGTTTATTGTACACTGAGATTTTCCCTCAACATTGGCAGGTTATAGGAACCATCGATTCAGTTGGTCTGTCAAAAACATCTACTGAGCACCTACTGTGTGCCAGGCACTATTCTAGGCACGGGGGGAATAGCACCAAGAGCAGAAGAAATCAAATCCCTGTCCACAGGGAGCTTACCTAGTGGAGGAGACTGGCAGAAAATAAAGTAAAATATCTAGTTTTTTGGAAAGTGGCAAGTACACAGAAAAAAATCTAAATAGAAGAAAGAGGACAGGAAGTGTTAAGTGTTGGAATTGTAGATAAGGAGCCAGAGGACGTCAGTGTAGTCTTAAAGAAGAGGAAATGGACTGAGAAGAGCATACCAGGTACAGGGCACTGCAAGTTCAAGGGCCCTGAGGTGGAAATGTGCCTGAAGTGTTCAAGTAGCAGCGAGGAGCCCAGTGCAGCTGGTGCCAAGTGACAGAGGGTAGCTGCTGACGAGGGTGGGAGGTGATGGGGGCAGATCATGCAGGTACTTGTGGGCTGTGGTGAGGACTTTGGCTTTTGCACTGAGTGAGACAGGAGCCATGAGAAAGATGTGAGCAGAAGAGTGATTTGATCTAATGTATGTGTTAAAAGGATCCTTCTGGCTGCTGGTGTTGATAACGGGCTGTGGGGGAGGGGGACAGAAGCCGAGAGACCTGGGCACAGCCTGCTCCAACAAGCCAGCTGAGAGATGGTGATGGCTCAGCCCAGGTAGTGGCAGGGGAGGTGGAAGAAGACAGAACCTACAGAATTTGCAAAAGGACCGACCATGAGGGAGGAGGTGTCAAGATTTTCAGCCAGAGCCCCTGGAAGGATGGAGCTGCCATCCAACGATGTAAAAAGACAGGAAGAGAGATATGAGAAGGATGCCCAGGAGTTCGATTTTGGACATCTTGAGTGTGAGATGTCCACAGGGAGATGACTCCTCCCCGTCTGGGGACCGCAAGAGAGCTCTGGGCAGAAGACTTAAGTTTGGGGAACATCAGTACAGAAGGTATTTAAACCTTGAGATTGGCGGACAACACCCAAGGGTTCATCATAGCCAAAGAAGTCAAGAAAAATGCGGCTTTGATTTTCCTAGACCCCGCCCCCCAAACCTAAGCTCTACCATTCTACTACATGACCCCACTGGAGGCGGGAACCTGTCCTCTCTGGGTCAGGCCCAGGTCCTGCCCGGAGAGAAGACTGTCCCGTTTCTATAACCCCTGTAACAACGGAGCATCTCCAATGTCTGTAGCTCCTCCTGCAGAAAGCAAAGCACAGTTTCTCTCACTTGGCAGCCTCTGCCTCAGCCCCAGGCACCCACTTGCTTCCCGTTCCGCTGAGATTTCCTCTGCCTGCCAGGCAGCCGCCTCCCTGCCCTGGTGCGAAGAGAGGAGTCATTGAGCCCTGCAAACCGTAGAGGCAGTTGGCCAGATGTCTTTGTAGAGGCAGGCTGGTGTTTGTCATATCAATTCGAGAGGACAAGACCTCGATCAGCTCCTAAACCTGCTGAGAGATGGATGGCAAGGTCTTCTCCAGCCACACAAGGAAACTGGCCAAGAAGCGCAGTATGGAGCAATGTCACCTGGCCATCTGATCCTCTCGCCCAGCCCCACTCCAGTCAGGGGCGGAGGGAGAGAGGAGGACGTCTTTATCTGCTGAAGTGTGCTGTGCGCTGTCCGGGGTGCTGAAATCTCTAACCCGCCAGGCTTCAAGACGAGGACTTTTGGGAGATGATCCATGGAATTAAAAGGGATAAACTAGAAAGCACGAAGCCGGTAAAGGGTGCGCTGATGAATGGGTAACATGGTGAGCAACTAGTAATCAGTCCTGCGGAAGGCCCTTTGAGAGGGAGAACACACCTCCAAGTCTTCTTGCCGAGCACCGGGGAAGCCAGGTCTATTTATACACCGACTCCCTTTCTCACAGGTTAAGGGCTGCTCCCCGGGGTGTTAAACATCTGTCATGTGGCTGAACAAACTCCTGCAATCCTGAAGAAGACCCTCCAGCACAGATGTAGCAAGATGAGAGGACTGGAGGTACAAAGAGGTTAGCTTGCATGGGAACTGCCCAGTGCAGGCAAATTCGGAGGTGAGTGGGACAAATATGGAGTGAGACATTTGTAGGATCTACCACACACCTCCAAAGGAATACGTTCTAATTTCTTTCCCTTCAATTCATCAACTCCCATTTATGAAGAACTCAGAACGGTCCAGGGGCTTGGCTACCATGTTGCCTTTTCTAATCCCTAGCACAGCCCGAAGAGGCAGACACTATCCTTGTTTCCAGGTGAGAAAACCGAGGTTTGGAGGGATCCATGCATGTTCTCGAGTTCATCACTAGCAGCGATCCCTCTGACTCTGAAGTCCAGGTCTTAACCACGGGTCTATGTCAGTCTTTCATGTGTGGACGTCTCTTTTGCATTCTTTTTTCTGCTATCGCAGAGTCCAAAGTGGGGAAGAAAAAGTAAAGATCCTCCTGACTTTCCTGGAAAACTTTACTTTAAAGAACTAGTATAGGGGCACCTGTGTGGCTCAGTTGGTTGGGTGACTGCCTCCAGCTCGGGTCATGATCCCAGAGTCCTGGGATCGAGTCCCACATCGGGCTCCCAGCTCCGTGAGGAGTCCGCTTCTCCCTCTGACCTCCTCCTCTCTCAAGCTGTCTCTCACTCTATCTCAAATAAATGAAGGAAATCTTCTAAAAATAATCTAAACCTTTTTTAAAAAAAAGAAAGAAAGAGTGTAGGACTCAAGAACATGGACTCTGGCTCCAGACCAACCTGAGCACAAATCCTAGATCTACCACTTACAAGGTAGGTGACATTGGGCAAGGTGTTTAGTCTCTTTCAAACTCAGCTTCTTCATCTGCAAAATGGGGGTAATAGTGGTACTTAATCCAGAGGGCTGTAAAGATCAACGGAGCACTTATACATGTATAGTATATCCTGTTATAAAGTGCCTTCTAAGTTCTAATTTGTCAGTGTTGCCACTGCTATTAATAACAGGTATTACGTTCATAAGGATTCTGGGCTGAATATAGCTCTTTGAATTTAACTTGGGCCTCAGGTTATCCTAGTTTCAGGGCACTGTCCCAGTAGAGTGGTTGAGATCCTGATCCACCCCTTACTAGCCAGGACTCCCTTGCAAGTAGCTTGACCTCTCTGAGCCTCAGATTCATCTCTAAAAAAGGCTTGTGGAACTGAAATGTCATAATGCACATAAAATTGTTAATATAATGCTGGCACATAGTAAATGCTTACTAAATGATGGGAATGACAAGGCAGCCAACATCATTACTATCACTATCACTGTATCACAAGATGGAAAAGCTAGCTCCTGCTGTTAGGAAATAAGACTGTTCCTGGTGGATACAGTTCAGCAAATACCATGATAACCAAACGCTTTGAGCAATAAAAAGATCGATACTCTCTCAATGATAAAACTCTCTGAATGATAAGAAGCATTTGTGCCACGGTAGGGAGTCCTTCTGATACCAAGGGTGACTGATCCACGAGGGGAGAAATTAATGCAGACAGAAATTAAAATAAAATGCAGCTGGTATTTATGGGAGCTGTTAGTTTCTCATGAGTTAGAGCGCCAGTTGGGTTTTGTTGTTGTTATGTTTAGCGTTTAATGCTGTTTTATTTTCAGGCAACTCAGAACAGCAACATGGGAGGTGAAGGAAGGAGGAGAGAGTGAAGAGTGGTGACATGTGTTTGTTAAATTGATCGAAGGGAAGACAGCGTGAGGTGTGTGACTCTGGTCGAGTCATTCTGACCCTGCTGAGCCCCAGTTTCTCCAGCCATGCAAGGGGGAACTGGGATTATTATCTGAGGCTCCCTTTCTATCTCTCTGGAAAGGGGCCATAGACTGGGTACTTGGACAGAAGGAAGGAAAAGGCAAGGCTCTGATGGCAGAAACTCAGGGGAGGCATTAATCATCTTCTACCACTCTCACTGCCCCCAAACTGGAGTTCTAGCCTCCTTGACATGAACACATTCATGATTCTGGAAGTTTTCTGATTTGCCACCATCTCAGTGTAACTCTGACTTTGGGAAAATAACTTAGCCTCTCTGTGTCTTAACTCCCTTGTGAGTGAAATAAAGGGTCTGGACCTGCCAGAGTCCATTGAGTCCTAAAATTCGGTGATGCTATGAAACCAAAGCCAACATCCTTTCCTGATGGTCCCTGAGTAGTTGGGTATTTTCCTTACTTCTGATCCTCAACAAAACTGCCCAAAGCCTGGGGGCAGTTGGTAGGACCTTCCAAAATGGAATCATCATTTTTACAGAGTCAGGAAATGTCAGAGCTGGCAAGGACCCAGAGTTCATCTGTCCCATGCCTTATCTGATGTCAGAGCATCTGTCATAGACTCCCGGGCTGTTTAAATACATCAGTGCAATGGTCCCGATTTCCATAAACAGCTCAGTGCATTTTTCAGAACACTCCGTATCTCGGAAGTATTACCAATTTCTGGCCATTTATTTTACTGAGCACCTATGCCAGGTACAGGGCTAAGCCTGTGAACACAAGAACAACTGTCTTCATCCCCACCCAGGTCATGTCCACAATCTCCTTTGTTAGCATGAACGACCGCATTATTTGACCTCCCAGATGTTTATATATACATTTGAGCATTATAGTCAAAGCTCTGTCATCTCAGAATAACAGCAAGCTTCTAAAATCTTTCTCTTACATGATTTCAATTTAACGATCAGACCTTCAAACACAAGAGAAGCACACTTCAAAGGGGTCTGATAAAATCGCAAAGTTAGAATTTCTCTGAGGCCTTGAACTACACAGAACAAACCAAACTCCACGGGTATGATTATTTTCTGCCAAACTTTACAAAAGAAGAAAGCGAGAACCTTATTAATCCATGAAAAATGAATGGTGTTTTAATGCCGTGGTTTGCTTAGAAATGTGAGAAGACAAGGAGTTAATCAAAAAGTGCTCATTAAGGCCATGCTGTCTCAGGTCAGATTAATATACCCAGATCCCCTCCCCCTGGAATGCAGAACTAAGAGTGTACCTGCCTTTGTTTGGCAGTGCCATTGTACAGAAGGCTGAGTTTGCGGGGCTTGAGTCCCTACTCTCTGTTCCTCGCTGGCAGCCCAACAGGAGACCAAAGAGCCCACTGGAATTTGAAGTAATGAAATTTGAGCTATGTGCTTGATTTGAAGGAGATAGAACCAGTAGACAATAAGGAAGGGTGGCTGATTACGGGAGAAGCAACAGGGAGGCAAGCAAGAGAAAGGAAAGCAGGAAAAATGAAGAGGGAGGGGCACCTGGGTGGCTCAGTGGGTTAAAGCCTCTGCCTTCGGCTCAGGTCATGATCTCAGTGTCTTGGGATCGAACCCCACATCGGGCTCTCTGCTCAGCAGGGAGCCTGCTTGCCCCTCTCTCCCTGCCTGCCTCTCTGCCTACTTGTGATCTCTCTCTCTGTCAAATAAATAAATAAAATCTTTTTTAAAAATGAAGAGGGAAAGGAAAAGGGGTAAGAAAGGAACAGAATGGCGGTTCCTTGTGGTGTTAGGAGCAGGACCCCTTGAGAATCTAATGAAAACTACAGACCAGAAAAATATACATATACACATAATTTTTTCATGCAATTTCAGAGGATCCACGAATCCCATTAATTCTAACGCTTTCTTCCCTAGGACCTATCTGTCTCCAATGAAAAATTTCTCCTCTAGAGCCTTATCAGATGTCAAAAAACTAGGAGAAAAAGATCACCCTTGTTGCAACCAAGCAGCAAATGCAAACATCCAAATGGCTAACTAACTTATCACACAGCTTCCTTTCAACTTAATGCTCATTTATTGAGACTTACTACATGCTGAATGGTATATGAGCTTCTCTGGATGTTCCAAGAACCATGTTATAAAACAAAACAAAAAAACAAAAAAACACACCAAGGATTTTAAGGCTTCTTCCTGCCAGCAAGGTCAAGTCAGCCCCTGCCGGCAAAAGTCAGCCCCCAGGGAGTATAAATTGGCACAACCACTTTGCAGAGCTATTTGGCAATGCCTCATGAAGCCAAGGATGCACAGAGTCCACAAGTCAGCAATTCCACTCCCAGGTAGATGCCCTAGAGAAATCCACTGGCAAGAGTGAGGGGACAGATTGGTTCAAAATAGCCCAAAGCTGGAAACAACCCAAACAGATAAATACATGGTAGAATACTCATACTGCAGAATACGACGCAGCAGGGAAAATGGATGAATGAGACCTAGTTTTGTCGATCACATTAATCTTGTGGTGAGTGCAGAAGGAAGGCTGTAGAAGGAAATGCTTACAGGTAAACTTAAAGCGGTGTAAAGATGTGCTATATATACTTCTCATATACTTGTGTTATCAAATGTAAAACAGGTACCATATTATTTCTTATATCCTCATTTACACCTACATAAAGGGGCAAATACATAACTGGAAATGATAAACACAAAACCCAGAAAGGGTTTCTGCATGGGAAAGAGAGGCCAGGGAAGAGAACACAGGGGGCTTACACTGCACGAGCAAGATTTCATTCGGGGCTGCCTGGGTGGCTCAGTTGGTTGAGTGTCCACTCTTGGTTTTGGCTCAGGTCATGATCTCAGGATCGTCGGATGAGAGCCCCGTGTCAGGCTCCACACTCAGCATGGAGTCTGCTTGAGTTTCTCTCTCCCTCTGCCACTCCACGCACCCCTCCTAAGTTCCCTCTTTCTCCCCCCCCAAATAAATAAAGAAATCTTAAAAAAGAAAAGAAAAGGAAAGGAAAGGAAAGGAAAGGAAAGGAAAGGAAAGGAAAGGAAAGGAAGAAGAAAGAAAGAAAGAAAGAAAGAAAGAAAGAAAGAAAGAAAGAAAGAAAGAAAGAAAGAAAGAAAGAAAGAAAGAAAGAAAGAAAGAAAGAAAGAAGAAAAGTTTTCATTTTGATGGTAGGGTGTTGTTCCATCACTTCCCTGTCCTCACTTCTTCTACTCTTCCCCTCTCTGTTCCAGTCACTCTGGCCTCCTCACTGCTCATCAAACATACACAGGCCAGCCTCAGGACCTTTGCATGTGCTATTCCCTGTGCCTGGCACTTTCCTCTTTCAGCTATCCCGAAGGCTCATTCACTCACCTCCTTCGGGTTCTCATTCAAATACTGCCTTCCCAATAAAGTCTTCCCTGGTTACCAGCCCACCTGCTCATAACGTGTCCCTTCTCAGTTGACTGTTTCTCTGTAGCCCTCACCACCACCTAACACACTAGATATTTTATTCATTCACTCATTCGTTCATTTAGTTTTTCTTCACTACTTGACTCTCCGTTGCACAAAAGGAGGGACTTTTATCTGGCTTGTTCACTGCTGTGTCCCATAATGGCACACAATTAAATGTGCAAAACACATTCATTGAAGGGATATTTGTATACATGAATATTTGTTATATTATTCTCTATTTTTTGAATGTCTGAATATTTTCTTACGCACTTAAAAAAAGATTTATTTTTAATTGTTTTTATTATATTATGTTAGTCACCATACATCATTAGTTTTTGATGTAGTGTTCCAAGATTCATTGTTTACGCGTGACACCCGGTGCTCCATGCAAGGGGAGGGGAGCACGAGTGTGGTGGGGAGGGGCAGAGGGAGAGGGAGAGAGAGAGAAAATCTCAAGCCAACTCCACACTGAGTGCAGAACCTGATCCCATGACCCTGAGCTCAGGACCCAAGCCAAAATCCAGAGTCAGATGCTTAATGTCCTGAGGCACCCAGGCATCCAGGCACCCCTTTGTTACGCACTTTTAACAACAACAATAACAAAGTCGCTGTTAGGATGTTTCACAGACAAGTTTCCTACTAAGGTAAGAAAAAGGTGCCCAATACCACAAAATATCCTTAGAACCTGCCAAGCTCCCAAGCCACAGGGCTATGGGAATGACCAACAGAGGACCCTCTGGGAGCACTCAAGCCCACTAGAGCTAGCCCAGGGTACCCACGACAGACCACTCGCATCTGAATGCCTCTACTGAAACAGTCCAATAGGACAAAGCTCTTTTTGGGAAAAGCAACATTGTTCTGAAACAACAAATGTGCTCAAAACCTGAATTACAGGAACCCAGCCAACACTGCATGGGTGCTGAGACCCATGACATCTGCCAGGAGAGATAGGCTCTGGGACAGAGCGTAGAGGAGAAATTTGATTCTAGAAGAGAATTATGACCCCACTGAGGACAGCTGTAGCCCCACAGAGGGGAACTATAAGGAATGAAGAGGGGTCTTGGAAGACAAGCCAGTCTTACCTTGGAGGAGAGGAGTGGGTAGGCAAAGGAGCCAGAAATCAGCACAAAATGGTCATGTCTACACTGGCATCTGTTATAGGACTCTGGGGTCCCAGACAGAGCCTGACTGGCTATTCAGCAAATCCACCTTCCTTTCTTCTAAGCACAGCCAAACGTTTCCCAGCTTCCCCTGCAGTGATGTGTGTCATGTGAATAAATTCTAGCCAAAAGAATAGGAAAGGAAGAAGCACGTGCCAGGCCCATAAAACCTCCCTAGTATCACTTTGTGTGCTCATTTCTCTTCTGTGGTTTGATGCAGACAAGCACAGAGTTCTTGGAAGCTGTGAGTCAACAATGAGGAGCCACAATGTGGCAAGGGCCTGGGTTCCCTCAATCACTGCTTGGAGGAGAGAACCCTGCCAACAAGGAACAACTGTTTTGGACTTTCGATGAGTGAGAAATAAATTTCTGGTGTGTGTAAAACATTACCCAGTTTCTTCAATTGTTGTCCTAATAGCTAGTGTTACCTTATAGAGAGGGCCCTTGGTGAAAAGCGTATACGCACTCACCTTCCAACCACGGCGCACTATATACAGATCCAAAAACTCTTCGAAGGCAGTCACTGTACCCCATCTCGCTTGGTTTTCTTCACAGCCCTACCACAAACCATTGCACCCAGAAGTCCTCAACAAACATTTACCAGCTGGAAATCAAGACCAACTTGGAACAAAGGCAACCCCAAGTGAGACAAAAGGACCACATAAGCACAACAGTTAAAAACTTGAGTTCTGGAATCACATAATATTAGATTCCAATTCCAATTCCACTAGCAGGGCAATCTTAGGCAAGTTCATATCTGTGCTTTGGATCTCTCTGTGGTTCCGTGGGAATATTAATATTCCCTAATTCATCGGGTTGCTGTGAGGATTAAATGAGAGAATGCACAGAAAGCTCTTTGGAAGCAGTCAACACTGATTAAGCCATTATTCTAATTGTAACCCAAAAGCACCGGCTGCAACATGCAGCCAGGGTATGAAGATGGGGTGCAAGATGCAGAGGCATGATGAAGAACATGGGGACTCAGCCTTCCTGAGCCCAGCCTGTACCCACCAACCATGATGTTTCCAAAGTCTTCGTAGTTCGAGATAATTCTAAGAAACACAGCATCTGACACTTACCCTGTTAGCACCACCACAAAGTCCATCACGTTCCAACCATTCCTTAAGTAAGAGCCTTTATGGAAGGCAAACCCCAGGGCGATGATTTTAATGCCAGCCTCGAAACAAAAAATTCCAATGAAGTATGGTTCTGTATCATCCTGGAAGGGAGAGAAGGTAAGGTCAAGATCTTTGGCTGGGCAGAGGGTGGCCTGACTGGGGACCTGGCCCGCCTGGAGATCTCTACCCATTTTTCCTCACCCCTCCTACCCTCCAGCACCCACTGCCCCCCAACGCATCCTTCCCGGAGTTCTCGGGCCTGACGGCTTTTGCAACAGAGGCAGAAGCACGGAGAAGACACCCTCCTTCTTTCCTTTTGGCCAATCTCCCATATCACTTGGCCAAACAGAATTGTTTGTTTGGATTCATGGTGTCCATATCGCAGCCACTGGTCACATGTGGCTGGCTATTGAACTATAAATTAATTCAAATGAAATAAAATAAGAATTCAGCTCCTCAGACACAGCAGCCACATTTCAGTGACTAGTATATCGGACAGTGCAGGTGGAGAGCATTTCCATCACTGCATAAAATTCTATTGGAAAGGACCGGTTCAGTAGGTTTGTCACACTCATCACTCAAGACCTTTGAGGTCGGACCCTGTACACCAACCTCACCCCTGGGTCTGACACTTGTGAAGGTTCTCAGCTGGTATGCACCAGCACAGCCCTTCAGGTTGCTAAGATATCAGAGTAATGCTTCTGCATTTCCTGGCAAATGGCCAGTGTCCCAGTCCCCATCCCCTCCCTGAACCTCCTGCTGATAGTCTATAATATTTGACGTTAAGCTATAAGCTCCACTCCATCATGAGCCCCTACATGGATGTTTTCCAATCTATTATGAAGTTTCTCAAGCTCCAGTCATTTCTGCCTTCACGATTCTTTTCCCATCAGCTTGCCCAGTTACTATTATTTGCTTTCTTTCTTTTTTTGGGGGGGGGGATTTTATTTTATTTTAACTAACATATAGTGTATTATTTGCCCCAGGGTACATGTCTGTGAATTGTCAGGCTCACACATTTCACAGCACTTAACAGCACATACCCTCCCCAATGTCCACACCCCAGCCACCCTATCCCTCCCCCCCCCCATTATTTGCTTTCTATTTTTCCAGCTGACTCTTTTCACTTAGCTTCATCTTAAACCAAACAAAAAAAAAAAGTCTCAGGGCGCCTGGGTGGCTCAGTGGGTTAAAGCTTCTGCCTTCGGCTCAGGTCATGATCTCAGGGTCCTGGGATCGAGCCCCGCATCGGGCTCTCTGCTCAGCAGGGAGCCTGCTTCCCCCTCTCTCTCTGCCTGCCTCTCTGCCTACTTGTGATCTCTTTCTCTCTGTCACATAAATAAATAAAATCTTTAAAAAAAAAGTCTCGAAGTCATAAGTTTAATTGGTAGTGATATGTTTTAGAATTTATGTTATAATTCATACCTATTCAATTAAGATGTCTTGAGAACCATTTGTATTTTGTGGATCAGGAATGAGTGGATTCTTACATCCCTCTGTACCTACCCTTGAGCTATTACAGGTGGATCTGAAAAGGTGTCAGGGAAAAAAGTCTCCTTCGTTGCACTGTCAGAATGCCAGGAGAGAGGGCACCTGGGTGGCTCAGTGGGTTAAAGCCTCTGCCTTTGGCCAGGTCATGGTCTCGGGGTCCTGGGATGGAGACCCACATCGGGCTCTCCATTCAGCAGGGAGGCTGCTTCCCTCTCTCTCTCTGTCTGCCTCTCTGCCTACTTGTGATCTCTCTCTCCCTGTCAAATAAATAAATAAATAAAATCTTTTTTTTTTTTTTAAATAAAAGGTTTAAGCAACGTAACAAAATCTAAACCCTGCTTGGATCCTGGTTTGACCAAACTGACCGAAAAATGCTATTTCTGAGACACACATGAAGATCAGATTCCCGACTGGGTGTTAGAAGTTTCCAAGAAACCACTGCAAGTCGTGTTGGGTGTAAAAATGCCACTGTAGTAATGGAAGAAAATGCCCATATTTTTAGCAATGCAGACTTGAGTAAGTATATGGCAAGGAACTGACAAGTTGTGTGGGATTTGCCCTCAATGATTCTGGCCACGAAAGACAAACCAATGAAATGCAAGGGGACAAACGAAGCAAATAGGGCAAAGTCTTCCAACAGTTGAATCTAGGTGAGGGGTTCATGGAGAGGTTCATTGTATTGCTCTCTCCATTTCCATGTATAGCCAACATCTTTCACAAGAATTTTGTTTCTAATATGATGTTTCTATGGACAACATGTACACTTGTCACCCACTGTCCTCCCGGGTGACATTGGGTTTGCCAGGTCTGGGGCGGGGTGGGGGGTGAGTCATGAAGGCATCTCTCTCTCTCTCTCTCTCTCTCTCTCCAGATTATTGGTGTTCAGGAAATTTAGGCTTCCCAGGTAGGGGGCTCATGATCCAGCTCTTGGCTCTAAGACTGAGAGCCCACTCTGCCCTCTCCCCCCGCCCTCCGGTCGCAGCAACTTGCCTCTAAAGCAAAAGAGAGACCCCCTCAAGAGAGATGTCACTTACCAGTCGTTCAGACATTGGAGTCTTGTCATCGTCAGGTAGGTGTTGCTCCAGAGCCAGGACAATGCAGTTTGCTATGATGGTGGCTAAAATCATATATTCAAAGGGAGTATGGAGGAATCAAGGAAAATCTTTCCAGCTTGTTTCGGCTCATGGCAAAACTCAGCGGAAGGGAGAGAGATTCCCTGTACAGCCTCTGCCCTCATACATGCACAACCTCCCCCATTACCAACACCCCTCACCAGAATGGTGCATTGTTATAATCAATAAACTTACACCGACGCAACATTTTATCACCCAAAGTCCAGCACTTACATCACGGTTCACTCTTGCTGTTGAACATCTGGAGGTCTGGACAAGCGCATAATGACATGCATCCATCACGAGAGTCCTATGAAGCAGCTTCACTGCTCTAAAGACCCAGCAGATGACTTTTTAAGGGAAACTCAGACGTTATTCCTCCATCTCACCTCCAGCATTCATAGACCAAATATTGATTCAGCACTAACTGGGTGCCAGGCCCTGTTCTGGGCACCAAGACACAGCTTACAGTAAAAGAAACAAAAATCTCTGCCCTCGAGGAGAAGGGAGCGTGTGAGATAACCACACATATACAGTGTTACGAGGTGAATGCTATGCAGAGAAAAAGCAAGAAAGGAGGTTAGGGGTTGCAATTTAAAGTAGAATGGTGGTGGGGGCTCCATGAGTTAAGCATTCAACTCTTGATTTCGGCTTAGGTCATGATCTCCAGGGTTGTGGGGAGAGCCAACCTCTGAGCTTGGCCAGGAGTCTGCTTGAGATTCTCTCTCTCCCTTTCTCTCTACGCCTCCCCCTGCTCAAGCTCTCTCTCTCTCTTTCTCAAATAATAAATAAATAAATCTTTTTTAAAAAATAAAGTACAGTGTTCAGATCTGTAAAAGCAAAAGCAGGATCAACAAAAGAAAAACACAGGCAAACTGGACATCAATCAAAATTCAAAACTTTTTTTTTTTTTAAAGATTTTATTTAGCGAGAGAGGGAACACAAGTAGAGGGAATGGTAGCGGGAGAAGCAGGCTTCCCGCCAAGCAGGAAGCCCGATGCAGGGCTCGATCCTAGGACTCTGGGATCATGACCTGAGCTGAAGGCAGATGCTTAATGACTGAGCCACCCAGGCGCCCCAAAATTCAAAACTTTTGTACATCAAAGAGTATCATTAAGAAATTGAAAAGACAACCAACAGAATGAGAGAAAATATTTGCAAATCACGGATCTGATAAGTCCGGCATCCAGAATATATAAGGAACATTTGTCACTCGACAGCAAAAGGCAGTCCAATTAAATCATGAGCCAATGGCCTGAGTAGATATTTCTCCAAAGAAGATATTCAAATAGCCAATCAACACATGCAAAGATGCTCAATACCGTCAGCCATTGGGGAACTGCAAATAAAACCACAATGAGCTACCACTCCACATCTCCTAGAGTTAAAAACAAAACAAAACAACACAGAAAACAGTAAGCATTGGCAAGGATGTGAGAAATTAGAACCCCTGTGCATTGCTGGTGGAATGGAAAATAGTTTGGTGATTCTTCAAAAAGCCCACGGAATTATCATGTGACCCAGCAATATATATCCTAGGAATGCACCCCAGAGCACTGAAAAGCAGGTACCGAAACACATGTTCATAGCAACACCATCGCAATAGCCAAAAGGTGGAAGCAAGCCAGATGTCCCTCCGTAGATGAATGGATGAACAAAATGTGGTCTATCCAGACAATGGGATCGTCCTTGGCCATAAAAACAAAGTACTAATACACACCACAGTGTGGAAGAACTTCAGAAACATTGTGCCGAGTGAAAGAAGTCAGACATAA
Source organism: Procyon lotor (assembly GCA_028646535.1). Lineage (NCBI taxonomy): Eukaryota > Metazoa > Chordata > Mammalia > Carnivora > Procyonidae > Procyon > Procyon lotor. The sequence goes on from CM053603.1 coordinate 6,542,021, forward strand.
AAGGCCGCACGCTGTACAATTTCGTGTGTATAAAATCTAGAATGGGTAAATCCACAGAGTCAGAAAGCAGATGGGCGGTTGCCAAGGGCCGGGGGAGGGGGTTGGGGAGTGACTGCTTAATGTTTTGGAACTAGACACATAATATACAACAAACACTCTGAATGTACTAAATGCCATGGAATTAGTCACTTAAGAACGGTTAATATCGTTATGTGAATTTTACCTCTATAAATAGAAAATAATCTGGTGGTCAGGGGAGGCCTCTGAGAAGCTGAGCTTTCAAGATCTGATGGAGGAAAGGGGTGGTCTGTGTGGCTATTTCCAGTGGGGGGGGGCATTCCCTCTCCCTCCAGGCATAAACTCCTTCCTGCATCCTGGGAACATTCCTCCGGGTGGACAAGGCTTGGTGTCCCACTGGAGGGTCTGGTCTTGGGGAGGGTCTTCCCTCTTCACTTTCCATTAAGACCTGATCTGCTGATCAGCTGGTGAACCAGAATGTCTCCGGTCCCCCTGCCAGACCCACAGAGGCACTGCCCAGTCAATCTGGGTGTAGAGAAGCGGGTGTCAGAGGGGAAAGGCAAAGGGCACTGGTCAGTCTGGAGCAGAGCTCCCCCACCTCGGCACTGCTGACATTTGGGGCCAGGTCATTCTCTGCAGTGGGAGTGATGAAGAGCAGCATGTCCTCCTCTCCGGTTATGACAAACAAAACTTATGACAACCAAAAGTGACCTGCAGATATTGCCAAGTGTCTCCTGGGAACACGAGAATCCACTGTTCTGTGGAAGGATCAAAGAGTACGTCTTGGTGAACTTGGCCATGTTAAACCCCTGGTCTCCTCCCGGCTTTCCTCCTCGGAAGCCTAACTTGCCTTGTTCTGTCCTTTGGCCCTGGAGTTAGGTTTGGACTTTTGGAAGCTCCATAAAACCAAGGGATCTTATCGGCCAAATATACTGGAGCAGAGCATATACTCACTTTCCAGGAGGGGAAAAGAAAGTCTAGAATGGACACCCTTGGGAGTAAGAGTCTGAGCAAACCAGGAAAACCAGGCCTTCTTTGTCACCGGCTTCAGCCTTTGCCTCCAGCTGAAAGCGGCTGAGCCGCGCTCCGTGCACACTCTGAAAAGCAAATCTGACACTCAGGGCAATTTGGGGAGCCAACAAAAGCCGGCCCTGCCGACGAGTGCCTCTGATTGGCTTCCTGCCTCCGAGCTGACAGTCATTAGGAGCACAGAGAACAAAGCTGAGCTATGTTGCACAAATACTCCATTCTGCCTCACCCTGCAGCCCAGAAAATAAGAGACAATATTTGTATACAGAGAAGCAACGCCAAGCCCTTCCCTGGCCTCCCCTTGCTGAGGCTTCTGGAGCCATGATTTGAATCTGATGATTTCACTTCCCTCTCCTGCCAACTAGCTCCTTGCTCACTTCTGTACGGAGCTGCTGGCTCTCTCCTGGGGTGGAGGGGGTGTGTGGCCTCCTGCCCCTGAACAGCTGGGATGTGACTTCCTCTCCATCAGACTTGAGCTGAGGTTCCAGGAAGAGTCCCAGAAGACTGGCAGCAAGCAGCACTTTCATGGGTTGCGTTATCAAGGTTTCAATTGCCCAGTGTCGCCTGGAATTTCAGGCCCAGAACTCTCCGGGTAGAGCGATGAGGCCACAGCATGCGGGAGAATGGAAAGGGTCTGCCCACTCCTACCTTATTATTGCTTTTTGTCAAACATGGCAATGCTGGCTATCAAATATTAACCCTCCTCCCTCCATGCACACACGGACCCTGCCAACGTCCACAGACCTGCCCCCCCCCCCCCGCCGTGGGAATCTGCAACATTGACCTCATATCCTTGCTACTGAACATCAGCTGCATCCTTTAGAAATGCAAAGTCTTAGCCCCCCACCCCCCACCCCGGGCGCTAACCTGCTGACTCAGAATCTACATTTTAGCAAGATCTTCAGGGGATCTGTGTGCACAGTGAAGTCTGCCTCAGATCTCTTTCAAGGGTAGGAGGAGACCAGGTCATTGTGGCTTTGAGTCATCTCGAGAGAGAGGCGGGGGCTCCCCTTTCTCCTCCACATTCTGACCCCAGGAGGAGACTTCAGGAGTCCCGGACCAGTCTTCTGGCTGCACACAGGCCAGGGGGCTGGTAAGAAACCCAAGATCTTGATGAACTAAGAGCAAACTGGCATGGGACAAATATGCAGGAAAGAAAATTCCAGCTGACGTGGAAGGAGTCACAGCCTTCCTATGACCCCCTTGTCACTCGGAAGAAAAGCCAGTCTTCCTGGAATCATCACCTTCCTGCTCTCATGACCTCCGTCTCCCTGTGTTCCTTCAGCGGCAACCACACTGGTCCCTTCCGTGTTCCCCAAACACCAGGCACGTCCCACACAAGGGCCTCTGTACCTGCTATTTTCTCTCTTGGAGTATTTTTCCCCACAGACCCACATGGTTCCCTCCCTCACTCCCTTTACGTCTTTACTCAAAGGTCACATCCCATAAGGCCTTTACCCCTTTGCCCTGCTTATTTTTTCTCTTGGCCCCTGTCCCTGGTCAAACATCTGCTCTATTTTTCTTCTTTACCTCGCTCACTGTTTGTCTCCCCTGCCAGACTGTAAGCTCTATGCAAGCAGGGATTTTTGTCTACTTTGTTCACTGCTTTGTTCTCTGCACCTAAGAAAGCATCTGTTTTTTATAGTAGGTGCTCAATAAACACCTGCATAAGGAAGGAAAGGTGGGTGGGTCCTGGTTTTTGCATCCTCTCCCCCCCACGATGTTGCATGCCAAGTCTCGGTGGGCATGTTAACAACACAATCAGCTTCTTAAAATATGCACTGATGTGTTTGGTCGGCACACAGACACCAAGATGGGGTACTGGGTGCTTGGCACGGGAGAAGACACCTCACCTCAGGCAGAAGTCAAAGGTAGTCCAGGCAGGGGGAGGTGAGGCTTTCTCAGCCCAACCCTGAGTCGTGCCTATTCCTCCCAATTTAGAAAGCCTGGGTTCTAACTCACAGCTGCGGTGAGCAATGCCTCTGCTAGCTGAGCTGAGCTTTCCTGCTCCCCGATTGGTTCGGGGAGAAAGCACCTGTGTCAGCGGGATCCAGAATAATCAGCCAGCCGAGAGGCCAAGGGGAGGGAGTGTGGGGAGACAAGATGAAAGGAGAGAAGCATCCCTGATGGGAGGGAAAGCTAGTTCCTGAAATGGCTTGTGGAAGTCAGGATAGCAAACAGCCCTGCAGGCAAGCACAGATACACAAAGCTCCCCCCACCTCCAAATTAGATTGACTGGGACCACAGAGGCCCCAGAAAGGGGCTGTGTGTGACACCGGAAATGACCAAGTGATTCCTCCCAGGGAAGATGGGTTATATCTGCAAACAGGACCTGCTCTTGGGATCCAGAACATCAAGGAAAATCAATTTGCAAAGTAGGCATGGCTCATGGCTCCAGCCCCTTAGCGAGACCTTGTAGAATGTCTAAGTAATTCATTCTTCTCTTTATGGTGCCCCCCATCTTATCTTGTTCCCAACCTCCTGGGGTTGTTGTGAAAATCAAATCAGGTTTGTTAATTCATCAAGACCTTTCCTCCACTATAGGGGCTGTCGGATGTTCTGAGGAAACAGATACTTCAGTGAGTCAACCAGGCAGTTGAACTTGTGGAGAGAAGCCAAACAGACCTTATTTTCATGTTAGTTCCATGCTCATCACAATTACCAGGAAAAGAGCGAGGGTACCAGGGCCCTAGACGTATGAGTTTAGGACATATTCCTTGCTTCGCTAAACAAATGCCAGCATTTAACTCGGCAATATGATAAACTATTATGGGGCCATTAAGAGGCACAACAACCATAATTACAGCTGCATTTATTGAGCGCTTCATTGGGCAGACACCGTGCTAAGCATTTTACACTCGTTTCAGTTCATTTCTTGCAACAATTCTACAAGGTAGGTTGCAAGCCCCATTTTCCAGATAAGGAGATCAAGACTCAGAGAGGTTAAGTAAATTGCTCATGACCACACAGGAAATACTGGAAGAGCTAGGCTTGCAAGCTGGTGGTCCCCAAAGACCACTCAGCAGCTTACCCTTATTAGAAGGTGGATAGTTTTGTCTTTATTTAAAAATTGGGAGTTGGGATACACCTGGGGCCTTAACTGTATGCATGAGACCAAATGGATTAGACCTCAACTGAGTCTCAACTGCCACAATTCAATGTAGTAATGATCAACTACTGCAGGCTAATCCACGCCCTCAGAAACCCATCCCAAGCGGGATATGTTAATGAAAATTTTACCTTCCAATACTCCAGAGAGTGTCCAGTTCTCAGACACGGGGTTCAAACTCTCCAATGCACATAGCAACCAGAAGTCAAGCCTAGAAAAGAGCTTTCCACCAGCCCATCAGCTAGAGATTCCAGTGGTTGACAAGACACAACCATGGGCAACTTTGGGTGCCGCCTGGGAGCTTTTCAGCACCATGGCCAGCGGCAAGCGGCGAAGCTTAATTTCACATCCACCCAGACGCGGCAAGCCTGAGGGCAGGACGAGCAAAGACAGTGTCGAGTATTAACACTCTCTGAGACATTTATAAGGACCTACAATTCACATCTAGGGTAGAGACCAAAAAAAAAAAAAAAAAAAAAAAAAGATTATGTCACCGGGAAAATCAAATGAAGAGAAAATTAAAACCCAACACCAAATAGGTGTGATGTGTCGTTTGTTTTTTTAATATTATCTAAGAAATTTCAACACTTTGGTTCTCAAGAGAGAAGTCTACCCAGGGCAGCTGGCTCATGCTTCTGCTCAGAAAACTGGAAATAGTACATAAGAAGTCGTAGAGCAGAGCAGTTAAAAGGGTTTGGGAGTCACGCCTGGTTCTGACGTTGGCCAAAAGAGTTTCCTTTTCTGAGCCTGTTTCCTCATACACAAAATTAAAAAGTTGTGCTTATGTCACAGGATGGTGGAGAACAGAGTGAATGGACACACACATTACATTTAGAACAGGACCTGGCATATAGTACGTACTCAATAAATGTGAATTTTAGTTATTATTTATTCTGGTTCCTGTGATGGATCTTAATACTAAGAAAACTTAACATGCTTATAAAAGCATGAGATGGGGTTCATCTCCTTGTGATCATGCAATCAATGCTTACATTATTATGTTTACGACAATTACAGCTACTAGTATTATTAACCTATCCTATGCCTTTTTTACCCATCTAAGTCTTGGTCCCTTCCCTCCACTGGAAGCTATCAACACGTACTCCCATCGTGGCTAACTGAGCCTTCTCTCAAATCTGAAATCATTCCCCAAACAGGATGCAGTGAATGTAGGCGATCCATTCCACAAATACCAGGCTCAAAATAAATGCTGCAAAAATCTCCAGCAGGCATTCCATATAAATGGGATTATACAACATGTCATCTTTCTTGTCTGGCATCTTTCATTCAGCATAATGTTTTGGGGGCTGTCCATGTAGGGGTGTGTATACGTACTTTGTTCCTTTTTATGCCTGCGTAGTATTCCATAGTGCGGAATACATTCCATTGTGTGGATGAAATTCAATTCCTTCATCCACTCACCCACAGCTGGCTGTCTTGACCTTTTGGTTATCCAGAATCAGTGACTTAACAGAGACAAAATGCAGAGTCACGTTTGCCAGGAGGTGAGGGACGGGAGGAAATCAAGAACAACTGCTTCGCGAGGGCAGGATTTCCTTTTGGGGGTAGGAAATGTTTTGGAGCTAGATGGAGGTGGTGGTCACGGGACGATGTGAATATACTAAATGCCACCGAACTATTCACTTTAAGATGGCTAATTATATTACGTGACATGGAGACTCTCTAAAAAGTTTTCTTCAATTTCTAAAAAATTGTTGTTGGTTTTGCTTCTTTTCTTTCTCCTTGATTCTCATGGTTCCTATTAAATGCTGTTACTCACTGACTTTCCTCTGAGCCATGAACCACGAACAGAGACACCACCCAGGCAGCTCTTGAGATCTTTCTTTTTAAATAACAACTGCTTTTAGTTATAAAAAGAATACGTGCTTATTGTATTTTTTTTTTAGTTTTAAGATTGTATTGTATTGTTTAAAAAATGAAAAGCCCTTACCCCAGCCCACTGCCCGGGGATAACCACCACTAGCAATTTGCTGTCTATTTTTCAGATTTTTCCCTACACATGTTTTTACCCTGGTTGTTGCATCTTCCTGAGTTTCTCTTCCCCTAAATATGGGCAAGGCTCATTCCCTTGCATCCATCAGGAGGTACTAAAACATTATCTTCCCAGTGAGACCTTCCTGGCTACTAGGTCTAAAGTCTCAGCCACACCAACACTGCCATCCTCCTCCCTCCTTGTTTTTTGTTAATAATTTTTAGCAACTTATCACATCAAACTCCTCGTTTTATTTATTTATCTTATTACATTCATCTCTTACTGGAATGTCAGCCCCATTTGGGGCTTGTTCTCAGCTGTGTCCCCAGCATTTGGTGCCCAACACACAGCAAGTGCTCGACAAATACCATCAAATGAGTGAAACCAAACATATGCAATCATATTTTCCTTTTATAAAAATGCAACTGTGATATGCAACGTTCTGACCTTTGCTGCACCCCTCACTGCACTGGGCCCATTTTTCCATATTGACACATTGGATCTCTCTTTTTTAAAAGGCTGTGCAATATTCTTGTAAATTAATGTGTCATCATTTCATACTTCCTTATATGCTTCCAATTTGTCTCTATTACAAGCAAAGCTGTGGTGAATACCCTGCTCACACAATCACTTTCCCGGGGATGTTCCCTCTATCCGGGCAAGTCCTTCTCCCCATGTGTGGTACTGTCAACGTGTGCAGTGGTCAGTGAAATCCTCCATGTCCTTGGCATCTTCTCTGAGCATTTCATCAACCTCTTAGCTTAAACTAAAACCTGGAAACTCCCCAAAGGCTGTCAACTCCAGGGCCAAGGAGACCACTGGCAGCTTCAAATTAGTCCCCAAGAATAAAAGGAAAATCCAGCCCAGGCAGACATCTGCCATGACTGTCCCAATGAAACCCACTGAGGCCAAGGAGAAGGGCCCCAAGAAAGTAAGTGAAACAAAGGACCCTCTGAATCTAAGTATGGTGAGACTACCCAAGAAGCCAGGTGAGGTGAAGAAGGCCCTCTCTAAACCAGGTGCAGCCAACAAGAAGGCCCCCCAAGAAAGGGTATAAACAGGCCAAGAAATTCTCCCCTTTCTAACCAGGCAGGCCATGAAGGTCCCTCCCAGTGGACTCAGCAGGAAGTCCAAAGTTAAAGGCAGTCCCAGCAGCCAAGATCCTAAGGCCCACAGGAAAACAAAAGCTGGGAGTAAGACTCTGGTGGAGCTGGTTATTTTCTATGACCTTCAATTTCCACTGAAAAGACCACCATCCGTGCCGGTCCCTTCCTTCTTACTCACTGGAGGACATCCTACCTCTTTATCAATGATGCCTATGAACTTCAAGGTACTCCAGCCATGCATGCCTAGGAGCAACGCCGGCCATCTGCAACATACCCTTTCCCAGCATCCTTCTCTTTAGCCACCACTCTCCCCCTCCCGGCTTACTGGCTCTCCTAAATGCAAACAAACATCCATCCCATGAAACCCTGCCACTCACCTACCCCACCATTTCTCAGCACCCTCTCCTGCCTTCTTTTCCTTCCTTGTCAACCTCATCCAGGTTGGCTATCTACCACTGCCTTGCATTTCCTTCCCTTCTGGAAAGAACCCATCCCTGGATGAACCCAACCAGTTGCCTTTTCCATGCTTGTACAGAGGTGCATTCCTGAATGAGATCAACGACCTGGGCTGCTGCTGATGTTAAATTCGTCATCCTAAACCTCAAAATGGGCATTTGAGAATTCTAGCATCCTAGATGGGAGAAGATACCAGTGCATACTCGTGCTCTGCTAGGACCGACCCAATTTAGGGAAGTTAATATTCTCCCATTGTTAGAAACCCCACCCTTGTCTCCATATTTCCCTCCAGCCACCAATCCATTTCTCTGTTACCCTTCAGGAAGGAGTTGACTCCACGTATTGCTTCCACTTCTCCACTTTTTTTTTTTTTTCTCTTCTGCCTGCTCCTCCAGGCTATCTTCTAGCCCCATCACTTAACCAAAACTCTCCTAGTGAGGATCACCAAAGACCTCAAGGCTGCCAAATCCCGGGACCTTTTGAGGCTCAGATTTCTTGGCTACACCTTCATGTTTTCCCACTCCCTTCCTGTCTCTCCTTTTTACTCTACTCAATCTCTAAAAGTTGGTCTTCTCTAGGGCTCAACACTAGGCAATCTTCTCTTCTCTACCCATCTTCACTTTCTAAGGGCCTCACGAGTTAGGATGTGTTGGGCCACTCTCCTGAGGCCGTTCCCTCCCCGCCCCCCCCACATATCTGCTCATCGTTCTGCTCAGTGTCCTGGGAGAGAGAAGGCTGGCTCTTGTCTCATCTCTTATCTTCGGGGAAGGTTTGGTCAATGGGAAGCACCAGCAGGAGACTGGAGGGAGGAAGGCGGACTTGGGTATTTCTTCATCCCATATGCTCCCCGCCACAGGATAAGGTCCTGGCGATGGCTGTGTCATGTTGTGCCTTCTGATAGGTACCTCTAGCCTCACAGAAGTGTCTGTATTCATCCCCTAGGGCTGCCATGGTGAATTACCACAAACTGGGTGGCTCAAAGAACGGAAATCTCATATTTCACAGGCATACAGGCCAGAACCCCATAATTAAGGTATTGGCAAGCCCGAGCCCCCTCCGAAGGCTCTGGGGTAGCATCCCTCCTCTCCTCTTTCAGCTTCTGGGGGTTCTGGGTGCTCTCCAGCTTGTGGTCACATCACCCCATCCTCTGCCTCTGTCTTCACACGACCTTCTCTTGCGTCTCTCCCCTTCTCTTCCCTCCCAGGAACCCCTGCCATAGAATTGACTCACCATGACATCCTCGGCACCCCCTCTGGTGCCAGGGACCTAGCAGGACCCCAATCGATGTCTGTTGAATGAGCAAATGAACCCACATCTGCTTTATTTCTCTGTACCTCTCAGCAACAATTCCTTCTGCACCTTCCACCCTCCCTTGCAGCTTGCTCGGCTGCTGCACTGCCAAGCCAAGTCAAACAGACTTTCCAGAAAGTCCCAAGCCCCCTCCACATGCATCTCCTCCACATGCTCCCCGGACACATCCCCAAATATTTGGGTCTGTCCGGCCCTTTCCTCTGCTGGCCCTGCCATCTGTGAAGATTCTCCTTGAAGCTTTATCATTAAAAAAAGTAAACCAACATCTTCTGTGCCTCCAAAAGAAGCTTTTACTTTTGCAAACTCTATTGATTTAATCCTAGAGGCTGCTGGCAGCGGTCCCAGGAGCTTAATCAATACGACAACACCCAGCACAGCCGGAACATCAGGGAGCCTCAGCCAAGACCTTCTGCTCGGGTCTTCACTGACCCTGACTGCATCTCTTGCAACGATGAAGAAAGATTTACATTAGGGCACGGGACATTTGCAATTGCTCCAGGATCCTGCTTAGGTGAGCAGAAGAAAATGTCTTCAAGCTCTAGGTGCTTCAGAACCATTTGTTAATTTGCTACTACGGTTGATTCCCGGAGGGGTAAAGCAAGCAAGAAATCAAAGAGAACAGAGAAACATGCAGGTTCTAGAACCCGAGTATAAACTCCCCAGGGGGAAGAGCGGGAGCAGAACAGGCAAAGAGAAGGTGGGGAAAAGGAAGAAGAAGACGGCAAAAATTCAAACATGGGTAAGTTAAAACAGCAATTCCTTCACCCCTCAGCAGATACTAAGCGATCAGGGAAGGAGAGAGAGAAGGTCATAAGAAGGAGGTTGAGGGTGACCGAATCAGTGCCGAGGGCTTTAGAAATCATTCATCTGCTTGAAGGAAAAGTCAAACAATTCCTTCCAATAACTTTTTTCAAGATTGAAAAACAGGGAAAGGAATTAGAGGCCCCACAGAAAGAAAGCAAGGGGGAATATTTGTTGGCTAGTTTATTCTTTCCCCCAAGTACTTTCTTTTTTTCCTCCCAAGTACTTTTAATTTATTTTTTTTTCATTGTTACAAGATTCTAGTTTAAACGCACATCGGGGCACCAGGGTAACTCAGGCAGTTAAGCAACTGACTCTTGATTTCAGCTCAGGTCATGATCTCAGGGTTATGGGATTGAGGCCCAAGTTACGCTCTGTGCTGGGCATGGAGCCTGCTTAAGATTCTCTCTCTCCCTCTCCCTCCCTGCTCTCTCTAAAAAAAATTAAAATTAAAAAAAAATCAAATGCATGTGAGCATACATGACTCTCATCAGAACACTGTGCTTAGACATTAGTCCCAGTGCACTAATGATGAGAGATTCTAGCCCCGGTATTCTACATCCAGCTGTAGTGACAAACATCTCCCAAATCTCAGTGGCTGAAAACACCATGGGACTATTTTCTTGCTCATGCCATGTGCCCACTGCGGGTGCGATGGGGACTCTATTCTGTGCTGCCCTCTCTCCAGTGCCTAGTCTGAGGGAGGCTCCATCTCTGTGCATGCATGATGGTGGAGGCAGGCACAAGGAAACACAGTGAAACATACACTGACTCTTCAAGCTTCTGCCCAGAAGTGACGTGCGTCACTCATCCATGACTAACTTCAAGGAGGTAGGAGAAAGAACCCTCTACCACGTGCCCAGGGAAGAACCAGAATTATTAGCTGAACCAGATGAAGGATTTCCACTCAAGAAGATGAAATGACTTGCCCAAAGTCAAGCAACATCAAAGGTGGCAGATGTGGAATCAGAGGTCGGGACCACACAGTCCCATGCTCTTTGGACGCTGCGGCCTTGGCCATGACAGAAGCTGAGCATAAAACTTAGATGGCGCTGAGGAGGATAATCAGTGGAGGCGGGGGGGGGGGGGGAGCAAGGAAAAATAATACACCAGCTGAAGGAGAGCTACAAGGGGCCAGAAAGTGAACACCAGAGCTTAAGTAGAGAGGTCTCATCTTTAGAAACGATGACACATCACCAAATCAGGAGAGCGGTAGGGGAGTTTCATACTACTTTCAGAGAGGTCGACAGTAACAGAATGGAGAGGAGATTTATATGAAGCCACAGAGAGAAGTGGGGGCACAACCATGAAGGGAACGTGAATGCTTCTTGCTTCTTTGTCCCCAAAGGCCGCCATCTTGGCTCAGGTCGAAGGTCCGACAAATGCTGGTTGGTGTGACAGCGGCCCCAGGAAGCCAAGGCCAGGGCTTGCCAGGACTCCCATCAGCTGCACTGCCCCGCCCTGGACATGTTCCTGCACAGTTCTGGGAAACCTGGACCAGAGCCTGATGGCGTTCCAGAACGGATGGCTTGGCCCTTCAGACTACTCCTCGCCCACCCCAACCCTGGGGCCGAACCGGAAATAGGACAGATTCTGACTGCAACACGCCCAGCCAGGACTTCCAAAGAGATGGGGATAGTTGAGTTTCAGAGCAAGGCTTCTGGAAAGCACTTCCATTGCTGCCAATGAGTCATGGGCATTTCAGTTACGAGCACCTATTATGTGTCACCCAAGTGCAGTTTGCACGATAATTCACTGAGCCTTTACCACCTATCCATCCAGAAATCCTACTGGTCAACCTTCAGATTATATCCAGGATTGGTGGTTGCCAGGAACTGGAGGGAGGGAGGGAGCGTGGGGAGAGACTACTACCCAGTATAATGTTTCTTTCTGGGGCATGAAATGTGAGTCTAAATAGAGGTGATGAGGCACAGCAATGTGAAATACTGAAGGCCACTGAACTGTGCACTTCAAATGGTCAATTTTATATTATACATACTTAACCGTATTTAAGAAATTTTTGCCCACATCCAAACACTTCCTTCTGTCCACAGCCAACCCTCTGGTCCTGCTCCCACCCGCCTGGACCAGTATTGTCACTTCCTCCCCAATTCTTCACTTCCCCGCAGTGGTCAGAGGAGCCATCTAAGTCAGGTCATACCCCTCCTCTGCTCAGAACCCTCCACAGCCCCCACCTCACTCGCAGCAATAGCCAAAGTCATCCCCTCAGTCCACAAGGCCCTGCCCTGCCTTCCCTTCCTCTCAATGTTCCCTTTGCTCCTTCCTTTCAGCCACAGCAGCTTCCTCTACGTTCTTCCAACATGGCTGGTATGACCCTACCTCAGGGCCTTTGCATCAGCTGCTCCCTCTTCCCCTAGACACCCCCATGGCTTCCTCCTCACCTCCTTCGAGTCTTGGTTCAAACAGCACCTCCTCAGGGAGGCCTTATCCTACACAGCAACCGGCCTCCCCATCCCCTTTCTTTGCTGTTTCTCCCCATTGCCCTTATAATCTTCTACAGTACTATGCAATTAAATTGTTATTTTGCTTCTTGTTCATCTTAGGTCTCTTCCAATGAGCACGCAAGCCCACGAGGGCAAGGACTTTCATCTGTCTCCTGGGTCTAGACCAGTGCCCTGGCTCACTGCATTACTCGATCAGTATTCACAAACTGAGTGTACAGCCCTGTGAGGCCGACACTATTCTCCAACCATTTTATAAAAGAGGAAAACAGACGTGGTGTCACGCAGGCAGCAAGGGATGGAGCACCAGTTACCAAACTCAATCTGAGTTCACAGTTCTGGTTCTCAGCTACAATGATCACTTTTTATTATTTTCTACACAGTTCGGGTGAACTGAGCACCTACTATAGGCCAGGCAACATTCGAAGTGCTGAGGATAGGACAGAGGACAAAGCAGGCGGAATTCCGAGCTCACAGAGGTGACATCGTCCCTGGCTCAACCGTTTCCTGCCCTCTCACCCGCCTTCACATTTGGGCCTGACGCAGACCTTCTGCTGCAAGGGTCAAGGTGCCCCGGGACGTGGACTGGGCATGTGATCTGAGCCACCTCCCCATGGTGCTAGCCAGGTTTTAGGACAATTTATCATCATACGACATCATATGACATCGCTTGACAATGACTTGTCAGCCCCACTGTCTTCACAATGGACAGGGAGCTCCATGGGTTCAGAGACCTCATGATGGTTTGCTTCCCATCCCATGTTTGCAGATTTACGGATGAATGAGGAGCCTCTTTGTCCAAGAGGCTGCCCCTGAACTTCCTCCCCAGACAAATCCTCATCTCTCTGTCCTTGGAAACCTGAGAACTAAGCCCCTCCCTTGAGCTGTTTTACAGATAGATAGATAGATAGATAGATAGATAGATAGATAGATAGATATTTATTTATTTTTTTGTCTTCCGTGCTTCACTTTGGAAGCAGACAGTTCTGGCCGGGATGCCACCGCACCCCTGCAAAATACACGCATCACTGTATGTTGTGACAAGTGCTATGAGGAATGATGAAAGAATCGGGGGGGGGGGGGCGCCTGGGTGGCTCAGTCGTTGGGCGTCTGCCTTCGGCTCGGGTCTTGATCCCAGGGTCATGGGATTGAGCCCCAAATCGGGCTCCCTGCTCAGCGGGAAGCCTGCTTCTCCTAAGCTAAGTAGAGCTTAAAGTCTGCTACTACTCCCTCTGCTTGTGTTCCCTCTCTCGCTGTGTTTCTCTCTGTCAAATAAATGGGGTCTTTAAAAACAAAAAAAAGAATCAGGGAGGGGGGACTGGGTCAGGGTCACTGAAGATTCACCACTTCATGCAAAACCTAAAGGATTTATAAGGGTTCACCAAGTGAAGAGTTAGGGGAGGGTCCAAGAATTTCACAGTGGCTTTAGTCGCAATGGCCAAAGCGAGAATGAACCCAAACACACATCAACAGGCAACTAGATAAGCCAAGTGTGGGATTTCCATACCACTGAATGCTAATCAGCAGTAAAAATGAATGAAGGCAAAGGGCACACTCATTCAACACCTTTATTGACCACCTACTATGTGCAGGTGCTGTTCTAGAGGAGAAGAGGAAAGGGTCACAAGGTTACCCGGGGAAGAAGGATGCCGGCAGAGGGAAAAGCCAATGCGGAGACCCTGAGATGAGACTGTGCCTGGTATGTCTGAGTCCAAGAAAAGAGGCCAGGGTAGCAGGGTGAATGAGGGGGGACTGCAGGGAGAGGAGCTCAGAGACCCTTGTGGGTTTCCCCAAGGCAGAGAAAATCAGCCATGGGCAAGGAGAGTGGTGACTTCCAGAGCTCAGGGATAAGGGAGGGATGGTGCACCTGGGTGGCTCAGTCAGCTAAATGTCCAACTCTGGATTTTGACTCAGGTCATGATCTCAGGGTTATGAGATCGAGCCCCGTGTTGGGCTCTGCATTGGGCGTGGAGCCTGCTTATGATTCTCTCTCCCTCTCCCTCCACCCCCCCCCACTCTCACCTTCTCTCTCTCTAAAATAATAACAGATCTTTAAAAGATTTTATTTATTTATTTGAGAGGGAAAGAATGAGCGAGAGCACCAGCAGGGGGAGGGGCAGAGGGAGGAGAAGCAGGCTCCCCGCCGAGCAAGGAGCCTGATGAGGGGCTCGTTTCCAGGACCCTGAGGTCATGACCTGAGCCGATGGCAGATGCTCAACTGACTGAGCCACCCAGGCGCCCAATAATAAACAAATTTAAAAATAACTAAAATAAGGAATAAGGGAAGGGGAAAGGAGGGAGAGAGGCCTGAGCTTAAAGTCTGGCACCCTCATTCCCCATGTCTTATCAGACAAATAAGCCTGGTATTAGGACGGCCCACATGTCCCAGTGGCCTGACATGCTTTGCTGAAAGACAGGAGGAACAAAAGAGGGGGAAAAAAGCTGGTTTGTAAGAAAAGAATATAAACAGAGGAATATGGAAAAATCAGATACATAACAACACATACTAGATTAGACCTTGGCAAACTATGGCCTGTGGCATGTTTTTTAAATAAGATTTTATTGGAAAACAGTCACACCTCTTCATTTACTTATTGTCTATAGGTGCCTTCGCCACAACAGCGGAACTGAGTGGCCCTGATAGAGATCTGCGCCCCTCAAAGCTTCAGATCTTTAATATCTAGCTCTTTCCAGAAAAAGCTTGCTGGCCCCTATATGATAACAAAAAGACAGAACTCCATATTAATACATTAAGTCCTTATAGCATATCTTAAAATACAACTATGTAACATAAAATAATAAAATCACTAATATAACAACTACATCGAGTGCTTATTCTATGTGGGGCAGTGGACTAAGCTCTTTTGCCTACATTATTGCGTTAAATCTGTTCAACGGCTCACTGAATTAGGACATTATCGTTATCGGTTCTTACTGATTAAGAACAGACCCCGGAGCCAAACAGCCTGGGTTCAAATCCTACCTCTGTCACTCGTGGAGTGTGAGACCCCAGAAGAGTTACTAAACCACTCTCTGTCCTGGTTTTCTCCTTTGTCACCTGGGATGATGACAATGCCACCTACCACTCAAGGCATTGAAAGGACAAACTTATTTGATGCAAGCGAGGCACTTGGCGTATTGTCCAGAACTTTCTTTTTCTTTTTTTTAAAGATTTTATTTATTTCTTTGACAGAGAGAAAGAGATCACAAGTAGGCAGAGAGGCAGGCAGAGAGAGAGGGGGAAGCAGGCTCCCTGCTGAGCAGAGAGCCGGATGCGGGGCTCGATCCCAGGACCCTGAGATCATGAGCTGAGCCGAAGGCAGAAGCTTTAACCCACTGAGCCACCCAGGCGCCCCTGTCCAGAACTTTTGAACAGAGGCACAGGGACGTGAAGTCACTTGCCTGTGTGGTCAAGCCCAAGTGGTTGAGCTGGGATTTGAACCTGTGCAGCCATTACTGCTGGAAGCGGGGATGTGGCAGAAGTGGGAAGGTGATGAAAACCAGCAACCCTGAGCTCATGAGAGCAGAGCCAGCACGTGCCCCTATGGGACGTGGGTCTGTCTGCCGCCCTCCTCAGCGCAGAGTGGGGTGGTTGGAAGGTTGGGACCCGGTGGGTTGGCCGCCCGAAGCAATGAGGGCCTGCTCTTCCGCTCTCCGCAGAGGGGAGGACAGGTCAGTTAAACTTGAATGGAGGAAGGCAGGCCAGTGACGGCCCTAGCATCACAAGGGTTCAAAGAAGTGGGCAAGGCTGGGAGGGGACAAGCCATTGTCACAGCTGCTGGGCTGATCCTGGAGGGGCTGGAAACCGGGAACACTGCTAACACAGCTGGGCTGGATCGGGACAGAGCGGACAAGAGCCATTGTTAGCACGTCCAGATGACAATTTCATTTGCACACCTACTTCTGGCCGCCAAGAAAGCCTGCAAAGAGAGGGAGGGCAGGAAGCAACTCCTCCAATTGCTTCCTGCCCGGGCTCAGCCTGAGCGGCCTCTCCTCGGCTTCACCTCCCACAAGATGGTCACTTGCTTCTGGCAGGAAGCTTCCCTTGCTTCCCCATCAACCCAGCTTCAGGTTAAACCGGGGGCCTTGCCAGAGGTTCAGACTGCCTGCTAAGACCCCAACTACCAGCTCTCTAAGCAGAAGGCCCCGCACTCAAGCCTGGCATAGAAACGAACTCCTTTCGAAGATTCAAAGATTTCCACACAGAGTGAGAAAAGAATGAGGGAGAGAAAAGAAAACAAGCTAGGAGGGGCACCTGGGTGGCTCAGTGGGTTAAAGCCTCTGCCTTCGGCTCAGGTCATGATCTCAGGGTCCTGGGATCCAGCCCCGCTCTCTGCTCAGCAGGGAGCCTGCTTCCCCCCCTCTCTCTGCCTGCCTCTCTGCCTACTTGTGATCTCTTTCTCTCTGCCAAATAAATAAATAAAATCTTTTAAAAAAGAAAACGAGCTAGGAGGGCACAAAGCACCTGGTAATCACCACCACCACTAATAATAATAATAAAACAGCAAAGTAGACTTTTGACACAACTGGATTTCTCTTTGCGAAAAAGACAATGTGATGTGTCCACTAAGCCTCGTCCTCCTAGATGCTCACATGCACTAAATGTCCCAGTGTCCCTGGCAGTTAAGTGGGCTTCGGGTGCTGGCTGTCTTTAGCTACCCCCAGTCCACTATCCTTCTTCCTCCTGCTATGCCTGGGGAGGCTGACCTGCGTGGATGGCCTCATTCAACTCCCTACCTTCTGGCTTCCAATTGGGTTGTCCAAACCCAATTGGAAGCCAGATGAGATGGCAGAAGATGGGAGGAGGGCATGAAGTTGGGGTATTTATTCGCCAATTTTCTGAGGTCTTAGCTTGAGTCAGGCAGCTTTTGTGATCTCTCTCGCTCTCTCTCATCCTGTCTCCCAACCTCCTTTCCTCTCTGTTTTAGTTAACTGCCCGCATCTCTCTCTCTTTTAAAATTAATTAATTCATTAATTTGAGGGTGGGGAGAGGGGTAGAGAGAGAGGATCTCAAGAAGACTCCATGCCAAGTGCGGCGTCCCTAGGCGGGGTGATTTCCTGACCCTGAGATCAGAACCTGACCTGAAACCAAAAGTTTGATGCTCAGCCGATTGCCCGACCCAGGCACCCCTGCCCACATCTTTTAATTAAATTCTTTTCCTTTTTAAGCCTTTCCCCCCCCCTTTTATTTATTTATTTACTTGACAGGGAGAGAGAAAGAGAGATCACAAGTGGGGGGGTGGGGGGGCGGGGAAGCAGGCTCCTCGCTGAACAGAGAGCCCGATGCGGAGCTCGATCTCAGGACCCTGGGACCATGACCTGAGCCGAAGGCAACAGCTCAGCCCACTGAGCCACCCAGACGCCCCTCTTAATTCAATTCTTGAAGAGTGTCTTCTGTTTCCTGCCAAGACTCTCACTGATAAACCACGGGATGGAATTTTTGCCAAAAGAATGCCGGCAGAAAGAGGAAGAGAGGTTCACTACTTCTGCTCTAGCCCTTAACACACATGGATACACCTTTAAGGGGATGCCTTTTACCCAACCCTTGAGGCTGGCTCCACCCCAAATATAAGCACATCACGTGACTCAAGCCTAAGCCAATCAGAGCACCCCTCTCCACCTCCCATTCCCCCCGAAGAGATTGGTTCAGGCACGAGCACGTGACCCCAGCACAGCCAATCAAAAGCAATAAGTCATTTGCTGAGAATGCTGGGGAAATGGCTGAGAAAGGCCATTACTTGGGATATTTGGGGAGGACGAAACCGTTGAAACTGCTGGCATGTCCTGGCCAAAGGGAGAATGGAGCCAGCTTCAGAAAGCAGAGCCCGGAAACCAAGGCCTAATGATGTCATCCGAGCCCTGGATGGAGAGACGCCGGACACCGTCACTCCCTGGAATCTTCCGTCCAGGAGCTATTAAATTCTTCTCCTGTTGCTTAGGCCCCTTTGAGTTTTCTGCCCCTGGCAACCGAAAGGCACTCATGGATTCACAGATTCGCGTAGGGAAATGGGGTGAGTTTCCTAAAGTTCCTAAAGTTCAAACCAGGTATTTTATTTTAATTCTCCCTTTGTTGGGCTCTCTGCTCAGCAGGGAGCCTGCTTCCCCCTCTCTCCCTGCCTGCCTCTCTGCCTACTTGTGATCTCTCTCTCTCTAATAAATAAATAAATCTTAATAATTCTCCCTTTGCAGTCAAAGAAACAGAGGTCTTGTAAATCACTCAGGTGCACCCAGGGGGAAGTGGTCTGCACGCCTGTGCTTGGGAGCTGGTATGTGACCTTGTATTAACGGGACGGGGCCTGAAAGTCAAGGACTGGATTCCAATCCCCAAACCAACATCTTTTGTACGATCTCAAGGGTGCCAATCAACTTCCTCTCATTCTATAATAAAACTGAGATTAAACTCCTTGTGTGTCTCCCCCACGCACCTCCTAGGGTGGGTCAGGGGTGACAAATGAAGCAGTAAGTAAAGGTGTTTTGAAGGAAAGACTATCAAAACTCATTGTTGTCATGTTATTAATAAATGGCTATTGTTGAATTGCTTCCAGAAAACCCTGGGGGCCAGGGGCTGTCCAGCTACTCTCTTGGCCAGAATTCCAAAGACCATCTGTGGCAAATACATCCTCCAGAGCACATACCCTTGGCATGAACACAAACTGCTTTTCTCACCCAGAAAACTCAACCAGAAAAGCAACAGAGATAGAGGGGAGAGGAAGGGGGAAAAGATCATGCCGGCTCAAAACCAACTTTCAGTCCGAGCAATGATTTCTATCTCCACGGCCACCATCCCAGTCCAAGGCACACGGTCTCTTCCTAAGGACTACTGCCATTTCCTCACTGGTCTCCTGGCTTTTTGTTCTTGCCCAGGGCCCAATCCATTCTCCACACAGCAGCGGGGCCGTTCACAGACGCAGTCTCATGGTATTGTTGCTTCAGTGTGCCTTTAGGATAAATACCACCTTCCTAAGCTAAACATCTGCCACAGGACCTTTCACATGCTGCTTCCTCTGGTCAGAACATCTTTCCTATCACTCCTGCCCCTACTCTAGCAGAGTTGCACTAGGGACTCAGTTTATCACACTTCCCCGGGGGTGGAGGGGTGGTTTTACGGGCTCCGCTCAGAGCAAGCTAGAGTGGTCACAGGGCTTACAGCATTTGTGACTGTAAATTAAGTAGCCCCGACTATTTATCTGTCATCCATGCCAGACTGTAAACTCCATGAAAGCAATGTCCACACCCATTGTGTTGATTGCTGTAAACCAGCGCCTAGTACACAATGAACACTCAAAGTGTATTTGCAGCTTGACTCGCTGAGTACCAAAAACATCAGACCCAAGGAGGCAGGAGTTAAACAGTCGGAGAGGTTGTCTCATAGATCATGAGGCAAATCACTGGAATAAATGGTGTTGGGACAACTCTTATGGACACCAGACCTCTACTGCACACTATACGCAAAAATCAATTCCAAGCTCATTGAAGACAGACGATGAGAAAAATTCTAAAACTTTTAGAAACAACATACCTCAGAGCAGAGACGGTTTTCTTGTATAACATACAAAACCCACAAGCTAGGGGCGCCTGGGTGGCTCAGTGGGTTAAAGCCTCTGCCTTCGGCTCAGGTCACGATCTCAGGGTCCTGGGATCGAGCCCCGCATCGGGCTCTCTGCTCAGCGGGGAGCCTGTTTCCCCCTCTCTCTCTGCCTGCCTCTCTACCTACTAGTGATCTCTCTCTCTGTCAAATAAATAAATAAAATCTTAAAAAAAACCCCACAAACTGTAAAGGAAAAGATTTCTAAATTCAACCACATTAACATTAAGAACCACTGTTATCAAAAGACATTGTAAGAAAGGATCAAAAAGCCAAGAGAAGATACTGCACAGCATATAATGATGCACCACCTATTTCTAGAATAGACAGGGGGCATCTGCAGATTAATATGGAAAAAAAATCAACCCAATAATAGTGGACATGGCACGTAAGGTACTTCAGAGAAGAAGGTACCTGAAGGCCTAGTAAATACAGTAAAATGCACTCAGCCATTTTGTAATCGGAGAGCACAGAGAAATCACAACCGAAAATCACGCATCCACCAGAAGGGCTGCAGTTTAAGTCTGACAATAGCAAGTGCTGGTGAGGATGTGGAGCCACTCGAACACTCAGCCACTCCTGGCACGAGTGTAAATTAGCACAAACACTTTGCAACACAGTTTCATGTATTTAGTCAAATCGAAGATGCACGGATTTTCATCCCTAGAAATTTTGCACGGAGGCCTCTATCCTCAGGAGACTCCCGCACGCACGCAGCAAAATCCACACACAACAAGCGATGTGGCTCATGATGGTGCCCAAAAAGAAAACCGACTCACATGGTCATCGTCAGTGAACAAAGACGACCACGAAGGACCCACAGAGACCGCGATAAGGATGAATCTTTCAGAGATAATTGCAGGCCAATGAAGCAAAATACAAAACCATCCGTATCACCGGGTTTGTTGATACAAAGTTCAAAACCACAGAACATTTAACTACATTGCTTAGGGATGCACACCTAGGTGGTGAAACCACAAAGAAAAGCAAGCTAATGATTCCCACACAGTCCTCACCCGGTGCTTTGTGAGGCAGAATGTAAAATCTGAGGGCTTGGTGGCTTTGGATTTTGACCTGTGCGAAATGGACGCTCGCTTCATGGTCTTTAAAATGTCCATCTATGGTCCTGTATTCTTCCCTAGGTTCGGTCTCTCAGGCGTGAGCGCTCACACGCGCGCGCGCGCACACACACACACACACACACACACACACACACACACACTCATTCACCCAAAGACTGACAAGACACAATAAGACACGTACACCAAGGTGATGGCGTACGAAGAGAAAGGGAAAGGGGACAAAAAAAACCCAGAGAGGAAATGAAAAGATAAGAGGGACACAGGAAATGAAAAAGGATGAAGACTGGGCAAGGAAGCAAGAGTCAGGAAATGAGAAATGGAGAGACAGAGGGAGGAAAAGATCGTCAAGGGTAATGCGGAGGGGAAGAGATACAAGACACAATACTCTCCCTCTTGTTTCTTTCTTTGCTTTTTCTGGATTTCCCACTCCTCCCTCCCCATCCGCCTTCCTCAGTGTCTCTCTCCCCACCTCCCATGGTCTCCCTACACTTCAGCCTCTGCTTCTCAGATCCCTCCCCCCAACCCATCCTGTCCCCCTCTGTTTTCCTTTCCCTGCTCATCTCTCTCTCTCCTTTTCCTCCTCACCTTCCCCCGCCCCCCCCACATGCCCTTTGAACATTCATTTGTCAAGTGGTTGCTCCCTGTGAGACACAGTGCTTAAGACAGAGGGAGGCCACAGCTGGGGGACACAGGATGGTGGGGCTCAGGCAGGGCCCCGGGGGCCGCCTGCAACTCTCTCTCCCTCATTAACTTCACTATCAAACGCTCCCGGCGTCACAAGTTGTAGGTCTTCTTTATGAAATATTTAACTAGGAGAAATCCAGCTGGGAGGAAACCTCTCATTTGTGGCGGCGTCAGGAGAGCAGGACATGGGCCTGCTGCGGGCATTCCCCTGGGATGAGGGCAGGCCCAGGGTGCCCGAGGGGGCCACAGGTGGGGGCCAGGAAGACCCTGACACAAAGAAAGCTCACAGTTTCCCTTGGATGCCAGGCTGGGGGGGGGGGGGGAACTACCCAAACTCCAAAACCAGAATAGGTCAATCCAAGAGACAGGACCAAAGGAGCCTTACCCAGGCGTGGGGTAGAGGGGCAGGGGAAGGCAGGGGGGTGGGGAGTGGCCTGATGAGGACGGGGGGTTTCCTTTTGGGGTGATGAAAAAGTCTTGGAACAAGACAGAGGTGCTGGTCACACAACTGTGTGAATGCGCTAAATAGCACTGAGCTGTGCACTTCAGAACGGTCAGTGGTTAATTTTAGGTTAGGTGAATTTTAACTCAATTTTTAAAAACCATTAAAAAAAAAAAAAAAGAGTCTCATTTCCTCCACTCCAACTATTAGCTCTAAGGCTGCTGACCTCAATTTTAAGAAATTAACACATTTATGTCAGGAGCACTCACTATGTGCATCGCATCCCAGGCCCCCTGCTCGGCACTTTGAACCAGCCCCTCCTTTGCTCCTCACAGCCCTGGGAGGGAGGTGCCAGCATGTCCTGGAACTTGGGGCTCAGAGAGGGTAAGTGACTTGCCCTAGGTCACACAGCTCCAACTCCAATCTACCTGCCTTCCAAGAGTTCTTAACCACCTGATGGGCTCTCCACCAATGCTAGCTGAACTTTAGAACCACCCTAGGAATTTTTTAAGATCGCCAGGTCCAGGAGCAGCCCTGGACCAATCCTGGGTGACCAATTTAGAAATGCACTAGCATTTCTAAAACTTCTAGGAGATTCCAAGTCTAGCCAACCTGAGGATCTTGTTGAAATGCAGACTGGGACTGAACAGATACGGGGTAGGGGTGGGGACTGAGATTTAGTATTTCTTTTTCTTTTTTTTTTTTTTTTTGAGATTTAGTATTTCTAACAAGCTCCCAGGAGATGCTGCTATTATAGGTTCTAAACAGCATGTCCTATATTCCACAGTGATGGAATGTTCTAGATCTATGTCAGTATGGTGGCTGCTAGCCACATGTGGCAATCTAGCACCTGAAATGTGGCTCTTACAGCTGTGGGCCTGAGTCTTGCATTTTGTTTAATTTAAATTAATTTTAAGTCAAAATACCCACATGTGGCTAGTGGCTACCGTACTGGGCAGCACGGGTCTATATAATCCCCAAGGAAAGAAAGAAATGGGACCTCAAACAGGTTAGGGAAAAATGGTGCCTTAGAACCTTCCTAAATAGCCTAGAGGCAAAAATAACCTGGAGTGCAATCCCCTCACTGCGTCTTTAAGAATGAGAGACACTAAAAAAAAAAAAAAAAAGAATGAGAGACACTTTTCCAAGAAAGGAAGAAATGAGGGTACCCCTTGGGTCTCCTCCATCTTTCTATCTCCATCTTCTCCATCTTTCCTTCTCCAGAATTGCCCACCAGCCCAGGGCCCCTCA
Source organism: Procyon lotor (assembly GCA_028646535.1). NCBI lineage: Eukaryota > Metazoa > Chordata > Mammalia > Carnivora > Procyonidae > Procyon > Procyon lotor. Next base: position 6,565,350 of record CM053603.1, read on the forward strand.
CCCGCCCCCTTCACCAGCCCTCCCTTGGGTCTCTCCATCCAACCCCTTTTACTCCCGAGAGAAGGCCACCTACGAAAGAGACGTCCAGGCTCACCCCATCTGCTCCTCACCTCCCTAGAGGAGACAGGGCAAAGACACGACCAGGGACATCAGGAAAGACGTGCACACGGCTCACACAGACCCAGAAAATGTTCTACTTCTTCAGTTCCTGAAAGTGCACACTGTATCCCAAGGGGATTCCACTTTTCACTTACCGCTCTGGTAGAGATGAAAATCAAGGGCAAGCCAGTTGGGCCATGTAACCAAGGAAAGGGGACCTCTGGGTTTGAAAGGACATGGACTTTTTGCTCCTTGCAATCTGGCCCCAAAGCCCGACATATGACCCAGCGGTGCCATTTCCAGGACTCTGTTATATCCTGTCGCCTTCCTGACCCCCACGGCCCCCTCTATGCCTGGTACGTAGTAGGTACTCAAAAAACATTTATCAATGAACGAATTCACCATGAATGAATGAACGCACTCCTCTCCCCACTCCCACCTCTAAGCTAATCTGCCCCAGGCGCTGTCTCCTGCTCTTGCACAAGGCCAGCCCGGGATGCTGGGACTAAGGGAATCGAGAACCACGGTCTACACCAACAGCACCCACCACACTGGGAGCCCAGAGAAGTGAGACACGATTTAAAAACTGGGCAACAGAAGGAGAAGGAAAGAGAAGGAAAGGCCGCAGCAGCTTTCATTCCAACATTTTCCAACTCCGGCTGAGATTTCCTTCTATATACTCATCTATATTTACATCAACGAATCTGTCGGTAGCAAGCCTGTTGCTGATCGTGTGGGATCTAAAGTTCACAGAAAGCTGGCTTAGACACCCAGCTAGGAAGAGAAACTGTAAATTCAATTTAAGTCACCCAAAAACCCGAAATCCACCCACTCCCCTCCAGGAAATCTGTGATATCTTTTACATCAGGATCTCTCCATCTCAGCTCTACTGACACCTTGGGCTGGATGATTCTTTACTGGGGGTGGGGGGTTGGGGGGGACATATGTGGGTGTCCCGTGCATTTTAGGACACTCAGCAGCAGCCCTGGCTTCTGCCCACGACACAGCAGCAGCACCTTGCCCTCCACGGTCACGACAACCAGAAACATCTCCAGACATCGCCAAAAGTCCCTTGTGGGGGTGGGGAATCACCCCCGGTTGGAAAGCACCCTTTCCGTGCAGCCCAGGAAAAATTCCAAACGGTGTTTCTTTCCCCGCCCCTCCCCATCAACTTCCTGAACTTTGAGTCACCTGGTCTCAAAATCTCTTTTACAGACTCAAAGACAGTGCAGGTGACCGACTGTCTTCAGACTTCAGCACCTTATCTAGAGCAGAATTTTGTTCTGAAAATAATGAGAGCCTTGGACAAAGAGGTACAAAGATGTTCATGGCACTGTTGTTTATAAGCAAAACAAACAAACTGGAGGTGATTTCATGAAGGAGGATACAGCCATAAAACGGAGTACTGTCAGATATTAACAGCAGTCTTTTCTGGGGTTGCTGCCAACCCATATAGCACCACTGTGCGAATTTAAATAAGACACCCCTTTTTCAAGTTGTTAGGTCCATCTGTCAAAAAGTTGTCATAATATCTTCATTTTTCTAGAACAAGATACCAAGCTTTCATCAGCTGGGAAATTGAAATAATAAATGTACAGCTCCGTGATGTCTGTGAGATATGATACCCTTGTGCAGTGTACAGCCTATACAACGGTACATGGGAGCTCTGATGCTTTCCAAGGATATCTAGTGGCATGGAAATGTGTTCACAAAAGCTTATAAAAAGGGACAGAATGAAATACATGAAAATGTCTCCAGAGATTCCTTTTAGATAGGAGAATATACATATATTTTATATTCTTTGTACTTCAGGTGTTCAATAAATTAAGAGGACAGGCCTCTTGGAGGATGCAAGTCTTGCACTGAGACTTAAGTAAAGAGGAGTCAACCACGGGGAGACAGGTGGAGAGAACAGCCAGCACAAACGCCTTCGCCTTCGGATGCAAATGAGCTGGGTGTGGGCAAAAATGGCCAGTGGATCTGAGACAGAGCTGAACTGGCAGAGAACAGAAGAGATGAGACAAAGAGAAAACAATGACCGGATCGTGTAGGGCTTTATAGGATGATGGTGCATCTGTGATCTGTAATCTCTGGTCAGGGAGTAGGAATCGAGGGCATTTATCCAATCTGCTCAGAAGAGAGCTATTCCACTAGCCCACCACTATTCACCAATAGGGTAAATTCCAAGGAATTCCACTTCCAGTCCCAGTGCAGAAATAAATAAAACCAGGTGTTCCCAGAATTTTCGTAATCTTTGTCAACAACACCGTTTATTTTCCTCATCGTTACTCAATTAACTAACATTTATGCGTGTGCACAGGAACTGTTCGGGGGGGTGAGGAAGGTAAGGCACTGTCCCCTACCACAAGAAGCCTTCTAATTAGAGAAGTAAGCCCTAAACACACAATCTCCCTGATTTTCACAGAAAGCATGCCAGATTCACCTGATGCTGAGAAAGGTACAGTGAAGGGGGCAAGTGGAGGGACTTGGTCATTAACAACCCAGTAAGAACACTCAAGATCACAAACACCCAACTTGGACAGCCACCCTGCCAGACACACCGTTGTCTTCAACATCCGTCCACCCATCCATCTCCTTACCCTTCAGTCCAGCGCAGTCATCTGCCCATCTAATCCTCCGCCCAAATCTTCCCCCATCAGGCATCCACCAATCTACTCATTCGTCCATCTATAACCTATCCATTTACCCATCTGATCGCCTAGCTACCCAACACCATTCATTTTCCTCTTCCTTCCTCTCTCCCTCCTTCCCTTCCTCCATCCCATTCCTCCATCTGTCCAACCACCCACAGATCCATCCATCCATCCATCCATCCATCCATCCATCCACTCATCTGATACGAACTGCCCGAGAGACCAAGAACATCCATTCCCCGATGCGTAACTTAAAAGGCTGCACTGTGGCTAGCTACGGGCCAGACACTTAAAATTTTTGCATTCTGACAACACTTCCTTTTTTCTTTGTTTTTAAAGATTTCATTTATTATTAGACAGAGAGCAGGTAGGCAGAGAGGCAGGCAGAGAGGGGGAAGCAGGCTCCCCGCTGAGCAGAGAGCCCGATGCAGGGCTCGATCCCAGGACCCCGAGATCATGACCTGAGCTGAAGGCAGAGGCTTTAACCCACTGAGCCACCCAGGTGCCCCATTCTGACAACACTTCCAAAGGGAATTCACGTCCATGTTTTTGACTATTCTAATTAGCTCAAGATCCCAACTCTCCAGGTAGCAACGGGGGCTGTCTGGCTGACCCAGCCCTTAGCATGAGGAGGGAATGGAGAACCAGCTCAGCCAGGGCCTGTCAGATGGCTGGTGTTCCATAAACGCCGATGAATCTCAGCTGATTCTAGCTGAAGCTAGGTTCCCAAGCACACAGACTAAAATTAACACCTTGAATTCATTCATTCAAAAATTATTTATTCCTCACGGCAGCACCGTTCGAAATAGCACACATACGCGCGCGTGCACGCACACATGCAAACTGGAAGCATCCCAAATGTCCATCACCCAGGGAAGTGGATAAATTGTTGTATCATCACAGAATACAATATGAAGCCAAGAAAAGGAAATGACCTACAGCTACATTCAACAGCAGATGAATCTGAGAAACATACAATCGGGGTGAAAAGGCAAGAAGGAGCTCTAGAAGGCTACAAAGTTCAGAAACCAGGAAAACTAAATTTATGTCAAGGTGTATGTAAGTATGTGATAAAACCTGTAAGAGGAAGGAGGAGAGGGAGGGAGGGAGACACACACAATCCAAGAGATGGCACCCAAGAGACAGCGGTTACCTTTGGGGAATGCAGTGGGGGAAGAGCAGGAGGAAAAGGGAGGTCGGAGACCACGGGCGGAATTAAGTTACTGATCACATTCAGTTCAGTGTTTCTCAAAGTGTGCTCCCAGACCAGCAGCAGCAGCAGCGCCTGGGAACTTGCTAGAAATGCAGGTTCTCCGGCTCTACTCTAAACCTCCCAGGTCAGAAACTCTGGGGGCAGTCTGGCCCCCTGTGTTTAAAGAGCCCTCCAGGTGACGCTGAGGCTCACTCACGGCTGAGCAGCTCTGCCCTACAGCAGGTGATGCTCACCCTCCACCTGGAGGACCACTGTTCTTGTTTGTGACCTAGGTACCTGGTCCACCAGCGTGTCCATATACTATTACAATAAATAAGGAAAAACAAGTGGAAGGAGAGATAATATTGAGAGTGCATGCTGACCCGGGAGCAGGATTAAAGCCACAGGCTCTTAATGGGGAGCACGAGCAAACACCCCACATATTCGGCCCCCGTAGGTGCCGGGCTCAGGGCCAGTGCGGTGGCCACAGGAACACAGCCCTCGCCGTCGTGGGGTCTGAAGCCCGTCCTTTTCACAGCATAATCATATCCACCACATGGCTTCTGTGCACAGTATCTTCTAATCCTCCCAGAATTCCCTGGGTGCAGGGCCGCTCTGCCCATTTTACAGATAAGGAGACTGAGGCTCCGCTACTAGGGGCTAGAGCTGAGAAGCGCAGCGCGGGTCACCTATCCTGAAGCCCCGTACGCTTTGCCTCCACCCTAAGTCACCTCCCCGTCCTGCCTCTTCTCCGCCTCCACTCCTTGGTGCTATTGCTCAGACAGAAACATCCCTACATGGACTCTACGACGTGCCAGACATTTCATGGGAGCATATGAAAGTTGGCATAGCCTCCCGTGCCGGTTATCCTTAATAAGGAAAATAATAAAGGTCAACGAGCTAACAGAGCATGGCATGGAAGGTTCTAGAAGGTCGGAAGCCAAGTGACCCTCCCTTCCCTCCCGTTGGGAAGTTCTAAGTCTGCATGAGTGTTTCCTCTGAGACACATCTGTCAATTTAGTCTTGAAATCAGACTTAGCCCTCCTGCAAAAGCTGCTTGTATAAAAATACTTTAGAAATCGGTTTAAAATTATATATATATTTTTTACACATAGACCTAAAAGGAGAACAGGACTTAACAGCATGAATATTATTTACTGGCAGGTGGGCGACGATGCGGTTTCCCTCATGGCTCCGGAGACGGGGCCCTGCCTCTGAGATAGTGTCATCCTGGGGAGGGGCCGCTAATTCTGAATTCCAAGTCCGACCGGAGCCCCGAGCACCTCCACGCAAGACCCGAGGGTGTCTCCAGTCTGAACAGAAGATAAAAGTCATCTCCGAACCAAGAGAGACGACAAAACTTGATCTGGACTTAACTCGGAAATTTCGCTTCAGAGCCGGGATCTCTGTCGCATTAGCTGCCTTAAATAGGCGGCTTCCAAAAGCACAGTTCATTCCAATAAAAAGTCACAGCTTTTCAGAGGGGAAAAGCCACCTGTCTTCTTTCCCGCATACTGGCGCCATCTCCTGTGTCCCTCCTCTCTCCCTTCCTGGGTGTTAAGAGCTCACCAGTAAGGTGACCAAAGTCCTGTTTGCCCAGGACTACTGGGTTTCCTGAGATGCCAAAACCAGGGCAGTCCTCGGCAAACGGGGACACCTGGTCGTCCTATCCAGACAAGGACTAATGCCCAGTGGTTTCGGAAACCCAAGCTGGGGAGCCCACCCCCTGGCTCCCTTCCCTGGAATGTTCTTTGCTTTCTCTATTCTCCTAGGAGGTAAGGGACAGGTGAGAAGTAAGAAAGACAGGAGTTGGTGGGGGAGGAGACACATTCTAACCCCAAAGCTGAGCAGGGTTCTGCTGTTAAGCCCTCCCCCTCCCTGCAATGGTTGCCGGCGGTGACCGCAGTAGCGGTCCTAAGGCACTTGGTGTCCAACCGGAGCTGGACTCTTGGCCAGCTCAGAAGGAGGAGATGGGGTGTGAGGGAGCACAGGGAAGCTAATTACACACTTTAAAACTCCCTCACCTTGTCACCCACAAAGGGAGGGATCAAGGGAGAAGACAATTAATTTTATCTTAGACCGAAGGGAATAGAAAAAGAGGTCAAGTGGGCAGGAATCTTCTCCCTTTAAAACTTCTGGAAAGAACAGAGAATACAGAACATCTGAGGCATGCTTTAAAGAATGCCACCCTCAGATTAACAAACCCAAACTGGCCAGTCACAGAGTGGGGGTGCCCTTTGCTACCCCTCCTACTCAGAGAACCTGATTTCCAGCCAAAGTTTCCAGAAAAGACCATTAGGGGCAAAAGTGCTCTCTGGCATCACGGCTCATATATTTTGGAGGTTTTCGCGCCAAACACTGACCTGAGTGAGCATTTAGCATGTGTAAACCCACTTAATCTCCCCAGCAGTCCTCCGAGGGGAAGCAGTTTTCTTCATCGTGCACACTGAGGCTCTGATGCCCAAAACAGCCCGGCTGGGGAGCCACTCGAACTTGGGCCTGGCCATCCCAGATCACAGAACGCTTTCCCTCCCCTCTGTCAGATCCTTCCCAAACAGCCCAAGTTAGCATTCTCCAAAATGTAATAACTGTGGGGCTCTTGGGCTCCGATGATACCTGGATCGAACCCGCTTTCCCGGTGGTGCCTTCCATTGTTGAGGGAGGGCTTATGAGCCTTGCTACTGGGCACCAGTGGGAGGGGTGGTATATAGGCCCCAAGCACCCACGAGCCATCCCCCAAGCCCCTGAAGGAAAACTTCACTCTCAAGGACCCACTGTTCCCCAACTTCTCAAGCACCGTAATTTCAGAGACCTTCTTTGGTTTGATAACCTCACATACACACACTCTTTCTGTCCCCCACCCTGCCCCTGTCCTCTGTACCGAAAACCCACTGAAAACCTGAAACCCACTGAAAACCTAAAATGTTGGCATAAGGGCAGCACAGATCTATATGGTGGGCAAACGGGCAGCGAGAAGCTTTTTCACTCACCTGAAGAACATTTCCAGAGTATTTACTTCGTGCCAGGTGTGGTGGGGCTGCAGGGGGGAACAGGGGTGACCGGCACGGAGCCTCAGGGCCTCAGAGCTTGGGAATGGCAGAACCAACCCGCTCCAAGTAAGAGAGTCCCTTTCCCCACACCGCAGACCCCCTTCCTCACTCTTCCCCATTTCTCTGACTGCTCCATAATTTTACCAAATCTAGTACAATCCTTTACCTAAACCCTACAAGACGGACGTGCTTTGGAGTTTCGAATTTGATGCTTTTAAAGGGATAATGAGGACGCGAAGGTAAAATGGGCACAGCCCCCTTGGAAAAACTGGTTGGGCGGTCTCTTATAAAGTTGAAGGTATACTTACCGCACACCCCAGCAATCTGACTCCTGGGTATTTACTTATCCAAGAGAAATGGAATGTACGTTCCCAATGTTCCCACTGAAACCCGTCTGCCAATGTTTATAGCGGCTCTAGTCACAATTGCCCAACCTGGACACATCCCAAATGTCTCTCAGCTGGGAAATGGGATGAACAGACTGTGGTCCACCCATCCGGTGGAATACTACTCAGCACTAAAAAGAAATGAACTACTCATATCCGCTACAACATGAATGGATCTCAAATGGCTGTGTGAAAGAAGCAAGGCTCCGAAGGCCACATACACTATGATTCTATTTATAGGACCTTCTGGAAAAGGCAGAAACCTGAAGACAGAGAACAGATCCGTGCTTGCCAGGGTCCTGGGTAATGCTGACTCAGAAAGTATTACAGGATATCCTGGGATGATGAAACGGTTTAAGACTTTACTTTTAAGTAATCTCTGTACCCAACATGGGGCTCGAACCCACAGTCCCGAGATCAAAAGTCACACACTCCACTGACTGAGCCTGCTAGGTTCCCTGAAACCACTCCCTATCCTATTTTGGTGGTGGCTACGTGACTGCGTTCTTCTGTCAAAAACTCCCAGGTCTGGGGCGCCTGGGTGGCTCAATGGGTTAAAGCCTCTGCCTGGGGCTCAGGTCATGATCCCAGGGTCCTGGGATCAGCAGGGAGCCTGCTTCGCCCCTCTCTCTGCCTGCCTCTCTGCCTCCTTGTGATCTCTATCTGTCAAATAAAAAAAAAAAAAAAAAAACTCCCGGGTCTGTATATGCAAAAAGGGTGAATTTTGCTAACAGTAAATTTATACCTCAATAAACCTGATCTTGTAAAAAAAAAAAAAAAGGAAGAAGAAGAATAAAAAGGTCCCAGGTATGATATGACCTGGCTACTCCCAGAGGAACCCACAGATCACAGCAGGGGTCAATCCCTAGGAGCCTGCTGGGAACAGCAAAGCTCGGAGGCCCCACCCCAAACCTGCTAGGCCAGAATCACCATTTTAACAAGCCAATGCTCACACGCATGAAAGTTGGGGAGACACTACAAGGCCTCCATAGCACTCCCAGCGGGGAGCCTAATCAAGCATATCAAACATTTCTGCGTCAAAACGCACCAAAACGCACACCAGGTGGGATAAATCAAGACTGTAGGTAAAGACTATAAACTCAGGTGAGTTCAAGGTAGGATTTTACCCCTGTATGATCTGATGTTTTGGTTTTCAGAGCTTTGGAGGTTTGGGGATTACACAGGAGGGATTTCACCTTTGTGGGGAAGAAAAAAAATCCCAGTGGAAAAGCTGTGCTAATTATTACTTCCCAGAATTCTGCTCTTCTGGAATTATCAGCCATGCTCGTCTAGCAGAAGTTTCCTAGGGGTCACACTGTCTTGCCTTCTATAGTAGTATCTTCTAGCACATTCTACGTTTCAGGACGAGCAGAGGGCTGATAACCAGGGCTCCCTGTGGTTCCCATACAGAACATTCCTCTTTTAAAAAACTAGGGAACACCCATCGGCCAATGTCCATAGGTTACCTGATGGGATGGGACCCGGCTCCTTGTGGAGAATGCCAGAAACACGGGTGAAAAGCTGGAATCCTGTGGGCAATTCAGGAGACCGAGTGTGACAGCACACAGACCTGGGGCCGCGGCTCTCACATTGTGCTCGGTGAGAGGCCTGCTGGCATCAGCAGGACTAGAGGAAGATGACATTCACACTGGCGTTTGGTAGCACATCAGAAGGAATGAGTGGCATTTAGTGGGGGCTTTGGTAAGGCTGACAGATGCACCTCATTGAGCTGACAGATTTGAGCTCCTTAGCAGCCAGCACCGGAGCCCGCCACGGTCGCGCTGCAATCAGATTCCCGATCAACGAAAACACGGAACCAAGGTGTGTGGTCAAGACGGCCTGCTGCCCAGCACACTCGGGTGAGAAAAAGGCAGCGATGTAAATCTGAGCATCAAAGACTTCCATCTGGGTTCTCTCGCTTCAGAAGAGAAAACTAAAATGAAGGAGAGCCCTTAATTGTCACTGTGGGCTTCAAGCTTGGAGACACCGTGAGTGTCGGGCGCAAAAGGGTAAGGCGTCTCGGTGGCAAAGCGCCTGAGGGCACGGGGTCTAGAAGGGTCTAGAAGGCTGCACCCTCCAGCACTGTGCCATGCTGGAATCCGCACCTGGAAGTAACACTCTCAGGCCCTATGAGCCTGAGGCCAAGTTCACGGAACCTTTGCTTCGCTCCTCCTCCCCGAGAGAGTGAGGAAGGTGCTTTCCGTAGTCAGCTGCACCCTTAGCGGATGCCATTTCCAAATACACCAACCTGCTACACACGCATCAAAGAATGGCAGGGGCAGTTTCATGCCCAGGCACAGACCCAAGAGAAATGTTCGACCCAAGACGCGTACAAGAATGTTCCTAACGACACAATCTGGAAACTGTCCTGCTCACAAGTAGAGGGGACAAGTACATCGCGGTAGAGTCACACAGTAAAATGTCACAGGGCAACGAGAAGAAGCAACCCACAACCCCTTGCGGCAACCTCGATGAAGCCCCCAGGCATCCTATCGAGCAAAAGAAAACAAACACAAAGGCATACAGCCCACGACTCCACTGATGCGAAGTCCAAACAGAGGAAAATGAACCTGTGGGCTTAGAAGTCAGAGTAGTGGTCGATCTTGTGTTGTGAGTGGGGAGGCGGGGCCAGAAGAGGGGCATCTGGGGAGCTGGTCCCATCCTCTTTCTTGTCCTGGTACCGGTTGCAATGGTTTCGGTCACTTTGTGAACACGAATGAGGCTGAACTTGACTTGCGTACTTTTGTATACATATATTAGCCTTTATTCTAAAAGTTCAGAGTAAGTACTGAAAGACATTATTTTAAATGGCAGAAGCATTTGCATATAGCAGCCAACGGCTGCCCTGGTACCCTGGCTCGGTCGGCATTTCTACAGTCCCGTCTCTTTGCACTGGCCCCAAGTCCCTTAACCAGCTCCCCGCCCCCAGTTCTCTGTCCCCTCTCCTCTCATCCCCCGCCCCCTAGCAAGCTGGATTACCCTGCTTGGTGACAGATTGGGGGGATGGAGAGCTTTCCCTTCTAGAGTGGGGCTGTATAATATGTTTGCTGCCTCGGGCCAAAAAGAACAAAATGCACAAACTCACAAAGCAAGAAAGCCCAAGAAAACCTAAAGTACCAGCGGAATGCTCCCAATTCAACTGCATCCCTCCCCAGAGATTTTTCCTTCTGAGGGGTCCCCCGGCAATCCCCTCCCTCTCCAACAGCTCTCTGATCTGCAGGATTCAGTCTGGACGGGGTGAGCTGAGGACACAGCATTAGGACTCCCACCTCCTTCCTCTTAGAAGACTCCAAATCCAGGCTCCAGAAGGCGATCTAAAGCCATTGTCAACATGGAAACCTGTCAGCCCAGTGATTCCCTCCTGGACACCCCCTAGAGTTATCTGAGCATGCCCACATGGACATCCTGCCACGCTCCAAGCCCCCATCACTCCCGGGGCAGAGGGTGGGGGAGGCAGGCACAGTGACCACAAGACCCCGGAGCATTTCAGCGGGTCTTCACGAGGTTGGAACTTGGGAGGCAAAGACCAGGCTCCTGGTTTGCACACCCATCAAGATGACATCGTACTCCTTTGCCCCTCCAGAAAGACCCCAGCTGAACCTCCTAATTTTCACCACCCTCAAAGCAGACTGTTCACACACTCCAAAACCTCAGAGCCCTCTTACAATTTCAGTACCCAGAAGCCAAGAGCTTGCTCAATGTTGAGTTCCCCTAAAAATGAATCCACCAGCCACAAAGCTCCTCAAATAAGCAACCCCAGGACCACCTGGGGCCCAGTCCTGTTGAGTAGTGGGAACCAAACACAAAGGAATGGGGGCCCATCCCTGAGCCCCAGGGGCCCATCCAGCCCTGTTCATTTGTAGGCCGAGGGCAGCCAGTGGGAACCAAGCCAAGGAGCAGCACATTTGGGCATGGCACAGTGGCCTGTCAGCCTGGGGAGCAGGGTGCGTCCCCCCCACTTGGAATCTGGGTCATGCTTAGATAACTGCTAGAAAGCCCGACTAATCACCCATCCTTGCCTTCCTACATCTCAACAGATGTTAAGCCCTCCTCAAGGTTTATTTCAAGCAGGCACAGATTTAAAGAAACACAAGGGGATCTTCATTTTGATAGCATCTCAGTAGAGGAGAATGTGGTCTTCACTTTCCTCCTCTGGGTCTTTGATTAAAAAAAAAAGGCATTTACCTGCCCAGAGGTGTCCACGCGGAGGCTGACGCTCCTGGTGTTCCCTCCCGGTTCCCTAGGGTGGGAGAAGCCCAATCCAACCCAAGGCCTGACACCCGGTACCCCAGGAAGGACCTGCTCACCTCATTTCCTCTTGCCCTGTCTTTCTTACTCAAATAGTCCATCTGGGGCAAATGGGATGTTTTCTACACCCCCAAACGATGATGAGGTCCCCGAGCAGTGGCTGAAGGAAATGGGACCAGCAGACATAGGGGAGATTAAGTGCCCCCCAACCCGCCACTGCCTTTCCCAGATCGGGGCCAAAGGCCCAGCCCGGGATACGAGCTCCGGCAAGTGCCGGGCCCTCCGTGTGAAAGCCAGATGTTCTACCACGGGCTCTTGGCCCTGGGAACCGCTAAGCGCCCTGCCCTAAGAGAGCGGCCCCCTCTTCGGGGGAGCGCACGGGTGGAGAAGCCAGTGAGCTGGGTTCGGGCTCCGGCAGCTCCCGTGGATTCCAGTGAGGGCCACCTAAGGAAACCCGGCCAAACCCCCCCGCGGTTCTCCTGCCCCGGCCAGAGAGCCCAGGCCCCGGCCGGGTCCAGGCTCATCTGGGAAAACTCTGAGCCACCCAGAACTGGCTCTGAAGCTCCCGCCCAGGCCCCTATCACGACCCCAGGGCCCAGCCCTCATTCTGGAATCGGTCCTTCGGAGGAATGCACTCCCCCGGCTCCCCCACCCCAAGCCTCCACGCTAGCTCAACCCAGCTCGGGGTGGAGAGATTCTCCACACTCCTCCCCGGTGCCCCCTCTCCCAGCCCCTGGAAGACCCCCCCACCTCCCATCAACCCCCGGGTCTCTCTCCCAGCCGGGAAGAGGGGAAGCGGAGGGAGGAGGGGGAGGCGCGGCTGCCGGGGTTCGCTGCCGGGTTCGGGCAAAGGATATGGCCATTCGGTGATCTTTTTGGCGTATTTTCTCACCACGTTGTCCTCGCTGAAGAGGAATAGAGACCGGTTGACCGTGAGGCAGTTCTGTCGGACGGGGATGGGGTTGTAGAGGGCCATGGTCCGCGCTCTCTGCGCCATTGACTGCTTGTACATCCTTTGCGCCCCGGGCTGCCCGCCCTGCCGGCTGCCCCCGGCTCCTCGCCCGCCTCCGGCGCCCACGACCACCCCGGCGGCTGCCCCGGAGCCTCCTCCCCCGTAGCGGGCCGGCATCTCGTCTCCGAAGCGGGCCATTCTGCAAAGAGCAAAGGGCTCCGGGTTACGCTGCGGCGAACGATGCGGAAGACGCCGCCGCCGCCGCTGCCGCTGCCGATGCTGCCGGGGCTGTGAAGACGGCGGCTGGAGCTGCGACTGCGGAGACGCTCCACGGCCCAGCCCATCGGGCGGCGGCGGCTCGGCGCCTCGGGTCGGGGGCTCACAAGGCGGCTGCCCGGCCCCAGCCGGGGATAGCGGCTCGGGACATCTTCCTGGCTGACCCCGGAGAAGGAGGGGCGGAGGAGGGTGCGGGGGCGGGGCGCGGGGGCCGGGGAGGGGGAGGGGAGAGGGAAGCGAGGCAAAAAATAACCAAGGAAGGAATCCAGGCAATCCCCAGTCCACCCACTCCGGAAAAAAAAAAAAAAAAAAAAAAAAAAGACAGTTAAAAAAAAAAAAAAAACAACGCACACCCCCTTTAAGACGCGAACGGTTTGCAAAGGACGCCCCCCCGGGACGCAGTGGAAGCTTCAAATTCCTCCGAGGTCCGGGTCAGGCTGGCATCTTGCAAAAGGAGTGCGCTCGGCCCATTAGAAAAAAAATTTTATTGAAAAAATAAAAATAAAAACCAGGTCTTTGCAGGGGGGAGGGCAGTCCCCAAAATTAAAAAAAAAAAAAATCCCTCTTTCTGTTTTGCTTGAGTTCCTAGACCTTAAAAAGGCTGAAAGATCTGTAGCCAAAAAATAAAATTAAATCAAAAGAAAGAATATTAACGGGAAAGGAAAGAAGGGAGGGGGAGGGAAACGCTCCGGAGGGCTCTTAAGGAGTCTTGAAGCCGCAGGGTCCGGGTGATTTTTTTTTTTTTTCCTTCCTGAATCACCAGCGGCTGCCTCTTCTGTTCACGAAGGAGTGTGAGGGTGCGTGTGCGCGCAGCCTTTCGCTCAACCGTGCCTCATCTTGGGGTTAAATTGCAGCAATGAAATCCTGAAAATTCCCAACAGGGGAAAAAGAGAGAGAGGGAGAGAGAGGTATGCGCCGTTCGCTTAGCCACTCAGTAGCTGCTCCCGGATGCTGCAATGCCTAGCGTTCCCCCCACCCCCCAATGCCTCCTCCTCCTCCTCCTCCTCCTCCTCCTCTAGGTTTTGCTAAAATAAGACTGGTGTGGAGGGGTGGGGGAAGAGGAAGGGAGAGGGAAAATAGGCTCAAAGGTCTAAACCACTGGCCAGCGAAGCTCCAAAGAGGAGCGATTGATGAGTTTAACGGGAGAAAGACCCACCCAGAATGTCGACACATGATGGCCCACGACCAATCGCGGAGGCGCGAGGGGACCCGGCTCAGTGGAGTTTGTGGGGGAGAAGTGGGGAGAGCCGGATGGCCGGGAGGCAGGGGGGAAGTTGGGACGACAGATTCCTCCTCCCCTGGGAGAAAACCTTGTTTTCCAGTGGGGTTCATTTCGGTTGCAGACAACCGGACGCTCTCAGCATCTTGCAAGGAGGAGGTTAGGAGGAAGAAACTTAATGATAAAAAGAGAAGGAGATTCGGGTCCGGGGGTTTAATTAGTCCGTCTCTAAACAAATCTGGTCCGTTTAGCAAAACACACATTTGTGAGGAGAACGATTTGGGGGCACCGCTGTCAAAGTTTCAAGTCACAGAGGCCCGGCAAGTTGGAATAAAAGGCTCAGCTCCTCTTTGAAAAGACTCCAGAAGTGGCAAATCGTAACTGCTAGAGGCTGATAACTACACCAGGTCCTAGTCGGCTGGGTAGGGCTTTCGGGTGGTTTATTCCGCATGGTGTTCACTTCCCTCCAGAACCTCTGCAGTTTATTTCCCATTCCCTTTTTCATGTTGTGAAGTTGAATGAACACACAGAAAAATGCCTAAAGCATAAATGTACAGTTGAAGACTTGGTTGTGAAACCAATGCTCTTGAAACTAACACTCAGGTCCAGGGCTACAGATGGGACGTTTTCAGCTTCCCAGAAACACACACACAGGTCTTCCCCCAGCAATAATCACTATTCTGTCTTTATACTATGAAAAACCTTGCTTTTCTTTATACTTTTACTACCTTATTGTGCGTTCCCAAACAATACACTTCTACTTTGCATCTTTTTGGATTCTTACATAAATGGAATCCTACAGGACACCTAGGTGGCTCATTGGGTTAAGCCTCTGCTTCCAGCTCAGGTCATGATCTCAGGGTCCTGGGATCGAGCCCCGCGTCGGGCTCTCTGCTCAGCAGGGAGCCTGTCTCCCTCTCTCTCTGCCTGCCTCTCTGCCTACTTGTGATCTCTTTTTCTGTGTCAAATAAATAAATAAAATCTTTAAAAAAAATTTTTTTTAATGGAATCATACAGTATATATCCTGTGATGTCTGGCTTCTTTGGTCCAATATCATGTCTTTGAGACTCAGCTGTTGTCATGTGTAGCTGTGCCTGATTCACTTTCACTACTACATAGTATTCCATCGAAAGAGTATGCCACAAAACAATAAACAATCTGTTTATCCATTATCCCGTTGATGAACATTTGGATTGTTTCCAGTGGGGCTTTAAACATTCCCGCCTCAAATACTCTGTGCCTGTGAGCATGCATTTCTGTAGGCATAGCCCTAGGAATGGAATTTCTGGGTCCCAGAGTATGCCTACCTTCAGGTTCGTAAAATGGCACCAAACTGTCTTCTAAAGTGGATTACCAAGAAACCACTGAACTTTTAGAAATCCATGTATAGGCTTGGAGTGAGGGTAGGGGTTGGGGAACAGGATGAAGAAAGCAAATATATTTTTTTTAAGTATTAGCTAGTTGAATTTGAGTTGGTCACCCCCATGAGTATTTGAGTTCTCTGGAACATTCTAGAAAAGATATATCTTTATATAAATTCCCCATTCTGTACTATGAGTCATCCTTTACAGGTTGCTTACAGCACTTTCAAGATTTTCTAACTTGTCAAAGTATGGGCAAAATGATAAAACCAGGAGCAAGTGGAGTTGTAAGGAGATAGAGCATATAGGATTCTCGACAGATAGTAATGATTTTTGTTTTTGATGTTTCCTATCTCAAGGGCAAATGATAGCCAATGGAAAACAAGGAGTAATCCCAGGTGCATGGATGCCAAAGGCCAGTCATGTAAGAAGATCGTGTAAGCAAACTTACAATAACTTGTTTTTATGGACTTTCCTAAGAAGACAGTTGAGTTTCATAGCATAAGTGTTACCTACACAGATTTCTAAAGACCCCAGAGTCTTTCAGGAAAGAGTGACCTCTTGTTGATAAAGTATGTATGAATGTCCAGTGAGAATGGAAGATCCCCAGCTACACATGGGCCAATGCATGGGCCCATCTCACAATCATGACGCTAAGCCAAAAAAAGCCAGACACATAGTAGAACATAGTGTATAATTCCTATTATATGTAGTTCATACAAGGGCAAATGAAAAGATACAGGCATCTCTATGTTCATTGCAATATTATTGACAATAGCCAAGATATGGAAGCAAACAAATGTCCATCAATAGATGAATGGATAAAGAGGTGGTATATACATCTACACAGACAGTGTATACACACACACACACACACACACACACACACACACACTGGAATTATACATCTATGAGTTATGCAGTTTTCTGTGTGTGCTATACTTCAAAAGAAAATGTCTGTAATGCTTCTGAACGTAGATCCCAAGTGGCACCACTTGTCATGGTGACCTGTAATTCTCATTGCGTACTTTGTGAAGTCCCTACAACAAACACTGGTTTTTTGTTTTTTGTTTTTTTAAGATTTTACTTATTTATTTGACAGAGCGAGATCACAAGTAGGCAGAGAGGCAAGCAGAGAGAGAGGAGGAAGCAGGCCCCCCACCGAGCGGAGAGCCGGACACGGGGCTTGATCCCAGGACCCTGAGATCATGACCTGAGCCGAAGGCAGAGGCTTTAACCCAAGCCCCAACACTGGTTTTTTTGTGTGTGTTTTTTGTTTTTCTAGAAGACAAAGAACAGTCCTCTGGAATGCTCTAACCCATGCCTTGACAGCAGACAAGCCGGCTGCATATCAGAACCACCCGCAAAGTGTTGTAAAATTCAGACTCCTGGGCCCTCCCCCTACCCAGATTCTCATTCAGCAAGTTCCTGGGGGTATAGCCAGGTTTGACAATCACTACTCTGGAAGGGGCAAACTTACCATCCCTATCTTGGTATGCTCTAGGTTTATCAAGGGGGCATTGTTGGCATTTTTGGTGGAAAAATTCTTGTTGTTTGGGGCTGTCCTCTGCATTGTGGGCTGTTTAGTATGCCTGGCCCATGCCCACTAAGTGTCATTGGTACCTCCAATCTTGTGACAAGCAAAGATATCCACACACATTTCCAAATGCTCCCCGCCAAAGTGGCAGAAGAGCCTACCCTTTCCTCTCACCAAATGGCATTCCCAAAGTTCACCTGATTATGAAGTTTGACATGTCTGAGTATACCTCTTCTTTCTCAGAATCTTCCCAAGTCCCCCGACTCCCTCAAATTACTCCATCATCCGTTTCTGGAAAGAACTCAACTCAGGCACCCTAAAGTGTGACAGGGCTCCAAGTACATTATCCTTATGGACTCACTTTACAAAGAACAAAAAAAGTCATTTAGCCAAAGGAATGAAACTCTAATATTAAAATCTTACTATCATCTAGCAAATAGGGATGGCTGGGCAAGAAATCTTCATAGACCCCTCAAATAACTATAGTAGGTAGTATCTTGCTCCCCATTAATCCAAATTACTAATGTTGACCAGGTAGAATGGCAGAGAATCTCATTAGCATCATAGATAGAAGCAGTTTAGCAGCAGGCCTCCAGAAATGAGTCTCAGCCATTGGTTCTAATCTTTAACACATCTGCCAGCTGGAGGTTTAATTTATCAATCAGCAGCAGCATTACCATACTGGCTTTGAGAATGTTATTCAATTGAACAGGGCTAGTATCTCTGAAATAAGTGCCCCAAATAAATAACTGCAAATCGCATTCATTTGGCTGCTAAAACAATTACCAGCTAATCCAGTCATGTTGAGTTGCAAAAATGGATCAGCCAAAAGACATTTGGTCTCTGCCTTCTGGTCTGGATACCAGTCTGGAAATGAGTACCAAGATCTTTGGGAGATAGAGGGTATAAATGACAAAAAACAAATCTTATAATCTGACATTTGTGGGTCATGAGGTAGCAGTAAGAGTGAATCCAGAGATGGAATGTGGCTGTCACTCTAGACATGACATTACAGAGCAGTACATGTCCTACAAATTTCTACAAACAAATGAGGCAGAGCCTAATTCTGGATGCAGACTTGGATTCAAATGCTAGCTATAGCGCTTCCTAGCTGTGTGTTTTTGGAAAAGCTCTTAGCCTCTCTGAACTACAACTTCCTCATGTGTAAAAAGGAAACGAATCTCCCTACCCCACAGGTTGCTGAAAGGATTAATTAAGATCAAGCAGCTAAGTGCTTAGCACCATGACTGGCACACAATATGCAGTCAAGAAACCGGTAAAAAGAATGTTTAAATCACCACCATCTGGAAAGATATTCCATGTTCATGGATAGGAAGACTCAATATTATCAAGATGCTAGTTCTTCCCAGCTTGATCTATAGATTCCATGCCATCCCAATAAAAATTGCAGCAAGTCGAGCTCAGTGGGGAGTCTGCTTGAGGATTCTCTCTCTCCCTCTCCCTGTGCACCCCCAAATAAATAAAATCTTTTTTTAAAAAAATTGCAGCAAGTTTTCTTGTGTATATTGACAAAATGATTCTAAAGCTTATCTTGAGAGGCAAAAGACCCCGAATAGCCAACATGAACAATGTTGAGGGAGAAAAATAAAGTTAGAAGACAGACGCTACCTGACTTCAAGACTTACTATAAAGCCACAATAATCAAGACAATATAATATTGGATAGACAAATAGATCAATGGAACAGAAGAGAGAGATGAGAAATAGACCAACTGATCTTTGACAAAGGAATGAAGGAAATAGGAAAGAAACCTGTCCTTTCAATCAATAATGCTAGAATAATGGACATACACATACACAAAATGAAAGAAATCTAAACACAGATATTATGCTCTTCATATATATGAAAATGGATCACAGATTAAATATAAAATCCAAAACTGTAAAACTCCTAAAAGATGACATGCGAGAAAATCTAGATGACCTTTGAATGAATTAAAAAGCTGAACTTCGGGGCGCCTGGGTGGCTCAGTCGTTAAGTGTCTGCCTTCGGCCCAGGTCAGATCCCAGGGGCCTGGGATCGAGCCCCGCATCGGGCTCCTTGCTCAGCGGGAAGCCTGCTTCTCCCTCTCCCACTCCCTCTGCTTGTGTTCCCTCTCTCGCTGTGTTTCTCGCTGTCAAATAAATAAAATCTTTTTAAAAAAAAATAATAAAAAGCTGAACTTCATTAAAATCAAAACTCTCCACTCTGCAAAAGACACTGTCAAGAGAATAGAAGACAAT
>CM053603.1:6585067-6617604 GCA_028646535.1 Procyon lotor
ATCAGAGGGGGAGGCGAACCATGAGAGACTGTGGACTCTGAGCAACAAACTGAGGGTTTTGGAGGGGGGGGTGGGGGGTTGGGCGAGCCCGGTGGTGGGTATTGAGGAGGGCGCGTATTGCGTGGAGCACTGGGTGTGGTGCGTGAACAATGAATCTTGGAACACTGGAAAAAAGTAAAATTAAATTAAAAAAAGATTTATTTATTTTAAAGAGACAGAGTGGGAGAGGAAGAGAAAGAATCTCAAGCAGAGTGGGGGAGCCCAACATGGGCTCCATCCCGGGACCCCAAGATCATGACCTGAGCTGAAATCAAGAGTCAGACACTTGGGTCACCTGGGGGGCTCCATCATTAAGTGTCTGCCTTCGGCTCAGGTCATGATCCCAGGGTCCTGGGATCGAGCACCGCATCGGGCTCCCTGCTCCGTGGGAAGCCTGCTTCTCCCTCTCCCACCCTCTCTCAAACAAATGTCTCTCTCTGTCAAACAAATAAATAAAATCTTTTTTTTTTTTTAAAGATTTTATTTATTTGACAGAGAGAAACACAGCGAGAGAGGGAACACAAGCAGAGGGAATGGTAGCGGGAGAAGCAGGCTTCCTGCTGAGCAGGGAGCCCGATGTGGGGCTTGATCCCAGGTCCCTGGGATCATGACCTGAGCCGAAGGCAGCCGCCTAACGACTGAGCCACCCAGGCGCCCCACAAATAAATAAAATCTTAAAAAAAAAAAAAAAGAAATCAGATGCTTAACCCACTGAGCCCCTGATTTTATGCATTTAAAAATGCATAAAATTACGTTTTATGCTCAGACGCTTAACCAACCCAGGAGCCCCTGATTTTATGCATTTAAGAACAAAATTCTGGGGCACCTGGGTGGCTCAGTCGTTGAGCGTCTGCCTTCGGCCCAGGTCATGATCCCAGAGTCCTGGGATCGAGCCCCACATCGGGCTCCCTGCTCGGCAGGAAGCCTGCTTCTCCCGCTACCATTCCCTCTGTTTGTGTTCCCTCTCTCGCTGTGTTTCTCTCTGTCAAATAAATAAAACAGTCTTTAAAAAAATAAAAATAAAAACAAAATTCTGAAAAGAGGTTCCTGCACTTCCTCTGACCACAAAGGGTTCCTTGTGGGTGTGTCTTTGCTAATCCTCCCCCATGGCCTGCTTCTCCTCACCATCTCTATGACCCGCGCCTGGCTCCCCAGGCTGTTTCTCCCACCCCTGCACACCCCATAACTCTGCTCGTACCCCTCTTCCAACACAGCCTTCTCCGTTACAGGAAGCTGTAGTTTCCTGCTTCAGAAGAAACACTGTTTGAAGTCAACACCTTTGTCTCTTAGGAAATCCAGAACTCATTCAGGAAATGATACCCAAGACAGGGGGAGGAAGGTGCCTTTGAGGTAGCAAGTGGGAGAGCGTGGAGGTTGGGGGATCCCCCAAATACAAATCCCACACTGACTGTTCCCCAAGAGTGGAAGGACGCATGGGGCATCTTGGGGTTCTCCCCAAAGATTCCTGGGTCCCAAATCTCCCCAGATTCCTGTAGGTCTCAGACACAGCTGAATCACCGGCTGGAGGGGATCTTCCAGACAAGGGAGGATCTCAAAGGTAACCAGTGTGGACTGATGGCTCAGGGGTCTCCCACCTATTCTAGACCCTCATCTGCATTCGAGGTGCCCGGACACTCAATCAGGTCAAATGCACTGGGCAAAATTTAAAATACCTAACAACCAGCAAGAGGCACCAGCCCTGGAGTGTGGATCATCAGGAGGCGTGGGAGGACCCAGGAAGGGACCTGGTGGGTGCGGAGCTCACTCAGCGGGGGACAGGAGGGGGAACTCCAGGCTATTTACTAACTGGTATGGAAATATTTTAATATTTTAACAATAAGCCGTACCAATGTGTCCCAGCTGAATATCTGAATACACAGAGAAGAGATAATTGAAGCCAAAAGAATAAGAATCCAAACCGTGAATCATTCGAGAATAATTCCGTGTTGGCTTAGGAATGGATTAAACGTTATTTTTTTAATCCCCCGGTGGATTTTACGTTTCCAGGTTGTGTGTAAACCTGGGGACCTCCTCTGAGTGTATCGTTAAGTAAAATGAGAAACGATGACCTGGGGGTCTGGGTTCTCAAGCACGACTGCAAGTTAGAATCACCTGGACACTTTGAAAATGCCAATGCCCAGACCCCACTCCCAGAGTGGGCTTTAATGGGGGTACAGATGGCCTGGGCCTTGGGGTTTTTACAACTTCCTGGGTGATCCTGATGTGCAGCTGAAGTTGGGAACCACGGACCCAAAGTCATACTTCTCAACGTGTGGCCCCGGACCACCAGAAGCGGCATCCTGGGGAGTTTTTGAGAAATACAGATTCTCGGGCCCCACCCCAAGCTGCCGAATCAGAAATTCTGCTGAGCCCAGGGATATCCGTGCTCTAGCAGGGGCGATGATGGGTGCCAAGGCCATGAGGGCAGGCAGAATTAAAAATCTGCTACTGGTTCTTCTGTAGGCTAGCCAAAGCCACACGGACACACCATCACCAAAAACCTTTCCCCCTGCAAAGAAATCCAGGGCTCCCCCATGCTGCTGACCTGCTGAGGTCAAAGAGAACCCAGCACACGGGCCTGACTCAGGACTGGAGACCGCGGACACGGATCTGAAGCCTATTGGCTGCCGTCGTAGGGACCAACCAAGCTGGCACGTCAGGTAAAGGCTGAGAAAGAAAACACACGAGAAAGGGTCTGCATTCCGTGACGGAGAAACCCGAGGAGCTCCCCAGCGTGGCTCTAGCTGATGAAGCCTCTTTTACACGGAGCATCCATATTCTGAGAAGGAACTGGAGAGTTCCACAAGGTTCCACCAACAAGGCTCACCAACAGACCCCCATACACAGGCGCCGTGCCAGTTTGGAAAGAATTTCAGTCACACGTGTCTGCTGAAAACTCCAACATATTCGCGTTAGTCCCTCAGAGGCTTCCTCGTTTCGGGAGGCATTTGGGGACAGCTGTGAACATTTAAATGACTGCTTTGAAAGAAGGTCCCGGCCCTTCTCTGGCCTCGGAGGGAAAAGGCCTCCAGATTTTTGGAAATGGACCCCAGGGAGCTAGAAGGTCTTTTCTGAGCTGTGTGACTTTGGGAAAGTTTCTTAACCACTCTGGGCTCTAGTTTCCTGATTTAAAAAGGAGGAAAGGGTAATTAAAGATACTCACTAAGGCTTTCTTAAAGATTAAAAGAAAGTATCAGAATGTCTATTGCAATGATGGTCATTGCATCTGCTTAACAAATAACAAAATTTATTAGTAAATAACAAAAATAAATAGATACCCCAATTCAAGGCTTAAGCCACCACTGGTGGCTTCTGACATCATCATCCCTGCAGAAAGAACCATAGGAAGTATCTTCTCTTTGTCCCCACTAACCTCTCTCTATGGTTTAGAGCAGGAGTCAGTAAGCTACATCTCTCAGGCCAGATACGGCCCACCGCTTCTTTCTGTTAATAAAGTTTTATTGGTACATAGTCATTCATTTACACACGTTCTATGGCTGCTCTCACATTCCAAAGGCAGAGCTCAGTCATTGTTACAGAGATCATATGACCGCATGACCTCCAAAGCTGAGAGCATTCACTTTCTGGCCCCTTATATTAGTCTGCACCCCAGATTTTGAGGTTAGATTTTTCATCTCTTAGCCACGAACTCATTCCAATCTCATATGCTGCTTCCCTCCAACCTTTACTGATCACCTACTATGCACTTAAGCCCTGATGACTCATAATCAATAAGGTCTATGTCTTTTTGGAGGTCGCAGCTAGGGGTGTGGGGGGGAACTTGTTCATCTGATTTAACTTAGGACACCTGTAACACTTCATAATGTGCCAGGCACCATGCTAAGCGTTTTGTAAATGTTTGATCCTTGTAATAACCCAATGAAACAAGTGCTATTCTTGTCTGCCTTTTATTATTTTTTAAAAGATTTTATTCATTTATTTGAGAGTGTGTGAGCGAGATAAAGAGCACATGAGCAGGGGCAGAGGGAGAGCGAGTAGACTCCCCCACTGAGCAGGGAGCCCAACGCAGGGCTTGATCCCAGGACTCTGGAATCATGACCTGAGCCAAAGGCAGATCTTTAAACAACTGAGCCACCCAGGAGCCCCTCTAGTCTGCATTTTATAGACAAGGCCCAGACCACAGGCAAGGAAAGACAGGCTGGCTTGTCCTCCAAGACCCTGTTATCTAAGCCCTGCCATGTCAATGTGCTCTCCCAGACTCTCTGCACCAGGATCTCCCCCAGAACCCAGAGAGGCTGTCCTATTTGCCCAGGGCCACCCAGCTCTTGTCGGATGGACGATCTGGAGGCAGCTCCTTTTGCCTCTAAGTCTATCCTTTGTACAACATTTGGGGCCCTTCAGAAGAACTTAAAACAGGCGAGAACAGCCTTCTGGGATGGCGGAGGACCAGCTCTGCTTTGCGAAGTGGCATTTTGGGAAGACGGTGGCATTGTTCTTTAACTGCACTGTCGTGGATCTGACTCCAGATTTAGGTGATGGATTATGAGCCACGCTCACCTTCAAGATTTTATAGACTGCATTCTGAACCTGTCTCACAACCCCATTCAACAAATATCGAGTGTCTTCTACTGACAAAACTCTGTGCTGGGCGATGCCAAAGATTTGAGGATCAATAAGAAAACTTCCTTCATGGACTTTAGTACCTAAAAGGCAGGGGAAAGCTTGATGATCGCACCTCGTTCATTCATTCTACTGTGCCAGGCAATTCCAAGGTCATGAACTCTCAAAGAGAGGAATTAAGAGATTGGGCTCTGGACTTGGGCAGATCTGGTTTCCAAGGCTGGTTCTGCCCCGTAGTGTTTATTATTTTCCTTTCTGTGTCTCAGCGGCCTCTTTGGTGAAATGGGTGCTGGGGTGAGGATCCCCATGAGCTCATCCCCAAAGCCCCTTGGCCCAGGGCTGGACCCATGGTGATTGTGGGATAAATGAAGACTGGTCTCTGTGTACCCCCTGGGTGCTGTGCACAATCGTTTGTCTGCATGTCTGCCTCCTCCTCCAGGTAGAACTCCCTGAGTACATCATGCAGGACTTGGAACCAGAGGGTGCCCTGGACAGAGAACTGAAGAGAAAATGATGTTCACGGGCTCAAAGGGACTTGCAGATCTCCACGCCAGAGACACAGAGATGTCATCAATATAGATGTTCAAGTTCCCAGGGATTGATTCACTCAACAAACATGGGCACCTTCTATGCACTGAGGACACTGCAGTAGACGAGGAAGACAAAAACCCTGCCCTCATGCCGCTGGCAGTCCAGTTTAGAAAGAAACACACAACTGCGGGCAATGAACAGAGTGATGCGATCCACGGTGTGGATCTGTGCTGAGACTGGAATGCAAGAAGGAGGCAGCCATGCCAAGGACATTCCAGACAGTGGCAACAGCAAGTGCAAAGGCCCTGAGGTGCAAACACTACTTGAAAATGCCGTGAACAGAAGGTAGGCTGGTGAGACTTGACCGAAGGGAGAAGAGTCACAGTGGAAGTTCATTCGGAGATGAAGCTGATGGATTCTTCCCCCCTGGGGTGGGGGAAAGAAGTACAGACAACCTGGAGAGCACAGGTGCACAGACACTATCGAGAGAACCTTGGGGTGTCGAAAGGACAGGTTTCTGGAGTGATGGAAGCAAGGAAGAAAAGATTGGAATCAGCCATGGACAAGAAGGTAACTCTGGGGGACATTTGTTTTCAAGCTGCTTGAACTCCAAAAACAAGCATGGAAAACCTAGTAAATCATAAAGGAAGGGGGGGCCCTGTGGCGGGGAAGGGGACAGCGCCATGGGGCAGGGATGCTCCCCAGGCCCTCCATGGCTGGCCACGGCCAAGGCTGCTACTGCTTCAAAGGACAAAAGGAGGGTCTTTCTGCACTAAAAACCAGCCAGCCACTCTGAAAAAGAAACTCCCTGGGACCAGACCTATATATTTTTTTTAAATATCAAGTAGGCTAGAACCGTCCAACTGCCTCCCTTAGAAAAGAAGGAAAAAAAATGCTCCGATTTTCCAAGCAGGTCTTTAAAGGTCAGATTTGGTCGAATTGTGATGTCTAAACAACCCCCCATTCTTTTTTCTTTCTTTCTTTCTTTTTTTTTTTTAATCGTGTAAACTCTGGCCTCTGGGTGCTTAACTGTTTACCCTCCCTGGGACTAGAGCAAACTGGTATCAAGCCTCACTACGTGCCTGCATTGATTTAAATGCTTGCCATATAATGGTGCTCTACATTTCATCCTTGTAGGAATTCCAGAAATGAGCGTGATTATCCCCATTTTACAGACTAAGAAACTGAGGTGCAGGGAAAAGAATGTCCCTCCCCTCAGAGTCAGTGAGGGGCAAAGCTAGGATGTGAACTCCCGCCATCTGGCTCCCAGTCCAGGTAAGTCAACCACACCCCGGCCCGAGGCCAGAGGGGCCCCACACTTGACCCCACGACCCACCTGAAGCCTTCAGCCTTCTGCGAGCCCTTCAAACCCCAAGATCCCGCCCCCATTCATCTTTACAAGCACTCTGTGCATGAAAAAAGACATTGCCATATATGTAATGATGGAGTGTCATATGATGAAAATTGGATTCTCGCTTTGGGGCTGCGTTCCATTTCTTAGAACACTGAGAAGGAAGAATGAGCCCCGGAGGTTGGTACCTGAGCGGTGAGCAGACCGCCTCCCACTGGGCTGGCGTCTGCTCCGCTCGGGAGCCACGGCGCCACCTGGTGGCTAGTCGTGGCATCAGCAGGCGAGCGGGGCGATCGCCTGGGAATCCGTCAGGCCACCACCACAACCGACTGTTCCAGCCCAGGGGCCCACAGACTCCTGCAAATGGCCTATTTTCAGCTTTGCAGCTCAGCGTGTTACAGACTAGACTCCACCCCTGCGGTGCAGAAGTAGCCACGGGACAAGAAGTGCGTAAACCAACCAAGGTGTGTTCCAAAAAAAACTTAATGCACACTGAATTTTGAATTTCATACAATTTCACATATCAAGAAATATTACTCTTCTTTTGATATTTTTCAACCACTTAAACCTATGAAAAACCTTTCATAGCCCTTGGGCCATACAAGAGGTGTCTGGTCAGATTCAGCTCCCTCACTGTAACGAACAAACCCGGCAAAATGATTTCACAAGCTTCAGACGACATCTCTAAACCATACAGACATTCTTGTACTCATATCCCATTGGCAGAATTAACAGTGACTTTTAAAAATATCACCTAATTTGCACTCCCCACTCAAATGTCTCCACTTGGGATGCCTGGGTGGCTCAGTTGGTTAAGCCGCTGCCTCTGGCTCGGGTCATGGTCCTGAGGTCCTGGGATCAAGTCCCACATCGGGCTCCTTGCTAAGTGGAGAGCCTGCTTCTCTCTCTGCCTCTGCCTGCTTGTGCTCCCTCTCTCTCTCTGACAAATAAATAAATAAAATCTTAAAAAAAACCCACAAATGTCTCCACTTGTCTTTTTTACGGCTGATTTCTTTGCATCGGGAAGGACCCAGCAAGGAACAAACCTGGCAAAAACCCCTGCCCTCGGGGAGCTAGTGGGGAGAATACAAATAATCATCAAGATAAAAAGCCAAGGGTGTAATAAATATGAGATGGTCATCAGCGCTTGTCAGAAAAATAAAGCAAAGCAGAAGGAAGAGATTGGTATAGAGGCTGAATTTTAAACAGGGTGGTGAGAAAAGACTCGCTGAGGAGGTGACCTTTAAGTAAAGGCTAGATGGGCTAGATGGAGGTAAGGAAGGAGCAGTATGGGTATGGGGGAGCAGGGAAGATATTCCAATCAGAAGGAACCGCCAGTGCAAAGGTCCTGAGGCAGGCCTGCCCTGATGTGTCTGAGGAACAGTGAAGAGGTCCAGGTGGCTGGACCAGGGTAAGGAGTAGAGTGGGAAGAGGTGAAAGCAGGGAGACAACAGGCCGATCACACAAGACCTTGATGGCCTTAGGGAGGACTTCGGTTTGATCCAAGTGAGTTATGAGCCGCAGAAAAACCTAGATCTATCTCAACTACCACTGAGGTCAAGTGTGGGTTAAACGTGCCTTCTTGGGGTCCTGTGGCATTAGTCATTTTACCAACGGTCCCCTATAATCCTAAATAATCCTGATTTGTCCACCGAAGACCATGGAACTAGTTTATTGGGCATTGAAGATGAGAGAGATGGGGGGAAGGGCAGAGAATAAATGAGAAAATGGATTCACAAGAACTGACATTGCCTTCTTCCTCGCCTGGTATACGTCCCCTTGTCTCAGCTCTGGCTCCGGGGACCAGGACAATTTAGGCTGCCCACCCCAGCCCCAACGGGTGACCCGCAGGATGGCTGAGCCTGAGTCCCGATGTCCTAGAAACCGCCAGTTCTGGCCTGGGAGCCCCGATCCTGCCACCCTGTCCCGACTCAGCCCCCCTCCCCCCATGCCTCAGTAACACTGGGGATCTGCTTGCTCATTTGCATAAGGAGCGACCAAAGGGCACAGTAATTCCGCTGAGGACTCACAGCTTCCCGAGCTTGCTGTGTGCCCACGATGAGTTGTGGAGCAAAGAAACACTGGAAAATCATGCCATTCTGCACCATCTATTTAGAACAGCGGCGATGAGGATTAAATGAGTTAATGTAGAGAAAGGGCTTGATGCCATGCCCTGCAGATAGTAAGTGCTCCATAAATACTAGTCAGGATCACTATCCTCACGGCATGATAAGTATCATTCACGGTTCTCACTGTGGTTTGCTGGGCTCTCCTCTCCTTGCCCTCCGGTCTCCCACTCGGGCCCTCTGTTCTCTGACAATGACTGTGACAGCGGTGATGACTCAGAACCTAGCTCTTGAGGGGCGCCTGGGTGGCTCAGTTGTTAAGCGTCTGCCTTTGGCTCAGGTCATGATCCCAGGGTCCTGGGATCGAGTCCTGCATCAGAATCCCTGCTCAGCAGGGAGTCTGCTTCTCCCTCTGCCCCTCCCCATGCTCATGCTCTCTCTCTCTCTCTAATAAATAATATAAAATATTTTTTAAAAAGATATAATGACTGAATGCAACACAGATCTTCCCAATGCAAAGAAATCAGTTGTAAAATGACAAGTGGAGATATTTGAACGGGGAGTGGAAATTAGGTGACTTTTTTTTTAAAGATTTTATTTATTTATTTGACAGAGAGAGAGAACACAAGTAGGCAGAGAGGCAGGCAAAGAGAGAGGAGAAAGCAGGCTCCCTGCAGAGCAGAGAGACCGATGCAGGGCTCGATCCCAGAACCCCGAGATCATGACCTGAGCCGAAGGCAGAGGCTTAACCCACTGAGCCACCCAGGCGCCCCATTAAGTGACATTTTTAAAAGTCACTGTTAATTCTGCCAATAGGATATGAGTACAAGAATGTCTGTAGGGTTTAGAGATGTCATCTGAAGCTTGTGAAATCATACAAGGTTGGGGATTGGCTTTAAAATAGCTCAGAGAATAAGAAAGACAAACATGGATTTATGATGTAAGTCTGGCAAAATTCTGATACTTATTAAATTTGGGTGATATGCACATGGGGTTCGCTGTTCTCTCTATTTAGCGTGTTTGAACATTTCCAGAGGGAAGAGCTCTGACAAACACGGTATTTGAAAAGGGAAAGTAAACTTCAAAAGCAGGGGAGCGGGGCGCCTGGGTGGCTCAGTCGTTGGGCGTCTGCCTTCGGCCCAGGTCAGATCCCAGCGTCCTGGGATCGGGCCCCGCATCGGGCTCCCTGCTCCGCGGGAAGCCTGCTTCTCCCGCTACCATTCCCTCTGCTTGTGTCCCCTCTCTCGCTGTGTTTCTCGCTGTCAAATAAAATAAAATCTTTAAAAAAAAAAAAAAGCAGGGGAGCTTTTGTACCATTAAATTCAAAATATTAAAACTACTTAAAAATAATGTGTCCCAGGGCGCCTGGGTGGCTCAGTGGGTTAAAGCTTCTGCCTTCGGCTCAGGTCATGATCTCGGGGTCCTGGGATCGAGCCCCGCGTCAGGCTCTCTGCTCGGCGGGGAGCCTGCTTTCCCCTCTCTCTGCCTGCCTCTCTGCCTACTTGTGATCTCTCTCTCTGTCAAATAAATAAATAAAATCTTTTTTTAAAAAATAATGTGTCCCATTGGTGCCTCATCCTTTTGGCATTCCTATTTTATGTATATTATTGTATAGGGGGTACGATAAATACAGCAGAATTCTTACATAGTTGACAAATAAATAAAAACATATATGTTATGATGTGTTGAAACCATGTTTGTTTTGCTTGCAGGGGTAGGAGTTCAGAAGTTCGGAGCTCGTGGCTATAAAGATGGCCGATCTTCATATGGTCCTAGAAAGCGACAGGAATGGGAAACTGAGGCATGAGTTGGCCATTCAAGGAGGCTGCAGTGGAAGGGACACCATTACCGATGTCTCCTGATTCTGAAGACCCTCCGGTGCTTCTCCCTTTCTCCCTGTTATGTCTGACTTTCTTTCTGAGTGATTTGAAGGTCAATCTCCACCACTTCCTGTCGTAGAAACTCTTCGGCCAAATGGTTAAGAGCTTGGGTCCTGGGGGCATCTGTGGGACTCAGTTGGTTAATCTTTGGCCCTGGGCTCGGGTCATGGTCTCAGGGTCCTGGGATCGAGCCCCGCATTGGGCTCCCTGCTCAGTGGGGAGTCTGCTTCTCCCTCTCCCTCTCCCCCTCCTCCCCCACTTGTGCTCTCTCTCTCCGTCTCTCTCTCAAATAAATAAATAAAGGCTTTAAAAAGAAAAAGAGCTTGAGTTTTAGAGGCTGACAATCCCAGGATTTGAGCCTCAGGTCTGCCACTTTCGAGCGGGGAGGGCCCGGGCAAGGTACTTCACTTGTCCCAGCCTCTCCCTTCCCATCCCAGAGTTGGGGCATCCACTACCGGGCTGAGTGGGAGGAGACAACAGATCGTAAAGTGTCTGTCAATCAGTAGGTGCCCGGTACACAGCAGCAGCAGCTACTGTTATAAACTCTAATGATCATTTTCCTTGGGCAACCGGGACTTTTTTTTTTTAACTTCCTTAATTCACTGACACTTCTTACTCCACAAAATGACTTTTCAGCGGTCTGCAGAAACAACTCGCTTTAAACCCTTAAGGAAGTCTCCCTGATTCTGAGAGAACGAATCAAATTTCTTTTCAAAAGGAAAGTAAAAAGAAACGGGAGAATGGAAATGAATGGAGACTCAAGAGGGAAGGGAAAGGAGAGAGGAGGCAAGTTCTGGAGAGGGAATGATAGATCGGTGTTTGGCATCGCAGCTGCAGACATTAAATGCACCTTAGGCATCATCCTTAAGGCAGGATGGACGGACAGATAGGCAGATGGAAGGATGGATGGGTAGGTGAGTGGATGGATAGAAATATGGACAGGTGAATGGATGGATGGATGAGGGAATGGATGGATGGTGGATGGATGGACGGACGGATGGATGGATGGATGGGGATGGATGGATAGATGGATGGATGGATGGATGGATAGATGGATGGATGGATGGGGATGGAGGGATGGATGGATGGACAGATGGATGGATGGATGGACAGATGGATGGATGGATGGATGGGGATGGATGGATAGATGGATGGATGGGGATGGAGGGATGGAGGGATGGATGGATGGACAGATGGATGGATGGATGGACAGAGGGATGGATAGATGGATTGATAGATGGATGGATGGATGGATGGATGGATGGATGGTGGACGGATGGATGGATGGATGGAAGGAGAAGGATGGATGGATGGACAGATGGATGGATGGATGGATGGATGGATGGGGAGGGATGGATGGACAGATGGATGGATGGATTGGGTTGGATGGATGGACAGATGGATGGATGGATAGATGGTCGGAGGGATGGATGGATGGATGGATAGAAGGATAGGAGCGTGGGTGGGAGGCTAGAAAAGTGGATGGGGAGGAGAAAATCAGAAGAAACACAGTGTGGGAAAATAAAGCTTTATCGACAACCTTTCTACATGATGCCCCAATACGCCACCAGATGTCAGCCTAACCTCAGGAAACCGCCTCAGAAGCCAAATTACACCCCCTTTCTGGGAGTTTCCACTGCACTCTCTATTTACACATGCCTCGTCATCACGCCCCCCAACCCAACTGGCATTTATAACCCAGCTCTCCCTCCCAGCCGACAGAAACTCCAGGGAAGCCTGGTGGAGAGCTGCGCGGTGCTGGAGACCATGTTGCTAATTTCCCAGAGGTCAGAGGGGAGCCCGTCGAGGGTGGGAGAGGGGATTTCGGGGTCCCCAGGACTGATCAGCGTCCAGGCCAGCCTCAGCTCCAGTCGCCCTGAAATTTGATTCACAATCCCACTTTCTCGAGATCTGTCCAGGAATCCACCCCAGTTCGGAGCCTTCGCCAAAGAAGCTCTTGAGAAAAAGAAAAAGGGAAAAGGCACCGGCTTTCCTTCTGCACCTGGGACTGAAACGGTCACATACACTGCTTCCATCCACCGGCAGCCTAGAAAGAGCGATTTCCTGGTGGGGCTATGAGCCCAGGGAGGTCACTTGCCCGAGATCACAAGAACGGAGCCGGCTCAAAGCCCACCCTTCCTCCCCAAGGCGACTCCTAGGAGAAGAACCACTTTCGGGCCACCGGCCAAGAGGGAGAGGGCCCAGGCCCACAGTCCCAAGAGCCCGCATGTTTCCCCAGCACCCCTCTCTCCTGCAGTACAAACTTCACCTCCAGCCCGCAAACGCACTGGCTCAGTCCCAGTGATTGAGGCAGAAATGCAACTCCCGCTCCCCACTCCTCCTACCCCCGAAAACAGCATTTTTGAGCCGGATTCAGGAATGCCTCCCATCGGAAGTATCGGCCATCCCGTCCGAGTGGACATCCACAGACCCTGGCGCAGGGTGCCCCCCACCTCCCCGCACGGCCTGGGGCGCCTACTTCTAACCCCTTTGTTGCAGCGCGCCGGGCTGCGCAGGGGGTCACAGGGGCTTACGGCTAGGCGGCCCCGTCTGCAGGCACGGAAGGTTTCGGCAGCCAGCCTCGCTTTAGGGGTGCTCTCCAGTCCCTGGGGGCATCCCCGCCCCCCACCCGGGGTCCCAGCCCGTCTGCCCGGCGTACTCACTCCCATTCTTTCCTCCTGGCCTGGGGGGTGCTGTGGACTTTGTGCGCCTGGTGGGCCAAGATGACATCCCGGTGGTCCACGACGCCACCCCGCCGCTTCAGAGGGGGGCCCTGGAAGCTGCCGCTCATCCGGGGGGCCCGCGCGTCCTGCGGGCCTCTGGCCGTGCGGTCCGCACCTGGGGGCCCCGAGCCGCCGTCGTGCAGGGCGTCATAACTCCGCGGGGAGAACATGGGGTCCGGGACCCGGGAGGCCTTCCACATCCATGGGCCTCGCCCAGAACTCGCAGGATCTTCGGCCTCCAGCACAGCGCGCAGCTAGAGGAGAGAGCAGAGAGCGGGCGGGAGGTGAGCGCGGCGCGCAGCGCACGGGGACAGGAGGGAAGGGAGCCTGGGACGGCCGCTCACGCTGCCCCCGAGCCGGCTGAGCGGGCTTTAGCATTTCCTTGGCAACTCGGGCCGGGAAGCCGGTTCTCCGGAGCTGCCCGGCAACCGCCGCACCCTGATAGAGGGACGGACACACCACGGAGGGCGGGCCGCTGGATGGCTCGGCGCCTCAGTGTTCCCCTCTGCAAAACGGGTCATCGGGAGCCTGTTCGTTCGCGGTCCTCCCGCTCCCGGGCCTGTGAGCGTCGCTGAGTGACTTAGAAAACTGAAAGGGCGAGGTCAACGGTCGGCTTTAAAATCCACGTGGGGGGTGGTCATCTAACCAATGTGCCTACTCTTTTGTGACCCGGCTGGTTTTTTGAAAAAAGGAACAGGGTTCCCAACCCTCACATATGTGCCAGATGGATACTGAACACCAGAGAGCACTCAGAGGAACTCGGAGTCCTGAGATCTTTGTCTCTATTTTTCAATCACTTATTCACTCAACAAACAGTAGGGGAGCAGCCGCTGTGGAAGAGCCTTGCTGGGAGCTGGGGACACAGCCCAGAACGAGACAAATATCCTCCTGTCGTGGACCAGATGTTCTACTAGGGGGCAGATGTAGGATGAATAAAATAAGTACATTATGTAGAGATTAGGGGCTCAAAGTGTGGTGGAAATTAATCAGGAAAGGTGTATTTGTTTGTGGGAGATGCCATAATAGGGTATCAGAGTGGGTGGCTTAAGGAACAGAAATTTATTTCCCCACAGTTCCGGAGCCTTACAAGTCCAAGATTAAGGTGTTGGCAGCATTGATTTCTTTGGAGCCCTCTCTCGGACGTGTGGGTAGTTGTCTTCTCCCTGTGCCCCTGCATGGTCTCCCTCCCGTGTATGTCTGTGTCTTAATCTCTTCTTACAAGGACACCAGCTGCATGGGATTAGAGCCCACCTGTATGACCTCATTTTATTTTTATTATTTCTCTAAAGGTTCTATTTCCAAATACAGCCACATTCTGAGGTACTGGGGGCTGGTGTTTCAATGTATGAAGTGGGGGACCCAACTGAGTCCATAATAAAGACGACAAGAAGTGTTGGGTGGGCTCGTTATTGTACTAGATGGGTCAGAGATGGCCACACTGAGGGAATGACATGTGAGCAGAGGCCCTAAGAAAATGATGCAGGGGTCATGTGGGTATCTGATGGAAGAGTGTTCTAGGCAGAGAGAAGAGCAGGTGCAAAGGTCCTGAGGCCGGGCGATGTGTGACTTGCTCAAGGAGCAACGCGGGGGCCCTAGCAGTTCTGAGTGACTGAGGAGGGAGTAGAGGAGATGAGGGTGGGGAGGCAATGGGGCAGACCTCACGGGACCTTGGGGACCATGGGGATGACTCTACTTGTTTCCTCCTAGAGTGAGACAGCCCACGGTTTTCGGAATGCCCACCTCACCCAGCAGCGTATTTTCCATCTCAGACTTATTTTTCCCCACCTGAAAACGGGTCCCTACCACCAGCCACTCCACATCTGTCCAAGAAGAGCAAACCCACTGGAAAGCTAGCACGAATGGAATGGTCACCTTGACCCCCAGAGGTGTGAGGAGACAGGTTAAGGCCACCTCTGCATTGCCAAGAATAAATAAATAAAATAAAATAAATAGAACCGGTGTGGGAATGGAAGCTTATCTCCCCCAACCCCGATTATCTCCTCTCATCCTGCTGGAAGCACCCAAAAGGCTCTTCTTCCTATTTTACAGAAATAAAGCTGAGGAAAGAAGGTAGATTCAAGTGCCTTGCTACCAGGTTCCTTTTCTACCCGCAGGAACCGCCCCTCCCTGCCAAAAAAATAATATTACTGCATCAGTATTAAAAAAAAAAATAAAAAGAATCAAGCTGACGGGTTGGGTGTATTATGCAGTACCTACCACTTGGCTAAAACCCTAGAGACGAGGCACAGCAGAAGCACCTCAATGGAGAAAGTTCCACACGTCTACAGAAGGTGTATTTATACCTGGGAAGGTGGGAAGAGGAGCAGGAGAGATGAGACCCGAGGCGAACGCCCCAGGTGACCTCTGAGACATCCACCTGCTTGTCCCACAGCCCCAAGCCAGGATGCCCCGCTCCCCACCCCACCCTACAGCACATGCTCCCGGGCTCCTCATTCCTTTGTGGCTTTCTCGATTTACCCCGATGCCCAAATCAGAAAATGAGTAATCACTTCTGGCTCCTCATCTGCCTTCACTCCCTACGTCGGATGCATCATCACGTCCCAAAGACTTGCCTCCAAAATAGACCCTGAATCCAATCACTTCTGGCCACTGCGTGCCCCTCCCCCACAACCACAACACTCACCTGAACTCAGGCAGCTGCCTCTCCCGGGTCAGTGGGCTTCCCCACTTCTACCTCCCGCTCTGCAAAGTGTGCAGTCAGTGGGTCCTCCTGAAAGTCCACAGCACTTCCACTGTTACGAGACTAAAAGCCACACCCTATAGGGCTGTCCCCGCTCCCTCACCTCATCCCCTTCTCTTCTAACCTTTGCCCTCTTGGCTCCAGACTCACGGGCCTCCTCACCATTCCTGGTCTCCGCTGAGCTCATTCCACCTCTGCCCCTGCTGTTCCCTCTTCCTAGAATGCTGTTCCCTGCACCTCCGGCAGACCATCTCCCTCTCATCATCCGGGGCTGTGATCGGATGCACAGATCAGTGTTCCACTCCCCATCACATCCTCCATCAAGGTCTTCCTCTGGGACTGGAACTGATGTACCAGCCTTGGATAACATCTCTCTCCCCCAAAGGAAGTCAGCACCGCCGGGGCAAGGATCTTGCTCTGCCTTGTTGCTGCTGGGTCCCTGTGGCCTTCAACATCTCTCACCTGCATGAATGGCCTCAGGAATGGGCCTACCCAGGAAAACATCCTGAATCACCTTGCAACTGCCTGGGGTCCAGACCTTCTTCTGGTAGGGAAGGGATGAAGTATGGTGGGAAGAAAGACACCAGGTCCCACCCCAGCACCTGCTTAGCTAACTCGCTGTGGGGTCCCCGGCAAATTGCTGAACCTTCCACGTCTGTTTTCTCCTGCATCACATGGCGGTGGTGAGAGGTACCAGAGAGAGCCACCACGAGGGGTCCGCGAGCCAACCTGTGGGAAGGCAGCATCTCGAGCACAGCACCCGGCCACCAAGAGTGCGTGGTCAACACTGTGTTTCACTCTGATCAGCAGACAGGCAGCGCCTGGCAGCCGTGGGGACAGGGGACCGCTGCTCCAGCCACACCATCCGGCCTGGTCTGTGGAGCAGTTCCGGCGGAGCCCCAGCTGTCCTGTGTGTACACACGAGAAATAAACACGTCCCCAGCCAACGGGCACTTCCCAGCCGGCGTCCGTCCTCTCCCAGCACCTGCTGGGCCCCACGGCCAGGTGTGCTGTTCCCTCTGTCTATTTGCCCAACCACAGCGCAGAGGAAATGGCAAAGCATATGGGGTTTGCCTCCCTCAGAAGCAGCCAGGTTCCACGAACAGAACAGACGGTGCCAAGAGAAGACAATGGGGACGAGCAAATAGAACAGAAGCCACGTGAAGCCTGAGGCCACCGGGAGCCAGATTGGGAATGTTGAGAATAGAATTCTACAAAGCATCAGGCACCGCTGTAGCCACCGCTTTCCCAAATCCAAACAGAAGCCGCACCTGAGGTGGGGGACCGACCCCCACGGCCGCGCCTGGACCAGCCTGAGTTTCCATGGCAACCGGAGGGCGCCGGGAGATGCTGTGATGCACACGGGCTGGTACCGGAGCTCTGGGGAAGGAGTGAGGAGGGAGGCGACCGCAGGGAGGTCTGGGGGCCTGCTGTGACCCCCTGCACGTGGACAGGAACATTTACACAGTGGTGCTGGGAACCGGGAATCACCCCCCATGAGCGAAACAAGTGCTAATTACTGGTAAGGCAGCTTTAGCTCCAGTGAAAATTAGTAAAAGTATGGCAACGAAGGAAAAAAGCAGAGGAAAAACATTCTGTAAAACTTCTCAGGCTCATCATACACATCGGGAAGACACAAGATGCCCGTAGAGAAAGACAGAGCATCTCTCAAAGATGCCCCGAGGTCCTTTATTCAGGAAATAAAAGTAAGGCCAGGCAGGGGCCCAGAATAGAACCCTAAAAGACTTCAATTTATTCCCAGGTGCCCTTGGATATCTTCCCCCCCCCCCCCCCCCCCCCGTCTCGGAGGAAAATTGAAAAACTTAAAACAACCAAGTAGTTCCACTCCTGACTGCATAAAGCTACCCAAAGTCATGTTCATAAAGCTCTATTTATAGTAACTCCAAGCTGGAAGCAACCCAAAGGTCCCTCAATAAGAATATGGGAAATAAGCAGCCAGATATCCGTCTGGGGGGAATACTATGCAGCAATGAAAAAGAAAGTGTGGGGCACGTGGGTGGCTCCATTGGTTAAGGATCTGCCTTTAGTTCAGGTCATGATCTCGGGGTCCTGGGATCGAGCCCCATATCAGCTCCCTCTTCAGTGGGGAGCCTGCTTCTCCTTCTGCCTCTGCCCTCCACTCCCCCAGCTCGTACTCCCTCTCTCTCTCAAACAAATAAAATCAAATCTTAAAAACAAAAGAATGTACTAAAGTCCATATGCGGAGGAATCTCACAGACGGGCACAGAGCAGGACCCACTGTATCATTTCATTGTCACCAAGTCCAAAAACAGGCAGAACAAATCTACAGTGATGGAACAGAAGGGAGCCTGCTGGTCAGACTTCCAGATAAAATACAGAATGCCCAGTTGCATGGGATATACTTACACTAAAAAGCTACTCACAGCTTCTCTAAAATTCAATTTTAACCAAGTGTTCTAAAAATTTTTTTATTTGCTTAACCTGGCAAGTCACTAAGGGTGGGGGGACACAGAAGTTCCTTGACTCTTGACCTGGGTGACAAGTTTATATACATGCATTATATGCATGCATTTATATACATGTTTATATACATCCAGTTTATATACATGCATTAAAATTATTTGAGCATTTTCCTACATGTTACACCATAAAAAAAAAAAAATCTTTAAGTGGAAAGAATCATGGGAAATTCATTAAGAAGGATTAGACGTGCCCTGCCTCCTGACAACTGTTTTGAGTTGGGCAGGAAAAGAGCCAGAGGTCAGGTCTCCCCTCCTAAACACAAGTCCTAGACAAAGTGAGAAATCTACTCCCTTGAGTTACAGATAAGACTGAGCTTTGGTGAGGTGGGGAGGTATGGTGGCTCAACCAAGTTCCCAGAGCCCGGAGCAAACAGGTCAGGGACATGGACCTGGGTTTCTCGGGACTCCCAAGACCTTTCTCCGAGGTCCAATCCAGAGTCTGGCACTGAGCAATTTTCTTGCAAGGTCCACATCTCCTGAAACATAAACAATCCATGGGAGTCAGGATTTTGTGTCCCGTCCTCCCCTCCCCCCCCACCCGCCGTGATCTTGAGGCATGATGTGGAGGAAGAGAACCATCTCTTGGCCAGGAACTCCCTTCCGGGGCTATTAGGTGAGTTAGAAACAAAATTTCATCGTGCTTAACCTGCCGTCCTTTAGGGGGGTCTATTTGTTACAGCAGCACGCCTGTGTGAGTCAGCTCGGGTTGCCATGACAAGTGAGAGATTGAGCGGCTTAAGCCACAGAAATTTATTTTCTCATGGTTATAGAAGCTGGAAGTCTGAGACCAGCGAGGTCAGTTCCCGGTAAGAACTCTCTTCCTGGCTCACGATGGCCACCTTCTTGCTGCGTCCTCACATGGCAGACACAGACAGAGCAAGCCTTCCAGGGTCTCCCCCTATAAGGGCACTAATCCCATCGGGAGGACCCCCCCCACCCTGTGACCCCGTCTAACTCCCAAAAGCCCCATCTCCAAATGCCATCACTTGGGGGGGCCGGCAGGGGGGCAGCTAGGGCTTGAACATGTGAACCGGGGGTCGGGGGAGGGGGACACAAAACTCAGCCCACAATATTCCCTAATACACTACTCGAGAGAAGCAACATCAGTACCGTTCAGCGAATGGTTTCCTTGTGCTTTGAAAGCTTTGCATTCAAGAGGAACACACCCAAGTGTGGACTTCTGTCGGGAACACCGAAGTGTTT
The DNA here is from genome assembly GCA_028646535.1 of Procyon lotor. NCBI lineage: Eukaryota > Metazoa > Chordata > Mammalia > Carnivora > Procyonidae > Procyon > Procyon lotor. The sequence continues at coordinate 6,604,647 of CM053603.1, forward strand.
GTGGCTCAGTGGGTTAAGTGTCCCACTCTTCACTTCGGCTCAGGTCATGGTCTCAGGGTCCTGGGATCGAGCCCCCATGCTCACAGGGGAGTCTCCTTGAAATTCTCTCTCCCTCTCCCTCTGCTCTTCTCCCTGCTCATTCTCTCTACCTCTCTCTCTGTCTCTCTCAAACAAAGAAGTAAATCTTTAAAGAGAAAGAGAGAAAGGGGCGCCTGGGTGGCTCAGTGGGTTAAGGCCTCTGCCTTCAGCTCAGGCCATGATCTCAGGGTCCTGGGATCGAGCCCCACATCGGGCTCTCTGCTCAGCGGGGAGCCTGCTTCCTCCTCTCTCTCTCTCTGCCTGCCTCTCTGCCTGCCTGTGATCTCTCTCTGTCAAATAAATAAATAAAATCTTTTTAAAATAAATAAAATAGAGAGAGAGAGAGAAGAGCACCTGGGTGGCTCAGTCAGTTAAGCATCTCATTTTGGCTCAGGTCACAATCCCAGGGTGCTGGGATGGAGCCCCACATAAGGCTCCCTGCTCAGGGGAGAGCCTGCTTCTCCCTCTTCCTCTGCCCCTCACTCTGGCACACTCTTTTTCCCTCTCTCTTTCTCTCTCTCTCTCTCCCTCAAATAAAAAAGAGGGAGATTGAGCTAAGAAATAACATCTCCACGTGAAATCACTCCCCCACCTCCTCTGATTCTCTTTCAGCCTTTCCTCTCTTTCTTTCGCTTGTTGGAGGCTCTCCTGGGTGGTTTCATTCCTTCCTGTCTTGTCTGTGTGCTTAAACCTCAGTCAATAAAGCATCTTAATCTCGCCCTGCACAAAGAAGGGTTGCTAAGACCCATGGAAATCACATCCCCTCCAGAAGTCCAGGCTGATGAGTGTGAAATTCAGCAGACCGTGGATTCGAACAGCCAGGAGGATGATAATCCAAATGTCATTTTTAACCAAACTTCAAACACATTTGTCACCTTCCGGATGATGTTTTATTTGGCTGATAGTAAAAATAATTTCCGGGCCCTGAACAAACAGTCTCCAGAGCAGGTAGCCAGGTTTGGGGCGAGTGTCAAGGCTCTGCCTCGAAGTAAAAACTTACAACAGGGAGGAACAAAAACGAAAATCAATACGTGGGACTACATCAAACTAAAAAACTTCTGTTCACCAAAGGAAGCCATCAGTGAAATGAAAAGGTAACTTACTGAATGGAAGAAAATGCCTACAAATTATAGATCTGATAAGGAGTCGGCATGCCCAATCTACAAAGAACTCATACAACTCAGTATAAAAAAAAAAAATTAATGGGCAGAGGAACTAAATAGACATTTTCCAAAGAAGACATCCAAATGGCTACCAAGTGCGTCAGGAGGTGCCAAATGTCACGAATCATCAGGGAAATGCAAATCAAAACCACAGTGAGATATTCACACCTATTAGGATAGTTATTATCGAAAGGTCAAGGGATGACACGTGTTGGCAATGGTGTATGGAAAAGGCAAGCCTGTGCACCGTTGGTGGGAGTGAAAACGGGTAATAAGCCAACAACCCAGATGTCCACCCACAGATAAACGGATAAGCCAAATGTGGTCCATAGAACTGTGGAATATTATTCAACCCTTAAAAAGGAAGGACGGATGGGGCGCCTGGGTGGCTCAGTCGTTAAGCGTCTGCCTTCGGCTCAGGTCATGATCCCAGGGTCCTGGGATCGAGCCCCGCATCGGGCTCCTTGCTCCGCAGGAAGCCTGCTTCTCCCGCTACCATTCCCTCTGCTTGTGTTCCTTCTCTCGCTGTGTTTCTCACTGTCAAATAAATAAAAATCTTTAAAAAATAAAAAAAAATAAAAAAATAAAAAAAAGGAAGGACGGTCTTTTTACTTTTAGGATTTTATTTTTAAGTAATTTCTATACCCAATGTGGGGCTCGAACCCACAACTCGGAGATCAAGAGTCCTACGCTCCACCAACCGAGCCAGCCAGGCACCCCCCAAAAGGAAGGAGATTCTAACACCTGCTACAACACGCGTGAACCTCGAGGACATCGCACTGAGTGAAATAAGCCAGTCCCGGAAGGACAAATCCTGTCTGATTCCAGTTTCGTGAGGTCCCCAGAGGAGTCAAATGCAGAGACAGATAGTAGGATGGTAGGAGCCGGGGGCTGAGTCCGTGTTTCATAGGGACAGAGTTTCCATTTGAGAAGATGGAAGGGTTCTGGAGATGGTTGGTGGGGATGCTTGCACAACATGAGGTGCTTAATGCCACTGAATGTTACACTTAAAAACTGGCTAAAATCGTAAATTTTTATGTTATGTGTATCTTGCTAAAAATTTCTAAATATATAAAGAGAAAATCATGAGACGTGGTTCCAAAAACACCCACACGTCTTAATGAAGGTACTTATATATTCCCAGTGGTCCCAGCATATCAGCCTTCTTGCCTCCCGTCCGGACACCCACTTACCGAGGGCACAGCAAGCAGAGACAGACGTCTACAAAGTCCCCGATCCGGGCAGCGTGGTCTCGCCCCACACCCCACCTTCGCACAGAGACGCAAAGAGCAAGGTGACATGAAAAATAAAGCCAGAGCCAGCAAGAACTCTTACTGCTTGGGGGCAAAACTCCAGAACTGCCCCAAATACACGAGAACAGAGCTGAATAAGATGCCAGGCCAGATGGCGGAGGCTGAAGGCTGGGCTGAGACCAGACCGCCAACGCGACCCTGAGCCCGGCTGCAAAGGTCCATCCCCCAGGGAGAAGAAGCCACAACACAGTTACTGTCTGTTTCACCTGCTCTCTCCCTCGATGGCCGATCACAGCACAGCCGGGACACGCGTACTCCCTCCCACCGGCATGGACAGATCACTCGGGATGGCTGGATTGCATGGGTGGCCCCAGGACATTGGCTAGGACTGAGGAGGGAGAGTGGAAGGGGAGACTCCCCGTGGGGGCTGCTGGGCAAAATTCACGTGATCCGCTGAATCTCAAGCCGAGTTCTTTCTCCCAGCTTTATTCAGGTCATGCCTTCGTTATCCTCCCGTCACTCGCTCATCACTCATATATTCATTCACTCACCCAGTAGTATTTATTGAGCTCCTACTGTGTGCCAGGCCCTGTTCTAGACACTGGGAACCCAGCAGTGAACAAAAGGGACTCAAGTCCCTGCCCTCACGGAGCTGACATTCCAGTGGGGGAGACAGACAAGAAACGAGATGAACAAGTAAAATATAAAGCATGTCAGATGGAGAAAAGAAACTGGGCAAGGAGAAAAGAAGGGGAAGTGCCATGTCATTTAGAGAAGATGGCCAGAAGAGGCCCCATTGAGGAAGAAACCTTGGACTGAAGACCTAAAACAGGTGAAGGGGGAGCCATGAGGGTGTCTGGATAGAGAAAAGCATTCCAAGCAGAGGGAAGGGCCTGTGCAAAGGGCCTGTGGCTGCAGCATGCCTGGTGTGCTCAAGGAACAGCAAGGAGGCCTGTGTGGCTGGAGTGGAGTGAGTGAGAATGAATGGAAGGAGGTGAGGACAGGGAGGTGACAGAGACAGAGGGTGCAGGGCCTCGTGGGCCATTCAAAGGACTTTGGCTTTTGCTGAGTGAGGTGAGAGCCATGCGGGATACTAAGCAGAGAAGGGAGATGCCCAGACTCAGGTGTTCGCAGAGACCCTCTGGTCGTCAGATTTGCAAGAAACTCGAAATGCAGTGGAATTCATCCAAACAGTGTGGGGGCCCCTCTCCCCTTCCTTCACCCCACATTCTACTCCTCATCAGGGCTGGTGACTCCACCTCGTACTTCCTCTCCCACTGGCCATGGTTTGGGCCCTCATTTGCCCACTCAGATGAACCGTAATGCTCCTAGTTCCCTGAGTATCTCCTCCCCCCAATTAATCATAGACTAATAGGTCACCCATGGGATGCTTCCAAAAGGATGCCCCCCTGCCAATTCTGAAAGCACCTGGGACTTCCACACCTCTCTGCCTCCAACCTGAATGCCCTTCCCTCCCCCCACCCCAAACTCCAGCTCAAAAGATGCTTCTGCTAGGAAGCCTCCAAGGGAATTCAATTAGCCAGTGCCCACACCCCTCACCTGTCCACACATGCCCGTGGCTACCTCCTCCAACACCTGTCACTCCCCAGGTCAGGGGGCCCTGGGGAGTCAAAACCCTTGGATATCCCCCAACCAATGACTGATGGGGGTTGGTGGAGAAATGCCCTTATCTTTGCAGCCAGCCAGCCTGGGATTAGATCTTGGATCTGCCACTTCCTGCTGTGTGACCTTGGGAGAGTCACTTCCCCTCTCTGGGCTGCAGCTTCTTCATCTGTAAAATGATCACATACTTCATGGAGTCGAAATGATGAAATAATTTCTTTCTAGGTAACGTGCTTGGAACAGCATCCTGCACATGGTAAAGCCCTACGTACATGTTTGTCCTTATTACACCTGTGGCTACCAGTGAGATTCAGTTCTCTGCTGAGTCCTCCAAGCCTACTGCGGTGCCCGGCCTGCAGGAAGGACACAGAAAGTACTTGTCAAAAGGTCGATCAATGATCACTCTTGTCCGGGCCGAGGAATAGGGTAGCCAGCTTGCTGTCATTTATCATTTCCCTCTCTCCCTCATTCTAGCTCTCACTCTTAAACTTGCTTGATTCTATCTGTGATGGAAGGTTTAAGAGTAAAAAGGTCGAGGGCACCAGGGTGGCTCAGTCAGTTAGGCGTCTGCTTTTGGCTCAGGTCATGATCCCGGGGTCTTGGGATTGAGCCCCGCATCAGGCTCCCTGCTCTGCGGTGGGGAGTCTGCTTCTCCCTCTCCCTCTGCCCCTGCTCCTGTGCACTCTCTCTCGCTCTCTCTCTCAAATAAACAAATAGAAGATCTTTTTTAAAAAATTAAAAAGGACAGAGGGAAAAAATTTCTCCTGGGGGAGAGTGTTTCTCCAATGTTGTTTCTTTTTTTTTTTTTTTTTAAGATTCTATTTATTTATTTGAGAGAGAAAGAGATCACAAATAGGCAGAGAGGCAGGCAGAGGGGAGGGGGAGGCAGGCTCCCCGAAGAGCAGAGAGCCCAATGCAGGGCTCGATCCCAGGACCCTGAGATCACCACCTAAGCAGAAGGCAGAGGCTTTAACCCACTGAGCCTTCCAGGCACCCCTCCAATGTTGTTTCTTAAACTAAACCAACCTACATCTGTTCTCTCGAATGTCCTCCGCAGGAGTGGGGAGGGTAGTTTAGCCTATACTCCACATCTCTGGATTTTTTTTTCCCCCCTGTTCAATATGTGTTTTTGACCTCAGGTGAGGGTTTCACTGTCCCCCTACCTCATTCTGCCCCTTCGGCCAGTCACTGGCTGTGTGCAGTAGGAGCATGTTAATATGTTATGATATTAATTCATTTCGATGGCAATTATTAGTGTGGACAGGCTTCCTTCTCAACAAATATTTACTGAATGCTAACCAGGCATCACCATGATTCAGGATCGTGTATCCCAGGATCGTAAAACTCGCAAGAAATCATCTAGAACCTGTCTCCCTTTGAGGTTGAAAGAAATTTTAGTGATGGTTTTTGCTGGAGAGACACAACTGGATACAAAAGTTGGAGCCACTTTAGGGGCACCTGGATGGCTCAGTGGGTTGAAGCTTCTGCCTTCGGCTTGGGTCATGATCTCAGGGTCCTGGGATTGAGCCCCGCATCGGGCTCTCTGCTTGGCAGGGAACCTGCTTCCCCCTCTCTCTCTACCTGCCTCTCTACCTACATAAGTAAATAACATATTTTAAAAATAATAATAAAACAAAATGGTAAATTGTGCATTATGTGTATTTTATAATTTAAAAAGAAAAGAACAAATTGGACATATGCCCTTGCTTTGGAGAATAATTTAAAAGTAGCCAATTTATCAAAAACCTAACATCCTTGTCCTTTCTCTTAAAACTCACTGTGACTACATCCAGTGACATGTCCTCTTTATAAAACAATGTAACTTTTTTTACCCGAGTGGTTCCATCAGTTAAGGGGCTGCCTTTGGCTCAAGTCATGATCCCAGAGTCCTGGGATCGAGCCCCACATCAAGGTCCCTCTCCCCCTACCTGTGCTCTCTCTCTCTGTCAAGTGAATAAATAAAATCTTAAAAAAAATAAAAAATAAATAATAAAAATAAATTTAAGAAAAGAAATAAATTTTAAAAGTCAGTGAATTTAAAAAGAAAAAAATTGCTTATTAAAAAAGTAGCCAAGACTTAGTGAGCACCTCCCATATACCCGGACTGTGCATCACCTAGCCAGGCCTTCCAGGAACTCTAGGAGGAGGGCACTAAGGTTTGCCTGGAGGTCAGCCAGTAACACTGACGCACTGAGGGTCGGGTGATGCTCCCACAGCTTCTCAGACTCCCACCAGCTCTGGGCTGCCCAGGATGTGTTCAAATCAGTGCTAGGTGGGACCTAAAATTCCGCATTCCTAGATGGTGCTGCTGGCATTTTTAAGGGGGAGGGTCTGGGGGTTCTGATGAGCAGCCAAGTCAGTCAGCCTCCTCCCTCAGACAGGCTTGGCCTTGCCAGAGGGCGTAGAACAACCCAAGAGTCCTTGCCTGTCAGAGTGAAGACAGAGAGGGTTGAAAGATCCTAGAACACAATCTCGCCCCACCTACCCGAGGTCATGAGGGCCCTCTGGTCCTGAAACAAGCTAATATTTCAAAAATAATAAAATAAATAAGGGTGTGGTGCATGAACAATAAATCTTGTAACACTGAAAAAACAAAATAAACATATTTGGGGGAAAAAATAAAAATAAAATAAATAAGTAAAACCCTCTGCCAGAGTTTTTGACATCCCAGAGCTGCCCTGGGCATTACTTTGCAGGTCATTTGCCCAGTATTTTGTTCAATGTCAAATGCACATTTTGTCTCTGGAACCTTGGTCCTGATCTGTTTACTGGGATGGGGGGGAGGGGACAGCGGTGGACACAGAGCAGAACTGAGTTAAATCCCACTTATTAAACCCTCCCAGAGGAAGGATGGTATTTGGCCCTAAGTGACATCTTTAGGCATCTCTGCAAATCTCTGGAGGAAAACAAAGGATCAACAGGGATAAACTCAGCTACTCAAGACTTTTGGAGCTGTGGGGGCTTCCTGCAGCCTAGGTTTGGGGTGTCCTAGGGCCTAGAGGCCAAGTGGGAAGGGAGCGGCCAGCAGCAAACACAGACCCCCAGCCTCCCTCCCTCCATTCCCCCCCCCCCCCCCCCCCCCCCCCCCCCCCCCCCCCCCCCCCCCGCCCCCGCAAGGAACCTAAGACTGTCCCTGAAAGTCTGCGTGGGAAATGGCAAGGATGTTCTTAAGTCGTGAACTCTGAACAGGAAACGCGACGCGTGGAGCCCCAGCCCCAGGACCCGGGCTCAGAGCTAAGGAGTGAGGGGGCGCAGGTGTGGGCCCCCCCACCTCCGGTCGGTTCAGCCCCAGCGAGGCTGCCGCCTCCGGAAAGGTGCTCCGTCCTCCTGTTTACAATCTATTCTCGTTCCTTCTCGGGGCTCAGTCTCCCAGGGCCCCCGAAGCAGGAGCCCCCCCACCCAGAACACGGGAGGAGCCCAGCCGCCCGCCTCCCCCTCCCGCCCCCTCGGGTCTCGGCCGCGCCACGCGTCCTGCAAGGCGGTCGCCGTTGGCAGCTCGAGCGAGAGGGGAGGGAGAAGGATCCCGCCGCCCGTCTCTCTCACTTCTTGAGGAACAAAAGCCACCCCGAGAGTCAACTGTGTCCAAAATAAAAGGGAGGGATTGCTCTAGAGGGGTGACAAGCCCTGTCGCTGCTTGTCATTTGGCGCAAGGGAGGGGAGAATATTAAATATTAAACGGAGCAAGCGGTTTCCTAAGACGATGTAATTATTCTCAACAGCCTGAACTCCATCTGCCATCTCCCGTTTTCCAACGCATTCACGCAACCTTGAGCACAGAAAACAAGGCCGGGCCACACGCGGCGTAGGCAACTTTTGTTTGGGGGGACCCCTCCCCTCAAAGACAGAAGCGGTGGGGGAGGGGAGACGCGCGTGATCCCGAGCCCTGTCCCTTGTCCAGCCCGCCTGGGTCTCAAAGCAGGGAGCCGCTCGTGTAGACGGGGTGGGGGCGGAGGACACAAGAAAGTACAATTTGGCTTGGATCAGAAACTAATCCCTGGGGAAGCAGCGCGAGCCCGGGGCAGGTGGCTGCAAGGTAGCTAAGAGCGGTTGAAAGAGCCTGGATTTTTAGGAAACAAGTATACGCTGGAAACGAGGGGTCTGCCCCCTACCTCCGGCGCAGAGAAACTATTCCGAAAGGGGAAGCGGTTTTTGAGACAGAAATAAGTAAAATCTGGAAATAAGCAATCTGTCCCCACCCCCACCCCCCCAAAATACTATTTTTAGGAAGGGGATGAGGGAGGTCAGCGCGTGTCCACCTTTGCAGACGGAGGTAATGTTGCAGCAAGGAAGCAAGAGTCGGATTGCCCCGAAGGACCCAGCCCCAGCGTCCCCAGCCCTGGAAGACGCGCTCGCTCACCTGTACCGCATGGGCTCCGGGGCTCCTCCCGCGGTGCGGCTAGTGGGCAGCGCGGCCGGTCCTCCAGCTGTCCTGAGGGTCCGACCTTGCCAGCGCCTGGGGAGCCGAGCCGGCGGAAGCCCACGCACCCATTGCCCATCCAATGGAAAGGAGAAGAGGAGAAAGAAGGGGGGACGCCAGGAGCAGCCGTGTTCGGAGCTGAGGGCTCCCCACAAAGGCAGGCGCCAAGTGGGGCTGCTGTGCCAGCTGCCGGGGGTGGGGGGGGGAGGAGGAGGAGGAGGTTTCCCTGATTCTGGGAGGAGGGGGGGATGGACAGCTCATCAGCAACTGATCATTTCCAGCAAAGTGCTCCACCGGGACCCAGCTGGGGGAGGTGGGTCCAGCCAAGGACGTGTCCCCCCATTGCTCCTCAGAGGAAAATCAATTTCTTGCTCTCTTCTCCGAGACCCTGAGCACCGCACGGCGACCTCCCAGCAAGCATGGGGCAGGACCCTAGTTTCTAGAAGGATGCTGTTTATCCTCCAGCCCACCTCCCTTCGGACGGGCTTCTCGTAAGGAGCAGAAGAAAGATGGTAACGCGAGGGCTCTCCCTCTTCCACTTGGGGGGTCGGCGGAGGGGGCGTGTAGAACACGCGCGTGAGGCAGCAGGCTGTGGAATCACGCTTAGAGTTTAACTGTCTCCCCTCCGCCAATCGCAACCTAAATTATTGATGCCCTTTAAAAAAAAAAAAAAAAAGCAATCATTAGCGGACAGCTGCTAACCCCCTCCCCGAGTCTTTTCTGTTTGTTCTCCAAACGGCTTTGCCTCACCCACCCCCCACCTCTTCTTAGCCCTAGGGGCTGTATTATTTGAACAGAAAAGCAAAAAGAAGGAAACCAGCCCTTCCAAGCCAAAAAAAAAAAAAAAAAAAAGCAATTGATTGCAAGTTCCAGGGCTTGTCTGCCACAGGCAAAGCCTTAGGTTCTAACAACTAAGCCGACCCTCCCGTGATTCTGATTCGTTTAAAGGGGCCCTCCTAGAGGGTAATGTTTTTCCTCTATTGGGCTTCTGGGAGCACAGAGGGACCCCATGTTTTTCCCAAGGTGGAGTCAAGTCGGGATATCTGTCTCACTGGGGAAAGCACTGTTGTTGCTTTTGTGTTTGCTTTTTTTTTAAGATTTTATTTTTTTATTAGAGAGAGAGAGAGAATGAGAACAGGAGAGGGGAGATGTCAGGGGGAGAAGCAGACTCCCCGAAGCACAGGGATCCTGATGTGGGACTTGATCCTGGGACTCCAGAATCATGATCTGAGCCGAGGACAGTTGCTTAACCAACTGAGCCACCCAGGTGCCCCTGCTTTTGTTTTTTAATTGAGGTCTGATTGACATAGAACATTCTGTCAGTTTCAAGTGGGCACCATAACGATTGGATATTTGTACACACCATGAAATGATCACCATCTATATCTGAGAAAGCCGAATGGCTTAAACATGGAGAATGGAACTGAGGAATCCTAAGGAAATCGTGTTCATTTTTAAAGGTCTGTTGATATTATTTTCATCGTGTTGGTTTTTTAGGTCCTTATTGGTTAGAGATTCATATTGGAGTATTTACAGGTGAGACGAGAAGAGGTTTCCAGGAAACCACCAGAACATCCATCAAGGGACAAATGGATGAAGACAAGGTGGTCCATCCATACAAGGGGAATATTATTCAGCCGTAAAGAAAGATTGAAGGGCTGACACATGCTACCACACAGAGGAACCTGACAACGGGGATGCTCTGAAAAACTCCAGGCACCAAAAGGTCACGTAATTCATGATCCCATTTATGTGAAACATCCAGAACACGCAAATCGGTGGAGGTGGTAAGTTTCCGGTTGCCAGGAGAAAGGGGAGTGGGGGATGGGAGTGACTGTCACGGATACAACGTCTCTTTTGCACGCTGGGCGTGGGGGGCAGGAAAGTGTTCCGAAACTAGCCAGAGTGGGGTAGTTGCACGGCATTGTCCGTGTACTAAACCCTGCGGGCTTGTTCGCGTTGAAATGGTGAATTTACTGTGATAGGAATTTCCAAAAACTCCCAACAAACAAGGGAGGGAAAGATAAACACAAAAAATCGGAACGGTGCCGAGGTTAGCCCGCAGCAGGCGCTCTGTAAATCCTGTGCCCGGTTCTCACCGCCTGCACCCTGAGGCCCACAGAGGGCTGGGAGCTGGTGTGGGCGTGGGGGGCGGGGGCGGAGCTGCTGGGGTGGGGGCGGGGCGAGAGCAGGGGGTACGGGGCTGGTGCCCGCCCAGGAGGCCTGACCACGTTGCCAACAGGGACAGGGAACTCATTGTATTTCTCATTGTCTTCTCCCTGCTTTGTGAATGCCTGATATTTTCACTTTTAAAGAGATGGGGGTGGGGTGGAATGGGGAGAAGGCAACACTCGGTGGTGGTTGAGACCAACTGAAGGAGGTGGGGGGCTCCCCCCTGTGAGCGAGTGCGGCCCCCAGTTCAGGTGAGCCCCTGGCCTGCAAAGGGAAAGCACAGGCCCTGGGGTCCCGCGGTCTGGGACAGCAAAAGGCCCCCACTCCACCTTGCCAGCCTGCCACCTCAGACAAGCCTCAGTCTCCTCATCAGTAAAACGGGACTAATCCGACTCACTCCTGGGGATTTTGTGAGAATTACATGAAATCCCATTGAAGAGTGGGAAGAAGCAAAGCCAAGGGTTGGGAAGGTACGCACCGCCCACAATGAGAACATGGCAAAAACAGGGCTACAGGGGGGAGTGAATAATTGGGGTCAATCCATTCATGGTCACTGAGCCGGGGTGGCTCAGTGGGTTAAGCGTCTGCCGTCAGCTCAGGTCATGAAATCAGGGGCCTGGGATCAGGCCCCGCATCAGGCTCTCTGCTCAGCGGGGAGCCTGCTTCCCTCTCTCTCTGCCTACTTGTGATCTGTCAAGTAAATAAATAAAATCGAAGGAAGGAAGGAAGGGAGGGAGGGGGAGAGAGAGAGAGAGAGAGAAAGAGAGAAAGAGAGAAAGAAAAAGAAAGAAAGAAAGAAAGAAAGAAAGAAAGAAAGAAAGAAAGAAAGAAAGAAAGAAAGAAAGAAAGAAAGAAAGAAAGAAAGAAAGAAAGAAAGAAAGAAAGAAAGAAAAGCGGGAAGAATTTTGGCTTCTAAATCCATCTCTGGAAAGAGGCATGAGGACTAATCACAGGGGCTCCTGTGGGGGTGGGGACCCTGCCTGAAGGGACAGGGATGGAGGTGGCTCTCTCTGCTTAAGTTTTTATATTTAGGGGATTTTGCAACATGTGAGTATAGTACAGATTAAAACATTACATTAAAAAGTGAGATTGTATATGTCAAGGGACGGCACACTTTCTCTAGAAAGGGCCAGAAAAATATGTTAGGCTCTGTCAATCCTATGGTCCCTGTGACATACCCTCGATTTGGCCTATAGAAGCCCCCCAAAATAAATGGGCATGACTGTGTACTAATAAAGCTTTATTTATAAAGACTGATTACAGACCGAATTTGGCCCCTGGGCTATAGTTTGCTGACCTCTGACATATGGAAATTCCTTAGCTTCTGCCGCACATCAAGTGCTTTTCTTCATTCCAGGCTCTGCCACTGATAAGCTGTGTGGCCTTGGGCAAGTCACGGAAGATTCCATTGCCTCCTGTTCAAAACTAGGAGACTAATATTTGAGGGGGTTGTTTTGAGTGTATCTGAGACATCTAGTATTTAAGTGCATTGTATACTCTAAAATGCAATGCGATGTAAGATATTATTGTTATGCCGGAAGCCATAAGTCTGTGTAATTAGCATTGAATTTTCCTATTTTTAAAATCACACAACTTGTATGAGTCACGTCATGACGAACATAAATAGCCATTCCGGTTTCCTTTGAAGGCCTTTGAAAATGTCAAAAAGTTCTGCTCTTACCCTTAGGCGAACAAGACCATCCAGAGTCAATCGTCTTTTAAAACTCCTGTATCTTGGGGCACCTGGGTGGCTCAGTGGGTTAAAGCCTCTGCCTTCAGCTCAGGCCATGATCTCAGGGTCCTGGGATCGAGCCCTGCGTCGGGCTCTCTGCTTGACAGGGAGCCTGCTTCCCCCCCCTCTCTGCCTGCCTCTGCCTGCTTCTGATCTCTCTCTCTCTCTCTCTGTCAAATGAATAAATAAAATCTTTAAAATAAAACAAAACTCGGGGGTGCCTGGGTGGCTCAGTCGTTAAGCGTCTGCTTTCGGCACAGGTCATGATCCCAGGGTCCTGGGATTGAGCCCCGCATCGGGCTCCCTGCTCGGGCTCCCTGCTCGGGCTCCCTGCTCGGCAGGAGGCCTGCTTCTCCCACTACCATTCCCTCTGCTTGTGTTCCCTCTCTCACTGTGTTTCTCTCTGTCAAATAAATAAAAATCTTTAAAAAAAAAAAATAACATCGGGCGCCTGGGTGGCTCAGTTGGTTGAGCAACTGCCTTCGGCTCAGGTCATGATCCTGGAGTCCTGGGATCGAGT
>CM053603.1:6618104-6630989 GCA_028646535.1 Procyon lotor
CTGCCTGCCTCTCTGCCTACTTGTGATCTCTCTCTCTGTGTCAAATAAATAAAATTTTTTAAAAATGGAGTAAGGGAGGGGCGCCTGAGTGGCTCAGTCGTTAAGCGTCTGCCTTCGGCTCAGGTCATGATCCCAGGGGCCTGGGATCGAGCCCCGCATCGGGCTCTCTGCTCTGCAGGAAGCCTGCTTCTCCCTCTACCATTCCCTCTGCTTGTGTTCCCTCTCTCACTGTGTTTCTCTCTGTCAAATCAATAAAAATCTTTAAAAAAAAAAAATGGAGTAAGGGGGATGCACTTGTTCTTTCCCTCTCTCTGCCTGACTGTTTGAGCTGGGACATCCGCCCTCTGTGCTCCTGGTTCCCAGCCTTTGGCCCCAGACTGGAACGCACACGTCGGCTCTCTGGCTCTCAGGACTTTGACCGATGCCACATGGAGAGCTCCTGGGTCTCTTTGCGGACGCAGATCATGGTCTCCTCAGCCTCCATAATCATGTGAGCCAACACCTTATAATACAGCTCTTCCTATATACAGATATTTGTTGAGATATATATATATAGAGAGAGAGAGAGAGAGAGAAGTAGGGTCATATATGGAGAGGGGTCCTATCAGTTCTGTTTCTCCAGAGAACTGTGACGAATACAAGGCTCGTCCCGATTCACAACGGCTTCATCTTAACGAATTACAGATGCAAAGACCGTGTTTCTAAGGTCACATCCTGAGATTCCCGATGGACGTGACTTTTGAGGGGACACTATTCAACCCTGCAGAGATAGCAAGTTGAAATGATGACCCAGGTGCTTTTGGGCTCCATGATCTGGCCTCTTGGCCGGACTCCAATTTCAGCACAGAAATGGCAGGACATCACCGCGCAAGTTCTGTGCGTCCCCAATGCCTCCCGCCTCAGGGCACTCCGAGGCAACTCGAGCTTCTGCCTCAAAGCTTCTCTGAAGCCTGGGAAGGCTACTCTCCATGTAGGTGCAGCTGGGGCAAGAGGGGATCAAGGCCCCAGGAGGGACCGCAGAGCCAGTGGAGAATGGTAGTCAGTGAATGAGGGCACCTGGTGGCTCAGCTGGTTAAGTGTCTGCCTTTGGCTCAGGTCCTGATCCCAGAGTCCCCGGATCGAGTTCTGCATGGGGCTCTCTGCTCAAAGGGGAGTCTGCTGCTCCCTCTGCCCTTCACCCCACTTATGCTCTCTCTCTCTCTCTGTGCCAGATAAATAAATAAAATCTTAAAAAAAAAAAAAGAGTCAGCGAATGAGACTCTGCCCCATCCCACCAAGGGCCATGGTAAAGTGTGTCCTCACCAGGTACCCCCAGTGGGAACTGACTCAGCAATACGCCCCTATTATGTCACCCAGTAGCGACTTTCCTTCCGGACCTGCCTCCCTCTGTCCACTCTCCTACTACTGCTTCCTGAAACCACTTGCCAAATGAGCTGTCAGCAAAACAAAAGACACCATAGAAGAGAGCACTTTTGTTTTAATTTTTTTTTTTTTAAAGATTTTATTTATTTGACAGAGAGATCACAAGCAGGCAAAGAGAGGGGGGGAAGCAGACTCCCCGCTGAGCAGAGAGCCCGATGTGGGGCTCGATCCCAGGACCCTGAGATCATGACCTGAGCAGAAGGCAGAGGCTTTAGCCCACTGAGCCACCCAGGTGCCCCTAATTTTTAATTTTAATTCCAGTGTAGGTAACATACGGTGCAATATTAGTTTCAGGGGTACGATACAGTGATTCATCACTTCCTCACCACACCCCGTGCTCATCATGGTAATGGTACTCGGAATCCCCTTCACCTGTACCACCCATCCCCCCACCCACCTGCCCCCTGGTAACCACCACTGTGTTCCCTAGAGTTAAGAGTCTGGTTTTGGGGTTGTCTCTCTCTCTTTTTTTTTCCCCTTTGTTCATTTGTTTTGTTTCTTAAATTCCACATATGAGTGAGATCACAGGGTATTTTTCTTTCCCTGACTGTCTTATTTCACTTAGCGTTGGACCCTCTAGGCCCATCCATGTTGTCACAAATGGCAGATTTCCTTCTTTTTTATGGCTGAGTAATGGTCCGTTGTGTATATATGCCATATCTTCTTTATCCATTCATCAATTGATGGACACTTGGGTAGCTTCCATAGTTTGGTTATTTTAAGTAATGCTGCACAAATGTAGAGGTGCATGTATCTCTTCGACTTAGCATTTTTGTAGTCTTTGGTTAAGCGCCCAATAGTCTTTGGTAAAATGCCCAGTAGTGATTACTTGATCAGAAAGTAGTTCTATTATTAATTTTTTGAGGAACCTCCATACTGTGGAAAAGAACACTTTTAAAGGCAAAGAGTGATCATAACATCAAATGCCGCAGAAAGATCACAAGTAACAGTCATGATAAGACAAGCAAAAAAAGGTGGGGGAACTTAGGGGAAAGAATGCCATTTCATTTTTTTTAAGATTATTTATTTATTTGAGAGAGAGGCAGAGCACAAGCAAAGGGAGCAGCCGAGGCAGAGAGAGAAACAGGCTTCCCGCTGAGTAGGGTGCCCAACGTGGGGCTCGATCCCAGGACCCTGAGATCAAGACCCGAGTGCAAGGCATTCGCTTAACTGACTGAGCCTGTCAGGTGCCCAAGAAACCCATTTCAAATCCCTAACTCATCCCAGGGCGAAGGGAGAAGTGTTTAGTTCTATTCCGAAAATAGTGTGCTAATTCAAATTTACAGAGAGAGCACATAAATGTGCTCCCTCTATTTCCACCTGTCTTCTCTGTTCTTTCAGCATGTGGGTAGAGGTATTGGAGATAATGAAGAGAACAGAGTTGCTAAGGAGACATGAAAAAACATGAGAAATCTTCAAGATATGAATTCATACCCAGGGGCCAACCCATCTCATCTGTGCTCACTCTTTCTTTTTTTCTTTTTTAAGATTTTATTTATTTATTTGACAGAGAGAGAGATCACAAGTAGGCAGAGAGGCAGGCAGAGAGAGAGGAGGAAGCAGGCTCCCTGCTGAGCAGAGAGCCCAATGCGGGGCTCGATCCCAGGATCCTGAGATCATGACCTAAGCCGAAGGCAGAGGCTTTAACCCACTGAGCCACTCAGGCGCCCCTCACCTGTGCTCTAAGACAGAGAATAAAAATACAATTTCTCTGCTAAAAAAAAATAATAAATTTAAATCCAGGTATATTATGCTAAGTAAAATAAGCCAGATACAAAAGGACTAAGGTTGCATGATGCTACTTACATGAGGTCCCTAGAGGAGTCGAATTCATACAGACAGGAGGGAGAACGGCGAGTTCCAGGGGGGGCATGGGAAGGGGAGTCAGCGTTTCACAAGGACATCGAGTTAGTCTGAAAGATTAGTTTGGGGGTGGCTAGTGGTGATGGCTGCATGACGACATAAGCGTACTTCATGCCACTGAATTATACCCTCAAAATGGTTTCAGTGGTTTATTCTATGTTCTGTATATTTTACCACAATAAAAAAAAGAACAAGACAGGGGCACTGGGTGGCTCGGTCAGTTGGGCATCTGACTTCTGGTTTCTGCTCCAGCCGTGATCTCAGGATGATGGGATGGAGCCCCGAGTTGGCTCTGTTCTCAGCTGAGAGTCTGCTTGGGATTCTCTCCCTCTCTCCCTCCCCTGCTCATGCTCGCTCTCTCTCTCCAACAAATAAATAAATCTCTTTTTTTAAAAATCCTGGTAGAAAGGAAACATTGTTTCAGGCAAGAACCATCAATAGATGCTAAAAGTAGCAGTCAGAAGTTTAATGAGAAATGAGATATTTGCAAAATTTCAAAGCATAATGTCCTCTCCCCAGGACATTAGTATATTACAAACTTCACAGTGAGAAACCTAGTAGACACCACCTTAAGCGAGCTTTCTTAGACAATACTGGCATTGAACCAGTCGGTCCACTAGATATGAGTATCTCATCAATATTAATTTCCTGATTTTGAGTCTCATAGGTTAGTTTTATAGGAGGTTACCATCTGGAAAATGGAGGTGAACGATATCTGGGAATTTTTTGTGCTATCTTTTTTATCTTATTGCGGGGAAACACACATAACAAAATCAACCAGTTCCAACTGCACAATTCACACAGTCCATGCACAATGTTGTGCAATCGTTGCCTCTATCTAGTTCCAGAACGTTTCCATCCCCCCAAAGGAGACCTGGGTTCATGAAGCAGTCATTCCCCATCCATTCCGTCTCAGCAGATTTTCCTATTTTGGACATTCTTATAAAGAGAATCCTCGAGTATGTGGGATCTGTGTCTGACTTATTTCACCACCCACCCCCAGTGTTTTCAAAATCCATTCACACTATAGCCTGTGTCCATGGCTGAATAATATTCCACTCCACTCTATGATCTCCCACATTTTGCTCATCCATTGATGGGCACTCCCACCTTTCGGCTATGGTAAATAACGCTGCTGTGAACATTTACGTACCCGTTTTTGCTTCCAATATACTTGTTTCCAACTTTGTGGGGTACATGCCCATGAATGGCACTCCTCACGCTCTTTTGGCAACGTCTTCCTAAGTCTGAGATTACTTCCAAATAAAATGTAAAATCATCACCATCATCGTCATCGTCATTGCCATCCAGGTAGGGTGGGTGAAGAAATTCACACTTCTGGAGCCAATTAGAAGGAAGGGGTAAGTAAAGGTCTCCTCCTGAAGCGGCGCCTGAGAATCTGGCAACCACGACAGATCTCCTGTGCCCTCCTGCGGGGACCATGCGCTCGAGTCCCAGCACGGCTCTCTGAGTCCTTGTGGTGAGAACCGCAGGGGCTCTGAGCCTTTGCAGGCGAGAGCATCCTTTGCACCAGTGCTGTTCCAGGCAGCAGGAGGGCCGGCAAGCTGGTACTTGACACCGCAGCAGCCTGAGAGTGAAAAGCTGGATGGAGTGAGTGACTTAAGCACAATGTGTTTTTACACGAAGGGTTTGGAGAGCCTCCTGGGGGCTGCAGATAATCCTCTGTTTTGATCTTGGTGGTGGTTACATGGGTATGTACATGTGTAAAAATTCATCAAGACGTATGCTTCAAGTTTATGTGTTTATGGACCTAAGTTTTAGCACTGTAAGCTTTTTCTAACCCTGAAGTTCTTCCCACCTCCAGCTAACTGCCCCTTCTCAGTCTCCAAGGCTTTCTGTCCACACTTTAAATTTGCCATAGTTATATATACCAAGACTTGGCAAGCCTTTTTCCTTAAAGGTCCAGGGAGTAAATATTTTCAGCTTTGGGGGCCAGATGGTCTCTGTCACAGTGATTCAAGTCTGCCCTTGTAGTGTGAAAGTAACCAGACAATACACAAACAAATGAGCATGGCTGTGTTCCAATAAAACTTTATTTATAAGCACAGGTGGGGGGCCGGTTTTGGCCCTAGGGCCATAGTTAGCCGGCCTCTGGTATATACCATGTTTTAATTGCTTCATCTGTCTCCTCTATCAAGTGTAACTACCTTGAGGGCAAGGACAAGTTTTTCCATCCCTGTGTCTTCACCATCTGGTCCAAGGCCTGCGCAAAATAAATGTCCACAAACAAATGAATGGGTAATTTAATTAATTACTTGCTCAGTTTGCACTTAAGGGAGAAGTGGGCGAAAAGCAAAGTTGAGTGGTAGTCTTAGAGCGTGGTAAAGATACAACCCCAACCCTATGCATACAACACCTTCTGGGGAACCCCTGTAACTATAGGGGCTCTGGTTATGGCATTCCAACCGTTTCCTAAGAGCAGGGTTTTCTTTTGGGGTGATGAAATGTTCTGAAATTAGATAGAGGTGGTGACTACACAGCACTGTCAATGTCCTCAATACCACTGGATTTTTCATCTTAAACTGGTTAATTTTATGTTTTGTGATTTCCGCTTTTTTATTTTTAAAGCAAAAAAAAAAGAAAAGAAAATCTACAAATTTGAAAACTTTACTAAAAAGGAAAAGCAAAGGCTCCCTCTGGCTGCTGTGTGGAGAATACACTCTACTACCAGACAAGAGCAGAAGCTCGGAGGCTCCTAGGTCCCGGAGCTTTAATCATTTCACTACTGTTATTTCTGAATTATTTCTTGAGGGACACAGACGGTTTGGTCTGGGTGTTACTGCGACTGCTTTGCTTCCTTGGTCTTGGAACTGCCCAGCAATGAGGGCGTTGCCACTGGGCAAGCTGGTGGGGTCCCCAGTTTGAGGACCCGAGACAGGTGCTGCCTGACGTTGGAATCTCATAGGACCCCACTGAGGGCTTGCTCCATACCAAGCACTGCCTAAACCATTTCAACTTGACCGCACCGCGAGCTGGTGAGCTGTTTCATCACTATCTCTGTTGTAGCAGACCCTCTGGTGGCCCGTGTCCCCTCCCCACGCCCCCCTCGGCTTTCAGCGTAGGGGGACAGTTCCTACGAGCTCTGAGTCACCTCGGTGACAGTGTCACATCGCAAGACGACACCACACGTATACCCAGTTCCTCCCACGGCTTCCAACCCAACAGGGCAGCCCGAAAGGGTGGGACCAAAGAAAGCGGATGTAGTGATCACAGAGCAGCATAAAGCATATCCCTCAATAGGATACATTTAAACACACGGCTGTTCACCGGATGTGTCTCCCCAAAATGGGCCTGCTGAAAACTAACTCCCAATATGATGACAACAGTGAGGCCTTTAGGAGGTACTTAGGTCAGAAGGGCAGAACCCTCAAGCATGGGATTTGGGTCCTTATATAAAAGACAAAAAATCAGTTGGTGGATGCCAGAGGCTGGGATGGGGGTGAGGAGATGGGGAGTATGTGTTTCATAGAGACAGAGTTTCCATTGACAGGAGTCCTGGACATAGATGGCAGGGACGGCTGCACGACAGTGTAGATGTACTTAATGCTGCCGAACTGGACACTTAAAAATTGTTAAAATGGGGCGCCTGGGTGGCTCAGTGGGTTAAGCCTCTGCCTTCGGCTCAGGCCATGATCTCAGCATCCGGGGATCGAGCCCCGCATCAGGCTCTCTGCTCAGCGGGGAGCCTGCTTCCCCCTCTTTCTCTGCCTGCCTCTCTGCCTACTTGTAATCTCTCTCCTCTCTGTCAAATAAATAAATAAAATATTTTTTTAAAAAATTGTTAAAACGGTCGATTTAGATGTTATGTCTATTTTATCACAATTTTTTTAAATTTATTTATTTATTTGATAGAGAGAGATCACAAGTAGTCAGAGAGGCAGGCAGAGAGACAGAGGGGGAAGCAGGCTCTGCGATGAGCAGAGAGCCCAATGTGGGGCTTGATCCCAGGACCCTGAGATCGTGACCTGAGCCGAAGGCAGAGGCTTTAACCCACTGAGCCACCCAGGCGCCCCTTTTATCGCAATTTTTAAAACTGATTTTCCAGGTGTAAAACTATGGTCCTATTTCTGCAAGCAGTTGTGTAAAAAAAAAAAAAAAGGCACAACCTCAATATAATTGTCAGAAAACATCAGGAGGGACTTTCTACAAAATACTGGGTCAGAACGTTTCAAAAATGTTAAGATCGCGTAGAAGACAAGTAAAGCCTGAAGGCCTTCCATGGACCGACAGAGACAAGCAGATGTGACAACTAAGTGAAACGTGATGTCCTGGGTGGGCTCCTGGACCAGACACAGGAGATAAAGGTTTCCAGTGGGAAACCTGTCGAATTCTTAAGAAGGTTCCCTGGTTTAGTCAGTCGCGTTACCCCAGTGTGGATTTCTTTGTTTTGATAAACGTTCTCTGGTTCTGTAAGATGTTAACACATGGGCGACTGGGTTAAAGAGCATGCTGATCTGTCTGGACTTATCCTTGTACCTTTCCCATAAATGTAAAATCAGTTCAAAACAGGAAGTTTAAAAAGAAAGACGCCAGGTTTCAACCCGTGACCAATGGAGAATGTGATCCAGTGAACAAATGCTTTGTGCCTCCAGTTTTCAAGTATCTGCTTGAGCTCTCCCTGCTACTCCACTGTTGGGAGAAATCTTTATCCTGTGACCCACAGCAGCGACCCCAGTGACACACCTTCTCTTGGTTTTTCCTCCTTCTTGGTCACAGTCTCCCAGCTCTCTCGTTCCCCATCCCTGGGATCGCCTGTGACGAGGATCACTCCCTAATCAAACTGCAGTGAATTTCTCTGAGCTCTCTTCCTGACCAGGTCTCGTCCTTGGCCTGCTGAGCCCAATTTAGTAAGAATGCCCCGACCCTTGACACTTTGCAGAGTTCCTCCTAGTAACTGTCCATCCGCTGATTCCCCGACCCTGCCCATTGGCTGTAAATCCCTAGCTTCCCCTACTGTATCAGGAGTCACTCTCTCCCTCCCTGACTGCAGTAGTCTTGAATAAAGTCTTCCTTGCCTGTTTAACATTGCCCCCATGTGACTTTTCTTCGGCACCCCATGAGGAAAACAAGGCACGGAGAAGTTAAGGAGCTCACCCAAGGTCACACAGCTGGGAAATGAAAGAGATAAAGCACCAACCAGATGGCCCAGCACCAGAATGTGCCCTCCTCATGACCACACTAGCCCACCTCTAAGAGTTAAAGGATTCTGCATTTTAAATTTCACCTACTTAGACCCAGTTTTATATCCCCATAACTCCCTAATACAAGCCCAAACAGCATTCTTCTGCCAACTTATTTGAATAACGTGTGTAAGGCAGAGAAAAGTGACAGCTTGAAACTACTCTAATTTTACTTACAAATAATTGAGGTTGATTCATGCTGTTTTCTCCAAGACCTTCCCCCCACCTCCAAAAAAAAAAAAAAAAACACCAAAAACGGGTACTCTGACTGGTGGTACACGATGCTAACTCTGTCACATCTATCTGTTACAATTTCTACAATTCTCCCTCGAAAGCAACACTCAGAAGCAGTCAGTGGCGGGGCGCCTGGGTGGCTCAGTCATTAAGCGTCTGCCTTTGGCTCAGGTCATGATCCCAGCGTCCTGGGATCGAGCCCCACTTGGGCTCCTGGCTTGGCGGGAAGCCTACTTCTCTACTCGTGATCTCTCTCTCTCTCTGTCACACACACACACACACGCTCTCTCTCTCTCAAATAAATATATAAAATCTTAAAAAAAAAAAAACAAAAAACCTAACTAAAGAACGTAGAAGTATGCTGCTATGTCAGGTG
This sequence comes from Procyon lotor, assembly GCA_028646535.1. NCBI lineage: Eukaryota > Metazoa > Chordata > Mammalia > Carnivora > Procyonidae > Procyon > Procyon lotor. The sequence goes on from CM053603.1 coordinate 6,627,201, forward strand.
ATGGCCCTCCCCCATTGAGGAGCCGGTGCACGTGCAGTGCCCCTCTGGTCCCGCGGGGCCCCTGTTCTTTCCATCTCCTTGCTCCACTACTGTGTTCAACTCATAGGTCTTCTGTAACAGACGGCCACGTACTAGATGCCTTAAAATATCAGGAATTTCTTCTCTCACAGTTCTGGAGGCTGAGAGTCTGAAGTGAAGGTATTGGCAGGGCCATCCTCCCTCCGAAGGCTCTAGAGGAGGATCCTTCCTGGCCTCTTCCCACTCCTGGTGGCCCCAGGGGGTTCCCTCCACATCCACTTCAACCTGTCCCTCCGGCTCCACATGGCCTTCTTCTCTCCATTTGTCTCTGTCATGTCTTCTTCTTACAAGGACACCGATCACATTGGATTAGAGCCCTCCCCCCTTAAAGACCTCCTCTTAACTCGATGATATTTGCAAAGCTCCTATTTCCAAATAACGTCACTACCGAGAGCGGGACAGGGTTCCCACACCTACAACCAATTTTCTAATTCTTCGGACACCAACTGGGTGTCCAACGATTCGGTTGAATTCTCACACTAACTACCCAGAATTTGCATCAGACCCCATGAGTTAGGAGCTCAATCCCACAAGTCTCTCCCTTCTTTAGACACCAATCAGAAGCTTCCCATACTTCTGACTCACCATCTAGAAATTAGGAGTTCCTGAGGTCCCCTTCTTGGGTTAAACAATTTGCTGGAACAGCTCATATAACTCAGGGGAAATGACTTAGTTACTGTGACTGGTTGACTATAAAGGGTATGATGGATAGAAACAAGCACAGATGAAGAGGTACACAAGGTGAATTCTGGAAGGGTCCCAAGGGCAGGGGTATGTCCTGTGGAGTTAGGGGGCACTGCCCTCCTGGTACATGCAGGGGCTCACCAACCTAGGAGCTCTCCAAACCCCATAATTCAGGGGGTTTTATGGAAGTTCCATGACATAGGCATGAGGGATTAAATCATTGGCCGTTGGTGATGGCCTCAACCTCTGGCCCCCTCTTCCTTCCCCAGAATTCAGGGGCATGAAGCTGAAAGTTCCAATCCTCTCCAATCATGTGTTTGGTCTTTCCGGCAACCAGCCGCCATCCTGAAGTTACCTAGGGGGCCCAGACAACAGTCACCCCATTAGATTCCAGAAGACGCTCATCACTCTGGAGATTCCACAGGTCTTAGTTGGGTCTTGTGTCAAGGATGAGGGCCTACCAGGGGGCCTGGGTGGCTCAGTCACTGAATTGAACGTCTGCCTTCAGCTCAGGTCATGATCCCAGGGTCCAAGGATCAGCCCCACATCGGGCTCCCTGCTCTGTGGGAAGTCTGCTTCTCCCTCTCCCACTCCCCTTGTTTGTGCCCTCTCTCACTGTGTCTCTCTCTGTCAAATAAATAAAATCCTTTAAAAAAAAAAAAAGAATGAGGGACTAAGACCAAATATTCTAATAAGAGGTGCTCCTATCACCCCTATCACTCAGGAAGTTGTAAGGGTTTTAAGAGCTCTGTGCCAGGAACCAGGGACATAGACCAAATGTCTTTTTTTTAGATCACAAAATCAGTCACATTCACGGGTACCAGGGGTTAGGACTTCAACGTATCTTTTTGCGGGGCACAAAGCAACTCATAATAGCTGTCACCAAGGGCACTGTCCCCACTGCAGGATTGGTGCAGGGCTGGAGGGCTATCTGTGTTCTAGCTCCAGGAAAAGGGAAGAAAGCACAGAGGAGCGTTTTACCTGGCGTTTTGAAGTCCACACCCAGACATGCCACACCTCACTCACCCCTGCTCATTTCCCACTGGAGAGACAACTGTCCCACGGCCACCTGCCAGGTGATCAGCAAGGGCACCACCGTTATGGAAGCAAAGCAAACAGAAACAGATTTTTGGAAGACAGATGCCATCTTTGCCACAAAGGGAGGGGGAAAGGGCAATAATTCAATAAATTCAAATCTGTGTATCACTTTTTAAAAACTTTCTTTTTTTTAAGATTTTATTTATTTATTTGACAGAGAGATCACAAGTAGGCAGAGAGGCAGGCAGAAAAGGGGGGGGAAGAGCAGGCTCCCCGCTGAGCAGAGAGCCCTGATGCGGGGCTCCATCCCAGGACCCTGAGATCATGACCTGAGCCAAAGTCAGAGGCTTTAACCCACTGAGTCACCCAGGCGCTCCAAAACTTTTTATTTTGAATCACTCGATTTTCAGAATAGTTGCACAGAGAGTACGGAGAGTCTCCTCCAATCTGGGGCAGTTCCTTGGGTTTTTTTTTTATTTTAAGATTACTGGTGACAGGGGCACCTGGATCCTGGGATCGAGCCCTGAGTCAGGCTCTCTGCTCAGCGGGGAGCCTGCTTCCCCCTCTCTCCCTGCCTGCCTCCTGCCTACTTGTGATTTCTCTCTCTCTCTCTGTCAAATAAATAAATAAAAATTAAAAAAAAAAATTAACAGTCTCTTGCTTCAACCAATTGGGTTTCCCCGTGTTTTTCTAATAGTAATAAGATGTTGACACTAACATTTCAACACTCTTGCCTCTTTTCCCTCTGGCTATACGCTTTTGTTCAACTTCCTGGAAATAAGAGCGTATTTGTGAAGGAACGGGCAAGATATTTTTACCTAAGGGTCAGGGAGTGCGGGGATCACAAGTTCTGAGCACTGTGCTATAAGGGTCACAACTGTTTCTCCCCCCCATCTACCCCCACTGTACCCTGTGAAAAGTGGGTATGTGAGCCATTTTGCAGATTAGAAAAACTGAGGCTGAGTGGTGATATAATTTGGGATCAACACAGTCATTAAGTGGCACAGGCAAAGTCTGCATCCCCGCTAAGCAGTGCTGCTCATCAATTATAACAGGACCCTCCCTCCTCCCCGAAAGCCAAGCACCATATATGTCCACTGTGATTCTACAAAAAATGTGATGACCCAGTCTTCATCTTCAAGAACTTTACAATGGCGAACTGTCCCCCCAGTTCACTCTCTATATATATCCTTTTAGTAATAGAACTTCCTGGATTTTAGGGGAGGGGGACGCATGGCCCCCAGCAGGAAAGTACATTTCCCAGGAACCCTTGCAGCCTGGTGTGACTATGTAACTATGTTTGAGTCAATGGGATCCCAGCAAACATGTGAGAAAATTGGAGGTCATCTTCTTAAACACAAGCTACTCGCCCTAACTTCCTCCTCTCCCTTTCTATTGGTTTGAACTTGGAAATGGAGGCAAATAAGCTTTTACCATGTAGGTGAGGACAATCCCTAGGGGACAGAGGAACAAGATGAAAGGAATCTAAGGCCCCAGAGGACCTGGTGGAGCCAAGAAAGAGAATTAATACCCACCCCTACATGACTCTCTTTGCACCGTGTTTGATTTTAACCAAAGATTTGGGTCCACATGAAATCTGTGACATGCATTAAATGGAATGACACTAAAAAAGTTTGTTATAAGCATTCCGTAAAGCCCAAAGCCATGCATTGGGTTACTGTTAAATTATGTGCAGCAAGGTACATACAGAAACTACCCAACTTCATGAAAATAGAAAAAGGCACCCAAACTAGAAGGTGCACTGTCCTCCAATTTGGGGAACACAGCTACCCTGGATTTCAGCCCCTAAAATCCTGATGGATTCTGGTGCCCTCAGCCAGCACAATCCTCAGCCAATTGGCCATAGTCAACCATAGGCAGTGGTTTATGTCTAAATACGAAAGGTCCGGGGCAGGGGGAGGGAGAAGTCTTATATCTAAATGAATTTTATATAAAGTGAATAGTTGTCAGGCACTGAGGACGTTTTCT
>CM053603.1:6631089-6644094 GCA_028646535.1 Procyon lotor
TTTTTTTTTTTTTAAAGATTTTATTTATTTGACAGCGAGAAACACAGCGAGAGAGGGAACACAAGCAGAGGGAATGGAAGCGGGAGAAGCAGACTTCCTGCTGAGCAGAGAGCCCGATGCGGGGCTCGATCCCAGGACCCTGGGATCATGACCTGAGCCGAAGGCAGACGCTTAACGACTGAGCCACCCAGGCGCCCCGAGGACGTTTTCTATTTAAAGAAATTCTGCTATGAACTTCTTTGCAGAGACTGCTTTCCTAATGGAGTTAGTCACCACTGAGTCATTTCTGCAAAATTCAGATTCGTGATTTGGCCTAAGCACGATCTGGCCCGAGAAGTCAGATAAATTATAGATGCTATTAATAAATTATAGAGTACTCAAAGGCAGAAGCGGAAAGAAAAAGCGACATGTGAAGGTGAATGGGATGGACTCTGGGAGTTCTTAAAGTGGTCTCCCGCACCTAATCCTGGTCCGGATCTGCCCGCCCGTGGTTGTCATTTAATTAACTGCAGATGCTCCTGGGGACAGGAAATCAACTTTTGTCCAATTGGAAGTGAATGAACGAAGGGACGATGAACAACCCGAAGAAGTTTCACAGTTTAGGAAAAACAAATAGGAACGAATAGAGGGGACTCAGAGGCTTCCTCGCCCCGCCCCGGTTGCCCGGACAACCGCGCCGGGCGCCTGGCCGAGCCGCAGGCGCGCGCGCATGCGCGTCAGACCCAGCCACGGGCCCCTAGCTCCTGGCCAGGCTGTCCCCGCCCCCGTCCCCGCCGCCGGGAGCTTTGTGCAGCGCGAAAGTGGGGTCGCAGAGGCCCGGGAGGGAGAAGCTCGTCCGGGCGTCCCCTTGGTGCTGAGCGCCCTTCGGGGAGCTCTGGAAAAGACCCTGAAGCCTCAAAGCTGTGAGAGATTGGTCCAGTTCGGTGACCCCTCCCCAGCCTCAGTTTCCCCATTCGTAGAATGTGGGTTCACAACCCCTATCTCAGAAGCTGAAGATTTAGAAAATTGGGAGCAAGGCGGACTCCGTGGGGAGCGCTCGCGAGGCCTTTGTGGCGGGAGTGATGGGGTGAAGTGCTCTCCCCGAACAGCCCTAAGAGGTGGGTGTTGTCAGTCTCCGCATTTTACGGGGAAGGAAACTGAGGCCTAGAAAAGTGAAGGGGCCTGTCCAAGGGATTCAGCCAGTGCCTGGCAGGACTAGGAGGGGAAGATGCCCACCTTAGGGTCACCCCCATTGGAGAAACTGGGGGTGGGGTGAGCCTTTGTGGTTTGGCAGGGGTGGGGAGAAGGAGAGGGGAAGGGAGCAGCCCAGAATGCACTGGACACCATCTGGACCATAATCAGGATGGGGAAAGTGTTGAATTTAGGAGCCCAAAGATGCCAATCTTTGAAACAGTGCCTTTGCTGTCCAATTCTTCAACCCACTTGGTATCCCCCACCATGGTCAAGGCAGCCCACCCGATCTTCCAACCTGAGTTCCCATTCTGGGTTTTGTGCCTCTACTGCAGAGTTTCTCAACATCAGCACTAGTGGCATTTGGGGCCAGATCATTCTTTAAGGGGCAGGGGTGGGGCTGCCCTGTGCACTGTAAGCTCTTCATGTCTTGGAGTTTATCCAGCCTCTACTCACTAGATGCCATGGACGCTACAACCCTCAAGATGTCACAACCGACCAAAAGCATCCCCAGACGCTGCCAGATGGCCCCCAGGGGGCAAGAACCCAGTTGAGAACCACTGACCAGAGCCAAAAACTAAAAGCAGATATATTTGTTAGTTTTCACCAAATAGATTTTAAATCCCCTCACTCTTGTTCTGGGCTCCAAAGTGTATGCTATATTAATTCTCTCTAAATGATAGGCAGATTTGTAAAATAGCCAGATTTTCTGGAAACTAGTTGTCCAATTGGAGTTTATGAAACAATAGGTGATTGTCATGGACAGTTCCACTGAGTGGACCAAGCATTGGCCAAGACAGGAAACCTTGGGTCTGTTCTCGTTTCTGCCATTACAGGCCCTATAGCTTTGTCACTTAACCTCCTTGGACTCATTTTTTCCCCTCTGTCAGATGAAAATAGTGAGATGATTTCTAAGGATCTGGAAGTGCTCAGATTCTTTTTTCTTTCTCTCTCTCCCTTCCTTCCTTCCTTCCTTCCTTCCTTCCTTCCTTCCTTCCTTTCTTTCTTTATTTTATCTGTTAGAGGGACGCCTGGGTGGCTCAGTGGGTTAAGCTTCTGCCTTCGGCTCAGGTCATGATCTCAGGGTCTTGGTGCTTCCCCCTCTCTCTCTTCCTGCTTGTGATCTCTCTCTATCTCTCTGTCAAACAATTAAATTAAATCTTTAAAAAATAAATTTTATCTATTAGAGAAGAGCACGCGCAAGCTAGGGGGAGGGACAGAGAGATAAGCAGACTCCCTGCTGAGTGAGGAGCCTGACCCCAAGCTCAATCCCAGGACCCAAGATTATGACCTAAACTGAAATCAAGAGTCAGAGGCTTAACCCACAAAGCCACCCAGGCGCCCCTGAAAGTGCTCAGATTCTGACAAGATCTTCCCCTCCCCCCCACCTCTTGGAGTTATTAAGGTCACCCACCTCCCTCCCAGTGTCCTCTTCACCTCCAAATGTCTTTCGTTACTTCTCTCAGCCTCCAGACCTGGTCCCTCAGACACATCTTTCAGAGTCCATTTTTCCAGGCTCTTGTTACCACTCAGACGAATTCATTATTATTCCTGATTCTAACAAGTAAATTATGGTGGTGTTTAACACACTGGTGGCAGGGGCTTGCTTGTGGGAAATTGCGGTATTTAAGCACAAGACACCCTGGTGTTTCCATGAGGAAAAATAAAATGAAATTAAACACCGGCCTTGTAAAATGCTCCATGATGTGGTGCTAAATTATAGGAATGTCCCAAGCATCCACATAAATTATTGTGACCTAGCTAGGATTCATACAGAAAGCCATAGATCACCCCCCTAGTTAATTCTCTTCAGCACCCACCTACCTTTCTATGTACTCTGCAGTGGCCGGGTTGGGGTAATGGATCAGAAAATTCTACATCCAGGGGCGCCTGGATGGCTCAGTGGGTTAAGCCTCCGCCTTCGTCTCAGGTCATGATCTCAGGGTCCTGGGATCAAGCCCCACATCAGGCTCTCTGCTCGGTGGGGAGCCTGCTTCCCCCTCTGCCTGCCTCTCTGCCTACTTGTGATCTCTTCCTCTATGTCAAATAAATAAATAAAATCTTTAAAAAAAAAAAAAAAGATCCTACATCCTCTCGTCAAAGAACAGGAACTTGAAATAACAAATTGAGATCCTATTCCTAGAGAACGGTCCGCCCAGGACAATCCCACCTGAACCCACTAGATGTAAGCTCAAGAGAAAAAAAAAAAAAAGGATGATTTGCGTATCACTTCATCCCCACGGCTTAGAACAATGTTAAACACCTAGAAGCACCCAATAAATACTTGCGAATGAATGAAGGAACGAAGAGTACAGGTACTCTTGTTTGTTTGGGTAGGTAATGAATAAAGGCGATCTTAACATTTTTGCTTGGGGTTTGAGATTATGTTCTAGAAAGTATCAGTGGGGGAACCTGGGTGGCTCAGGCATTAAGCGGCTTCCTTCAGCTGGAGTCATGATCCCAGGGCTCCCTGCTCTTCGGGAAGCCTGCTTCTCCCTCTTCCACTGCCCCCTGCTTGTGTTCCTGCTCTCAATAGCTCTCTGTCAAATAAAGAAATGAAATCTTAAAAGGTAGGCAGGCAGGAAGGAAGGATCCGTGTACTAGACATTTCCCTCTCTTTTCGCCCCTTCCCGTCATTTCTCACCTTTTTCTGTTACCCTGACCAGTACTCATTTGACAAAGCATCTCCTGTTTCATTGGGTCCGCTGTGTGTGAGCAGCGCCTTTCTGGAGGGCTGTACTAACACGTGCTGTTGGTGGCCAGAGAAGGGATTATTACATGGGGCAGGGGGTGGGGGTGGAGGTGAGGACATTTCTGCGGTCCCCAAACCCGATTCCTACACCCCGCCCTCGCCATGTCGCACCTGGTCTTATCCCAGAAGTTTGTCCCGTATGCTTGCCGTTTGCTGTTTGGAAACATCACCTTAATACAGACAACGCCGAACAGGTGGACCCAAGGAAGAAATGTCCTTTGGAAACAGAAATTCACAAGCAAACTTCTTGCTGATGTTTTCTATCCCAAGGGGTCAGATCCTGTTTCTTAGCATCTTCCTGTATGTTTCTATTAGAATCCATCACAGAAGCAACAAAGGGCCACTTTGTTGGCTTTGACATTTTTCCTCTTAAAAAATGTCAATAGTATTCATTTCTTTTGGACAACGACTTTTTTTTTTTTTTTTTTTGGACAACGACTTCTTAAGAAGAACCATCTGTAGTAAAAATCTGTATTTGGGAGTGCCTGGGTGGCTCAGTGGGTTAGGGCCTCTGCCTTCTGCTCAGGTCATGACCTCAGGGTCCTGGGATTGAGCCCCGCACCGGGCTTTCTGCTCGACGGGGAGTATGCTTCCCCCTTTCTCTGCCTGCCTCTCTGCCTACTTATGATCTCTCTCTCTCTCTCTCTCTCTCCCTCTCTCCCCCCCTTTTGTCAAATAAATAAACAAAATCTTTAAAAAATAAAAATTAAGAATAAAAATAAAAATCTGTATTTGGCCCAAGGTAGGGGGACTCCAACCCTTTCCTATTTCAGTTACCTGAACACAACGGGCACCTGGATGGAGCCCCATATCAAGCCTAACTCCCACACATTTTCAAAAGATTTTAGTTTGTCCTAATCATGGTCTTAAAGGTGATATCCTGGATACAGTTCTTTTCTTTGGGGCCATTTCTCCTACAGACCAATGTTTACTATCATGAGTGGAAGCAGTGACTCAGCCTCAAGGTGTCCTCGATGCAGAAGACCAAAAGTCAAAAGTACTGGTTTTCTCATTTAAACTTCGATAAACATCAATTAATTCATACAATGTGAAGGGCGCCTGGGTGGCTCAGTCGGTTAAGTGTCTGCCTTCAGCTCAGGTCATGTCCTGGGGTCCTGGGATTGAGCCCCTCTCTGCTCAGTGGGGAGTCTGCTTCTCCCTATGACCCTCCCCCTGCTTGTGCACTCTCTCTCTCAGATAAATACACAATTTTTTTAAAGAATTTTTTTTTTTAGGGGCGCCTGGGTGGCTCAGTTGTTGGCGTCTGCCTTTGGCTCAGGTCATGATCCCAGAGTCCTGGGATCCAGCCCCGCATCAGGCTTCTTGCTCGGCAGGAAGCCTGCTTCTCCTGCTACCATTCCCTCTGCTTGTGTTCCCTCTCTCGCTGTGTTTCTCTCTGTCAAATAAATAAAATCTTCAAAAAAAAAAAAACCAACTTTTTTTTTTTTTAATTTACACAATGCGAAAGTCGGGGGGCAGGGAGCCTATCTGCTAAGCCAAAGACTTCTTTGAATCTAGAAGAAGGACCAGGCATCATGCTAAGTGCCTTCCCCATGTTATCCCATGAAACCTCTCCAACCAATTAAGGGTCATTATCTCCATCTTTGGCTAATGAAAGTGAGCCATATACTAGTTAACGACTTGTCCCAGGTCCCCAAACTGAGAAGTCCTCTGTGGCCCTTGACCTTAGAAATAGGACCTGTGTGTGCCAATAGCAGGGATAGGGGCTTCAGCTCTATGACAAGAACTTCCTGATGCTTAGAGCCGGCCTCCTCCTTAGTCATTCTGCCCTTGTCCCCAAAAACTGCACAATGATTCTGGAATGCCCTTTCCAGCCCACAGCGTTCTCTTTTCTTACTCAAAATGTTTTACAGGTACATTTGTAGGCATTCGTTGCATTCATTCCCTTGGGCAGAGCCAAGATATTCCTCTTTATGTCTGAGCAAACAGAGATGAGGTCCCAGAGTTAGAATTCAGGTCCCCTCCTGCCACTTTGCCCAGACTGGCTAATTACCCCCCTCTTCCTAAGTTGGTTCCCTTGGCCCCACAGGAACTGGCCTGAGTTTGACATCTTTATAGAACAGTCTCTTGGTATCTCGGGCTGATGTTTGGGTTTCATCACCTGCCTTGTGTGTGAGTGGTAAGAGAGGCTCCACGTGTCCCTTGACAGCCAAAGATTCTCATACTTGCCCTCCTCTAAATATTACAAGGCGGAATTTTATGGCTTTTCCAACACTATTTCTTCGTTCGGGTGCAGGACAAGGATTTAAGCAAAATCCAGATGTGGGGGTGCCTGGGTGGTTCAGTGAGTTAAGCGTCTGCCTTTGGCTCAGGTCATGATCTCAGGGTCCTGGGATGGAGCCCCATGTCGGGTTCCTTGCTCAGCAGGGAGCCTGCTTCTCCCTCTTCCTTCTGCTCCCCCTTCGTGTTTTCTCTCTCTCTGACAAATAAAAAAAAATAAAAGCATTAAAAAAAAAATCCAGATGTGCTAAGCAAGATTTCTGGGATCGAACGCAGCTTTGCAGCTCTGTCTTGTCCATCAGGATCTGTGAGCATTACTCTGCTCCGACCTTTCTCCTCTGCTTCATTCCTTTTCACCCAGCTCACGAGTCACTCTTCCTAGGGGTCTTGTCTCACGCCTATCCACTCCCAAACACTCCATTCTTCTTAAAGATTCTTCTGAGTTCTCATGGCCCTTAGGTTTAAGGCATACAACCCAAAGCAGCATAGCTCAGAGGTTAAAGGAACAAAATGTAGCATCAGCAGATGGAAATCAAATCCTCCAGCCCTCACTAGCTGTGTGACTTTGGGCCAATTACCTAACCCCTCTGGGCTTGTCCCCTCAACTGTAAAATGGGAAAGATAGAATATCCATTTCCTAGGAGCAGCATTACCCTAGATGATACATGTAAGTGAGTGGTGAGTGTGATGAACGATGCCTGTGGAGTTATGAGCACTTAATAGGCTGCACCATGATCACGTAAGAGCTGACTTGTGTGGGCTTTATAACAGGGCCTAGGGGCGCCTGGGTGGCTCAGTGGGTTAAGCCTCTGCCTTCAGCTCAGGTCATGAACTCAGGGTCCTGGGATCAAGCCCCACATTGGGCTCTCTGCTCAGCAGGGAGCCTGGTTCCCCCTCTCTCTCTGCCTGCCTCTCTGCCTACTTGTGATCTCTCTCTCTCTGTCAAATAAATAAATAAAATCTTAAAAAAAAAAAAAAAAAGAATAGGGCCTAGCAAGGAACAGTACAGTAGCAGCAGTAATAGTGTGGTCAGCAGTCCTCACACTGCCTTGATAAATTGCCATTTGAAATGTCTGCCTCATCAGAGGAAAGGGTGTATCGTTGGCTTTCTGAATCTCATACATCAGGCACCTAGTAAATGGCGGTTGAATGACCAAATGAGGCTGTTGAAAGACCAAATAAAGAAACAGATTCTGTTGGGCCCTCCAGGGCATGGAAGTAAACTCAAAAAGCCACTCCTCAGTGCAGAAGGCGCCTCCGGGCTGGTCTGAAGACTCCAAGGCAAAGGCCCATCCACTTCCTCTGTAAAGGGCAGGAGAGTAAATTTTTGAGGCCGTGTGGGTGCTCTCTATTGCAAGTATTCAACTCTGCACTTGTAATGGGAAAGCAGCCACAGACAATTGGGTAAATGAATGGGCATGGAGGTCTTCCAGTAACATTTTATTTAGGGGCGCTAACATTTTAACTTCGTAGTATTTTCACAAGTCACAAAAGGTAATTCTTATGATATATTTTTTTCCACAACCGTTTAAAATTGGAAAAATAAGGGCACTTGGGTGGCTCAGTCAGTTAAGCGTGAGGGACTCTTGATTTCAGGTTAGGTACTGATCTCAGGGTGGTGAGATCGAGCACCGCTTGGGGCTCTGTGCTCAGCAGCCTGCTTGTCCCTCTCCCTTCCCCCCACTTGTGCTCCCTCTCCCCCAAATAAATAAATTTAAAAAAATTAAAATGGAAAAATAATTCTTGGATCGCTAGCCGTCCAAAAGCACAGAGCAGGTTTGATTTCGCCTGCAGGAGGCAGTTTGCCACCCTCGCGATTCCGCTCGCCTAGCCACACTGCGCTCAAGGGCACGCGGGCCTCGCATTGGGCCAGGCAGAGTGGGCGTGGCCTGGGAAGCAACGTGACGCCCCACCGTTGGGAAGGGAAAGCCCGGATTGGTCCACTCTTTTGGCATTCAGCCAGTCAAATCAGAGCGGCGCTGCCGCTTAGCCCCGCCTCGCGCTAGCGTCCGCCTTACGCGGGGAGTGCGCCACGCCCCCTTGCGCGCCCTGCACTCACTTCCGGGCACTGGCACGGCGTGACGTCAGGAGGAGGGCAGGTAAGTACGCGCGGGCGGAGGGGCGGTCGGGCCTGGTGAGGCCCCGGGGTCTGGTCGTTGCTTCACCCGACCTCCGAGCCGCCCCATGGGTGACGAGCGCGCTGGGGGCCGCGGGGCTCTGCGGTTGTGGGCCTTTGTCCGGAGCCCGCTCCGGTCCCAGCCGCGACCCCCGACTGAAATCCCCGAGCCCCAGCCGCGACCTCAGCCCCAGCCCCGGGCCGTGTTATGCCTGAAGGGCCCTTGGGTTTTTTTATCTGAAAAATGGGACCAGTGAGCCCCCGCCGCACTGGGTTATGATGAAGATTTTGATGCTTGTACAACGGTTTGGCATGAGAAATAATCGAAGGTACCAACATTTAACTCTGCACCAGTCGCTGGACCAAGTACTTCAACTCACTGAGTTTTGAAAGCAACCTTATCAGGTTGACACTTCTGTAAACCGTCTTTATGGATGAGAGAACTGCGGCTGGGAGAGAAATGCTTTGCCAAAAGTCAAAACGCTAGCAAGTAGAATCAGGATCCAAGCCCAAGCACTATGCCCTAAGCCAGTGGGCTTTATGATTACCCCTGACACCAAGGACTAGAGATTTCTATGCATTCATCCTGTAGCCCCACCTTGCCACCCGCTGGGGTGGTAAAAGCCCTGTAAGAGCCCCAGCTCCTGAAATGGGGTACCCCGCAAACACTTCCCAGTGTCGCATTTCATTCACAGCAACCCCAGAAAGTTCTGTCACTATCATAGGCTCTTTACAGATGAGGAAATATAAGTTAAAAGACTCTCAGACACTGGCTAAAGTCACCCAGTTAGAATGCAGCAGGGAACTGTGCCCCAAAGGCCGAGTGGGCGTTTTTCTGTTTGGTTGACAAAAGCATTTATAGGTTGGAAGTAACCTTGGGAAAATCTGGTCCAGGGACACACTTTAGAGACCGAGGATCTGAGGTGAAGAGATGTTCAGAGTCATGGCGGAACAGTTTACATCTGGAACTTGGCACCCCAGTTTCGCCTCTGACCTTGGGCAAGTTACCTCACCCCCCACGTCCTCGTTGGCCAACTACAGATAATAGTAACATAATACAGAGGAAACAAGGCAGTGACGTCAGACTCGGTACAGCGCCTGACATGCAGTAACCGGTAGAGAGTGCACAGCTAAGTTGGCAGAAACAATTAGATACTTCCTGACTGAAACACAGGGAGCCAACTAACTACACCCACAGGCCCAAACCAGGCCACAGCCTGATTTTGTACAGCCTGCCAGCTAAGAATGGTTTTGACTTCATAAGTAGCTGGGAAAAATCAAAAGGAAGTATAATATTTTGTGACAGGTGACAACCATGTAAAATTCAGATTTCACTGTCCAAAAATAAAGTGTTGATGAAATGCAGCCAACACCCACTTACATATTGTCTACAGCCGCTTTCTAGCTGTGATGGCAGAGTTGAGTCATTGGGACAGAGGCAGTTGGGTCTGCACAGCCAGAAATATTTACTGTCTGGTCCTTGATAGAGAAAATTTGCCAATCTGCATTCTAGAATATGCGTCAGTCCCTTGTAGCGTCTCTCTTTGGTGTCAAGTAGAACTTTGTTTTATTTGACCTAAGAGTCTCTGCTGAAAATATACAGGAGGAGGGGGGGTTACCTGCCCCCAGCTTAAGGAGCCTTGCATCTGTCATGTGTCACCTGCACTAATTCTTAGGGAACTTCAATCAGTTGTGAGTGGTTCGCGCCATCAGCATTTATGGGGGGGGCGGGGCTAGGCACTCTCCAGGTGCTGGAGATACACCCAGTGTGACCTGGCAGAGGGGACAGACTGTAGACGTAAACTGACACAGGGCCATGTGATAGGAACCCCAGGGAAGAAGCGACTTTAGATCAGGTAGTCCAATGAGGCCTCCGCCAGAGATGCTGGAGCTGAGACCTGTGACAGAGAAGAGACAGCCGGTGGAAGAGCATTCAAGGCAGTTGGCCTGCACCTGCTGAGCCTTTGAAGCAGCCAGGGAGCCCATGTGACTGGAACAGTGGGAGGGAGAGGGGTAAGAGGCACGCTTGGAGAGGCAGGCAGGGGTCCCAGAGGCTACGGGAAGGGGTTGGACTTGATTCTCAAACCGACGGCAATCACTGGAGGGGTTTAAGCAGGAGAACGATATTTCAAATTTACATTTTAAGATCTTCCTGGCCCCTGTGGGGAAAACAGACTGTGCCAATCAAGGGCAGAGCCAGGAGACAAGTGGGGAGGCAGCTGCGCAGGTCCAGGTACGCGACGATGGGGGCTGCGGGAGGATGAGAAGTGTCAGGTGTGAAATATATGTTGGATGGAAAGTGAACAGGACACCGTCTTCCTAAACAGACAAGCACCGCTCTTTGGAGGATCATCTGCGCCGCTGCCACCGCACACAGCCCACGGCATCTTTGCCAGGAAGCCGTGGCCCCTCCACCAGGCTCCCCGGGAGGGCAGCACTGGGTAGGGGGTTGACCCTGCACAGTCCGTGTCTTGTCATCTTTTCAAATCGGCCGTGCAGAGGGTGAGGACCGGTAGGCAGCTACCAAGATGGTGAGTGGACAGCCTTGTGCTTGTTGGGTTTCTCTTCTGGTCTTTGTCAGGCCCCCAAAGTAGCCCTTTCCCTCCCCATCCCCAGGCTGTCAGGTGATATTTCCAAACTCCAGATCCTGATCTTTTTGGTACAGTGATTCTCAAACTTTGCCACGCCGTAAAATCACCCAGGCAGTTTTTTTTTCTTTTCTTTTCTTTTGTTCTTTAAGGAGGTGAAATTCATTAACCGTTGCAGAGTGTACGATTTAGTGGCGTTTAATATTTTCATGGTGTGGCACAGCCACCACCTTTATCTAGTTCCAAAGCACTTCCATCTCCCCAAAAAGGAAATCCTGTCCCCATGAGCAGTCACTCCCCAGCCCGCCTCCCCCAGCCCCTGGCAGCCACCAACCTTCTCCCTGTCTGCGTGGACTCATCTGTTTGGGACAGTCCATGTAAGTGGAATCACACAGTGTGTGGCTTCTTCCACTGAACACAGTGTTTTTGAGTTCCTCCACATCGTAGCAGGAATCAGAACTTCATTCCGTGTTACCGCTGAGTAACGTTCCCCCGCCTGGATGGGCCACATTCTGTGTATCCATCCGTTCATCCAGCGATGAACGTTTGAGTTGTTTCCACCATTCGGCTGTTGTGATTAGTGCAGCCGGGAGCTTGTGTGCCCACGGATTTGCCCACACACGTGTCTTGCAGGATGCTTTTTTAAAAGCCCGGTGGCCGGGTGCCACACGTCCAAGCAGCCCCCATCAGGAGAACTTCTGGGGCTGGGGGCCAGGCATCAGGATTGTAGAAACTCCTCAGGGGGATGTGACGTCCAGCCCGGTTTGAGACCCAGTCCTTTGGTGGCTGATGAGGTCAGTTTATTGGGTGGCCACCAGCATTGGAAAAGCAAGACCCTCGCAGCTGGAGGGAGCGTCCTTTCTCGAACCCTGCCCTGGGCTTCGCTGTGTTACGTGCGTGTGCACAGTGGCCGTGTTAGATGAGTCTGGCTGTCAGTCATGGCCCCGAAAACACTGAACACCCTTGCTTCGGGAGAGTCAGATTCTCATGGAATTTTCCACAGTGACAGCGGTGGTTCGCCAGTCCCCAAGTCACGGTCTCCACTGAGCCCCTCAGAGCCCAGTGCTTCTCCGGGATGTCCCTTGCTCTCCGTCCTCCAGCCCCGGCCCCTTTTGGCCGCACAATGAAGTCCCCTCCAGGACACCGTCTCTGAGTCACGTCTCTCTTCTGCTTCCCAGGGCGAGAGGAAAGGTGTGAACAAGTACTACCCTCCGGACTTCAATCCTGAAAAGGTAAGGGCAGGTTCTCTTCACCCCCGTCCACGCTAGCAACGACGCTGCATAGAGCAGGGGCCGCATGGCGTGTCACCCGCTCCTGGAACTAGAGCCGCAGCTGCGGAACGTGGGTGACCTCTGAGGGCTCGCTGCCGTGCGCGTGTCAACCTGGGGCTCAGGGCAGCCTTCGTTCCCGGTAGTAAATGTGGCCTTTTACGCCGGGCCCAGCTGGGCGTGTTTCCAGCGAGGGGCAGGAGGAGGCCTGGCACCCGCACTCCGTGTCAGACCCCCTTGCTCTCCCAGCCCCCGCTCCTCTGGCTTCCTCTTTGTTCCCTCAGCTTGGAACCTCTTCTTCTGTCCACAGGCTCCCTCCCTTCTTTCAGGTCTCTCCCCACAGGGGGCCTCCCTGACCACCATCTCGTTCTCTGCCGTGGCACCTACTGCTTTATTTCTCTTTATTTCTACAACTCCCCGATGCGCTACCCGTTCCTTTGGATATTGCCCCATCTGCCTGAGGGCAGAGACCTCCATCCCTCCCGTTCACAACTGTGCTCCCACCGTTGTAGGCACTCCCTAAGGGCCTGGGAATGAATTGTCCCAGCTACGTGATCCCGGGCACGGGCCTGGCCGCCTCACTGTGCCACAGTTTCCCCATATGTCCAAAGGAGGAAATCAGAAAATGGCCCCACGTTACGGGATCCTTGAGGAGTTAAAACAAGATGACGTGGGCCCCTGGCTGGCTCAGTTGGTAGAGCTGTGACTCTTGACCTCAGAGTTGTGAGTCTGCGCCCCATATTGGGCGTAGAGATGACTTAAAAAAAATAAAATTTCAGTGCTCGCTTCGGCAGCACATATACCAAAAAAATTAAATCTTAAAGTAACCTTTAAAAAAAAAAAAACACACAAGATGAGGCACGGGAAGTG
>CM053603.1:6644594-6661526 GCA_028646535.1 Procyon lotor
AGTCACGTGAGCCTCGGGTCCTGCGGATTTGCTCTGCGCGTGCGCCTCCTGGGGGCGGGGCGTCAGCCCCCTCCCACCTCGCGTTCCTGGCGTGTCCCGCGTGCGCTGGTGGCCCCGAGTGCTTCCTGAGCGCTGGTGAACGGGGCTGTGACACCATGTCCCTGGAGGCGATCCGCTACTCTCGGGGCTCGCTAGAGATCCTCGACCAGCTGCTCCTGCCCCAGCACAGCCGCTACGAGGCGGTGGGCTCCGTGCGCCAGGCCTGGGAGGCCATCCGCGCCATGAAGGTGGGGCCACGCGGCGGAGCGACGGGCCGGGGTGGGAGTGGGTACCCCCGCCTGACGCCAGGATCCCCCGTGCAGGTGCGCGGCGCCCCGGCTATCGCGCTCGTGGGCTGCCTCAGCCTCGCCGTGGAGCTGCAGGCGGGCGCGGGAGGACCGGGACTCGCCGGGCTGGTGGCTTTCGTGCGCGACGCGCTGAGCTTCCTGGTCACCGCCCGGCCCACCGCAGTCAACATGGCCCGCGCTGCCCGCCACCTGGTCGAGACCGCAGCCCTGGAGGCTGAACGCGAGGGCGCTACGGAGGAGGCGGTCCGGGAGAGGTAGGGGAACTTTGTGCCAGGCGCTGCTCTGCGTAAAGGCTATTAACTCATTTCTTCGAGACCGACCCATATTACTTACAGGGAAACTGAGGCACAGCAAATCAGTCCAAGGCCACACAAGCAGGGCTAAGAGTCAGTCCCCCAGTGGCTGGGTCCCAAGGTCCTTGCACTCAATCCCTTGACCCTGCCTCCCCAGAACACACCCAGCCCCCTCTGCCTTAGGTCCTTTGCAGAGCCACTGAATTCTCCTGGTTTCTGCTTTTGAGGAACTTTGTTTCCTGTTCTGATCCCCTCCCTGCCCTTTTGTTTTTCCACTCTCCTCTGTTGCAGCTATGGGGTTACCTTCCGTGTTCCGTGACCCCACCAAGCTTACTCCTGTCTCAGGGCCTTTGCACGTGCTATCTCTGCAGGCCGGCTATCCACAGAGCTAAGTCTCCATCAGATTTCAGATTACTGCCTTCCCTACCCCCTCATGTAACACAGCTTATCTCTCAGGCTCTGTCCCCTTTCTGCTGCCTTCTCCTTCACTTCATTAACTGCTCACTGCCTGCGTCCCCCACCCTACTGTGAGCTCCACGGGGGCAGAGATTGTTGTCCTGTTCATTGCCGTGCTCTCCCACACACACGAGGTAAATGTGCTGTGTGGTGGGCAAATGGTGTGACAGGTGACAATGGCAGACAAGTGTAGGCCCCACAGCCTGGAGAGGCTTTGAGCAGGAGGGCTCCCACACAGTAGCATTGGCCAGGGTGGAGGGGCTAGCCTGGGCCCCAAGGCCTGGTGGCTGGTGCTGAGAACCCCTTGTCGGCCCCAGAGTGATCCGCTGTGCCGAGGACATGCTGGAGAAAGACCTCAAAGACAATCGGAGCATCGGGGACCTAGGAGCCCGCCACCTCCTGGAGCGGGCAGCTCCTGGGGGCGGCAAGGTGACTGTGCTGACCCACTGTAACACTGGTGCGCTGGCCACTGCCGGCTATGGCACAGCTCTGGGTGAGTGGGCATCCATGGGAATGGGGAAGGGCCCTTTTTGGATGCTAGAGAAAGAAATCCTAACCACTTTACCCAGCAAAAAGATGTAAATTTACTCTTGTATACAAGTGCTTCGGGTGTTAGCTTCAGGTATGGCTGGATCCAGGGGTCAAATAGTGGCATCAGGATCCATCTGTCCCTGTTCCTAAATTCTGCCCTTCAGGGCGGCATCATTCTCGTACTCCACAGGTCAGCAGGAAGGCTGCTAGGGTTCAGATCAGGAAGAGCCAAGGTTCTCTCTGCTGACAGTGTCGGAAAAGGCTCCTCGTATCTTGGGGGCTTTCATGGGGTCACTTGCCTTTCCAGGATCAATCAGCCAGTGGGTCCAGCCCAAGCCGGGTGCCTAGAGAATGGACAGGATGCGAGGGCTGAGAAGGAGGGGCCCCCCCAAAATAAAGATTGGGATAGCCCTGCTTTTGTGCGTGGGGACTGAAGCCTTGATGGCAAGACACCGATTTATTCACTCAATAAACATCAATTAAGAACCAGGGTGCCCGACAATTTCTGCATACATGCATCCCTCTATTCACTCAGCACTTACTAAGCACCTGCTGTGTGCCAGGCACAGTTCCGGGCACCGGGGACCCACCAGTGGACACAGTAGACAAAATCTCTGCCCCGAGGAATAGGAAAGTAGGAAAAACAAACACAACCAATCAATAAATGCGTGTGCTGTGTTCAAAGGCGATAAGTACTAAAGAGAAAGAGCCGGGAAGGGGTCAGAGGTGTGGGATTTGCTATGGGAGAGCGAGAGATCAGGGAAGGCCTCACCAAAAAGATGTTCTCTGAGCACCCACATACTTGGCCGAGGGAACAGTTCCCACAAGGGCCTGTGTCTGGTGAGGCTTTGGCGAGCCGAGCCGATATTTTATTTACTTACTCTGAAAGAGAGACAGCAGGGAGGCAGAGGGAGAGAGAGAGAATCCCAAGCAGGCTCCATGCTCGGCATGGCGACCCACACAGGGCTCGATCCCATGACCCTGAGATCACAACCTAATCCGAAATCAAGGGTCAGACTACAGGCGCCCCTGTGCTGTGCCTCTAAACAACAAGCCACCCTGCGCTTGTGTCGCTTTCCATTTCATCCCAACGTCCTCGTGGGCTGGGCCCCACAGGTGTAATCCGCTCACTGCACGCCCTGGGCCGTCTGGATCGTGCCTTCTGCACAGAGACCCGGCCCTACAACCAGGGCGCCCGGCTGACCGCCTTTGAGCTGGTGTACGAGCAGATCCCCGCCACCCTCATCGCCGACAGCATGGCGGCAGCTGCCATGGCCCACCGGGGCGTGTCAGGTCAGCAGGTGCTGTGCCGGTGGGCGGGGCTCTGGGCATCCGGGGCCAGGTCATGACCCCCAGCATCTTGCTCCCCAGCTGTCGTCGTGGGAGCCGACCGCGTGGTTGCCAATGGTGACACGGCCAACAAGGTGGGCACCTACCAGCTAGCCATCGCTGCCAAGCACCATGGCATCCCCTTCTACGTGGCTGCCCCCAGCTCCTCGTGTGACCTCCATCTGGAGACGGGCAAGGAGATCGTCATCGAGGAGCGCCCAGGGCAGGAGCTGACCGATGTCAACGGGGTCAGGATTGCAGCCCCCGGTAAGCTGTCCCCTTAGAGGGGGTCACCACAGCGCCTAGGCACCTCCCTTTAGGCACCATGGCCCCTTCACGGGGGCCAGTGGATCTAGGGTAGAACCAGCCTTCTGGGTCATAAGCAGCTCCTTCCAGCCATTTCTTAGAACAGAGGCATCTTGAAGGTCAGATTCAAGGTCAGAGTGTACAACTAATGAGTTAGGAGACTTAGGGCAAGTTGTGCTGCTGTTGTCCTTTGGGTTTCCTCCCTTGAAGAAGTAAGACCACTGCCTCGCCTAGTGCCTGCAGAGAGACACTGATGTACTCGACTTGCCCCTGCCGCCCGGCTGCCATGCCCAAGATGCCGGCTTCTGTCATCCCTGAGAGCCTCAGTGTTCACATCTCTAGGATGAGCTCTTACCACCACCCAGTTCACAGAGCCCAGGGCAGTCAGTGAATTCACCCACGTGATGTGGAGGACAGTGCCAGACCCTTGCTCAGCACTCATTAGATAGTAACAATTATGATTGAAAATCTTTTGTAAAAAGGACCAGTTAAGATCCCTAAGCACTAAAAAAAAAAAAAAAAAAAAAAAAGATCCCTAAGCACTGAAAAATACTATGGGGCCGCCACCCCCAGAGTTCCAAGTGTGGAGCCAGCGTAAAAATCACACTATACAACTAAGCGGAGGGAAATCCTAACATTCTCTTGTTTTGTGCTCCCAATTCCTTGTAGCGTTTTAAAAATAGACATTAATTCTCTAAATTATTTTCCTTCGTTTTGCTTTTGGTGCCCCTACTTTCCTGGAGGCCTATGAGCACTGGTCAAAATCACTGTGAGCAGAAAAAACAGGCCACCAGTTTGCAGCCTCTTGTGTAAAAGATTGTTACTCATTGAGCAAATATTTCTGAGTACCTGGCCGATGCTCGGTGCTGTGCTAGGGCGCTGGGGATACGGGAGTGAACAAGACAGAGATGCCCCTGCACTCGCAGAGCTGACAATCCAGTGGGGGAGACAGACGACAAACAAGATAAATAACAAAACCACGGTGTGTGTTAGAAGTGGATGCGAGCGCAGGGCAAAGGAACAAGGCGAGGATGGGTATGGGAAGTGTCCCTGCGGGGAGATTTAAAACAGTGGAGAAGTCCTCACTGGGAAGGGGATGTTTGAGCAAAGACCTGAAGGAAATGAAACCGTGAGTCACGTGCCTACTGGAGGCAGAGGGGACTGCCTGTGCAAAGGCCCTGAGGTGGCCCTTAGAGCCTCTTACAGAGACCCTTGGAGCCGGCAAAAGTGGGGTAGATGTCTCTAAGCCTTCTTGGACCGTGACAGCCCAGGAATGGCGGGGATCGGGGTCTAAACTGTAGTGGGGGCTAAAGCCCCATGTAATGCCTTCATGCACTTAGTGAGCAGTCCCAGATTCTCAAGGATTCTCCAACTCCTGAACCGCTGTGGGGGAGACAGGTGACAAGAGCTTGAGAACTTTTCACAGAGCCGTATACCTGCCTTCTTGCCTCCCCTTTCTATCCTGCAGGCATTGGGGTTTGGAATCCTGCCTTCGATGTCACCCCCCACGAGCTCATCACCGGCGGCATCATCACGGAGCTGGGGGTCTTTGCTCCTGAGGAGCTCCGGGCAGCCCTAAGCACCACCATCTCCTGAGGGTAGGGACCCTAGATGGGCCCCAGAAGTGACCAACCTCAGTATCCACACCCTGCCCCCATTCCCTTAGGTTTTATAATAAACTAATTGAATGGCTTGCCCCCACACTGACCTTCCTCCTAGAGCAGGGAGAGCACAGAGGGCCTTTGCATGGCTCTTAAGAGCCCTGTAACTGGAGCCAGCAAGACTCACATGCTCCACTGATTGAGGCAGCTAGACACCCCTAAAATTTTATTTTATTATTTTTCAAAGATTTTATTTTTGGGGGGCACCTGGGTGGTTCAGTGGGTTAAAGCCTCTGCCTTCAGCTCGGGTCATGATCCCAGGGTCCTGGGATCAGGCCCTGCATCAGGCTCCCTGCTCAGCAGGGAGCCTGCTTCCCCCCTCTCTCTGCCTGCCTCTCTGCCTACTTGTGATTTCTCTCCATCAAATAAATAAATAAAATCTTTAAAAAAAAAAAGATTATATTTATTTATTTGATGGAGAGATACACAGGAGAGAGGGAACAAGCAGATGAAGTGGGAGAGGGAGAAGCAGGCTACCCGCGGAGCAAGGAACCCAACGTGAGGCTCCATCCCAGGACACTGGGATCGTGACCTGAGCCACAGACAGACGCTCAACCTACTCAGCCACCCAGGCGCCCCTAAAATTTTATTTTTAAATGTTGAGAGTTCTGTATGGATTACTGGATTTTAGGCACCCTTAAAGTTTGCACTAGTGAATGGCTCAGTCACCTCACCCTAGTCCTAGACTAAATTTTATGTACGAAGGACATAAAACCAAGCTCTCAGTAAATGTTATCTTACTATTATAACCTTGCCATGCGAGTTTTTGCGGTTTGCGTTACCGGCTACTGTGGGTACTTGTCTCTTTAATGCTTTGCCACGTTGTATCCCGTGAGCCTTTGCGCCCTGCGGCCCCACTGTATCCCATCGTGCCCTGCGCCTTCCGGCTGCCACTGCTTACAGCCCCGCCTCTTCCGGCGCATGCCAAATCATGGCGCAGGGACAGCGCAAGTTCCAGGCGCGGAAGCCGGGGAAGAGCAAAGCAGCGGCAGCGGCCTCAGAGCGGAACCGGGGCCCGAGGAAGGGAGGTGAGGAGCTGTTAGGGGCGTCGGGGGTGAGGAAGGCCTGGGGCTCTCCGGCCTCACGCGACTGCATCTCTTCCCAGGTCGTGTGATAGCCCCCAAGAAGACGCGCATCGTGCAGCAGCAAAAGCTCAAGAAGGTGAGTGGGGGCGCGCGAGGGGCGAGGGAAGGAGCCTGGAGGCCGGTGAGGGGCGGAGGATGGTACCTGCACCGGTGGAGGAGCCTGGAGAACTCAGCTGAGTCTCCGTTTCGACCTCTGTGTCATGGGTACCGGAACATCACATATCACACTCGGCGGGCCTCGGAGGAACAAGGCCTGACGCGCAGAAAGCAGGCTAAACGCATGTTAGCTGCTCTCGCTGTTATCGTTGTTTAATAGAAGTCGGGATGGGAGGTGACGTGGGAAAGTCGAAACCCCAGTTTTGCAGAAAGGTAATGCTGCGTGCGGTCGCAGCTCCGTCAGCAGCTAGTATTTCTTTTTCTTTTTCTTTTTTTTTTTTTTTCTTTTAAGATTTTATTTATTTGACGGAGAGACAGCGAGGGAGGGAACACAAGCAGAGGGAGTGGGAGAGGGAAAAGCAGGCCTCCCGCCGAGCAGGGAGCCCGATGCGGGTCTCGATCCCCGGATTCCGGGATCGTGACTCGGGTGGAAGGCAGACGCCCATCGACTGGGCCACCCAGGCGCCCCCACAGCTAGTATTTCGTCACCCTGAGTCTCTTAACCTGTAAAATGGTCATAGTAATAGCACCTTTCTCCCAGAGTTGTAAGGATTTAATGCCTTGGGGCACTTGTAAAGTGCCGAGAACAGCACAGGACACAAGTGAACGTTAGCTGCGTTGGTTGTCATTTTTGTGGTTGTGTTTAAATGCAGCTTCTTTATATAGGTGGGTAGGGTTGAGTTTATAAAGAAGTTTGAAGGGGCGCCTGGGTGGCTCAGTCGTTAAGCGGCTGCCTTCGGCTCAGGTCATGATCCCAGAATCCTGGGATCGAGCCCCGCATCGGGCTCTCTGCGGGCAGGGAGCCTGCTTCTCCCTCTACCATTCCCTCTGCTTGTGTTCCCTCTCTCGCTGTGTTTCTCTCTATCAAATAAATAAAATCTTTAAAAAAAAAAAAGAAGTTTGAAGAAATCTTAAACTGGTTTTACTGGAGTCAGATTTGAGTTCAGATTGTACTCCACGCTAATGTGTGATCTTGAGCAAATTCTTTAGTTTCCCCCAGAGCTTGGATTTTCTGAGACCTGGGTACCCAGCGGTCTGCTTACCTCCATCTGGCCGCAGGAGGCGGGCTCATGGGCATCTCAAACTCAGCATATCCAAAAGCAAGCTCCTGATCCTCACTCTCCTTCCCCAACTTGACCCTGCCACAGTCTTGATTCAGGAAGGCTCTGTCTTTCCAGATCATCCAGAATTCCCTCCTTCTCTCACCTCTGGGTCTAATCTCATCTTTTTTGCTTTTGGTATTAATCAACCTAAAATCCACCCATTTCCCTCCTGCGTTGTCCCTTCATGGTCCCATCCCATCAACTACCACCTGGACCACCATAGTGACATCCTCCCTAAACCCCTGCCCCCTCCCACAGCAGCCAGAGGGCGCCAGTGAGCACGCAAGTCTGGTCCTCTGCTCAGAGCCTTCAGCGTCTCCCACCCCACTTCAAGAAAAGCCCAGATCCTCTCCATGGCCCGCAAGGTCCAGCATAATCTGCCCTTGTCACCTCCCTGCCCTCCCCCCACTGTTCTCCTTGCTCACTGGTCCCTTAACTCTTCTTATCCCCCCTCAGCACTTTGGCACTAGCTGTTTCTTCTCCCAGAAATCCACACGGCTCCCTTTCTCAGTCTAGTCCAACTGCAGGCAGGGCTTCTGAGCAGTTGTCCCCAATAACACGTGCCCCTCGCTCATTATCCTGTGTTCTTTCCTGGTTAGCAGCGCTTGCCTCCACTTTAACCTAGCAAATCATGGGCATTTATGTCATCTACATACACACGCCGAGTGCCAGCTCCCAGAGGGCAGAGGTTTTTCTGTCTTATTTGTTTGCTCCTGTGTCCCCTGCACCCAGTAATGCGACAGTCAGGGTGGTCATAGTCGTTGGAACTCATAGGCGCAAGACAGGGCGGTTTGGGAAATACGATTAAACTACCACTTTTGGACCCAACCCCCTGTGCCTTTGCCTGCTCACATCTCTGTGTCAGAGCTCCAGCTCCACCATCTGCCAGGCGGAGATGACGTGGGCTGGGGGCGGGGAGTGGGGACTGCTGCGTGGAAGGGGAGACGGAAGGCTCTGGGCATGCGGGGTTCCAGTCTCCTGTCTCACCTATTTGGGGAAGCCTGGGCAAGTGCCTCCTCACTACGGCAGGAACCTGTTTCTTCGTCTGTAAAATGGGGCCGAGCAGAGGTTTAGAAGCTGAGGTCCAGAGACGAGAACAGGATTTTTGTTGTGTGTAACACCCCAAAGAGTGCAGGGCAGAAGCAGGACTTAAACCCCAGACCCTCAGGTGCCGTTTCAGGGGGGAGTTGCTCACCCAGCCCTCTGTGCGATCTCAGCAGAGAGAGAGCGACAGGTCAGGCGCTCCCGTCTCTCCACCTCAGGTCCCAGTCTCACTGCCCTGTGGTTGCCCCCCTCAGGACCTGGAGGTCGGGATCCGGAAGAAGATCGAACACGACGTGGTAATGAAAGCCAGCAGCAGCCTGCCCAAGAGGCTGGCGCTGGTGAAGGTCCCTGCCAAGAAGGAGGCAGCCTCTTCCTCCTCCACCGAGACACCTTCCTAAGGACACCAGCCCATTGGAGGCCATCGCCACAGCCTCTGTGCGCAGCCCTATGCAGGTGACCCCACAAGCGGCACCTCAAGGAGGAGCCAGGCTCCCCGGAGCCTTGGGTTGCATGTACCTCGAATTTCATTGGGGGCCTCGCCCGTGAGCAGGTGATCAGCCGATCTGGAGTGCACTGGTCAGCTTCCCAGGATGCCAAGGACTCCAGAAGGGAAGGAAATGTTCACCAACTTCCTGTGTCCCTCTCCTCCGGTCTGATCTACACTGGTATAACCCAGAGCAATAAACCTGACTGATTCCTTCTGTGTTCCCATGCTCCTGGGAGTGGGCCAGCGCTGGGCTGGGGGCCAGGTGCCCCAGTTAGGTTAGTCCCATTCGTTCCCACCAGAGACCAGCCATGTGCGTGCCCAGGGAGGGACCCATGGGCTTTTGCACCTTCGCCCCTCCCGCCGACCTCCTCACTTGCCTGCACACCATCCGCAGGCGTGCCCAGGTCGGCACCTCTGCCCGAGATGAGCCAGGCATCTTAGGGAACCACTCTCCCACCTGTAGGACAGATGCTGGCGCCACTGGGTAGGGTCTCAGTGCCAGTCCAACCAGAATGCACTTGGGAACTGCTCGGGGCCGCCTTGATCTTGAAAGCCCTAACAGCTTGTATTCATGTAGTACCACCAGTGGTCCAGGCGCTGTTGGTTTTCCACGCCCCCTCAGCCCTTGTGATGCCCCGGTTAGGGCGCATCATCGACAGTACAGAGCAGGGCTTTGCACAGCCACTAGCGGGTTCCCCGCTCCCCGCCGTCCAGCCACTGTCTCTTCCAGACCAGACACTTTCCTGCTCCTCCTGGGCTCCTCCATCATTCCCTGGTGGTGGTCTGCCGGATGGGAACGTGCCTGTGATCAGCCAGGAGGCTGACAGCCTTCCTGCCCTTCCCCTGCTGGGGTGTGGGGAGTGGAACTACGCCACAGTCGGGGTGACGCCGAGCTGCTATCTTGGGGGAGATGGCGGCGCCTGGGAGTGACGGGCCCCCCAGCCAACGAACCCACCGCAGACGGCTTTTCTGGGTCCCACACAGTGGTGGTCAAAAATTTCTGAACTACCAACATTTTTCTGCAAGGTAGGGGACAGCCGCTGTGGAAAGCAGTTGGGTGGCTCCTCTGTACGTTCAGCCTAGAGTTACCGCCTGCCGCAGCCCGTCCACCCCGAGGCCCATGCCCGGAAGGGTTGAGAACGGCCAATAGCTCGTGAGTGTTCACAGCAGTGCTAGTCACGGTCACCTAAAGCCAGAAACAACCCGGGGGCGGGGAGCATGCATAGCTGCACGAGGACAGTGCTTCCGCCACACAGAGGTGTGAAGCGCCCACACACTACAACACGGATGCCCCCCCGAAATGTTGAAAGAAGTCGGCCACAAAAGGCCTTTGGCTGTAGGATACCATTGATGTGCAACGTCCAAAACAGCAAATCCACAGAGAGCAGACCCTGATTGGGGGGTCCGTGGTTGACGGGATTGATGATAGATGCTGGGGTCACCTTTTTTTAAATATTTTATTTATTTATTTGACCGAGACAGGGAATAAGGGAACACAAGCAGGGGGAGAGGGTGAAGCAGGCTCCCCGCTGGGGCTCGATCCCAGGACTCTGGGATCACAACCGGAGTCAGGCAGGTACTTAACGACTGAGCCACCCAGGCGCCCCTGGGGTCATCTTTTGGAGTAAGAGTTTTGGAACTAGACAGGCATAGTGGTTGTAAAACCGTGTAAATACTGAATGCCACTGAACTGTACGCTTTTTTTTTTTAAGATTTATTTTAGCACGGGGGTGGGGCAGAGGGAGAGAATCCCAAGCAAACCCCCACCAAGCTTGGAGCCCCGCCTGGGGCTCAAGTCCAGGACCCTGAGATCATGACTTAAGCTGAAATCAAGAGTCAGAAGCTGAACCCACTGAGCCACCCAGGCGCTCCTGAGCTGTATGCTTTTAAATGATGGGTTTTATACATAAAGTGGGCAATTTCACACACAAAAAATACGGATTTGCATTTTGGAATATGAGAAGCTCTGGCAGCAGCACCCACATTGATGGAAAGACTGGCTTGGGGTTTCCCCAGGCCCAACGCTCAGGTTGCGGGCGGGCGGGCGGGCGTGGGGGAAGGGGAGCCCGAGGACTGGAGGGGAGGGCTGCGTTCAGGGGTGTGACCCACACAACCACACGCCCTTCCTTGAGCCCCAGTCAGGGAGCCCCAACACCCGTGCCATCTGCCCACAGCACAGCGGTGCCCCCTAACCAGGCAGCGAGTGGCTTCTGCCTTTTGAGATGGAGCGCCCCCCCCCCCCCACTGGGCATCGATTGTCCACCTGCTCCGTGCCAACCTCGGCGAGGGAGAGCTGAGAACCGGCATCCTAGTGGGGAAAACAAAACCGGGAAAGCCCGCCAAGGCTCCCCCTGCAAACCCCCACCTCCTCTCTGTCCTGCCTCCCGCTGTGGTTCCCTCCCCCTCCCGGATGTCCCCTCAGACCGCGTTCCTCTGCCCTCCCGCACCTCCACCCCCAGCAGTGGTCACTCCACACAGCTCTGGGCTTTTCTCCCGTGTCTTTGTTCTCCGCCGTGTTTCCAACACCTAGGACAGTGCAGGAGGTGCTTAATGAACGTGTTCGTTGAATGAAGGAAGGGAATTGAATTATTTCCCTTTTTTGCAAGGAAAATTTTGCATTTCAATGAACCAGTTCGATTATTCAGTGCACCATCTCTATACAACCCGCCCTTCCGGGTATCTGATTCATAGCATTGTCTTTGAACTCTCAGCTCTGTAAATTGTAAGCAACTGATAGCAATAGAAAACCATTTATCTGTAGACATGCAAATTCCATCCCGGCCAGTGGAGATTTCACTGACAACCCTCCTCCACTATAGAAAAAACAATTCGCCCCCATCTGCACGTTTATTTGCGCAAATAGTCTGATAATGTGAAAGTGCCTGTCCTCCAGACTCTTTGAGCCTCAGATAACATCCGCCTGGTTCCCACGTGAGTTCAATAAAAATGTTAAACCGTAAAAAAAAAAAGTTAAACCGTGTCCGTCTTTACGTGTCTGTGAGAATCATGATTATTTCTGGAAATTATTTGTTAACCTTTATCAAATCTCAGAAGAGCGAGGACTGGGACACGGTGGGCTCCCAAGTGCCTTCTGGTGCCTCCCCGAGCCACCAGGAGGCACCTGGAACCTAGGCCAACCCCACCGAAGCTGGTGGCGCCCAGGCGGGCCAGGGACTCCTGTAAACCCGCTCCCTTTGTCCCTCCGACGCCAGCCCTTTTGAGGAGGACCCCAGGGGCGAGGCAAGGCATTCAGGCGCAACAGGTATGAGGTCTGGAATGTCGACCCACTTGTTCCCCCTTCTCCCCACCCCCTCGGCCTCCCCAAATAGCCTCCCTGCCCTGCATGACTTTTCCTCCATGCCTGTTCCTTCCACCTGTCCACCAAAGCCCACCACGCGTGCCGAAACCGAGAGGCCCAGACTCTGGAAAATACCTATACCTTCGGTTCAGTGCCAGCTTTGGCCCCTTCCTGGCTGTGTGATCTTCCGTGAGCCCTGTCGCCTCTCTGAGCCTCTGTTTGCCCATCTATTAAATGGGGGTCCTAACACCCCTCTCTCAATGTAGAGAATTCTGGAGTCTGAAGGCTGTGAGAGCTGCCTCGGTCCTAAGAGTGGAGAGCAAAACTAGCCACTGGCCAGAGAAGTCACTAGATGGGGCTTTCAGACACATGTCAGCCTTTCCGCTCCTACTTCCGCCCTCCCCCTCTGCCTGAACGCCCACTTCTCCCGGCGAGGCCATGACGCTTAGCCCATGAACCTGTGTTGCAAAAGGGAAGAAAAGAAACGAAAGGAGTAAATCTTGCCAGTTGGGCAGGCCAGAGGGGCTGCATCAGAACCAGGAAGCGAAACTGCCCCGGCTGGTTTCCTGCCTGAGTCAGCAAGGGCAGGGGTTGTGCGGGGGGCTGGCCGAAGACAGGGACCCTGGAAAGTTGGGGTGGTATGGCCACAGAGCTGGCGGCGGTGGGGGGGGCCTGTTCCCCTCCGACTGAGCCTCCAGGGCCACCCTATTTCCTATGCGTCTCAAGGACATGTGGATTTGGGGTCGGGAGCTGTGGATGCCTAGACAGTGAGCTCACAGAGGCCCGGCAGGGAAAACGTGGCTTCCATCTCCTTGCAGCCCAGGCTCGCTGGCTGCATGGCAAAGGCAAGGCTTGTGGAGGGCTGGAACCCTGCTCCCAACCTCTCCTAACTAAAATTGTTGCTAGGAGGAGAGCTGGCCGAGAGAGAGAGACTCCCAGGGGCCTTTCTGACCTCAGATATTCTCCGTAGATCACCATGTGGCCTTGGGCACATTCCCCTCTTCCATAAAATCAGGAAAATGGAATAGAATGTTGGGGCTTCCCAAACTCCATGCATTTGATCCCCAGCCAATGTGACAGAACCAGCCCACCCACAGGGCTTGAATGCTGGCCCTATTCTTCCCCTGCTGGGGGCCTCGGGGCACGCCACCTGACATTTCTGGGCCTGTTTTTTCATCCAGGAGATGGCGATGATGACAACATTAGCATCTATTGTTAGACAGTAAGCATCCTCACGCTGTGATAGCCCAGTCTCAGTTCCTTCTAGAACAGCCTCCAGTGACTTCACCGATTCAACATCTCAAGATACCCACTGAAGCGTCCTCCGGGATTGGGGACCAGGGCTTAGCTGATACAGCCACGCACCAGATGCTGAAAGAAGACTGCTGGTAAGGGTGGCCCCGGGGTCCTGTTTGCAAGGGGAGCAGCTGACATGGGGCTTTACTGACATCCTCCCCGCCTCTCCCCTCACCCCGGTGATTCCCTCGGTCCATCGGTCCATCGGTCCATCTTTGCCTCCAATCCTCTGCAAGAAAGGCACAGGGCAATAAGTCTAGGTGACTTCAGACAAGCACGCCCCCCTCCAAGCCTCAGTTTCCTCATCTGAGAAATAGAGCCCGCGATCCCCACTTTGCAGCTCTGGCAGAAGGCTGAATCGTGATAAAGGGCGGGAGCAGCTAGAGCACCGCCTAAGCAGTCAGTACGCCCTTGCCATTATCCGCATCCTTTCTGTCGCTGTCACTGGGGCAGGCTATGCCTCAAGACCGCCCCTGTCCAATAGAAGTTACAATGCAAGTCACATATACAGCTTTAAATGTCCTGATACCACATAATATATAAAACATAAAAGGAAACAGGTGGAATTAATTTGAATAATGTATTTTATTTACCTAAAATATTATCATTTTGACATGTAATCAATATAAAAATTGTTTTCAATATAAAAATGCTTAATGAGCTATTTTACCTTTTTTTTTTCCCCTGCTAAGTCCTTCAAAGTTCCATTTACAGCATAACGCAGTTCCGCCCAGCCCCATTTCAAGGGCTCAGAGGTCACTTGTGGTCAGCGATGACCTCCTGGACAGCACAGGTTGGAGGGAGTTTCCTGGATGGGGAGCTGGGGACCCGCCAGAAAGTGCGGCTGGAAATTACTGGAAGGAAAAAGCCAGAGTTTCCAGACGCGGTGGGTAGCCTGGGGGCAGCGATCAGGCCACTTAAAGGCCAACTTGGATTGTTCTTGCTTTGTAGACGTTTCAGCGGAATGGGAGCAGGGTATGGGTTCAGTCCGCGAAGTTACACATTGAGTGACTGCTGTATGCCGGGTGCTGGCGGTATAGCAATGCACCAATTACACATACTCCTGCCACTGGGGGTCTCGGTAGAGAAGGAAGAGACAGAAATCAAGCAACTGCTGAACTAGGTAAAGAAACGTAGCCATCGCGGAGAGGAGTATGGCGAAGGGGAAATGTAGGGTTTTCTAAGGACAGGGGGGAGAGGAAGGATGGCGTGGGCCGCGGGGCGGGGCTGGCGATCAAGACCACGGGCGGCTTCCGGGCAAGAGAGGGTGGCCTGGACGAAATGGGTCAGAAAAACAATCGGAGGTGATCGGATGTGACAAGTATTAGTTGAATCTTATGAAATTGCCGTCTTAGTAGGTCGAAAATCCACAATTTCATATGACTCAACGTGATATTCAGCGCACAGAATGGATTGAGGGTTCTTAGCTTGGGGCATGGGGTGGGCTCTATTTCTAAAGAACAGGTCTGTGGCCCCCAAGAGCTCTACCAAGGGGCTTGTGATCCCCGCCACCTACCCGTCCCCAACCCCCACAAACATCAAAACTTGACTCCGCGCCCAGAGAGACTGAGAGAGTTTCTCGCTTCACACAGCCCAGAGGGAGGAGGGGCTGAGCTGCTGCCTTGGAATCCCGCCGCTCAGTCTCGCTCCCCGGCCGAGCCGTGTTGATTGTCCCCTTGCGGAGCCCGGAAGCGACCCTCAGTAAACAAAGCCGTGTGTGGGCGCAGCCCCAGCTGCCCGGGGCGCGCTGTCCAGCCGGAGGGGGGCGGGAGAGGAATGTTGTGAATGAACCTACGGCCCGCCCCGAAACTCCGCATAAGGCCGGCGCCGCGGGGGTTCTCCCACTGTGATTGGCCGCCGGTGCCCCATGATTGACAGCAGAGCCCGACAAGCTCTCTGACTGGGCTTCCTCGAAAGGACAGGCAGCACATCTAACGAATGAACAGCGAGAACTTCGAGACGAGTCTGGCGGCGCAGCCAATAGCGGAGGAGAGCCTCGGAGGCCGCGGGGGGGGCCAATGGGGACTGGCGGCGGGGGCGGGACGACGGCGGAGGATAAAGCGGCGACTGAGGCAGCTTCATTGTTGTGAAGAGTCTTAAAGGGGCCGCATCACCCGGCCGGCCCGGCGCGGGGCGGGGGTGGGTGCGGCTGGGGTCCCGGGGCCGCCCAGCGCGGAAGACGAACTGGAAAGCGGGTAGGGGGCACGGGAGCCGGCGACGCAAAGCGGGCATCGGACTGACCCCCCAACAGGCCCCGCCCCGGCCCCGGCCCCGGCCCGGCCAATGGACCCCCCAGCGGCCAAACGGAGCCGGGGCTGCCCCGCGGGACCGGAGGAGCGCGATGCCGGGGCCGGGGCCGTGCGCGGTCGGGGCCGGCCCGAGGCGCTGCTGGACCTCAGTGCCAAGCGAGTAGCCGAGAGCTGGGCCTTCGAGCAGGTGACGAGGGGCGGGGGGGAGGGACGCACCCCTAACCCCTTCTCCGAATTACCTTCTCCACTGCCCAACCCCCAGCCTCCCGACCTGCCCGCATACGAGACACCCCCAGAGATCCTCTCCAGGATCCTCAAGTCCTCCCGGAAACACCCTCTCATCCTCCCATCTCACTCCTTCAAGCCCTGTGACCCACCCCCATTCCTCCTGCCATCCCAGCCCTCCGGCCCACAGGACACAGGGATGTCCTCAGCGCCCTAGATCCTAGCTCAGGACACTTCCTTCTCCTCCCGCCCCGGGATCCTCACACAACCCTGGGTACCCTCTTTTCCCACCTCATCCTCAGCTCTCAACTAAGACACCCCATTCAATCCTCACTCCTCTTTTCCAACTCCTACAAGTCACCCCCACTTGGGGGACACCCCCATCCCATCCCCTAAAGACTCCAGATCTCTGCCCCACACCCCCAATAAAGAACTCCCCCATTTCTACGGACCCCAGCCTCAAGATACTCTTTTCTGTCCCTGATCTGTGCCTCCAGAACCCTCCCGTCCCCTGCGGAGCTCCCCCCCACTCCTCCAGATCCTTCCCTGGAGGCCTTCTCGCCTCCCTCAGCACTTCTGGGACCACCTCCCACCTGGGGCTGCCCAGCCTCCCGTGTCAGGGTACCCTCCGACATCCCCCCTATTTCCCCAGGGCTCACGCTCCCTCTGTCCCCCAGCCATTCTGGTCCTCCCATAGGTCGGCAGCAAGGGCAAGGGCAAGACCTGGGTCATAGTACTTGTACAGGAGCACCTGGAACCCTGCGTCTGTACTTTCTAGGGGTTCTCCCGCGATGCCCCAGGGCTGGGGCGGTTAGAGTCCCCTTTTCCAGCCTCAGAGTGGGCCTCTGAAGAGTGGAGATGTGGCCCAGCTCTGACCAAGCCCGCTGCAGTCCCCATAGGCTCTGTCCTCTGTCAGGCTTTGGGGGGGGGTGTTTGCTCCCTGGCCTCTCCGGAGTTAGGAAGTCTGCCGGGACTGAGGAGTCTGGGCCAAGTGTGGATGGGGCAGGCTCTGATTCACGGCCTGGAAAATCCCTCCTTAGTCATCTGCCAACTGTCCCTGAGGCCT
>CM053603.1:6661626-6674711 GCA_028646535.1 Procyon lotor
GAAGCTCCTGGAATCCTCCGCAGCCCTTTGGAGTTGTTCTCCCTCCCACTTTGAGGAAACTGGAGCACAGAGAGGTTGAGAAACTCGCCCAAGGTAACTCAGCCAGTGAGTAGCAAGCCCAGATTGGAACATTGGTTCAACCAGCTTGGTTCGCTGCCCAAAGCCCACAGGGGTGGTGAGGGCACCCCTCCCTTCCTGCAGGCCCTTGGAAGCTGAGAACGGAGCCTGTCTTCGGAGTCGGGGCTCGCCAGTTCCGCCAGTGAGACGGAGCAAGTGCATTCACCCCACTTCTGAGCCTCGGAGTCTCCAGGCTGCAAAATGGGATGATAACTAGTATTACTATGATGTTGCCGTGAAAATTATGGGGAATCACATACACAAAGCATTTAGCATAGTGTAGGCTGAGAATATGGAGGCCTGATCACTATTCTTATCACTTTTGTCTCCCTTTCTCCTGTCCCTTCAAAGCCTGGGAGGGGAGACTATGTTACATCAGGACCTGGGTCCTGACATCTGGGGGGGTGGAGTAGCAGAAAGTTCTAGAACACTAAGTACAGGCTAGGTGTTATTGTAAGCGCGATACTCAGGAGGTGAGTGCTATTAACATCCCCACCTCGCACTTGAAAAAACAAGCTCAGAGAGGCCAAGTGACTTGCCCAGAGTCACACTGCCCGTAAGTGGCAAAGCCAGGACTAAAGCCGGGTTTCTAACCCACCGCCCTTCCTGCAGGTGGAGGAGCGGTTCTCCCGGGTGCCAGAGCCGGTCCAGAAGCGCATTGTGTTCTGGTCATTCCCACGAAGCGAACGGGAGATCTGTATGTACTCGTCCCTGGGCTACCAGCCCCCAGAGGGCGAGCACGATGCCCGGGTGCCCTTCACCCGCGGGCTGCACCTGCTGCAGAGCGGGGCCGTAGACCGCGTGCTGCAAGTGGGTGAGTGCTCGCCCCCACCCCCGCCAGGGAGGCCAGGGGGTCCAGTGCAGGCGCGGAGGGAAAGAGAAGAGGGGGCGCCTGGGCCAAGGTGAGGGAACATTCCAGATCTGGCTTCGATGCCCAGAGAGGTTTCCACAAGATATTGTGAGCTTGGGGCCAGACCTAGACCCCAGGCATCAGGCGTAGGTGGGGCTGGGGGGGGGAAGGATGGTGAGCCAGAAAGCAGGGGGGAGGGGAGGTCCCAGTATTTAAGCTGCAGGGACCAGCTAAAGGTGGAGGACTGAGTCTATTTCTAGATCCTGGGTGGAGGACCACTATGGGGGTTGGGCCGAGATTCTGAGCTAAAGGCAAAGGTGGTCCTAGAGTCCTCAGACAGCTTGACTGGTGGGCCGGAGAAGAGGTAGTGACACGGGGGAGGGCTGGTCTGGGGCAGCACCGAGGAGCGATTTGCAAAGCAGAAGTGAGAGATTTCAGGCCTCAGGCAGAGGGACCCAGAGGTGAGAAATAGTCTTAGATCACAGGCAGAGGGACTCGTAGAAATTAGGATCAGACCTTTAGGGTCTCACATCTAAGGCAATGAGGCTTAGGTGAGAGCCTTGAGAAGAAGTTTAAGGTCCGCTGTGAAGGGTGGTCGTAGACCTCAAGCAGTGGGGTCCAGATGAGGGAGGGTAGGAGGCAGAAGTTTGGAGCTAGAGGTCAAACTGAGGATTCTAGACCTCAGGGAGTGGGGCTCAGAAGGGGACAAGTAGAGGTCGAGTCCGAAAGCGAGTAAGCCCAGGAAGACTACACCTCCTAGCTGGAGGCAGGGGCTTGGCTCAAATGACCCTCCCAGAACCCTGTCAGCCCGGGGGCCTCCTTGCCTGGACATGGCCCAGCCTGCCACAGGCTTGGCCATTTTCGGCCGGTATGAGGAAGCCGCCGTCTCGCTGTGTGACGCAGCCGGGGCTGGCTGGGACCTGAGCCGCCCAACCAGTTGGATAAGCCTGGCATCTGGCCTCCCCAGGGGCCAGGGAGGGGCAGGGGGTGACGGGGTGGCCTGGCCCCCTCGCCTGCCACATCAGCCCCTCACCCCCAAGTGTCACAGGCCTTGGGCATCTTCCCTTGATGTTTTGGGGCTCCTGGAGCCCAGGCCGTATCCACGGAAACGCAAGGGCTGAGAAAACCACCTTCAGCATCGTCTCTATAATGTTCTTCGGAATGAGAACAGGAGCAAGCATCTATTTAGGACTTACTGTATGCCTACAGGGTTCTAAGCTCCTATCAAATATTAGCTCATTGAATCCTCTCCCAAACACCTGAAGATGTCACTATCCATTCCCATTGGACAGAGAGGTTAAGTGGCTAGGCTAGGTTACTCCGTGGGATTTGCACCTGGGTCTTGCCGTGCGCCATGGCCGGGCACCCCTGCCTGGGGGGGGGGGGGGTGACACAGCGGCGGCTGGCCTGGCTTTGGTCCTAGGGTTCCATCTGAGCGGAAACATCCGGGAGCTGGGGGGCCCCGGAGAGCCCGAGCGCCTCTACCGCGTCTCCATCAGCTTTGACCGCTGCAAGATCACGTCTGTGAGCTGCGGCTGTGACAACCGGGACCTCTTCTACTGTGCCCACGTGGTGGCCCTGTCGCTCTACCGCATTCGGCACGCCCGCCAGGTGGAGCTGCGGCTGCCCATCTCCGAGACACTGTCCCAGATGAACAGAGATCAGTTGCAGAAGTTCGTGCAGTACCTCATCAGCGCCCACCACACCGAGGTGCTGCCCACCGCCCAGCGCCTGGCTGACGAGATCCTCCTGCTGGGCTCCGAGATCAACCTGGTGCACGGTAAGGGGACCCGGGGGGGCCCGAGGGGGGCGGCCTCCAGTCTCGGAATCCTCAGGTCCCCTGGATCCTTGAGTGGGGGTGGGGAGAGCACCACTGCCTGAAGTCAAGGTCACACACCTATTAAGTGGCAGATCCTGGATCTGACCTGGCCCCAGGCACACGGGGAGCTTCAGCCCCAAGGTGGGGGTGCCCCCAGAGCCAGGAGCCAGCCTGAGTGTGGGTGGGTGGAGGGCATGCAGGGTATGTGTGGACCTTGGTGGGTGTTGGGGTGGGGACAGGTGGGGGGTAGACCGGGAGGTGTTGTGAGCCCTTGGGAGGGTTCCGATCGACAAGAGGCTCTGGGAGGTGGAGGGTGGTGGGATGGATGAGGGGATATTGGGGCGACCTGCTGGCGTGGGAGAGCCGATGGGCTGAGGGGACCGGAGGGTTAAGTAGGATCATAGGTGAACACGGAGCCCCTGGCGGGAACTGAGGGGCGGAGTCAGGTGGGAACGGCTTTGACTGGGGTCAGGGTGGGGGTGGGCAGAGGGGGCTGGAGGGAGATTGGAAGCCCCGGCCTCACTCTCCCTCCCTCTGCACAGGTGCCCCAGACCCCACGGCGGGCGCAGGCATCGAGGACGCCAACTGCTGGCACCTGGACGAGGAGCAGATCCAGGAGCAGGTGAAGCAGCTGCTGTCCAATGGCGGCTACTACGGCGCCAGCCAGCAGCTGCGCTCCATGTTCTGCAAGGTGCTGCGTGGCCCCGGGGAGCGGGCGGGCAGGGGACCGAAGGCCCTGGCACCGGCACCCGGCCACCTCCTCACCACCCGTCCCTGCCCCCATCCCGGCACAGGTGCGGGAGATGCTGCGGATGCGGGACTCCAATGGGGCGCGCATGCTGATCCTCATGACTGAGCAGTTCCTGCAGGACCCGCGGCTGGCCCTGTGGCGGCAGCAGGGCGCGGGCATGACCGACAAATGCCGGCAGCTGTGGGATGAGCTGGGTAAGGCCTGGCCCGAGGTGCGGGGTGCACAAGCGGGGCTTTGGCGCCCAAGCGGGCTCCGGCTGCCAGGTCGGGGTCGCCCTGCTATTAGCGTGCGACCCCTGAATCCTTTCCGTGTTCACTAGCACCTCTGATATGCGAGGCACTGTATGGGTGCTGGGGCTGGGCAGGAAACAAGGGACTGAACCCCTGCGCTTGGGAAGTTTACCCCTGTCCCGGAGACAGACAAAGAAATACTAGAGACGCGTTAGCCCTTTTCATTTTTTTTTTTTTTAGAGGCACCTGGGTGGCTCAGTTGGTTGAGCATCTGCCTTCAGCTCGGGTCATGATCCTGGGGTCCTAGGATCACCCCCCACATTGGGCTCTCTGCTTAGTGGGGAGCCTGCTTCTCCCTCTGCCTGCCTCTCCCCCTGCTCATGCTCTCTCTCTCAAATAAATGAATCTTAAAAATAATAACAAATAAATATTTTATTTATTTATTTGAGAGCAAGCACAAGCAGGAGGGAGAGGGAGCAGGCTCCACTGAGCAGGAAGCCCGATATGGGGCTCCATCCCAGGACCCTGGGATCATGACCTGAGCCTAATGCAGACCTTTAACTGACTGAGCTACCCCAGCGCCCCGCATTAGGCCTTTTCTGTAAGGGCCGACTGTCAGTCGCTTTGGCTTTGTGGGCCATTGGTCTTTGTCACGGCTTCTCAATCTGGCCCATTGTCATAGAAGAGCAGCCACAGACACACCCCCAGATGGGCACAGTGGCACTCCAATACAGTTGTACTTACATACTCTATTTATGGGAAGTTCATGTAATTTGCACAAGTCACAAAATACTCCTCTGATGTATTTTCCCCCCACCATTTAGAAATGAAAAGCAAGTCTTAGCTTGCAGGCCATTCAAAACCAGGTGGCGGGTTCACTTTTATCCGCATGCAGCAGTCTGCTGACCCCCGTGATACATGGTAGTAAGTGCTGTAGGCCAAAAAACCGCAAGAGGAATCTGACAGCCTGGGTTCGAGCCCTGACTTCCCCCTACCCAGCTGTGTGACGTTGAGCAACTGCTTTTACCTCTCTGTGCTGTATGGGAAGAGACTATCGGTTGCAATCTCAGACGCTCGAGATGCGGAGGAAGCAAAGACCGGTGCCCAGCACACAGTGGGCTACTGTCGGCGTGAATGTCGCGCCTCCCTCATGCCCATGTTCACCGGCCGCCCTCCGTCCCCAGGGGCGCTGTGGGTGTGTGTCGTCCTGAGCCCCCACTGCAAACCAGAGGAGCGGGCGAGCTGGCTCCAACTGCTTGACAAGTGGGACAAACTGGACGTGTGCCCGCTGGAAGAGGGCAACTACTCTTTTGACGGGCCCAGCTTGCAGCCCAGCGTGGCCCTCAACCCAGGTAGGAGACGGGCCTGCAACCCTCGCCCGTCCTCCTCACCAGGACAGAGTGAGGGCCCAGGCAGGGGCGGCCCGCAGCTCGAGGCACTTGAAGGGAAATGCTTAAGATGCCGGTAGTTCTGGCCAGGGAGGCGGGGGTGGGGGAGACGGAGAGAAAAGGAAAAAGATATTGAGAAGAGAGAGGCAGAGATGGACCGGTAGGGGGAGAGGAGTGAGGGACGGGGTGGGGGGGGGAGGAAGGGAGGCTGGGAGGGGGCAGGGTGGGCCGACACGAACAGTTATTGAACCTCTCTCCATTGTCCATTGGCATGAAGGGATTTAATGGCTCCCCCAGCACGCGCGCATGTGTACACACCCATCTGAAAGGCTGAGGATTTAAAGGATTTGGGGAGGGGCGCCTGGGTGGCGGTGGCTCAGTCGGTTGGGCTCAGTCAGTTGGGCGTCTGCCTTCGGTTCAGGTCACAATCCCAGGGTCCCGGGATCGAGCCCTGCATCGGGCTCCCTGCTTGGTGGGGAGCCTGCTTCTCCCTCTCCCTCTGCCTGCCGCTCCCCCTGCTTGTGCTCTCCCTCCCTCTCTCTCTGTCAAATAGGTGAATGAAATCTTAAAGATTAATTAATTAATTTAAAAAATAAAGGATTTGGGGAGATGACACACCCCCATTGCTGCACCCAGAGTCTAGTCCCAAGCTGGTGCTCAGTCAGGGGAGCCGGCCTCAGCCCCGAGGGCTCGGGCCCCCATACCAGGCCATGTGGGCGCCCATCCCGCAGGTCCGGAGGAGGAGGAAGAAGAGGAGGAGGTAGTGGCCGCGGGTTCCCGCCACACCGTCTTTGGCCGCGCCCTCCAGGCCGGGTCGCTGCACTGGAGTGATGCCCACCTGCAAAGGATCCTGGCCAGCGACTCCTACGGCCCCAGCCTCACAGGCACCATGGGCAGTGAAAAGCCAACCTTTGACCCCCAGGGTCGCCCGCTCTGGCTGGGCGAGCCTTTCCCCACCGCCTGCGCCCGTGTGGACACCCTGCGTGCCCACGGATACCCCCGCCAGGCCCTGCGGCTGGCAGGTGCCATCGTCAACACACTCCGGCTGCAACGACGGCATCAACTCGAGAGCTATAAGCAGCAGAAAAAAGGTGGGTGCCAGACTGTCCTACTCCACCCCCCCCAGGCTGTAGATACAAATGCCGACTGCTGGGTGCCAGCGGCACCCCTGACATCTGTGGGTTCCGCTCGGGGTCCACCAGGAAAGCCAGGCCACCGGGAGGGATCTTGAGCAAAAAGAATTTAATACAGGGGATTGAGGGCTCACAAAAGTACCCCAAGGGCTGTGGGATTGAAAGTCCGGGATGCCACTGCTCAAGAACCTGAACTTCAAAAGCACAGGGATTGCAGCAAACTGCTGACAGTGAGCTCAGCAGCCTGCAGCCCCCACTGGGGGGCTTCTCCCAAGAGAGCACTCAGAACCTGCTGGCAAAGCCTCCTGTCTGTGCCCTGTGGACAGCAGCACACCTGCTCTCAGAGGCTACAGGAGAATCAGGGCCTCCTGTCCCCGCCTCCACACCTCACCCAAAGGAGCCTGGGACTTGTAGTTTCTAAGCTTCCAGCCTCTGTGGTATGGGGCGGGCGGCAGTCACAAGTCTTTCAGAAACGGGGACCCAGTTTGGCCAGATCTTCCCATTTTTCAGGACAGGCCAGAAATCTGCATTATGTGGTGTGCAATTTACTGATTTTTAAACATGGGAAACAAATTCAAATTTGTATTGGGGGAAAAAAAGCCACACTGTATGGGCAAAAAAAAAAAACAACATGTTCGTGGATGAGCTATGGGGAAGCAAGAGGGAGGCCACCAGTTTCATTGTCTGGGTGTTAGGTCTATTATCAGGAAATTGAACCCCAGGTGTCATGGAACCCTGGGGGAACTGGGTCCCCAGCAGAGTCCTGCCTGCCCCAGCCTAGAGGCATGGGGAAAGCCCCCCAGAGCAGGTAAGAGCTATGCTGAGATCTTACGGATGTATAGGAGTTTCCCAGGAGAAGGGAAGGAAAGAACAGTGTTCCAGGTAGAAGGAACAGCAGGGGCTGGAGCCCAGAGGCAGGAGTGAGCCGGGCTCATGGGAGGAGATTGGAGAATGGGCTCAAGAGAGGTGGGAGGGAGGAGGAATAGAGTGGGTGGAAGTTTTCAGAAGCGCCCAGTCTCACCCATGTGTCCCTGCCAGGCTGGGGTCCGGCTGTGGGACAGGAGGCCAAGGCCGTGGAGGTGAGGGCTGTCCCCAGGGCTTACGGGCAGACAGGATGGCTGCTGGGCAGGCACTGGGAGGCTGGGCTGGGGGTTCAGGGAGAGAAGCCTCCCTACCTAGACTTGTGGGGGACAGGCATTGAGCCCCCTCATACTGCCTGCAGAGCTGCTGCAGAAAGGAAACACCTGCATCACCAACACGGAAGGATGGGTGGGCCACCCCCTGGACCCCATTGGCTGCCTCTGCAGGGCGCTCCTGGAAGCCTGCCGCCTGGAGGAGGAGACCCTCGCCCTTTACCCAGGTACCCACACTGGGGCCCCTGGGAAGAAATGGGACATTTCCCCTTGCCCCTCCCCAGCCCAGTACCCTAAGAAAGTGGGGCCACATGCTTATCCTTGGTCAGGTCTCAACACTTGGCCAGACGCCCTGGCCAGTGCCAGGAACCAACAGACCGCTTCTCCTGAAAGCGAGGCCACCGCAGACCCACCTACCTGCTGGTAGAAGGTGTCTGGTCAGTGCTGGGAGCTGCTGGGTGCCCCCCCCCATAAGCCCACCGCCCCAGTCTCCATGTTTGAGTGGAAGAGCCCCTGGGGTCCCCAGAAGAGGGCGCCCCCCTCCAGCAGCCCTGGTACCCATTTCCCACAGACTCGGGCCCCGAGAAGCGGAAGGCCACCTACCAGCACGTGCCAGTGCCCGGGAGCCCGGGGGAGTCGTACTTGGCGCTGGCCCTTGAGGTGGCGCTGCTGGGCCTGGGACAGCAGCGGGCCCTGCCCGAGGGACTGTATGCCCAAGACAAGGTGGTGCGCAGCGAAGAGCAGCTGCTGGCCCTGCTGGAGGAGGTGGAGCTGGATGAGCGGCTGGTGCAGGTGCTGCGCAAGCAGGCGGGGCTGCTGCTGGAAGGTGAGGCCCCGCCCCCAGCGGGGGGGGAGAGGGGAGGGGCCGTGCCTCCGTCTTCTGGTGGCCTGGCGGTCTTCTGGTGGCCTGGCGGCCGCCGGGTCAGAAGGCCACATCTCCTGGCCCTTACAGTTCGCTGCTACCTTGGCAGTGCCTAAAAGGTGAGACCAGTCCTTGGCTCCGCTCCCTGGAAAGTGCTGGAAAGTGCTGGCGTGGGGAGGAGGCCCCGCCCCTTCCCCCCCTTGGTGTCAAGGAGCTTGGTGCTTGTGAGGCCCCACCCCCAGAGCAGGTGTGGCCCCGCCTTGGCCTTGTATCTGCTTAGGTCCTCCACCGCGGGGTGCCCCGGGTCTCCTCTTCAGGTTTGCCAGCGCTTTTCTGTCTCAGTCCTGCACGCCCTCCCCACCCCGCCAACCCCTGGCTCCAGCTGCTCTACCCTGGGGCCGGCCCCTCCCCTCCTCAGAGCCTGGGATGTGAGGAGACCTGGGGAGGGGTGGAGATGAGCCCTTGCCTGGGGGCTGAGCTCAGGATGCCCCTGCAGGGGGTCCCTTCAGCGGCTTCGGAGAGGTGCTGTTCCGGGAAAGCGTGCCCATGCACACCTGTGCCCACTACCTGTTCACGGCGCTGCTGCCGCACGACCCCGACCTGGCCTACCGCCTCGCGCTGAGGGCCATGAGGTGAGAGTGGGCCGCTGGGGACTCGGCCCAGGGGACTGGGCAGGATTGGAGGGTCGCCCTCGGAGCCGCATCCTCCCTCCAGAAACTCACAAGCCGGTTAATTCCGTCTCCCTCAGGCTGGCGTCCCAGGTGGCCCTGCGCTTTTGATTATTAAGTATACATGTGCGTTATTTTGAATTTGAGAGAGATCCAGGGGGAATTCAGAGTTCTTCTCCAAAATTTGTTGTCCCCACTTACCCAAATCTCTCTGGAGATAAGCAGTGTTACCACTTTCTTCTTATCTATCCCATAAAAATTAAGATTTCTGCAAACCCATAATCTGGAAATGGAAGGCTGGTCTTCCTTTTGTACCCACACCGGGTCCTGTGTCTGTTCATTGCACCTTATTTTCACTGAACTGTCTTAGTTTGGTTGTATCACACAGCATGTGAACTGCTGTAAGAATGTATCATAAAATGACCTATTTAGAGTTGATAGACAGTTGACACTATTTCCCCCCCAAAAAAATGTTACTGTGAATAGCCTCATCATTTCTCCTCAGTACCAACTGACCACAGAAGCAGAATTTTTTTTTTTTTTTTAGAAGCAGAATTTTTAAAGGCCCTCTGGGTAGTACACTATGCCCAACAAATAAGGTGAATTCTGTCCCTGGTCTCCAATCCCGTCATCCGGAGATACCTATTAGCAATTTAAGGTACATCTTTCCAGAATATTCGGAAAGAGTAATATGTGAAGAGCTGTGATTTCTAAGCCAGGAAACAGCACATGACAGCCGCTAGGCCAGATGTGGCCTGCCACGTGTTAAACTCATGAGATCAGAATGGTTTTTACATTTTTTTTTTTTTTGGTTTTTACATTTTTAAGTGTTTGAAAATAAAAAGGATATTCTGCGACATGTGGAAAGTAATATGAAACTCAAGTTTCAGTGTTGACGGAGACCAGATGGCCCCCCATAGAGCTGAAAATATTGACTGAACCTATGCAAAAAAAAGAAAAAAATGGTGCTGATCCCTGGTCCAGATCCATGACTCACATTACCTCATGTAATCTTTTTTAAAGATTTTATTTATTTGAGAGAGAGAAACAGAAAGAGAGAGCACGAGCAGGGCAGAGGCAGAGGGAGAAGCAGACTCCCCAGCAAGCAAGCAGCCCGACTCGGGATTCAATCCCAGGACCCTGGGATCATGATCTGAGCCAAAGGCAGATACCGACTGAGCCACCTAGGTGCCCCTGAAGAACTTTCTAAATACAAAATACAGACATAGAGAGTGGGCCATCTAGCAATATACCCCTAGTGGGAGTGTAAAGTCATTCCAAAAACATTTGCTGTCCATCCACCCACTGTGTACCGGGCATCTTTCTGGCTGCCGGAGATGTGGCAATGAGCAACAGAATAGTCACAACTGCCTGCTCTCGCGGAGCTGACGTTTTAGTGCGGGAGATAAAATAATGAATTATTTTAAATAAACACTAAATTAATAGGTAAACTATGTTGTATATCAGGTGGTGACCTACAGCAAAGAAGGCATGGGAGAAGTTGGGAGTGGGAATTTCACATG
This sequence comes from Procyon lotor, assembly GCA_028646535.1. Taxonomy (NCBI): domain Eukaryota; kingdom Metazoa; phylum Chordata; class Mammalia; order Carnivora; family Procyonidae; genus Procyon; species Procyon lotor. The sequence continues at coordinate 6,672,101 of CM053603.1, forward strand.
TGGGGGTCTCAAGGAAGAACCCACTGGAAATTATTTGAGTAAGGACTTGAGGGAGGTGAGGGGCGCCTGGGTGGCTCAGTCGGTTAAGCGTCTGCCTTCAGCTCAGGTCGTGATCCCAGGGTCTTGGGATCGAGTTCTGCATCGGGCTCCCTGCTCAGCAGGGAGTCTGCTTCTCCCTCTGTCGGCCACTCCCCCCGCTTTTGCATTCTCCCCTCTCCTCCCTGCCCTGACCACCAAATGAATAAAGTCTGTTAAAAAAAAAAAAAAACAACAAAACAAAAAACTTGAGGGAGGTGAAGGAGAATCTGCAAGGATGTCCGGGGAAGAGTGTTAGAGTGTTCCTGATGGAGGGAACAGCATAGGCAAAGGTCCTGAGGTAGGACAGTGCCTGGTCGTATTTGAGGGGCTTTCAGGGGAACAGTGGCTGGAGCAGAGTGAGTGACTCTGCTCCAAGGGGTGACTGGAGGGCCACATCAGGACATGATCTCCCATTTTTGTCAGCCTTGGTGCATGACTGGAGCCTTGTTCATTTAATCAGCCCCCTTCATGATGGGCACGAACAGTACTCCAGTGACCATGTGGCACCCACATCTTCCGTCCTGCGTGCCCGTGGCTTTGCCGGCCCAGGCGCGGAGGCTCCGGGAGAGGCAGGAGGCCCCAGCCTCCTATCACCATGGCCTTGCTTTTCCCCTCTCCCCCCACCAGGCTGCCCGTACTAGAGACAGCGTTTCCCACCGGAGAACCGCACCCCCACCCACTGGACTCCATCATGAGCAACCGCTTCCCCCGCTGGTTCATCCTCGGCCACCTGGAGACTCGCCAGTGCGAGCTGGCCTCTGCCATGCTGACAGCCGCCAAGGGTGAGGACGGAGGTGCCCTCCTCCCCCCACCCCTGACCTCCTCTGCCTCCTCTTTCCTCCTTTCCCGAATCCCTTCCCTCTCCTTTATATCCTCTCATCAAATTTCAGTTTCCCTTGAGCACTTACTGGACGGACCAGGCACTGTCCCAGGTGCTGAGGCGTGAACAACATTGTTCCAGGACCTGTGTGCCCTGTGGTGCTCCGTTGGGGGAGGTGGGGGGCAGAGAGACACTAAGCAAGGTCACCTAGTGACGTCACACAGTGAGCAAGGGCGCCCCCTTGAGGGGGGTGGGAACACTTAAGCCAAGAGGGTGGAACCGTTGCTTGCTTGCATCTGGTGTCCCCATAACAGCACCGCAGACCAGGCAGCTTCAACAACAGCTCCTCCGGGGGCCGGGAGTCCAAGGTCAGGGTGCCGGCATCGTGGGTTCCCAGGGAGGGGAACCTCTGTTCCTGGCCTGCGGATGGGCCACCCTCCTGCTCTGTCTTCACAAGGCAGAGAAAGAGCGCTCCTGATTTCTTCCTCTTCTCACGCCTTCATGCTGGGGATGAGGGCTTCCCCGTGAATCCGGAGAGGGCTCCGTCCAGGCTGGGAGAGCATTCCAGGCAGAGGGAACAGCCCATTCAAAGGCCCTGAGGCTGCACTATGCCTAGTATGTTTGAGGAACAGAGGAAGCCCATGTCGCTGGAGCGAAGTGACAGTAGGATCTGGGCTAGGCCAGCGATAACAGCATTAAAAGTGCACAGTTATATAGCTCTTGCCCCATGAGAGCCTTTCCAGGGGCTCACCGTGGCCCCGGGAGGCAGGTACTCTTCTGTGCCCATTCTACAGATGGGGCAGCTGAGGCATAGAAAAGTCAAGCCTCTTGCTGAGCATCACACAGCTAGCGAATGACAGGGCAGGGATTGAGCCCTGGTGTTCTGCGTGTGGAATCACTGCTCTTGACCATTAGGGGTCCCTCGCTGGCTTCCCGCTGGGTGGTGGGGAGAGGAGAGAAGAGAAGAGAGGGAGGGCCGAGAGTGGTCTGGATCTTCCCAGAACCCTTGCCAGCTGCCTCCTCCCATGGCTGCACCTGAGCGAACAGGTGGGCCAACAGGTCAGGCAGCAGCCGGGGCCAGTGCCCCGTGGGCCGATCCTGCCCTCTTCCCTCCCTCCACCCCAGGAGACCCCAAGTGGCTGCATGCCGTACTGGGCTCCATCCAGCAGAACATCCACTCGCCGGCCCTGCTCTTCAAGCTGGCGCAGGACGCCTGCAAAACGGCCACCCCAGCCAGTGCGCCTCCTGACACCACGCTGCTGGGCATTGCGCTGGAACTGGGGCTGCAGGTGAGGGTCAGCGGGGGCCTGATGCCCGAGGACAGGCCTGAGCGGGTCCTGGGATTGAGGGACGGGGGTCTCCAGTGGGGGACTGGCCTGTGGATGAGGGACTCCTGGGACCGAGTCTAGAGGCGAGCGGCCCCTCCTGGGGGTGTGGCTGAGGAGGAGGCCACCTGCCCGTGAGTGGTGGGGGGCACAAGAAGAAGCGGGCCTCGGGTCCCGGCCTCGGGGTGGGGCCTGGAGCCGCTGTGCCCACTGTTAGGGACCATGGGGTGGCAGGGCCTGTGGGGGACCGGCCTAGAAGGACAGGTTGCGGCTGAGGGGCGGGGCCTGCGGAGGGTCCTGAAGGCGCATGAGATGTGCAGGGCCCTGTGAGCTGGGGCCATCCACAGGGCCGGGCGAGGCCTTCCTGCTGGGGCAAGTCAGAGGCCGC
>CM053603.1:6675211-6869718 GCA_028646535.1 Procyon lotor
TCAGGCTTGCAGGATGGGGTGGGGGTGGGGGGTACTTTCCCAGGGAGAAGCAGCCAGCAGGGGGCTTGCAGAAGGCAGAATTAGTCCAGAACAATCTCCCGTGGGGGAGTGGAACTATTGGAGGGGTCCTTTAGAGAGATGACACCTTAGGAGTTTCCAGAAGGCAGAGTCCACCAGACAGGTCCTGAGGGGAGGCAAACCAGGAGGGTGCTTACTAGGGGGCAAGATCCGAAGAAGGTAGGGGCCTGTAGGGCAAGTGCTTTGTTGGGGGCCATAGGGGGGGATCTGCTGACATGAAGCATGGAACTGTCAGAGAGAAGGGGTGGGTTGGACTGCTGTCTAGGGTAGGCACCAGGGGCCTCGGGGTAACATCCACAATAATAGCAATAGCAGTAACAGCTGGCATGGTCTGAGCACTTTCAAGCAACAGGTACTGTGCAAAATCTTTTTTTTTTTTAAACAACTTTATTTTTAAACTTATTTCTTAAAGATCTTATTTATTTGAGAGAGAGAGCATGAGCGGGAGGGGCAGAGGGAGGAGAGGGAAAAACAGACTCCCCACTGAGCAGGGAGCTCGATGATGCGGGGCTGGAGCCCATCTCCGGACTTGATCCTAGGATCCTGAGACCATGACCTAAGCGGAAGGCTTCCACTCACCCAACTGAGCCACCCAGGCGTCCCTGTGCAAGATCTTTACCTGAAAATTTGCACTGAATTGTCAGAAGAAAGCCCCGCCCCATGTAGAGGCTTTGAATGCCCATTTTACAGAGGGGGAGAGGAGGAGGGGAGGCTGCTTCTCCCGATCACGTGGCTCACCGCCGAGTCAGCCCTTAACATCCAAGTCTGCTTCCTGGGTCCCTCAGGATCCCCGATCCCTTCTGTAGGCCAGCATGAGGTTTTGGGTGATCCCCTTGTTTCTCCCCTCCCCTGCGGCAGGTGATGCGGATGACCTTGAACACCATGACCTGGCGGCGGCGGGAGATGGTGCGGTGGCTAGTCAGCTGTGCCACAGAGATCGGTGAGTCCCCGAGCGAACCTGCCGCCGGTGTCCCTGTGGAAGAAGAAGCAGAGCCCTTGCCCTGGCTCCAGCCCCAGCTCAGGGCTGCGCTGCCGGACAGGCGGGCTGGGGGGACGGAGCTGGACAAAGACCTGGGAATTGGCCGGGCTAAAGCAGCTTGGAGAAAGGACAGGAGCCCGGACGCATAGCCCCACGCCCGCTCTTCCCGCCCAGTCCGGCTGCCCCCTGCTCCTTTGGAAAGGTGAAGGGCGGTTTCTGCCAGGCTCAGGGCGGAAGCAGAGGGATCGTGTCTTCAGCCCCGGGGTGGGGGTGGGAAAGAGGGCAAACCCGTGCGCACGCGGCGGTCCCCGCCCTTCTTCCTGGCCAGCTTAGCCCTCTTGCGTCCCCCAGGCCCACAAGCCCTGATGAATATCATGCAGAATTGGTACTCCTTGTTCACACCGGTGGAGGCTGCCACCATCGTGGCGGTGACGGGCACCACGCACGCCACGCTGTCGCGGCTGCAGCTGGATGCGCCCCGGCGGGAGGAGCTCTGGGCCTGCGCGCGCACCCTGGCCCTGCAGTGCGCCATGAAGGACCCGCAGAACTGCGCCCTGCCCGCGCTCACCCTGTGCGAGAAGAACCACGCGGCCTTTGAGGCCGCCTACCAGATCGTGCTGGACGCGGCGGCCGGCGGCCTGGGCCACGCCCACCTCTTCACGGTGGCGCGCTACATGGAGCACCGCGGCCTGCCGCTGCGGGCCTACAAGCTGGCCACGCTGGCCCTGGCGCAGCTGAGCATCGCCTTCAACCAGGACAGCCACCCCGCCGTCAATGACGTGCTCTGGGCCTGCTCGCTCAGCCACTCGCTGGGCCGGCACGAGCTCTCCGCCATCGTCCCCCTCATCATCCGCAGCATCCACTGCGCCCCCATGCTCTCCGACATCCTGCGCCGCTGGACCCTCTCGGCACCCGGCCTGGGGCCCCTGGGGGCCCGCCGCGCCGCCAAGCCGCTGGGCGCCGACCGGGCGCCGCTCTGCCAGCTCCTGGACGCCGCGGTGGCCGCCTACATCGCCACCAGCCACTCCCGCCTCACGCACATCAGCCCGCGGCACTATGGCGACTTCATCGAGTTCCTGGGCCAGGCCCGGGAGACCTTCCTGCTGGCGCCTGACGGGCACCTGCAGTTCGCCCAGTTCCTGGAGAACCTCAAACAGACCTACAAGGGCAAGAAGAAGCTCATGCTCTTGGTGCGGGAGCGCTTCGGCTGAGGGGCAGTGGGCAGCGGTGGGGACCCCCTCTCGGCCCCTGCCTCTGTGGCACCGGCTCTCCATCAGGGGCCTCAACACTGGAGGCCCGTGTGGCATTTCAGTATTAAGTCAGGGAAGGAGCCCAGCTGGAGCTAGGTGGTCTTGCCTGCCATCCCCCCCCCCCCAGGCCCTGTTGGAGGGGGGACACGGGGCCGGGGAGCCGGGGGGGTGACGTCCTGCCACATGCGTGCCTAGGAATGTGCGAGCGAGTGTGCGAGACGCAAGGATCAGAAGCCATACCACCACCCAGAGGCCTGGAAGGAGGTGTGTGCTTGGGCAGCTGGTATGACCCCACCTTAGGCACCCCAAAAGCAATAGGAAAGCTCTCCCTCCCCAGACTCACAGGTCTGGCTTGGACTGGGGTGGGGATGGGGGCTGCAAGGCAGGGCTTTCCAGAAACTGGCTCTTAAAATCAGTGTAGCAGACCCTCCCCACGCCCCACTCTGGGTGGCCAGGGGACTTGTGTTAGGGTGTCTAAATCTCCTTTTATACCCTCCCCTCACTGCCTCAGGGGCCCCATTCCGCAGCCCTATGCCCGTGCCAGGCTGCCCAGCTGGGACCGATGGCTCATTCCCACTGAAGGATTTAAAGAGGCCTCGGGCCTCAGCCACATACCTCACCCCCGGTCTGGCCAGGACTCCCATTCCCAAGGATGCCAGGGTCCCAGGTCGGACTGAGGGGTCACTACTGGCCCTCCCCCTACCTGCTTGTCACTGGACATACAACTCAGGAACTGAGCCAGGCTCACGCTGTCCTCCAAACCTGGTGTTGGAGGGAGACAAGCCCAGGAGAGCCAGGGACCCCCCCACCCCAGATCTGGAAAGGAGAGAGGTTGGCATCTTGGCATTTTCTGGCTCTGGCTCTATCTTTCTCCTCCTCCATGTCCCTGCTCCGCCCCTTCATCTCACTCTCCCTTTCCATATTTCCCTCTATTTCGCCTTTCTGTTTGTGGCTCTGAATCTCAGCTGCTGTCTCTCTTGGGTCTCCCTTGTGCCACCTTGGCCCAGAGAGGAGGAGGGAAAGTGTCCCACCCCAGTCACCCCCCCCATCTTTTCTCCTCTTGTAATTAAGGACAAAATCATGTCATTTTGTAACTTTTTTCTATTTATTGAACCGTATATTGTATTTCCTTTTTCCTTTTTTTTTTTCTTTAATATCAAACACAGCTTTTGAGACTAAGGTGTGTCTCTTCCCCCTCAACCCCAGACCAGGGCTCCCTGATCCCTCCACAGCAGATCTCCAGCCTCGCTTGCTTCAAGCGCGGGGTGGAAGGAGGGCAGACTGCTGGTTTCACCCAGTGGCTGGAGTATAGATACTATCAGGGTGAACCCCCAAGAGGAGTGCTTTTATACCCGTGACACCTGTCCCAACCATCCTATGAGTCGGGAGGAATATCCTTCCCGTCTTACAAACGAGAAAACGGGGGCTCCAAAGTTTAAGGGAAGGGTACCCGTTTTAGGAAGAGGCGGAGTTTGATTGGATACTATGCTGGAAGCCACTGACCCTGGCCACCCCAGGCTTCACGGCCCTTGCAGTGCTGGGAATGGCCACTAGAGGGCGCCCTGGCTCCAGACACCGCTCCTCTGGTTACTTGTCTCCAAGTTGCTGAGCATGGGGGCCGTGTCAGGTGCTGGCTGCACCTGGGTGGGGAAGACACACACCGCCTCCCCCCTCCCCCCCCAACCTCCCCAGCACACAAAGATGGGAATCCCGGGCTTGGGCTAGGCCTTGGTGGGCGGGCTCTGGCGCCGGCGAGCAGGGAGGGTGGGCGTGGTCGGTGAGGGGCGCGGCCCGGGTGCGGCCCTGGATTCCTACGCCTCCGATGAGGCTTTCCAGTCCCCACGTAGAGGGAGCGGTGTGGTCTGGGCCACTGCAAAGAAGACCCTCGGTTGCCTTCCTTCCCTGAGAAGCAGGACCTCCCTTCCGATCTGCCTGCCTTTAGAGAGTGACAGATGAACAAAGTGTGGGTCACCGTCAGGGCTGGGGCAGGCGAGGACAAGCTTCCCGGAGGGGCGGGACACTGGGCGGGGCAGACCGCCCCAGGGCGACAAGGCCGCGCGCGCAGTCGTGGGCGGGCTGTCGGCAGCGCTGGGCACAGCGATTGGCTCGTGGCGACGCCCTCCGCCAAAGAGGGCCAATTGGAGACGGACTCATTTCCCGCCCCGCCTGTTCCCGCAGGTCTGTGCCCGCGAACCCCGCCCCCCCGTCGGCGTGTTCCTTAGCGCCGCCTAGAGGCCTGCTCGGGTAGAGGCGGCAGTCCCGGAATGCCCTGAGGCTTGAGTTGTCCCCGATGGATGTATCAGCCACCCCCAAAGACCACTAGCGCAAGACCCTCGGGTCCCAGTTATCTTTGAATGCCCAGTGTTTCCTTCAGGGTCACCGCTGGCTGCCACCGGAGGTTGCGTTCCATCCTCCTCCACCAGGGCCAGGCACACTCAGGTCAATACCCTGGGCTTGGGGTATTCCTCCTGATGATCCCAGGACAGTGCTCCCTGTCATCGCATCAGCCCTGAAAAGTCAGTCTTTCCGTTCCAGGGTTTCCCTCAGGGTCACCCCCTAACCCCAGGGTACTTCTCAAAGTCACTTTTTCAGGCTTCTCTGCCCATGTGCCTAAGTTGTGGCCTTCCTTGGAACAGCTGGGACAGGGATGAAGATCTGGGAGGTCAGGAGCTCAGGGTACGGGGACAGCAAATTCAGGGCCACCAACCCTCCCCACCCAATAAAGCCCAAACTGCAGGGGTAGAGGGAAGGAGCAAGCCACAAACTATCAGACCTTCAAGAATGAGGCAGAGGGCAGCTTTTTATTTAGTTGTACAAGAGGAACAACACACAACTTTGACCCTGCCCCCAGCTTACATCTGCCCCGACCCCGGGTGGGACAAGAACCCTGGGCCAGCCCTGACACCCTAGGGGGCTTCTCTCTGTTTTCCTAGCCTCATTCCAAAAAGCGCCCCATCCCGTCTGATACTGGCCAGTCTCCACTCTTGGACACCCTGGCACCACTCGAAGACTGAAAAGGCCCACTTATGTCCTCTCTGGGTTCACAGGGACCTTGCTTCCCCTCCCTACATGCTAGGAGGGCATCACGGCTCCTCCCTCCCAGATAGGAAGCTGCAGGGCTCCGTGAGAAGGGGCAGGCACGCTCAGGTCAGGCCAGCCTGGTTCCGGAAGCTGGAGTTGGCATTTAACGGTCTGGGGACCAAGGCAGCTTCCTCTTGAGTAACTGGCTGCTGGGAAGGTACAGGCCTGGCCCGTGCCCCCACCAGGCTTGGGAGAGAAAGGCTCCAGGCTAGGAGGGTTGTTGAGAGTGTGTGTGTGTGTGGTGCGCACACACACAGCTTTCCCTTTATTCGTGGAAGGGCCAACCACCCACCTGCCCATTCTCCCCAGGAGTGCAGCCCAGCTGTAGATAGGACTGTGCAGGGGGGAGGCCCTCCCCCAAGTACAGAGCTGGGGGAGGGGGCGGGCAGCAGAGAGCTGGGTCCACCTACCCCATTCCAGGCTACCTCCCTCCCCAAGTCCCTCCCCCAGACACAGGTCTGGGTCTCCTCCCTCCCCAGGAATCAGCCCACCCGAGGAAGGCAGGCAGGCAGGCGTCACAGGCTCCGAGGGGGCTCGACTCCTGTTCCTGCTGAACTGAGCCAGTCTGCACAAATCAACTGTGTTTCAGCTCAGTAGGCACGGGAGGCAGAGCCCAGGGAGGCCCAAACAGCAGGCCAGGCAGGCGCAGTCGAGGAGCCAGAGGAGGCGGGGTCCCGGGGGGCGGAACTTAGCCACTGTGAACACGACTTGCTGTGGACTCTGCTCACAAGCAGCTAAGCCCTGCTCCCCAGGCCAGACACGGACAGCAGGGGCCTCTCTGCCACCTGGCTCCCGCCCCAGCCCCAGCCTCGGGCAGGGTCCTCGTCGGCAGTGGCGGCGGCGGTGGCGGTGGCCCCAGAGGCAGGGCTCAGGGTCGGTTGGAAATCCCTGGCAATGTGATTTGTGACAGGCAGCAAATCCCATCCCCAGGAACCCCAGCCGGCCATGGCACAGGGGTGGGGGGCACCGAGTGGGGCCAGCGGCTGGCACCTGGGGGGGAGAGAGAGAGAGAGAGCAAAGGAGGTAATGAGATTTGACGACATCTGTCCTCCAGGGCCCTCCTGCTGCTGCCCACTGAGGGAAGCCCTTCTCCCCGCCCGGAGCAGCAGCTGAAGGGAAGGCTGTACCATTGAGCTGGACGCACCACCCCCCTGCCGCCCGCAGCCGTGCCCTGAGGCCCAGAGGGATCCTGGAGGATCCCAAGGAGGCCACGGGGACTCCCAGAGCCGGGTCCCCCCTTTTTCCCGCCCCCCCCCCACCAGCGAGCCCTGGGCGGGCTAAATGGGGCCATGAGGAGAGGAAGTCGAGGGGGTGGCGGGCAGGCGGGTGAGGAAGTGATCTCACCCCAGCTGGCGCCACTTCCTAGAAGCCTGAAGGGCAGGAGGAAACCACTAGGGCCTACTCCCCCCCGTGGCCCCGTCTCCTCAGCGGCCAGGCCTCAGCCCGCACCCCACCAGAGCGGATGCCGGCAGTGGGTGTCTGGCTCTCCCCTTGGGCACACACATCCCCAAGAGCACCAGACCCAGGCTCAGAGTGGAAGTCCTCGCTCAGCAGTTTCCCAAATGCCTTCCAAGCCTCAGTTTCCCCAAATATAAAACAGAGCCAAGGGCCTCAATTGCAAAGCACAGGGAGGTTTCACCAAGAGTGTGTATGTCATTCAGCAGGTGCCCAGCACCAGGACCACCTTCCAGCATTTTCAGGAATCAGTGCAAAATGAAATTGGAGGGCCCCTTTTTCACAAGTTAAGAATGTCAAGACGCTGACAGCAGAGCATTAGTCCAAGCTACAGGTCGTCCTGAGCAGGGCAGACCCTCTGAGCTGCACAGTCACAAGCCCAGGAAGCTGCCCTATGTTCAATAAAAGGAGATCTCAGTGGCAAGAGCCCTGTGGTTAGGACACCCCCGGCTCTGGAGCCAGTTTGGGCAGATCCGAACCCCGGCTCTTTAGCTCTGTAGCTGGATGGCTCCTAGAAAGTCACTCTCTGGGCCGCCCCTTCCCCATCTGCAAAGCAGGAATGATGTCATGTAAGGGTCTCAGAAGTGACACGTGTAATTAGGATGGGTCTGCGCTGTCATCATCAGGCAGAAACAGAGAAGATGCTGGAAATGAGGACTCCGGACACAGGTGGGCCCCCGGGTGCCCAGAGCTGGGGGTGCCCACCGCTGGGAGACAGGTGGAGAGAGACGCCCCACTCTGTTCCCCGAGCCATCGCATACATGCACACGCAGACGCTGGCCACCCGCTTTCCCGGCAGGCCCCCGTCCAACCCTGTCCCCTCAGGGTCTGGGGGCACCAACCGGGAACAGACAAGGCCCTGCAGGGCGGCCGGCCTCCCTGGGCCGCCTCCGGAAGTGAGACAGCACATTCGTGTCCCAGGGACGAGAACGGGAAGGGCGGCCATTTGGCCAGGCCCGTTTCCTGTGGGGTTTCCCCTGCACAGAGCCCCGGGCCGGGGCCAAGGCCACTCCCCATTCCCAAAGGCACAAAAGGCCTGGGTCTCTCATGGATGGGGCACTGCCACGCAGGTGTCCGGGACCCCTATTACCAATGGTGTGCCTCTCGGGCTCACGGGAGACGGTGTCCCGGGAAGGCTAAGTTCTTGGCAGCTAGAGGCGTGGGGAGAAGACGGGCCCCTGGGCCGAGGGAGCAAGGCAGGCCCCAGGCCACACCGACGTATGCATGTATGTATGTGCGTGCGTGTGCCGAAGAATGGGCCGCAGACAGGGCGTGGAGGCAGGAGAGAGGCAGGCAGACATGCTCCCACCCCCCAACCCCATGCTCCAAGAATGAATCAGGGGCAGCTTCCGCCGGGGGCGCCACCACCGCCGCCCCCAAGCCTGGTCCCCAAATACTTTCCACCCTCTCGGAGCAGCTGGGATCGGAAAATACCAAGGGCTACAGGCCCCGCCCTGCCCGCCACCGCCCGCCCTCCCAGCCTGTCACTAACGCTTTGCCTAATGGGCCTAGACTCTCCGCAGAGGCTCCCTGGGCCGGGCCCAGAGCCAGCCGCCAACCTGGGCTGCCCAGCCAAGTGCCGCCTGACCACCAGCCCCCCATCCCTTACCCCAGTCCCAGCACAGCGACCGTGACAACTGGCCCGATGGGCAGCCCTCAGAGGCTGGCACCTGGGTGGAGGGCAGGACAGTGGCAAGTGGGTGGGCCCCCGCTGCCCACCCAGGCCTGGGGGGAGGGGGCAGGCCCAGGAAGGGGTGAGTAAGTGAGGGCTGAATCACTTGTTATAAATAGGGGAACCATGTAAGTCATATCCCAGCCCCCACTGCGCCCAGCCACACCACGCCACAGGCTCCAACCCCCTGCCTTCAACGTTAATCCCCCTAGGGTCAGTCACAGAATTCCCAGGGGCCCCCTAACTAACGTCCACACTGAGAGCCCTTAACTGAGGGGCACACCCTTCTGCCATGTTCACCCCTTGCCTTGTCCCCACGGGTCCACGTCCCAGCCCCGGCCTACATTTCGGGGGGCCACTGGCCTCAAGGCAAATCACTGGCTTTCTGGGTCTCGCACTCCTTCCTCAGCACCCCCAAAATCCCCAGGCCCAAGGTTCAGGGCCCCCAGGATCCCCAAGGCATTCTAAGGGTGTGGGTGACCACAGTCCCGGATACTGATGCCAGACCCAAGCCCAGGGGAAGGCCAAGGGTCTCAGAGGCTCAGAAGTCAGCTTCCCGGCCCCTCGCCGCTCAGGCCCCCATCCCAGACCACCCAGGTCCGCTCTGCCCAGGGCCACAGCTTGGTGACCACACCCAGGGTGGCGCCAGCTCCAGCACCCGGGGGCAAGGCGCCGCTGGAGCGTGACTCAGCGGTGCCCAGCATGGCGGCGTCCTTCTCTGCCCAAGGGTTCCCACACGCCCACGCCCACTGCCCTCCGCGGCCGCCCTTCCCAGGTGACCAGCCTTCTCCAGACACGCCTCCTTGTCCACCCAGGACACCCAAAGGCAGGAGGGAGGGCGGCCAGAGCGCCCCACAAAGGGTCTGAAGGTGAGGGTCTGCCTCGAGGGGAGGGGAAGTGTGCTTCTCTCCGCTTGCTTTCCAGCGCTCCCCGTTTACAGATGGAGAGACCGAGGCCCACAGGAATTCTGAGCCAGGCCCAAGGTCAGGCAGTAAATCTAAGGAAAAGCCAGGATGGCTCCTGGCAGAACGTGTATCTAAATGGGAAGGGGCTGGCCAGCCAGTCCAGTGAGGGGCAGGAAAGGTGTTCCCTTAAGACCCCCCCAAGGTTCCCCGCAGTATTCTTCACCGCAGACGGACGCCCCTCCACTCGGCTTCCCAAGGTGAAGGGCAAACTCTGCAAAACACCTTAAAGTCTATCCAAGCACTACCACCTGGGCCCATAGCAAGCCAGTCACCCCACTGTCCCCACCCTGAGCCTAGGGCCAGTCACCCCGCAACTGCAGATGGGACAGGGATCTGCCCAGCAGCGGCGGCCTGCACAGAACATCTGGCCTCCACTTAGCAGCAGGCAGGGGTGGGTACGCGGGTCCCTGGGAGGACCTCTGGAGCATCCGCCGCCGCTGTCGCTCTCCAGTGAGCAAGGGTCTGCGGCGACTTGGAGGCCGGGCCAGCACGGACAGGCCCGACCCCCTGGACACGCCCTGTCACGCATGTGCTCCGCGTGCCAGCCCTGGGCCAGGCCGGCGGCTCTCTCAGCGCCCCCTCTGAGGCCCACAGACAAGGCCGGCCAGTCGGGGTCTCAAAGGAGCTCCCAGAGGACATCCTGCAAGGGCAGAGGCCAGTGGGTGCCCTTGTGGGAGCTAGGACAGAGCTGGCAGCAGGCCCCTTCCCAGGACAGCGGCGCGTGAACACACGCGCAGGGGCTGGCCTGGGCAGGGTGCATGGGTGGGCGGACAGGGTGTGTCCCCCATCACCTCGCCTCTAAGCCGGGGCACCTGTCGGGCACTGCGCTCCAGCTCCGGCCGCCAGAGGACACCCTTCGTGCCAGGGGTCCCGCAGCCACCCCAGCCTTACCCTCACCACCCGTCGTCACGAGCGGGCAGCTGGTTAGGCCTGAGGCGGGAGGGGGCAGGTGACAGAGGGCCAACGGCACCTTCGAGGCATTCAGGAGGCCACGGGGTCTGGCCGGGCCCGGCTGGGCTGGATGGGCAAGTCAGTGTAGGGCTGGGGGCTTTGGTGGCAGTCAAGTCCAGTGCTGGGGTCAGAGGTCAGTGTGGGGCTAGAATGCAAGGTTCAGCTTTTAGTCTGGGCCCTTCCACCCTCCCGAAGCCCAAGGACATAGGACTGCGGCTACACAGGGCTGGGGAGTCAGCCCTCCAGGAGTCTCCCAAACGGCGGCCCCTTCCTGAGCCGCCCTAAATGAGCCAGGAGAGAGAAGAGGGGTCCCCCAGTCTCCACCAAGCGGGAGCCACAATGCTGGGCCTCCCCTCCACTCATTGCCTGACATGTCCGAGAACTTGACTGTGACCGGCCATCCATGGAACTCTGTGAGACCCCCACCCACTCCTCCGCCCCATCCCCACCAGTGGCCTGATAGGCACCCCAGGAGCCCAGGTGCCCTATATCCATCCCTTCCAACCCCAAGCCGGGCATATGCCCTCCCCCTTCCCACCCTGCCGCTGACTCCCTGACCACCTTGACCTGCCCCAGTCTCCGGGGGACCCGCCCTCCCCACCACGCTTTCATGGGTCTCAATGGGTCTCCGGTGGGGGGGAGTGGCTAGGGGTCCCCACTGGGCTCCTGCGGAGCGGGTAAAGGTTGGGCCGCCCTTCCCCCGCTCCGTAGGGGGCGCCCCGGGACTCTGCCGCCGCCGCCGCCGCCAGATGTACGATCCCCGCTGCCCCCCAGCCACCCGCGGCGGGGCGGCGCCCTCCCCCTCGCGAAGGGCTGGGGACCCGCCGGGCGCACCCCCACTCCGCCCACGAGTCCGGCGCGGAAAAGTTGCCGCCGCCGCCGCGGCGCCGCCGCCTCCCTCCCGGTTCCCTCCCCGACTCACCCGCGGGGGAGGGGAGCCGGCACTCGGGGCTCCGGCCGCCGCCCGGGGCCCGGCGGCAGAGACGTGGGCGGGCGGCGGGCCCGAGACGGGCCGGGGTCGGTCGCCGGCCGCGCTCCATCCCACTCACTGGCCGGCCCGCCGCGGGGCCGAATCGCTTTTAAAACCTTCCCGTCTCCTCCCCCCAGGCCGGACAGGGGGCGGGCGCGGGGCGGGGCGGGAGCCGCCGTCATGTGCCCCCGGAGCCGGTCCGCCCCCACTTTCTCTCTCCGGTCCCCCAACTCAGCCCCAACTTTCTCCCTCCTTGTCCCGACTCTTACCTGGGGCCCCAAACCCAGCCCAGCTTCCCCCTCCCGGTCCTGGACTCTGGAAGAAGCCAAGGCTTTTAAGCGAAGGCTCTCCCCGCGGGAGGGAGGACAGAAGCAGGGGTCCTAATGCCCCCTCGCACCCCGAAACTCCTCTTGGCAAAGTCCTGCAGGGAAACCCTGGAGACGTGGGCAGGAGCAAGGGAGATGGGGGGGGTGGCGAGAAGGCGCCCGACCGAGGACATTCTGCTACTGCGTACCCTTCCCGGGAAGGGCATGGGCCTGGGTATTCTGGGTTCTTGCCAAACACCAATCCCTGGCTTCCTCCAGTTCTCGCCCAGTGCCTTCTTCAACCCCAGGAAGTCCCTCCTTTTATCCCACCCAAACCTCCTCTGCTGCCCTTGAAGACCCTGCCCCCAGTCCAGGTGGTCCCGGGATCAAGGTTTCCTCCCCACTTTGGCTTCCCAGCATCCCCGCCCCCCACCTACCCAGGGGCTCTGGGAAACTCCCCAGCTCCTGGAGTATCCCTGGAATAGAGTCCCTCCCTGGATCCCTCCCTCCTTCCCTGCCTGCGTCTGTCCCACCACATCCTCCACCGACCTCCCCTCCACCCGGAGAAACAGGCCGCATTGTTCCCGGGGACCGGGGCCCTGCCTTGGGGCCTGGCCTTGTGCCCAGGTGGGGGGCCAGGAACAAAACTAAGCAAAGGAGGGGCGGGGTGCCCTCTGCCGCCAAGACAGCCTCCTTGAGCATGCCTGACTGCCACTTTGCCCTCTACAAGATGGGACAGGAGCCTATGGCCGCTGCCACCACAGTGGGTGGGGTTCTGGAACCAAGGGACCCTTCGCAGACCTGTGCGGGCATTGCTTGGGGGAGTGTTTTTCGCCACCCACTCCCAACATTTCTGAAGTCATATAATTGGGGCTGGGGGTCAGAGTCTTCACTACCCTCCTCCTAGGCAGTAAGAGTAAAGCTAGGGAGTGGGGAACCCAGCAGCAGGCCCAGGCAGGGGACCAGAGGGGCTGGTTGGATGCCTCTGGGTCACCTCACACCCCAGGTTCCTCCAGAGTCCTCCATTTCCTCAGTTCAGCTCAGGAGGCTCCCACCTTAGATCTTAGTGGGAATGGGGAGAGGCGGGTAGAAGCCACACCTAGCTACCATCCCATGGGACCCAGCCTGGGGGGGTCCTGGGTCTTTCTTCTCTGTGGGGCCCAAGGGGCAGGCTGGCCCAAGCTGCAGGATCTGGCAGGTTGGGGCAGGAGGGGGCAGAGCAGCCTGTGGGGCCCTGGGGGAAGATTTGGGGTGGCACAGAATTCCCCTACTCAGGGCGGGGCCGGAGAGGGGTGGGGCACTTGCCACATGGCCTCCTGAGCAGCTACAAACAGGGGAATGGAGTTCTCAGGGTCCAGGGTCTCCCTGTGGAGACACACACACACAGGCTTCTCATTGCAGAAACAGAAAGTGATCAAATTACAACAGGGCACCCCCTCCACACTGCCCCTCCAGAATGCTTCCTTCAGACCCCAGGACAAGGCCTCCCAACCAGAACTATCCCTCTCCTGTCAGTAATCCGGTTGGGCACACATTTAGGAGAAATGCCTCCTCCATGCTGTCCTCCAGGGATACCTGTGCCACAGTCCTGTATAAGCCATTACCTGCCCATGGCTCAGACAACCAGCTCACTGAGCATCCCTCAGCACAAGCTTGGAGGGACCTCCCAGTGCCACCAGCCCTCCCTCTGGATCCCCCGACGTTTGCCCCACATGCCCTGGTCCTGGGCTGGCCAATTTACCCAGGGATAGCAGCCAACAGGGCTAGGAGCTCTCCAAACTGGCCAGCCGATCCTTTGTCGTGACAGGGAGGGGTAGGGGGACAGAGCCAGGGTGAGGCCAGGTTAAGTGGTCAAGTGGCACAGGGATCACGCACACAAGCCCATTTGTTTATTCTTCAAACATTCATTGAGTGCCTCCTGGGTGCCAGGCACTGTTCTGGGCAGAGAACAAGCCAGAAAAAAATCTTTGCCATCTTGGGACTAACATCTGTAGGGGAAATAAACATGCAGAAACAGACAGATAGGTATAAAGATGTACTGTGTGTTGGGTGCTAGGTACTAAGAGAGAACAGAAATGGGCAAAGGAGAGGAGGAAGGAGCCGGTGGGGGGCCAGGTCAGGACAGGCCACGTGAGGAGGAGGTGACAGTGGAGCAAAGATTTGTAGGAGGTGAAGGAGGAGCCTTGCAGACACCTGGAGGAAAAGTCCAAGGTGGAGGGAACAGCCAGTGCAAAGGTCCTGAGGCAGGAACATGCTGGGGGATTTGAGGAGCAATGAGGAGACCAGGGTGATGGAGGGAGGAGAGGAGCCGAGTGGAAGAAAATGCTTGCTCCTTGACTTTCTGGCTGAACATCTTTGGCCAAGTGATCGCACCTCTCTGAACCTCAGTTTCTTCATCTCGAAAATGTGCAGTTTGCAGTCATCACAAGGCTCTGAGAGGAGATGAGAAACGGCGGGGCCCAGGGCCTGGGGTGGGGTGAAAGTTGGATAAGCGAGTGCGCAGAGTTGCCCCAGGTCTAGGCAGTCCTGTAGGCCTGGGATGGGGGCTCTGGGTCAAGGGACCCTGACAGACCCAGCCGCCCCGTAGGTCACCCCAGCTCACACGCAGGGCTGCCTGCCGGGCCCCATGGCAACGCGGCACACAGAGACATCAAACAGGCCCTGCCGAGGAAGTCCCACGTCACTGTGGTTAGGGTGGCTCCTCCCAGCCCAGCCCCCCTGGCGCGCGCTCCTCCTTGCTAGTCAGGGCCCCTGCCTCCCGTCGCCCTGGTGATGGGCCCTGTTGTGGGGTGAGCAGGGGGTCCCACCACCTGCCCCCTCGCTGGGGCTCCGGAGAAGGACAGGATGAGGTGGCCCTGATTCTCTGCCGCTCACCCTTCCATTCTGCCCCCTGGACCCGAGTGGGAGCACCAGGAAAGCGCTGGCCTACCCACCTAGAGTTCAGAGAAGCAGAGGCCCCAGGGACCTGTGGGGACCCTCCCCCCAAAGCCTGGCGCCTGAAATCCCTAGGGCAGGGTCTGGGTGTTGCTCCGGGGGCACCGGAGGGGTGAGTCAGACAGGAATAGCCCCCAGGCCTGGCCCAGCCCCCACCCGAGCACTGACTCACCACCCACCCAGCACCGGATGACATCAGGGCCTGGCCTGCCACCCTCACTTGGCTCTGCGCCAGAATGGGGGCGCCCAAGAGGTGTCCCATCTGGCCGCCTTCTCCCCTCGGACTGGGGCCTGGCAGGCGCGGGGTTAAGGAGGGGCCCTCCTGGGGGTCTCCCCCGTAATCCCATCCCCCCTTTCCCGGGGATTTCGGGCCCCAGCCCCTCTGACGTCACTGGGGGTTGCTATGGCAACTGGCCGAAGTTCCCAAATAAAATTACCGCGGGCGGGTTAAGTTTCCTAGGAGGCAGCCGACGGGTAAACAATGGCGGTGGCAGGCGGGGCCGACGAGGGGCTGTCTCCCCCTCCCACCCCTCACTCCGCTGGGACCCGGGGGTCCCCACGGCGGGGAGCAGATTCCCCCCCGCCCCCCCGCCTCTCCCGCTCGGGACGCGAGAGGACCGAGGGCACCAGCGCACAGTGGGGGACAGCGAGGCCACCGCCGGGAGAGGCAGGGGGATGGGGGTAAGGGGGGCCCTCGGACGCCAGGCTAGGGCGGCAGGGAACAAAGGGGGGACCCGAGGCCTGGGACCCGCCCTCCGCACACCCCGCCTCCCCCCGCCCCGACCCCGGCGGGCCGCCAGTCCAGCTGTGGCTGCTCCCAGCTGCCTGGCTCCCCACATCTGGCGGGCCGCGCGCTCACTTCCTGTCGCCCCGGCTGCCTGGAGGGAGGTAAAAATAACCCTCCCCCCTCCCCCTGCCGGCGGGCGCAGACGGCGGATCCTCCCGGCCGGAGGAGGGCGAGGCCGAGCCGCAGCCGGGGAGAGGAGCCCCCCTGAGGCCGCCTCCTGTCCTTCCCACTGCCTTGGTGTCCTGGGAGGAGGGGCGCAAGGGGGTTGGGTGGCACAGATCCCGCGCTGCGGGAGGGGACCGAGGATTCTGTTGCTTCAGGCCACCAGAAACCGAGGGAACTGTAGTGTCCAGGCTCCGTCCCCGACCCGTGGAGGAGCCGGTGTGCGGGTTCTAACCCGCTGGCAGACTGCAACCAACAAGCCTGGCTTCCAGGCCTGGGTCACTAACTATACAGAGGAGTTACCAAATGCTCTCTGGGCCTCAGTTTGCCCATCTGTAAAATGGGACGATAGTGTTCACCTCAAAGTGCGTTTGCTCCATATTGTTAGCTATTATCTTTTCCCCATCCCTGGGGAGGCAGGGAATGGGGGACTTGAGACCTTCCAGTACTGGTACCGGATAAAACACAAGACACCTGTACAGAATCACTGGCTTCTGGAAACTTTCTCCCTGCCCTCAAATAGCCTGGCAATCCGGGAGGGAGCCTGGTACGGCCTCTGGAGGGCAAGACCTTCAGCCACCTCGTTGACAGCCCCCACGGCACCCTTGCATGGCCCACCTAAACTCCGGGGTGGACTTGGCCTCATACCTCTGCCCCAGGCTCCCCCAGGTAGGACCAGGGTCGGATGGCGCATGCACCCAACTGAGAGAGGCATGGGAGCCCACCTCACCCTGCTTGGATTAAAACCCGGAGCTCCGCATCCTCTGGCAGAGAATATTGCCTCTGTGCCGTAGCTTCCCCGTCTGTAAAGCGGGAATGATACCTGTGAACTGTCAGAGGGCAATTGTGAACATGAAGTTAGTTAATATACATAGGTACACACGTGTGTAGACCAGCTTGGAACACAATGTATTCATTAAGTGTGAACTCCTGGGGGGGGGGGTGTTGCTCGGCGAGGATGAGAAGCCAAAATCTCCCACTGTAGGCCTGATCTCCCAACCCCAGGCAGGCACCCTAAGTCCCTCTACAAAAATGGTTCCGATCCCTTGGCCATAGCTCCGGCCCAGCTCCTCAGGGCTCTTCTCACCCCACGGCGAGGGCACGATGCCATCCCCTAATCCACGGCACCGGGCTCCGGAGAACCGAGGGAGTGTCCGGCTTGCGGCAACGCGCCCTCTGTCCCCCGACCCCCACGGAACCACAGCAGTCTCCTGAGCCCTCCCGTGTGCGCCCACCGGGACCGCAGGTCTGATGGGAGTCCTCGACCTCGGTAAGGTCGCAGGTCCTAGAGCCCCGCACAGCTACTACCGTGCGGGAGGCTCGAACCCGCTTCTCGCGTGCGGACGGGGCGGGCCCCCGGCGGCGGTTGCCCGGCAACGCGCTGTTTGTTAGCGCGGGGGGCGGGGCCGGCGCGCGGTGACTCACAGCGGCGTGATGCGGCCGGGCTTCGCGCCCGGCAGCCTGGCGGGCGGCCCGGCTTCTGCCGGCCCCAGCGGCTGGAGGGGCCCGGCGGCGGGGGCGTCCCAGCCCCCAAGTGGGTGCCCGCGGCCCGTGGGGAAGCGGCGGAGCAAGGCCCCAGCTCTCCGGTTCGGTTCGAATTCTGACCCAGCCTCTCACTCTTGGTCTGTGATTGACTCGCTCATTGCCTCAGTTTGCTCATCGGTAAAATGGAGGCGACATTGCAGGAGGCGACATTGTAAAGCTTCGCTGGTGCACACGGCCGCTGGCATTACCCGGTTACGCTCTAGGACAGCGGTTGTGGTCTGCCCCGACTCGGTTTGATCTCCTGTGTCTTTGGGCCAACTCCGTAATGTCACGGGGCCTCAGTTTCCCCACCTCAAAAGGAAGTGGCAAGAATTCCCGCCCCCTCGGGCGGTTTGAAGGTCCATGAATCAATAATGAGACAGCGGCTGGCACGTCTCAGTACCAGGGGCCTGCCCCCTTCCAAGGAGGAGAGGGAGTGCGGGAAGTTTTCTCGGTGGTCTGAGCCCTCCCTGGAGGGCAAGGAGGTCAGCGCAGGGAGAGTGTCCGTGGAAATGGGTGTGGGTCACAGGCCCGGGGTAGGATGGCATGAACGCGGCTGCAGAGGCCCCCATCTCGAAGCCGGAGCTGGCAGCACCTGCTGCAGGCGGGTCACAGGGGGGCCTGGGCGTGAGTCACTGCCCAGCAATGAGCCGTGAGTCATGCAGGGCGGGGTCCCCCGGCAGCCCCCCCAGCCGCTCCCACAAAGGCCCTTTGAGAAGAGTTCCCCACCCCCTCCTCCGGCCCTTTAGGCCCTCTGGAGGTTGGGCTGGGAGGCCAAGACCCTGATGGGCTACCCCCAGGAGCCCTGCCTGGCCAGGGAGGCCACAGACCTTTCCGCCATGTCTGTGAGAAGTGACCATGGGCACCAGCGTGGCCCCTCGGGAAGGGGCTTCCAGGCCGCCTGAGTCACTCCGGGGATAACAGTGGGTCACATGCACACAGTGGACAAACTGAGTCAGGCCGTCTGGTAAGGCTGGCAGGCAGGGGCCCTTGGACTCAGGCTTTGTGGAAACCCCAGGAAGAGCCATCATTCCCGCCCCCCTCTCTCCCTTGCTTGGAAACCTGCAGCTCAGGGAAGCCCATGGCCTCTGGCAGGAAAAGGGCTGCTGTGGGCACCTCTGGCCTCGTCTCCCCGGCTTTACCACCTCTCTGCCCAGGCTTCCCTCCTTGCCTACTGTGGGGCCTTCTCCCCACTTTAGCTGTGATCCGGCTAAGGAGAGTGAGGCACTCTGCAGGGTTGGGTTCCAGAAGTCACAGGGTCACCCAAACACTCAGTAATAAGATGAAACTTTTTTTTTTTTACAGATTTTATTTTTAAGTCATCTCTACACGCAATGGGGGACTTGAATGTACGACCCCAAGATCCAGAGTCACATGCTCTATGGACTGAGCCAGCCAGGCACCCCAAAACACTTTTCACAACAGCTTTATTGAGATAAAATTCACATGTCCTATGACTGTCCTATTCAAAGTATACAATTCAATGTTTTTAGTATATTCACAGAAATGTGTAGCCACCACTACCATCAATTTTAAAACATTTCATCCCCCTAAAAAGAAACCCTGGTACCCATTTCCCTTCACATTTCCCTAGCTCTTGGCACCCCTAATCAATTTTATTTATTTTCTTTTTTAATTTATTTAACACAGAGATCACAAGTAGGCAGAGAGGCAGGCAGAGGTAGGGGGGAAGCAGGCTCCCTGCTGAGCAGAGAGCCCAATGCGGGGCTCAATCCCAGGACCCTGAGATCATGACCTGAGACGAAGCAGAGACTTAACCCACTGAACCACCCAGGCACCCAAAAGATTTTATTTTTAAGTCGTCTCTGCACCCAACGTGGGGCTCAAACCCACGACCCCGAGATAAGGAGTCACCAGCCAGGCGCCCCCAAAATATCAACATTTTAAATAAAGACAGGATCTGATAGGGCTGGGATTAGGGAGATGTGAGAGAGGTGGGTCATAAGTGGGCAAAATCAGGTCTTGCCTAGACCTGAGTCTTCCCGGGAGGTTACCACTGGTCACGCGGGGCTATGCAGATGTGTCTTCAGTGTGGATTTTTTTTTTTTTTAAAGAATGTAAACTGGGGTGCCTGGCCTGGCTGGCTGAAGTTGATGGAGTGCTCAACTCTTGATATCGGGTGTGTGAGTTCGAGCCCCATGTTGGGTTGTAGAGATGACTTTAAAAAAAAAAAAAAAAATATATATATATATATATAAACAATCTCATTATGTTTTGATTACACATTGAAATTATACTACTTTAGATCTAGTGGGTGAGATGAAATATTAACATTCATTTCACCTAGTCTTTTTTTTTTTTTAATGTGGCTCCTAAAAGTTTTTAAAATCACACGTGTGGCGGTTCGCATTTGTGGTTTGCTGGAGCCTTCTGCTGGCTGCGTTTCCTTCCCTCTCGGGGACTTCCTCAGCAGCTGCCTGATCACACCAATGACACCAAGCAGCCCAGTCCAACCAACTTCCTCCGTCATCCTCCATCTCTGGGAGCATCTGTCACCTTAGTCTCTTCTTCTTTTTTTATTTTTAAGATTTTATTTATTTGACAGAGAGAGCACAAGCGGAGGGAGCGGCAGGCAGTGGGAGAGGGAGAAGCAGGCTCCCCGCATGACCTGAGCCGAAGGCCGACGCTTAGCCGACAGAGCCACCCAGGCGCCCCTCCTTGGTCTCTTCTGCCTTGGCCTCAGGACACTGCTTTCTCTTGGTGTCCCTCTTCTCTTCAGTCCTCTTTGTGATATGCTTCCCAAGTACTCTCCTTCCCACGCACAGCTTTGGTCACCATATATCCAGGGCCCCTTCTCTGAACGCCTCCCCCGCAGTGCCCCATCCCACAGGGGCCTCCGACTCTCCCTGCCCCCGAGTGGACCCCCGCCTTTCCTCCTTGGTTCCTCCCCCCCACACTGGGTCCATCCCTCAGCCCTGTCCCAAAGCTGTTTGCTCCCTCCTGTCCCCCGGGCCCCCCCTAATCCAGTCCCATGTGTTTTCTCCTGGACGGCCACACTGGTCTCCCCACCGACCCTCGGCTTCCAACCTTGTACCCTTGGCAGGGCACATGAACTGGTGCATGTGACCTCGTGTTCTTGCTTAAAACCTCCCAAAGACTCTTGCTTTTTCGTGACTCAGACAGTGGCTGCACCGCTCTATATTTATTTATCAAGGCTCATAGTTTGTACAAAGGCGGAATTTTACTCTCTGTAAACTCTACCTCAAGAAACTGAACTAAAAATAAAAACCCTCCGAATCTTCCTATCTTACTTAAATCTAAACTCTTCAGTGGCCGCCGCGGCCCTGCATGACCCCACCTCCCCCGGAAGCCTTCCCTGATTGCACCCTGTCCTGCAGGCTGGCGCCCAGGCCTCCCCCATACTCACGTGTGTCTCCAGCTCTCAGCACTGCAAACTCCTTGCTACAACCCGCCGTCTCTGTGACCAGCCTCCTGCCAGACAGTGGCAGGCAGGTGCCACGTCTGTGTCATTCCCCAGTGCGCCGGGAACATGGTAATTATCAATACATCGATGCAACAGATACTGTCTGAGACTCTGCTCTAGTGCCACAATGATCAAGACGAAGCTTCCTGCCCCGAAGGAAGGACACGTGGGTACAGGAGACAGACGAGAAATGAGATATGCGGTGAAACATACAGTGTGGTCAAAGGTGGTAGTGTGATGGAAAAAAATAGGGCAGGATAAAGCGAGGGGGTGTGATGTGAAACAGGCAGGGAAGGTGTCACTGCGGAGGTGACATCTGAGCAGAGACCTGAGGGAGGCAGCCTGGGGGGGATATCCAGGGGGAAGGGTCTCTTTCTTAGAGGGGACAGCCAGTGCAAAGTCCCTCAGGCCGGACCATGCGGGTGTGTCTGAGGAACAGTGACCCACGTGCTCAGAGCAGAGTGAGCAAGGAAAGGAGTGGAGGAAGTTGGGGGGGGCGGGGATGGGACAGGATTGAGTCTGTAGGGGGGCGGTGAGGATGGGAGCTGGGTCTGCGTGAAATGGGAGCCATGGAGAATTCTGAGCAGAGGAGGGACGTGACCTGTCTCAGGGTTCCCAGGTGCCCTCGGGCTGCCGTGGGTGGACCAGACTGAACGAGGCTGGGGCAGGAGAGCAGGGAGTGGTGGCTGCATGGGCCCGGGGAGAGACCCCGTGGGGGCCCCAGAGCAGGTAGGAGTCTGATGCGTTTAGGAGGGACGGTGACTGAAGGTGTTCATGGGCTGCGTTTTGTTAAGAAAGGTTTTGGCTGCAGCAGCTGGAATGACAGAGCTGCCATTTCCGGGGACCGAGAAGATGGCCGGAGAAGTTGGTTTGCGGTTGGAACAAGCTCCTACTCGGGGCCTCGTCCAGACCGTCCCTCTCTGGGCTCTGGTGGGGCGCAAAGGAAGGTGTCCTGAGTGTGCAAGTTACACACCCATCCGGGCACAGGCGGCCACCACCCAAGACCCTGTTGACTTGGCAGGCGCATCCATGGCCTCAACTTTGGGGACCTCTTGGGGCTGGGGCTCTGAGCCCTCTTGGCTGAGCGGGGCCTTCAGGCTCACACCCCAACCTGGTCCACATCCGGGTCTCTAAGGAGACCTCTAAGGGGACAGAAGGTGACATGGGTGGGAAATCTCTCAGGGGGAGGTTTAAGAAGAGCCGCTGCTGAGTCACAGCCCTGGGTCCCCTATGAGTCAGCACTGGCAGGGGCCCCAGGAACTGGGGGCTGGGGGTGGGGTGGGGAGGGCAGTTCCCACGCCCAGAGGAACCAGGCGGTTGGGGCACTGGGGCTTCCCCCACTGCCTCTCCCATCCTGTGCTGGGCTCTGGGGGCTATTTAGAGGACTCTGGGGGGCGGAAGTGAGGAAGGGGGGCCTGACCACTAGACTGGGCTCCTGGAATCCTCTCCCAGTCTGACCCAGTTCAGGAATGCAGAGGCTGCCCGCCCAACAAACATGTTACAGCAGGAAGGAGTAGAGCTAGCCATTAAGAGGGACCACGTGCCAGGGAGGCGTTTGCGGGGACCTCGGCTCTTGGGGGTTCTATTTAAGATGAGCTCCTTCCTTCTGGGGCCTCTGCATTTTGGCAGTGGAGGTTCCAGCCTGGGGAGGGGGGGAATGCAGGCTCAGTCCCCAGCTGCTGAGAAGTAGGGGGTATGGGAGGCGACGGGAGCCCAGCGCGCAGGCCTCCCTCACAGAGGGGAGGGTTCTGGAGTCTGCTGCCCCCTGCTGGTGGCCTCGGTAAGCTGCGCTTCGAGTTCGCTGGAGGGCTTCTTCAGGCCAACCCCGGAGGATGGAAGAAGGCAAAAGGCCTCCCCCAGGGTCCCCAGGGTCGCGGCTCTGCTGCCTCCGGGCTGTGCCACCAGGGGCAAAGAACAATATTCTCTTGGCTTTCGTCGTGCCAATATGTGCCAGTATTCGTTGGCTTGCCAGGAAGAGTCTGAAATGATTGTCAACGAGGGAATGAATATTGTATATTCCTTTTCAGTTAGGGGAGGGGAGAACAGGGGAGACGACCCCACCCACAGAGGCCCAATTATTATTTACTCTCATTCTCTTCCTTGCATGCCCTCCCTCTGAGGGGAGTGAGGGATAGGGTAGGGCTGGACCCTAGTAGTCTTTTGGGGGGGCCCTCCACCTGCCTGGGCCAGCTGCATCCTGGCTTTCTGCGCTGAGACCTGGGGAAGGGGGCAGGGTGTGGGGAGGCGGACCTGTCAAGGGGAGAGCGGGGCAGGGCTGTGATGGGGGAGCAGGAATAGGGAGGGGCGTGGCCAGGTAAAGCAGGGCCATGACCCAACAAGGGTTAAAGCCTGGGCATGAGTGGGGTGCCGGAAGGTTCCTCGGGCCCCTTGTCAGGCTGGGATGAGGAATAAATAAATAAACAGGATGAGAACTTTGTCAGCTCAGCCCTGGCCAATGGGAGGCCACTTGGCTTCACAGTCTGCCCTGACATGACCTCCTTCCAACCGGCCACCAGCCACCGTGGCCATAGCAGGCAGGCACTGTGTGTGTGTTGGGGAGTTTATGGGGCTATGGACGTGTGGATCCCCGGAGGGAACCTCAGCAGGTGTCCATTTCCCACTGGGGGTGCCCACCTACCTGGTATGTGTGTGGGGGTCGGAGAGGGGGCCCGCATGTAAGCATCCCAGGAGATCAGGGGAGCCCCGATCTGTGTATAACTTCTGAGTTGACTTCCTGTATGTGGCCTGTGTATCTGGCCTGCGTATGTGCCTGTGCCAGATGGCCGCGGGCACGCATGTCCCCAAGTGTCTCTGTATTTCCCGTTTCCTTATGCCCTCCCCCTCCCGTGGCCCCGGGGACCTGCTTGGGGGGTTTTGTGGGGATGAGCGTTGGTTCTATGAATTCTAGCATGACTCTGCCCTTTGTATATGAGTAATGGTGCATATACTTGTGCGTCTGTGAACTTTGTGTGTGTGTGTGTGTACCCTGAAACTGTGTGCCTGACATATTTCTATAAATGTGTTTCTTTTGTGTGGCTATGTCCATGTGTGTTGGGGTATCGCCTGTCAGGGTGTTCCCATGACTGTGCACCTGGTGGTGGGGAGTTAGGATGGTTCTTTGTGTATCCCCATCTATCTGTGTATCTTGTGTGTGCTCTCGTCCTTGTGTGTGTGTGTATGCTCTGAGGCCATCCCTGCGAGGTGAAGTCTGTGCACGTGCCTGTCAGTATTTTCTGTGTGTCGGTTTCCACACGGCTCCCCCCGCAAGGCTTATTTCAGTTCTGAGGACAATCCTCCGGTCCTGTGGAAGCGATGTGTCTCTATTTTGCATGTGTCTATGTACTCCCTGGGTCTGTGCGGCTAGCTGGATTTTATGGATATCCTCCTGTGGCCGGCTCCCCAGTGTCCCTACATGTCCCTACAGCCCCTCCCGTGGGTATATGTCTGGAAATCCCTTGCACAATCTTCCCTGTGTTTGTGGTCCGCATGCCTTTGTGCGCGTGTGCTCCCCGTGCGCCTCTGAGGTCTACGTGCGTCTGGGTCCCTGCGTGTGCCCGCTCGCGCCCCCGTGTCCCCCGCGCGGGTCCCGGGAGCTGCGTTCCGACGCCCCGTGGGCATCCCCGCGTGCGTCCCGGTGCGCCTGGCGGGAGGCCTCGGGACACACACGGCCGCTGCGGGACCCACCGCCCGACACGGCGCGGGGAGGAGGGAGGGGGCGGCGGCGGCGGGGAGCGCGGGCACGTCACCGAGACAGACAGGCGGGCGGGCGGGAGGCGGCGGCCGCGGGTTCGAGCCGGCGCGGGAGCCCCGCGGCCCCCTCCCCCGGCCCGCGGCCTGGCCCCCCCCCCCGCCCCCTCCCCCGCCCAGCACCGAAGCCGCCGAAATGCAATTTCCCGTGCAGGCGCCTCGACTCAGGGGGCTTTTCCGGGCTGGTTTGGAAAGCAGAGGGGCAACGCGGCGGCGGCCCAAAACGAGGTGAGCGCGGGCGCCAGGCGGGCGGGGGTGCAGCCCGCGGGGAGGGGGCGCGGCGGGGCGGGGCGGCAGCGGGACCCGGCTGCGGCCCCCTCGCGCACCTGCTCGCCGCCCGGGGGCTGGCGCCCCGGCCTCTGCGGCCCGGCCCTCCATTGTTGCGGAGCCTGGAGAAGGGGGGTGGGGAGGGCCCGGCGGCATCTCTGCGTCTCGCCTTCCCCGAGAAGGGTAGCCGGGAAGACTAGACCCCCCCCCAAAAAAAAGGGCAGGCCCTCAAGTCCCCAAGCTTGGGCCGCTGGGTGGGGAGAGGTGGGCCGAGATGCCCCCGCGGGGCGGGGACGCATGATGGGGGTCTTAGGGGACGCGGAGCACGGGCCGCCCGACACCTGACCACGGAGAGGCCGCGGGGCCAGGCGGCGGCGAGCTTTGTTCTTGGGGGCGCCGAGCGGGTGGGGGCCTTGTATATTAAGAGCTGGGAGAGGCTCCGGCCCGGCGCGCGCGTTCGGAAAGGCGCCCCCGGCCAAGTTCACGGGCGCGCGGGCTGCGGAGATCGATCTCGGCGGCGGCCCGGCTCGGGGCCTGACTGTGGCCATGGCTCTGGGGCTGCAGCGGCGAAACTGCAGGAGCCCCGGCGCTCTCCGCGGGCTCCCCGCCGGCCTGTCATTACCGGTGGCTGGCTGCAGGGTTTTTTACTGGGGCCAAGGTTTGCTAACAGGAACACGCCCTCCCAAACTGGCCATGGAAGAGAAAAATGGCCCAGAATCCCACTGCTGAGGAGCCCTTTTAAAGCGACACGACCCCTTTCACAGGGACTTCGCCCTGGAGGGCATGCTGAGGGTGGGGGATGAAGCTCTCTCATTGGCTGATAGGAGCCAAGAAACAGCCCCCCTTGCACCCTGCAGTTCATTCCCCCCCCCATCTCTTTGCCCACCCATTCCCCATGCCCCGAACTACTCACAGATAGATTCTCCCAGCCGAGAACTACTCACAGATAGATTCTCCCAGCCGAGCCACGGTTCGACACTCCCAAATCTCTGACAAAGTCTCCCAGTCCGCACTTGGTACGTGGACGGACATCGCCCCCATTATTACATCACCTGCAGGAATGCTCATACACGCGCTCACACGCACAGTCCCTCACAATAATACTGCCACGTGGGCACACGCATCGCCCACAATGACGAGGACATCCAGGGCTGACAGCTGGAAAACATCGCTACATTGAAAAACGCAGTCACCACCGACGGTCGGTGGCCACAGTGTAGATGCAGCTTTGCACATAACCCTGACACACACATGGCTCTCTACGGCACGCACGGAACGCTCACTGTTGCACGGGCACTGGAGGGCTGTCACCCAGAGTCCCCGTGACCACCACAGATATATGAAATGCCCAGACACAGGTACAGATAGATATCATTATCCACAAGGACCAGCATCCATGTGCCTGCTGAGCAAGGACCTACCGTCACCACGGTCACCCAGGTACCCGAACACCCATACACATTAGTAGTACGGGGCCCATACAGACACTGATTTTGGGTCTTTGTAATGGTGACACACACACACACCGACCCCCCACAGCACAGCTGCACGGGAGGACACACGGTCGCCCATGGTAAAACTGACCTCTTAGACACCCATTATGACAGCCACCCGCAACGCAGATCCGAACAGTCCAACAGTAATCACACCTATGGTCACTTACCCTAACACTCGATTATGCCCCGGGACACCTACCATCATCCCAACACAGAATATCACACGCACAATGGCACACAGACCCACAGGCAAATGACACAGAGACAGGCAGAAATGCACAGTCACCTGGATGGCCAGAAACCCCACACTTGTTTACTGAGCATCTGCTATGCACCGGGCCCTGTTCCAGCAGCGGGGATGCAGGAGATCAAAATCCCTGCCCTCCTGGAGCTGGCATTTTAGTGAGAGGAATGGAGGGCACCGCAATCAGGTAACACGCAGACTACAGTCACCCACAGTGACACTGACAGACGCCAGACGCCCACACACCCTGGCTCACGCATCGACCTGCAATTACCCACAATTAGCCTGACACACACCCACAGTCACACTGACATCCACACACAAACAGAAGCCCACGGGGGTGTCGACACTTGTGCCAACACAAAGACACCGCTGGCACCAAGACGGGCACCCACTCCAGTGCACACCCACCTGGATATACAGACATCCACAGAAACGCCCAGAATAGCCCACCCGAGTAGCTTGGAACCCAAGCCCACTGCAGCCCCCACAGTAACGGGTCCATTGGTAGCTGCTGCCTGCCTTATGGCACATGGAGTCCATCCAGACCCAGACCCGGGGTCATCCTGCTCCGTGAACCTCAGCAGAAGTGTCTGAATTTCCCATCAATCTGCCCGAGGCACCTCTGTAAGTCAAATCCCATCCCTGGAGAAGCCCAAGGTTTCTTGCCACCCCCACCCCTGGCCCCATATCTGGTGGCCTTAGGACAGAAGGTCAGGCTCCCAGCCCACTAGGTGGCCCTGGGTCTTTGGGACAGATGAACCCCTTGGCTGAGGACCCCACCTGAAAGGCCAGGCAGCCAGAAAGGAAGCCAGGAGGATAGCATGGGGAGGGCAGGTGGGAACCCGAGAGGCCACGGAGGTAGCACGGAAAGGAGGAGCTGCCTCCCCTACACAGCCTGGGCCATCAGTGGGACCCGTCCTGGGGACCCCCAAGTGCACTTTTGTTACACATTCCATCATGGGCTCTTTGTCTGCCAGGCCCTCTCCAGCTCCTCCTGCATGTCCTGCACCAACGTCTGTCCACACACAAGGGCACACACACCGGTACACGTGCACACTGGGCCACACACATCCAGGGGCATGCACGCAGGAACACATGCGTGGGCATACATCCGGGGACACACCGGCTGCCCCGCACCCTCTGGAAGCTCTGTGTCTCTGACCTTGTGCCTCTGCTCCCTGTTCTTCAACTTGACAGCAGAGCTGCCTCCATCCATCGTCTCCCCATCCGGCTCCACTGGGACCTCTCACCTCCCACTCTGACCCCTAGACCCACACCAGCTGCCTTGCCTTCCTGGAGCTCAGG
Organism: Procyon lotor; assembly: GCA_028646535.1. Taxonomy (NCBI): domain Eukaryota; kingdom Metazoa; phylum Chordata; class Mammalia; order Carnivora; family Procyonidae; genus Procyon; species Procyon lotor. The sequence goes on from CM053603.1 coordinate 6,702,832, forward strand.
GTGAGGGTGGGGGTGGGGGCAGGTCAGTGAGGCTTCTGGATGGCTCCCCTCACCCCGTGACTCCCAACCCCCTGCCTAGACAAATCCTCCCAGCTGGGATGTGTGTATGTGTGTGGGGGGTCCCCAAGGACTAAGGACTAGGAAGAGGCAGACTAGGGCTGAGAGGCCCTGAAGACTGCTCCTCCCTTGCACCAGGGCCTGTGGCTGGGGGTAGGAGGAGACAGCTCCCCACCCCCACTATGCTGGGTTTCTTTTTCTTTTTTTTTTTTTAAAGGTTTTATTTATTTATTTGACAGAGAGAGAGACTACAAATAGGCAAAGAGGCAGGCAGAGAGAGGGGGAAGCAGGCTCCCCACTGAGCAGAGAGCCCAATGCGGGGCTTGGTCCCAGGACCCTGAGATTATGACCTGAGCCGAAGGCAGAGGCCTTAACCCACTGAGCCACCTAGGCGCCCTGCCCATTATGCTGGGTTTCAAAGTCAAATGGAAACCCAGTTGGCCCTCCAGGAGGCTGGTAGGATGCCTGATGGGAAGAACAGTCAGCCTCCCCTCTCCTACCTTCCCAAGGGCCCCAAGTCCAGAGAGTGAGATGCAGACAGAGCAGCGACCACCCCTCACCAAGGACCAGCCCCAGACATGGAGGGGACAGGCTCACAGACACAGATCGGGTGTAAAGAGGCAGACAGACACAGGCAGACCCAGACCCATGAGCACACCCAGAGCGGGAGACCCAGGCAAATACTGGTCCATGAGGTCCAGTCAGACCCAGACAGACACCAAGGGCAAGGGCAGAAGCCTGGATTGACCACTGCAGACAAAAAGGCAGTCAGGCAGCCCCTCCCCTATAAGGCGGGTAGGGGCTGTGCTGGGCTTTCCTCCCACCCCTTCCTTTAGCTGGAAATCTCGCCTTCTTATCCCAGCCCTGACCCTCCAGACCAGGCACCTCTGATGGTCCTTCCCTTGTCTTGAGGTCAGCCCTTTGAGGGACTTCTCTCCTTGGTTGGTCAAGGTCAGAGCCATCAAGGAAGCAAGCCAGAGACTAGGCACAGAAGGAAAAGGATGACTTGAGGAGTCCCCCGGCATTGTGGCCAGTACCTCATGCCCCATGACCCCTCCTTATAGCTCTATAGTCATCACAAAGTTCTGTTCCAAACTCTGAGAGCCTCATGATCCTCATGGATAAAATGGGTATCCCAATAATAGAGTGTTATATGTAAAACATTATTATTATAACCCTGCCCTCCCAAACCACCCTTCTCCCTAAGAGTTCTAGGCATTCTGCTTTTTAGGACTTTGATCTTCAAGGCAGGAGACCCCACATGCTCCCTTAGAAGGACCTAGATATATTGAGCCTGGCAAAGGGGAGCCCTCACCCCATCGCCTGAATGGGGCCCTGTTGGCTGGGTTGATGGACGGTGGGGGAGCGCTTCCTAACCTGAATTCCAGACAAGTGTGGGAACGTGACTGGACCCCTTGCCCAGGGGCAAGAGTGTGGGCTCTGGGGAAGGGATTTCATGAGGTAAGGGAATTCCACGGACAGCGAGCGAATGTTTAGGGGATCTGGCTTCACAGGGTTCCCATTTGGGGACAGGTCCCGTCGCGGCGGACCTTAGGGGTCTGGGCTTCCAGGGAGTGGCCCTGGGCACCCCGTAGGGACGCGGTCTGTGGGGGTCGAGGCAGGCAGGCTGCAGAGGCGCGTTCAGAGGGGCGGGGCTCAGTGGCCTTAGGCGCTCCTGAGGCCTGGAGTGTGCGGAGAAGGGGTGGGTTCTGAGGGCGGGGTCTGGGGGCAGGCCTTAGGAGAGCTGGGCTTTTTGAAGATGGGTTTGGAGGGCGGTTTAATGAAGGTTCAGTTTGGGGGCGGGCTTTCCTAGACGGGTCCTCAGAAACAGCCACCTGTGGGTGAGCGTTCAGGGCCAGGTTTTAGGGAGGGGCCTGGGTCGGTGGCTTCCGAGGGCTGGGTCTCTGGGGGCAGGCTCTGGGTGGGGGTCTCCGGGACAGGGCTTGGAGAGTTGTGCTGTGGTTCAGTCTGCCTCCGCCAGGGGGCGTTTTGGGGTTCATTTAAGCTCAGCACACTTGGGATCCCTTATCCGCCTTAGGGTTATTCCAGGGGGTTCCTTTAGGGCTCGATATTCCCCAGGGAAGAGGGAAGGGACTGGAAATTTAAACGCCCCTCTTCGGGCAATCACCGGGGGTCCTCAGACCCAGGTGGGGGCGGCCTTTCCTGAGACTGCGTGCGGGGGGACCCCAAGGGACGGGCGCCCAACTCTGCGGGTCCCTGGAAGGAGGCACTTGGGGCCCCGTTTTATAGGTGAGGGAATAGGGAGGATCAGCATCTTGGCGTAGTCGGAGTTGGAGCAGGGATTTGCCCGACGCCAATTTTGAAGCCCAAAGGTGAGCGACCTTGTACCCCACATCAAGAGGGCAGCCCCCCGCGCCGCTGCGCGCATGGGCACTAACCTCAGAAGGGCCTGAATTCAGATGTCGAAACCCTCCAGGCGGCCAGTAGGTATCCTCTCTAGTCCTCCCGCTTCTCCCTGGTCCTGTGAGCTAGTGGACCCTGGGGAGGGCCTGGCAGTAGCCCCACTGCTGGCCTGGCATTTGCAAAGGGGAACAACCCCCCGGGGGTTGTTGTGATTCATAAACAATAGTGCCAGAACACTGAGACTCACGGAAGGTATTACATTGTATTAAAATGACTTGTTTATCTCTTTGTTGCATCGATGTGCCGGGGGCAATAACCGCCAGGCAGCCAGACGTCTTGGGGCCACTAGCAATCCCTCCTTTGCCTCTCACTAGCAGTGCCCTTTGGCCTCAGACTCCCAAACCGACTTGTAGGAGTAATCTGCACCTTCTAGGGCCATTTTGAAGATGATTTGAGTAAATGTGTCAAGAAGCAAGGCCAGCGCCCAGTACTGCTACATCTGTGTAGCAAAGGCTATATGAATATCTACAGTTATTATTATTTATATTTATCTTGTGCTTTTTCCAGGTCCTGGAGCAGACAGGTCCTGCTTTCTGATTTATTGAGTCAATAGATTCCTCCCTCCCTCCGCTCTCCTTCCTCACGTTATTATCATCGCTATCCAGGTTTTCTGCCCCTCCTCCCCCAGCCTTGGCCCCCGGGAGAAGTTGCCAAGGGTTTGGGGGAACATTCAACCTGTCGGTGAGTTTGGGCAGCTCAGGCAAACCATCGACCGTTGAGTGGACCCCGAGGCCTGGAACTGCCATCCACCCATCATGACCCCTACCTTCCAGATCCGGGGGGGGCCAGGGTATCTCCCAGATCCAACCTGAGCATCCCCTCTTTTAAGGCCACAGCGAAGGTCACAATCAACATTCATTGTTGTCGGTGGGTTGTGAGGACGGAGGCCAGACCCACCGAGGGATGAATGTCACTGTGGCTGGGCCGGACACAGCCTGAGGGGAATGGGCTAGGGAACAAGACCCACTCATACAATGCTCTGACCTCAGCTTCTCACCCCTTGGGGAAAGCTGGGATCTGGGATCCTGATGGACACAGGCCTGATTTGGGGAATAAATCCTTGGGGGGGGTGTGGGGGGGGAGTTTGGAGGGCAGATCACAGGCTCAAGGCTGGGCATCTGAAAAATCTTTCTGAGGGGCTGGTGAGCCCTGTTCCTAGACAGTTTAGTAAAGGTTTCTTGAATGAATGAATGGATGGATGGATGGATGGATGGATGGATGGGCAGGCAGCATAACTTCTCTTTTCCTATCCAAGTCCTGGGCCCAGCTTTCTCCCTCTCCTTGCCCAGGACCCACCCCAACTCCCCTCCCACTTAGCACTCTGGTGCCCCCTCCATCTCCCAGTCTCTGCCAGGCCTGGGTAACTGCTGGAGGTCTCATTTGAGGAGGTGAGGATTGAGGCACTGGTGAGTCCCACCCCCCCACCCTTAGCCCAAGCTGTGCCTCTGCTCCCCCTTTAGGGTTTTGTCCCGGCCTCCTGTCCATCCTAGGGCCAGTCCCTAGCCCTGGGGGCTATGGTAACTGCACAGGGGAGACAGGCTTTTGTGTTTGTGAATAAGTGTGGGCAGGAGGCCTTATACCTCAGTGAGTTCATCCATTAAATGGGGGCTCCGCTGAGAAAATGGGTGTGAAAACTCCCTAAAGGAGATCTGAGCTGGGGCCTTAATCCTTGTCCTTTCCCTCCCAGGAGCCAGGCACCATCCCCCCTTCCTGAGACTACTGGAGCATCTGTAGCCCCCCCTTCCCCAAAGAGCCCAGGGGCACCTGGCTCCTCCCCCAGCCCAAGGGAAGGAAGGAAGAAGTTACTAAGTTACTGACTACATCAATGCTTGTCTTTGGGGTGGGGCTTCCACCCCCCCCATCACCCTGTGGGGCAGGAGTGGCGGGCCTCACAGGCCTCCTCCAAGGAGGGGTAGGCAGGGGTAGCTCTCCTAATGCCCTCTGGGGGGGGTATCTCCCCATTGCGGGTGCTCCCTGCAGCCTGTGTCTTGTCACCCCCCCCCATTACCCCCAGCCCACCCAGAGAGCATGCATCCCCTGGCAGGTGCATTTATGGGGGAGCAGCAGCAACCCCCCATGTGACAATAAGGAACCTCCCACAGCCTGCCCCTCCCCTTTCACACCCCCTTGGAGGTATAAGGAGGGAACTGACAGCCCAGACTCCAAGGCTCCAGAGAGGGGAAGGGAGGGCTGAGAGGAAGGGGTAGAAAGAGGAGCTTTGGGCAGGCAGGGTTTATTCTCCCTCTGCCCCTCCACCTGGCACACATTGCCCAGCTATGGGTACCTTTGACCTATGGACAGATTACCTGGGTTTGGCACGCCTAGTGGGGGCTCTGCGTGGGGAAGAGGAGCCTGAAACCAGGCTGGACCCCCAGCCACAGCCAGCTCCAGGAGCAGAAGGTCAGAGGCCCAGCCCGGAATCTTCACCAGCTCCTGAACGCCTGTGCTCTTTCTGCAAACACAACGGCGAGTCCCGGGCCATCTATCAGTCCCACGTGCTCAAGGATGAGGCGGGCCGGGTGCTGTGTCCCATCCTGCGTGACTACGTGTGCCCCCAGTGCGGTGCCACGCGCGACCGTGCCCACACACGCCGTTTCTGCCCGCTCACTGGCCAGGGCTACACCTCTGTCTACAGCTACACCACCCGCAACTCTGCTGGCAAGAAGGTGTCTCGGCCCGACAAGGCAAGGATGCAGGACTCAGGGCATCGCCGAGGCGGAGCAGGAGCTGCAGCGTGTGCAGGTTGCTGGGGGACCCGGCGTGGAGGGGGCCGGCCCTGGGCTTGTGGCTAAGCCCTTGGGGTTAGTGAAGTAGGACCAACCCCCGTGCCCACATTAGAGGGGGTGTGTGTGGGATAATCAGTGTAGAAAACTTAGCACGATGTTCTAGAAATGTTGCCCAGTGTGAATAAGTTAGAGCTGGGATGAATGTGTGGCCTTGGGCAGGGGATGGACCTCTCTGGGCCCACGGGGAAGTTGCTGTCCTTTTCCAGGCATGGGTGCTCTGTCAGGGAGGCTATGGGGACTCGTGACGGGATCTGTGGTTAGAGAGCAGGGGCTCCAATCCTGCTTGGCACTTAGGAGCTGTGCAGCCTGAGAGAAGTTCTCAGCCTCTCTGAACCTGTTTCTTCATGTTCCTCCTTTGTTCACTCAGTAGCCAAATGGTGTGTGTGTGTTTTGTGCCAAGCGCTGGGCTGTACCAGCAGTGGAAAAGGGTAGAAGGGAGAATGGCCTTTAAAACACTGTGATGAGTGCTGAACGGAGGAGGCTAGAGGAAGCACTTAATCCAGATGAAAGGGTCCAGGAGGGCTTCCTGGAGGAAGTGACTTCTGGAAGGGTAATTCGGTTTGATGGAGTGCTAGAAGTGGGGCCCAGGCACTGGGGCTCATTCAGGGACTTAGTGAAGTTCAGTGGATCTGGAACAAAATGTGTGTGCATGAATGGTAGAGAGGGAGGTGTCAGAGATCTGGGGGACAGTGGAAGAGTCTATAGGTCTTGGGCTTGGGTACTAGGGAACCATGGAAGGGGCAAGACCAGGTCTACATGTGAGAATGTGTTAGACCTCGGCTGCCTGGCTGTGGACTGTGGGGACAGATTTAAGAGTGTCGGAAGGCAGGACACTAGTCCTCCAGGCAGAGGTGTCCATGGCAGCAAGGAGAGAGGCCTGGCACCTGGGGAAATGTTTGTTTGGAGAGGAACACTGTAAGTTCGCTGTGTGTGGATCAGCTCAGGGGGGAGCTGGGGCGAAAGCTTATGAGATCTTCAGCTGAAGCCTCCCTGAGGTCTGGCTCTCCCCACACTGCCTGGCCCACCATGTGGGGTCACCCCATCTCATGGAATGTGGATCCCAATTCTGCACGTCTTCTGCAAGTCTGGGTGGGGCCCCAGGACCTGCCTTTCTAGCTAACCAGCTCCCAGCAGTTTGGGAAGGCCGGGGAGCAGGGAGGCTGCAGACTTTGAGTAGATCGAGCGCACATGGCAGTGGCTGCTATTATAGATGTGAAAGGCCTCAGCTCCTGTGGGGTTTTAAAACAAATTGTTTTAGCAACTTTGTCTTTGCAGAAGTTAGCCAGCAGGGGAGGTGGGTCTGACTGTGCCGTATTGCTGCCCTTTTGGGTGCCCTGTGTGGGTACAGCCTCCCCATCAGAGTGTGAGCTCCTTGAGGGAGGTGACTGGGCGGGATGACCCCACCCTCACCCCCGGCAGCTGTGCAGTGAACATTTGTTAGAAGAATTGAGTGCCTCCACTAGTAGATACTGTTCCCCCAAGAGATTCAATGAGGTCCACCTGGGAGGTGGGGGAAGCTGATGGTCTCAGACCCTTCTTTTTTCTCTTAAGTTGGAGGGAACAGAAAAGTTCCCTTACCCAGACATGGAGGGTGGGGTGGAGCAGCTCTCACCACCACACTGGTAGAAAGGCCAGCCTTCTGTAATGTTCGGGGTGTAACAGATCTAGGGTTCCCGCAGCCCTGTGGCCGCAGGAGGGGAGCATAGCCAGCCGGAGTTAGAGTTTCTGTGCTTTGTGTCCAGCTCCGGGACCCACTCTGGGCTGGCCAGGCCTAGAGCCACTGGGGTGCTATTCCAGGAGCAGCCCCCAGATGGCGCTAGAGCCCCAACAGTCCTAAAGTTTGAACCTGTCCTTTGGGAGCACTGAATCATACCCTATAACTGTTTTTCTCCTTTTCCCCTCCACTTTAAAATCCAGGTTCCAAAGGTACTGGGAAATCATCTGGACCTTCGCCCTCTTCCTGCTGCCCCTCCACTTCTGCCTAGGAGACTGGTGCAGGGAGGATGGAGATGCTGCTTTCCCCTGGGTGTGGAGACCCAGGCTCAATGGAGGATGTATTTGGGGGGAAGATCCACCTTGCAAGGACCTGCCCCTGGGCCCTTGCTCCAGCCTGGAGGCCTGGAGAGCAGAGCCTGGGAGCACAGCTGAAAGAGGCCCCATGAGGAAGGAGGTGGCCCTCAGGCACTCTGGCCCTCCCTCCCCAGCACCGGGCACCCAGTCAGCACTCAATAAATGCTTACAAATGGATCAGCGTAATAGGCCAGGTGTTGGGGTGAGGTAGCGGGAACAGCTCCAGAGGGGCTGGGGCACCTCTTTTCTATCCTATTTGCATCCATCAGCCCCCACTTGTTACTCTGACCCCCACTTTCCCCACCTGTTATCTGGATTTTGGTTTATCCTGGAGCACTGGGTGAGAAATGGACGTGGGCACCACAGGGTGGCTGTGCGGTTTTGAGCGGTCACCCCAGCCCAGCGCTTTTGAGCATGGCACTCAGCGCCAGGTTAGCTCATGAAGCCATTTCTGTGATGTTTGGTATTTTCAAACTCCCTTCCAGCCATCCCTCACACGACATGAGAGGTGGGGGCCTGATCCGAGGGGGAACTGAGAGACAATTAGACCCAGCCCTCCCTTCTCCTCCTCCAAATCATCCTGACCAAAGAGGCCCTCAGTAAACGTTGAGGTCCTTGCAGATGCCGCGGCAAGCAGGGCCATGGAGCCACATGCCAGACCCTTCGGAAAAAGGGAAGGACTTGGGGGGTTGGGCAGGGCTAGGCAAAGAATGGGAATGTGTCCTGGAGGGTTGGGCCAGCCAAGACCTTGGGCAGGAGGCACCATGGAGGTGAATTTGGGAGGGAGATGGAGATTATCACCACCCAGGTAGTGTGATCCAGCTCTCCTGGGCCAGGGTTGTGCTTGTGGGAATCCCTACTCCCTGTCTGCCCCTCTGGCCTCCAGAGGGCAGCAGGTGACAAATGTCTGTTCAGATTCTTCCCCCAAACCAAGGGCTGGCCCCGGGGACCTGGGCTCCTTCCTTAGCAGCCCACACTGTCTCCCAGAGTTGGGTGGAAGCAGGATTTGGACTCTGGAGGTCCCTCTGCCCTTGGCTTTTGGACTTGAACTGGGTCCTGAGGCCACCCGAGGAGGAGGGCTGGGGTGAGCTGGGATGGGAGACAACCCTTGAAGACAGCCTGTTGTCCAGGGGAGGGGAGGAGGAGAAAGAAGACAAAGAGGAGGGCTCCTTAGCAGCCCCAAGAGTTTCAAACTGAGGGGACACAACATCCCAGTCACCCCCAGCTGTTTGCAAGTGCTGATTGTATAGGCCAGAGCCGCTGGGGCTTGAGACCCAGGAACCAGGAGAACGGGCATGTCCTGGCAGGTTCAAGGAAGGAGCTGCACAACCAGCCAGAAGTGGCGGAGGACCCTGACCCCACCTCACTTCCCTCCAGCACGGGGTTTCCCAGGGTCTAAGAAGGCAGTGGGAGGGGGGACCTGCCTTGACTGTAGGAAATGGGGTGTGGGAGTCACAGGCCAAAGGACTAATGAAGTCTCGGGTCTGGTCAACCTTTTGGTGACCAATTTAGAAGCACTGTTTTCTATAAGACGGGTTTGGCAGCAGCACCTGGTTATGACCACATCATCAGGGATGTGTAAGGCTTGCCCTCAGCACCCTGCAGGCACTAGCTATGTCTCTATCGTAACAATCCCCAGGACTGCCTCCTTCCAGTCTGGGGCCTAGAATCAGCTTGTGCCCTGGAGGATGGGTAGGGCCATCGGAGCCCATCTGAGCACTGAAAACAAAACCGCCGACTCTTCAGTTGGGTGATCAGCTATGATGTCTCAGTGGGCTTGCTGCTCCACAGATACGGGGGTGTCTGTGCTTGATTGTGTGCACACACATGCACACACAGAGCCACCCACTCCTGGAGACTCTGACACAGTAACTCGTGAGGACCCCTTGATTCACAGGGCCTTGTAGTAGCCCAACCTGCCTTCCTCGGGAGGATCACAAGTAAAAGGAGAAAGAGGTGGTTAGGGAGGTTTGTGGGTGGAACATTAAGGAACTGAAAATACCTCAAACCCCAAACAGCAGGTCACAGATCCACACCACGGAATGATTTATTAATGGTCTAACCAGAAGAAATAAAATGGGAATCTGGAGAAAAACAAAGGTACCACCAACAAAAGGAGCCTTTTTCTCTACCGGGAGAGAGAGAAATTCTGAACCTCCCGTAACCCAAGCTAAAGAATGAAATTTGCAAATCCGGATAAACAACTGGGTGGCTCTGGGCTCTGCTCAGAAGCAGCTGGCTTCCGGAGGGTGAGGGGCACAGCCAGCCTCCTGCCTGTGGCCTCTGCTGTGGCCCCAGGAGGGAGCAAGTTCTGTCCCTCAGAGGCTGTAGACATGAGCCTGGTCTCTTCTGTTTCCCATGGGAAGCAGACTTCTGGGTCGTCTGAGGGGAGGCTTCTGGGGCCCACTAGGGCCTGCTGGAGCATCTTACAGGATAAACCAGGGGGCACGCAGGGCCCTGCAGGCTTTCCGGGGTCTGCTGAGGGATTGTTCCCAGCTGTTTGGCAGCAGCACTTGTGGGGGCCGGTGCAGAGCGAAGGCGCACAGGCGCTGTGCACTCGTGCACGTGTGCATGCACAAGGCACTCCTGAGGTGGTCTGGAAGTAATCTACAAATCCCTCCAGGATCGCTCCCCTGGAGGGAGGCTCCCAGCCCCCTTTGCTGTGTAGGGCGCCGGGGCTTTCCCTGCCAGCCTCGCCTTTGCCTTCCGGTAGCTCAGGCGCTTGAAGGCCTCCAGGTCCCGGTGGGTGCTCATGATCAGCCGGCTGCATGGAAGTGTGCACGGGAGCTGTGTGTGCTCCACCAGACACCTGGCGCCTGCTCACACCCCTGCACGAGCTCCCATGCACGGCCACTCACAGGTCCTGGACACACACACAGGGCCCTCCCCGCCTTCCCCCGAGTCCCCACCCCCTCTGCCACCCCTCCCACCCCATTCCTCCCCAGGGATCCCAGCCCAGGGCCTACTTCAGGTGGGAGAGCTCAGCGACAAGACCGCGCACGGTGTCTGTCGCATCCTCCATCCTGGCGGCCTCACAGGTTTTGATCCCTACACAGGTCCTGGCGGGAAAGCAGGGAAGACAGGAGGTCTGACCTCACTGGACAGCTCTGCCAAACTCTGTGCTGGGGGCTTCTGCCGGGCCCGGAATGATCTCCAGATATTTATACCTTTCCCAGATATGAAGCCACTGGAGGCAGAGCCCTGATGGCCAACCCAGCTAGCTCTACCATCAAAGGCACCTCCAGAATCCAGACTCTTCTCCCCACCACCTCGGTCCTTGTCTAGACTGTTGCCACAGCCTCCCTGGCCCCCAGCTCCTGCCCCTACAGCCTGTGTCCCCTTCAGCACCGGGGTGGGCTGGGGTGTGAAAATAGAAACCCAGCCCAGCATCCCTCCTGAAGCCCTTGCACCATCTGCCGGGGCCTCCGGACCCCCATCCCCTCCCTCTCCTTCCCTTCCCCCTCCCCCCTGCTCCAGACACACTGAATTCCTGGCTGTTCCCTGAGCACTTCTGAGGGCCCTGGAATGTTCTTTCCCCAAAGTCTCCTCCTGGTGGGGGGAGGGAGCCTTCTCTCATCACCACGTTAAATTTTTAACCCCTTCCTCACTGTCTTTTTCTCCTCAACACTCCACCATCTGACTAATTTTGCTTGTCTCTCACCTTCCCACCCCCACCAGATGGAAGCTGTGTGTTTTGTTCCACACTGTCTCCCCCATGCCCAGAGCAGTTCCTGGAAGAGCTGGCAATGGGCAGCATTAGTATCTGTGGAAGCAGTAGAAACACCCCAGCACCCCCATATCTAATGCATGAGGCGGCGGATGTGGGCAGAGGGCTGCCCTCCCGGACTCAGGCCAGCAGCTGTTCCTAAATCCTGCTCCGCCCCGGCGTGGCAGTGTCTCCTGGGCTGTCACCACAGGAACTCCAGCTCCGCTCCACCCACGTCGGTCACCCTGAGACGGCGTGCTGCCTGGCCTTCGCCAGTGCCTGTCTCACTCAGCCACAGGCCACTGAACCAGACCCATGACCTGCCTGGGGGCCTCCATGTCCATGTGGTTCACATCAGAGACCACCGGAGATTCAGAGATGAATCTCCCTTCTGTTTGCTCAAACAATAGCAGAGTCACTCGAGCTAAATTGCCTCTGATCCCCGTCCAGGGTGTGTGTGCATGCGCGCGTGCACACACACGCATGCATGTGGCAACAAGTGGTAGAGCAGGTACTATGTACAAATGTGTGCATGAGCAGGAGGTGAGAACGTGGTCACCCTCTACCCTGAGGAGGAGGAGGAGAAAGGAGACACGCTCTGCCAAGGGCTGTGTCCCTCACCCCTCCTCCACACCACTTACCAGACACAAACAGAAACTTGGGCCATGAATAATCGATAAGCCGCAGCCTCTGCAGAGAGGCCAGTTCAAGTACAAGGTAAGAGGAGAGGACTGTCACCCAGTGCTAATGGCTTGCAGGGCTGGGAGAGAGGGAGGTAATGGACTGGGAGAGGCTCTGGGGTAGAGACATAGGACCCGCCAACACACACACACACACACACACACACACACACACTCTCTCTCTCTCTCTCTCTCCCTCCCTCTCTCTCTCTCTCTCTCTCTCTCTCTCCATGGCCTGCAGGAAGGAGAGAAAGCAGCCTGCCTCAGGGCACTGAGCCAAGTGAGGAGATGGGACAAGTGAGGAACAAGTCGGGAAATTTGGAGGGCCCTCTGGATGCCAGAGTGGGGAGAGGCCCCAAGACCAGTGGTTTTTATCTCTGTCTAGGTCCTTTTCCCCTCCACAGAAATTCAGGGCAAGCTCTAGATCCTCTCTCCAGAAAAACACATAGTATGTTAAAACCACCCATAGGTGGTTTTAGAACTGGGGGTACTATCCCAGGGGTCCTAGGGAGACACTCTGGTTTAGCTGTAGATCGAGGATCACCAGTTCTGCGCTTGTGCGGAACGGGGGCACGCACAATGCAAAAGATGAGGCTCACCGAGGCCCACTGAGGCAGAGGCAGGGTGAGGGAGAGTGTCAGGGTGCCAGTGCCAGGAAAGCAGTGACATTCTCCCCTCCCAGGGACTTAGGGACAACTGCTGCTGGGGCAGCTGTCCTGGGTTGGCCTCCCCTTGCCTACCTGAGCTGGAGCTCCGTGAGAAGGCCTCCATCAGCATGTGGGCTTGTGCCAGGCCAACGAGAGTCCAGCCTGCTCCCCGTAGGAAACGGCTGTAAAGAGAACACACACATGAATGGCCTAGCGGGCTGAGCCCTGCATGGGTAAAGGAAGAGGTCATGCGGGGAACCTCTCAATTCTCCTGGGCCATGCCAGGAACACAGAGGTAGAGACTCTTGTGGAAGAAAAGTGATAACGGTGAAGGGATAGGATGCCATGACAGCTAAACCTGGGGGCCACCAGCCCGGCTGCTCTCGCCCTCCCCATTCAGAAGGAGCGGACGGGGCAATGTGAGGCCTGACCCTGGGGTCCCCTGCCGAGCCTGTGCTTTCTGAAGGGCTGATCTGTGTTGGACGGTGGCTCTGTTCCTGACGGCTGGGCCGTGGCACTGTCTCCTGCTCGTCCTGCAGTATCTAGAAAAGTACAGAGAAGACCCTCAGTGATGGTGCCTGGAGTGAGGTGGGCATCTGGCGTTGAGGGGAAGAAGCCGGCCAGGAAAGCCACCTATTTTGTGTCAGGGAAAGATTTTATAAATATGTTGTAAGGGAAAAATTTATAATTAATGAGGGGGAGAGCCAGATAACCCAGAGAAGCTTAAGTTTCTAAATGTCAACGGTGGTTCAATTTTCATGGAAAATGTCAAGCTCAATCATGGAGGAGACATATGTCCCTCTGAAAAGGGGCAAAGAGGGTGGGGTAGAATGGCCAGTCCAGGGCCTCTTCTGAGAGGACAAAGTCCTGGAGTAAGAAGGGATCTGCTCCAACGACCTCCTTTCAAAAGCAGGCCCCTCTCCGCTGACGGGTGGGGGATGGGACGGAGGGCTTGAGCTATAGCTTACAGCGGCAAGTCGTCCCAAATCTCAAGAACAGATGCAAAGAACTGCTTGTAGCCCGATGGTCCTCGCTGGGGGATGATCACCCCTAGGCACTTCACACTGGCCAGCACGCTTTGGTGGGGGAGTGCTACTGGCATCCAGTGGGTAGAGGCAGGGGTGCTGCTCAGCACCCAAAACTGCACAGGACACCCCCACCACAGAGAATTATCTGGTCCCGAATGGCAGCGTGCCGAACCGGAAGCCCGCTGTAGACAATACAGTATCTCCCAGGCATCTGGCCTCCTGTTTCACGTAAGTGGCTCTGTGGTTTAAAATATAATTCAACCAACTCACTGGGCCATTTTTGGCCATGAGGAACATTCCCTCTCTTAACACTCCAACCACTGCTCTCTCTAAGGTTGTGTACACGTTTGACACAAGGGCAGTCCTTGTACTGAATGTGCTGGAAGCTATCACTGTAAGACCCAATCCCCAAGAGGGACTTGGAATCAGCTTTTATTTTTTAAAGGTTTTATTTATTGGGGCACCTGGGTTAATGGAGTTAAGCATCTGCCTTTGGCTCAGGTTATGATCCCAGGGTCATGGGATCGAGCCCTGCATTGGTGTCACTGCTCGGTGGGCAACTTGCTTCCACATTGCTCATGCTCTCTCTCAAATAAATAAAATCTTTAAAAAAATTAAAACAATTAAAAAAATATTTGAGAGACAGCAAGAGAGACAGTACAAGCAGGGGGAGGAACGGAGGGAGAAAGACACTCTGCTGAGCACAGAGCCCAACGTAGGGCTCTGTCCAGGACCACCAGAGCCAAAGGAGAGGGAGAAGTAGGCCTCCCACCGAGCAGGCAGCCCTGATGTGGGGCTTGATCCCAGGACCCGAACTGAAGGCAGACACTTAAGGACTGAGCCACCCAGGCACCCCTGGAATCAGCTTTTAAATGACACTCCTTGGGGTGCCTGGGTGGCTCACTGGGCTATAGCCTCTGCTTTTGGCTCAAGTCATGATCTCAGGGTCCTGGGATTGAGCCCCACATCTAGCTCTCTGCTCAGCAGGGAGCCTGCTTCCCCCTCTCTCTCTGCCTACTTGTGATCTCTCTGTCAAATAAATAAATAAATTCTGAAAAAAATAAAAAATAAAAAAAATCTTATGCAGCGTACAGAGGCTCCATCAGTCCTGTGGTAAGTGTCACGTCCTGAGGGAGCTACTACAAGAAGAAAAGGCCACGCTTTCCTGTGAGGGGACCTGGGTTTGACACTGGTCTGTCACTGCTGTGTAACCTCTGTGAGGCCCCGAGCTGCCTCCTCTGAAGCAGTGTTCATGGCTGGCCCACTGTGGGGGTCGGGGGGGGGGGGGGCTGTTGGTGGGAGGCCGCTGCTGCCCCATCCACCTGCACTCTGTTCCCAAGCGTCCCTGTCCACCAGCCTTCCTGCCAGGCTCCAACCAGTACCCTTCTGTGGGAACCTGCCCGTGTGGAGGTCGTCCTGACATGTTTGGGAACGCCCAGTATCAAAACAAAATGTATCTGGACGTCAGCAACCTTGTCAAGGCAGCACCTCTGCCCCTGGAGGGCCCGTCAGGTGCACCCCGGCTGTCTGCCATTCCCTGCACTGCAGATTCCTTAGTGTTTTCAAAGCCCAAAGTCACTGGCAGCCGGTCTATCAGGAAGGGCTTGCTCCTTTGCCTGCTGGATGCCACTAAATATCTCAACTGCTTCTCCTTTAGCCACTGCCCAACAGCCAGAGACTGGGGGTACTGTTACTCCTCTTCTTTCCAAGGAAGGGGTTTATATTGTTCAATGGATGAGGCTCCAGTTATAAAACTTCAGCTGTGCCAGCACCTGCACGCCTACCTATCCCAGGTGATTGTGTTCAAACTCTAGGACTGGACTGCACTCTGACTTGCTTCCCATGATCTTGTTCATCTGGTGATTGAGAAATGGGTGCACAAGGAGCCGGGGGCCCACACGTGGCAGGGAGGCCTGTCTGAAGTCACCTTGCAGGTAAACATTGTGAAGGGCCAAAAATGACCCTTGGCCCTCCTTTGGGTAGGTGGCACCTTGGAGACCCACATTTGCCCCACCCAGCCACACTCCCCTCTGCAGCTGGAGCAGCTGGCTTTCTTCAGCTGAGTACCAGATGAAACACCATGCTTGTGTTTCAGGGCCATGTCATATGAAAGACTTTAAGAGCTGAAATGGCAGGGCACAAAATGTTCGCTCTGGGAGACAGGTGGGAATGGTGCTACCACAAACCTCGCAGGGGCAGGGACCACGCCTAATCTGTTGACTCCTGGCAGAGCAGGCTCTTGATAAACATGTAACTGAATCAATATTTTAAGGATCTCAACAGGACAGCCCAAAAAACAAAGGCCGATGTCTGTAGAGCAAGCTGGGCCCTGTGCTCCAGGACAGGGCATCTGAGGCACAGGTGCGGAATCAGGCCAACCTGGGAGCAGACCCAGCCTGTTTCCCTCCCAGCTGCGTTACCTTGGGCAGGTGCCTGAACTCCTTCGGCCTCTTAACCACACCCAGGATGTGGAAAGAGAACCACCAACCTCCCAGAGTGTGACTGCAAAGCACTCAACCCAGACTCCGGTGTGCCAGGGGTCAGGGACGTGGTGCTTCCCTGGGGGTGGGGCCAACACAAGGCTGCCACCTGCCCCAGACAGGGGATCACCAATGGCCTGCATGGGCTCAGCAGCTGGGGAAGGTGATGTTAGGTAGCTGTCCCACTGCCTGTTGGGCAGGCAGATCCCTGAAGGAAGCCAAGTCCCTACAAATTCCAGCAGGAAAGCGAAGTTCTGTGTCTATGTTTGAAAAAAAATCGAATCAGGACCCTGAAATGACCATGACCCTTAAGGTAGACAGAGGCTCTTTCCACTGGGGACTGAAGTCCTCTCCCCTAAGCCCAGTTTTGACATGGCTGGCTTCTTCAAAGTTATCCCTGAAGGTCTCAGGCAGCCTCTGTAGATCTCTCAGAAACCTGCAGCCGGAGCCAGGCCCTGAAGTGTGGAGAGGGTGGGTACGACTGTGGGCTCCAGTCAAGGAAAGGAGGACCTCCATCAGCTCTGCCTAGACTGACAGAATCCATGCAGGTCACGGCCTGGGGCTCTTCAGCTCCCACATCGACCCCTTACAGAAAGGCAGGTCTGTCCTTTCTGGAAAATCACGGACTCCATACTCGCCAGAGCTGCTACTCATTCCTCTAGGTGCGTGTGCCATATAAACAGACTGTCATGCACCCCAAATTCCACACCCCGCTACTGGGTGGTTTGGGAGTGGCTCGTGGCCACTTGACACCTATCCTGGGATGGTCTGCCATCACATGGGGAAGTTCTTACCTGCTTAGGTGAGGCTTCAAAGTCAGGGGCTTCCAGGGCATCCCGTATCTGGCTGTCTGGCAGGAAGTCAGGTTCCATGGCTGGGGACTCCCCCAACACAGCCTGGTCTGCAGAGCCAGGAAGGGGCTCAGACCAGCTTGCGGGGTCCTCGGGGACATCTATGGTGTCCTGGCAGGCTCTGGTCTCCTGAGAAGGGCCACTCACTGCTTCTCTGTGCACCGGTGGAGCAAAGGCTCCAAGAGATAGACTGAAGCCCTCAAGGTCTTGTTCAGGGTTCTGGCGACCTAACTCAACTGCTTTTTTACCCGTGGACTGCAACAGCAAAGGCAGCGCACACACACCTCCCAGCCCCTCTCGATCCAGGCCAGGTACCTTTGTCTGATCAATACCTGGGCCCATTTCTAAGGCTAGAAGGCTGGAATCTCCAGCACCTATTGTGGGCTCTCTTATCGCGTGATCCAGGGCCAGGAAGGCTGCAGGGCCTCCTGGAATGTTGCCAGGGGGCTTGTCTTCCCACCCTGCCGCCCCTCTGCATCCTGTCTCCCCAGCGAGAGGTGTACAACTGAGCAGGGTCCCACTGCAGCCTCCATCAGGGGCCTTCCCACTGGGACAGGTAGGTGCCCTGGTGTTGGCCTGTTCATCGGGCCTGGCCACCTCTGGAACCCTCTGTTCTGGCTCAGTGAGGTCTGTGTTCACATCTTTGATGACAACAGTCCCAAGGGAGGAGCGTCTTGGGCTTCTACAACTCTGTTCTGCTTCCCTGCCTGTCTTGCTGGTTATCTGCATGGGGTCAGAGAGGCCTTGGGCTGCAGATCTGGGCTCTGGGCCCTGAGTGATGGGACCTAGGACACCGTCTCCTTCCTTCTGATGCCTCTCAGGCAGGTCAAACCCTGCTCCCCCTTGGGCACCTACTTCCTGAAGAGTTCCTTGGTCTGACTCCTTTTCTTCAGCATCACTGCTTGGCAGGAGACCTTTCTGGCCACGACAGCCTAGAACCCAACACCCCTCCCTGCTGCTTTCACTGTCTGGTGTGTTGGTTCCTTGCTCCAAGAGGTGGTCCTGGCTGGCCCTCTTGGAGGCCAAGGCCAATGTCCTCCATTCTGGAGAAGCATCAATGGAGGCTGAGGGCTGGGGATTCCCATTGCCAGGCACAGGGGTCATGGGGCTTTGGTCTCTGTGCTCAGGGTGGGTGCTGTCTCTCTGAGTCTGGGCACCCAGCTCTCTGGCCTCCCAGGGAGTAAGCCCTAGGGACTCCTCCCACAGCTGGCTTCTGGCCTGCTGGGCACTGGGCTCTGGTGGTGTTTCCTGTGGAGAGAAAAATATTCAGCCTTGAGCCTCCAATTATCAACCATTTCCAAAGATTCTTTTTTTTTTTTTCCCAAAGATTTTAATTATTTATTTGATAGAGAGAGAGAGATCACAAGTAGGCAGAGAGACAGGCAGAGAGAGGGGGAAGCAGGCTCTCTGCTGAACAGAGAGCCCGATGTGTGGCTCCATCTCAGGACCCTGAGATCATGACCTGAGCCAAAGGCAGAGGCTTAACCCACTGAGCCACCCAGGCACCCCAAAGATTTTTTTTAAGTAGGCCCATGCCCAGCGTGGAGCCCAATGTGGGGCTTGAACTTATGACTCTGATATCAAGACCTGAGCTGAAACCAAGAGTTGAACACTTAACTGACTGAGCCACTCAGGTGCCCCAAGACTTTTCCAGTTATAATTACCCCTGTACAAAGTCTCAGATGCCCGCAAATAGGGTTCAGTGCTGGGCATGGTTAGAGTCAGGGGCTGCAGGGGCTACTGGAAGCACAGGAATCCCTCCTTCCATCAGCTCCTTTCTACCAGCATCAGGGACACAGATGCTCTTGGACAGATCAAGGATACAAAAACCAAGGGGACCTGTGGATTGTGCCCATGTTGACTGCCTCATGCTGGCAAAGGATGCTAGTTTGTTGGGGTTTTTTAGATTTTATTTATTTATTTATTTATTTAGACAGAGAGAGATGACAAGTAGGCAGAGGAGCAGGTGGAGAGAGGAGGGGGGAAGCAGGCTCCCTGCTGAGCAGAGAGGCTGATGTGGGGCTCCACCCCAGGACCCTGAGGTCATGACCTCAGCCAAAAGCAGGGGCTTAACCCAGTGAGCCACCCAGGTGCCCCCAAAGGATGCTAGTTATAGAACATGTTATCACTAGAGGAAACTGGAGGAGAGCACACACAGACCTCTCTGAAGTGTTTTGTTTTTTTGTGGTAAAATACACATTACATAAAACTTGGCATCTTAACCATTTTGAAGTGAACAGTTCAGTGGCATAAAGTACGTTTACTTTGTTGTGCAAACATCACCACAATCCATCTCCAGAACTCATTTTATCTTCCCAAACTGAAACTCCGTTCCCTCTCTCCCAGCACCTGGTATCCACCAACTACTTTCTGCCTGTACGGTTTTTTTGTTTTTTGTTTTTTTTTTTTTGAGAGACAGAGTGTGAGTGCACCGTTGGGGGTGTGGGGGAGCAGAAGGGAGATAATTTTTTAAAAAGATTATTTATTTATTTATTTATTTGAGAGAGAGAGAGAGAGAGAGAGAGAGAGATCACAAGTAGGCAGAGAGAGAGTGGGAAGCAGGCTCCCCGCTGAGCAGAGAGCCCAATGTGGGGCTCGATCCCAGGACCCTAAGATCATGACCTGAGCCGAAGGCAGAGGCCCTAACCCACTGAGCCACCTGAGCGCCCTGAAGGGAGAGAATCTTAAGCAGGCTCCAGCATGGAGCCCAATATGGGGCTTGATCCCATGACTCTGAGATACCTGAGCCAATATCAAGAGTGGGACACTTAACCGACTGAGCCACCCAAGAGCCCCTGCTTCTATGGATCTGACTCCTCTAGGGATCTCCTATAAATGAAATCCTATGGTATTCGTCCTTTTGTGGCTGGCTTATTTCACTGAGCATAATGTCCTCCCGGTTCATTTACATTGTACCAGGTGTCAGAATGTCTGCTTTTTAAGGTCAAATAATATTTCATCATATGGATATGCTAAATTTTGTTTATCTGTTCATCTACTGACAGACACTTGGGCACATGCTGTTTTTGCAACTTTCTAGGAGTCTATAATTATTTCAAGATAGAGACTTAAAAGAGCAAGAGGGAGAAGTGAAATGTCCCTAACGGAGGTAGAGATGACCAGAGCAGGGTGCGAAAGGAGGGTTCTGGCTGGGACATAGATAGGTAACTGTCCTTTAGGTAGATGGCAGCTCAATCCAGGCATTCAGGCCTAAACCTCCAGAACGACAGCAGCCCCTGGATGTCCCCCAACTCTGGATGCTGGCAGACAACATTTCCACCTGGTATCTCCTGGTCACCTCCAATGATATGCAACTAACACCAGCTCCTGAGTGTGCTCTCAGAGGCTCCCTGTTTCGATTACAGCAACTCCATCCTTTAAGCCATTCAGGTGAGGCAGGGCTCCTGGGGGTAGCCCATCAGCATCTTGGCCTCACATCCCAACCTCCAGAGGGCCTAAAGGAGGACTGTTTCTACCAAGTCTGTGAGAAGTGATTGTGGGCAGCGGGGTGTCCCCTTGGGAAGGGGCTTCCAGGCCGCCTGAGTCACTCCAGGGACAATAGTGGGTCACATGCACACAGTGGACAGACTGAGTCAGGCCGTTTGGTAAGGCTGGCAGGCAGGGGCCCTTGGGGGCAGGCTTTGTGGAAACCCCAGGAAGTCCGTGGCCCTTCCCCTCACACCCACGCCATCAAGTCTCCCTCCAAACTGGACTGCAAATAATTACATTTGACAGGTAGGTGAGGTGTGTACCCAAGGGCCCTCTAAAGACAGAAGTTGTCCCCTTTCCGGTGCTTCCCCCATACAGTGATCAGCACTGAGGGAGAAACCTCTGCCACAGTTACCTCCCTACACCAGTCAGGCCCAACCTTTCTAGGAGGGTCTGCACTGCCAATATCAGAGCACTGAAGGCCAGAGCCTGTCCATTTGGCTTCAGAGAAGCTACTGGCAACCAGTCGCTGAATTACACACAGCGTTTCCCTCACATTTTCAGTCAACAGTGAAGCTAAGACCCCTCTTATTAGTTTAAAGTAAGCTCTATGCCCAACCTGGGGATTGAACTCACAACCCCAAGATGAAAAGTCACATGCTCCACTGACTGAGCCAGTCAGGCACCCCAACGCTTCTTGCTTTTAAAGTTTTTTGTGAGATCACTGTAGATTTACATGCGGTTATGAGAAATGACGGGGAAAGACTCCTCATGCCCTTTACCCAGTTTCCCCCAGTGGTAACATCTTGCATAACTCGAGTACAATATCACAACCCAGACACTGAGACTGATAAAGTCCACCGACCTTATTTGGCTTTCCAGTTTGACTTATACTTGTTTGCGTGCGTGTATGAAGTTCCATACAGTCCTCTCGTGGTGGAAGCTGTGCGTCCAGCACACAGACAAGATATGGAAAATCTCCAGCATGACCCTTGTGCTGCCATGTGCCATGTGTAGCCACACCTGCCGAGCTCCCACCCTGCCAACCCTGCTCCAACCCCCAGCAACCACTAACCTACCCACCATCTCTATAATTCTCTCATTTCCATAATGTCATGCAAACGGAATCCTACAGCGTATCACCTTTTGGGACTGGCTTTTCCCACTCCACACAATGCCCTGCACATCCATCCGGATTGTTGCACGTTTCACTAGTTTGTTCCTCTTTCATTGCTGGATTGTGTTCCATGGTGTGTTCAGCCATTTACTCACTGAAGGACTCCCGGGGTATTCCCAGTTTGGGATGATTACAAACACGGCTGCTGGGAATGCCCACCACTTACTTTTGTAGGGGCCTCTGTTACCAGAGACATCATCATCCCCAGAGCTCACAGTGGGAGGGACGAGAGAGTACATTGTAAGTACTGCCCCAAACCCCACAAAAGCTTCCAAGAAGTAAAGGGGTTCAGGGATAGGATATGCGCTGTCTTTCTCCGTTTTTACTATTCTCATGCATCCTGGGGAAGAGGGCTGTGGCCCTGACGGCTTCGCTGCAGGCACAGCTGTCCTGAGCGCCTCGCACAGGCCTGGCACCCACTCCACAGACAGCTGTAGCACGGAATGCTGAAGAGGTGCATGCAGACAAGCGCAGGTCTAGCCAGTGCCAAAGAAAACCAAGGTTGAACTCAGCTGCTAAGGATGGGCCAAGAAGAAGCCACGTCTACTGGGCTCACCTGACTGATTTTAGGGGCTCCATCCCTGAGGTCCTCTTCCCTCAGCTCTGCTTGTCTTGTCACTGTCTTCCTGGGTTTTGCAAACTGGGGGACAAACCTCTTGGCTGAGTTCTGTGAACCAGAAACAAGAACAAAACAGCAATAAAGATAAGGGGAGGAATGAGGTTTCAGAAAACAAACGCCAAATCAGTTTCTTTCTTGCAGCCTCAAATGCAGCCCTTGTCCTCCATCCCCAGCGCACAGTCTCACCAGCCTGTCAGCCTGCTGGTCAGGAAAGGAGACAAGAACTCCAGCTTAAGGGAGGCGGTGCCATTGGTCCATAAATGAGGCCCTAAAACAGGCTCACCTGGGAAAGAGGAGAGGGAACTGGCTCCTTTTCTGGTTGCCCAAGGAGCCTGGAGGGAGCTCCTACTTCTTCATCATGGGAGCTGGATGGAGAAAGACAAAACAGAGGAGGTTCTGAAGTCCTGGGACACTCTCAGTGCGTGTGGTGAGGCAAAGAGAGGAAAGTAGTGCTCAGTCTCCTGTAAGGGAGGCCCTGGAGCACCTGCTTAGAGAAGATGGGAGGGAGAAGGGAAGCAGCCCCTACGGTGACACTTGGCTGACAAGAAGGGTGCAGAGACCTACATCTAGAATCCAAGCTGCCTGCTCTGGCAGCAGTTTATCCTTATAATCCCAGCAACTGGCTCCTAAAATAAGAATAAGAATTCTCATTTGGAATAACACTCCAACCCTCCAACTCCGTAAATTCCAGAGAAATGAAGTTGTAGATTAAAAAAAAAAAAAAAAAAAAAAAAAAAAAAAGGTGGAGCACTTGGGTGGCTCAGTCGGTTAAGCATTTGCCTTCAGCTCAGGTCATGATCCCAAGGTGCCCCTTGTAACAAAATTATTGCAAACCTAAAACTGTTCTAAAAAAACTAAGTCTTTTTGAAAAGCATGTAAGACTTATCGTTTTATCTAAATAAATGTGGGTGTGTATACTGTTAAGAAAAAAGATCAAGGGGCGCCTGGGTGGCTCAATGGGTTAAAGCCTCTGCCTTCAGCTCAAGTCAAGATCTCAAGGTCCTGGGATCAAGCCCCACGTGAGGCTACCTGCTCAGCGGGGAGCCTGCTTCCCCCTCTCTCTCTGCCTGCCTCTCTGCCTACTTGTGATCTCTCTCTCTGTCAAGTAAAGAAATAAAATCTTTAAAAAAATAACACAAAAACCTATCTCACCATATAAACAAACAGAGAGGTGTAGAGTGTTTATCATTAGCATACTGTCTGGCGCATAACTACTATCTCCTTTCATGAGTTATTATTTTGCAGACTTACAACTCCCATCAGTCCCTTCTTGGTCAAGAAGGAATGCAGGAGGGGCACTTGGGTGGCTCAGTGGGTTAAAGCCCCTGCCTTCGGCTCAGGTCATGATCTCAGGGTCCTGGGATCGAGCCCCGCATCGGGCTCTCTGCTCAGCGGAGAGCCTGCTTCCCCCTCTCTCTCTGCCTGCCTCTCTGCCTACTTGTGATCTCTCTCTGTCAAATAAATAAAATCTTTTTAAAAAAGAAAAAGAAAAAGAAGGAATGCAGGATAAACCATTTTTTGACCAGCAGACAGGACAAGATGCATTCGATTTTTTTTTTTTTTAAGATTTTATTTATTTGACAGAGAGGAACACAGCAAGAGAGGGAACACAAGCAGAGGGAATGGTAGCGGAAGAAGCAGGCTTCCTGCCAAGCAGGGAGCCCGATGCGGGGCTCGATCCCAGGACCCCGGGATCACGACCCGAGCCAAAGGCAGACGCTTAACGACTGAGCTACCCGGGCGCCCCAATGCCTTCGATTATTAAGTGACCTTGAAAATTCAAGCTTTTCCCTTGCTCGTGGTTAAAATATCAACCTTTCTTTCTAGAGAGGAGAGTCTGGGGAGGAAGGCTTAGTGAAGCAACCCAAGGGCCCCTGTGTCCTGCACAGTGGGGAGGTGTGGAGTTGGATGGGTCATGTTAGTCCCCTCCCCTTTGCATCCTGTCTACTGGGCTGAGGTGCTGTGTCACTGTTGGTGGGGAGATTTGCTGGAATGTTCTCAGGCACCTACCTGGAGGCTGTCTGTACTGGTTCCTCCGACTTCTGCTCTGCAGAGGAAACGGGTTCTGATCTGCTTTCTGACTCTTCAGGGAGACACAAAGAGCCCCACTCAGAATTCTGGGGGAGCCCATCAGAGTCTCCTAGCCTTGGGTTCTTTGGGGCCTTTGGAGGACGGACTCCTCCTCCTGCTGTAGAGAGAAAGGAAGATGAAGGGATGGGAGATGCAGGCTAACAATCAAACCTGGCAGGGCCACAGCTGCAACATGAACAAGCTTATTCCAAGGGTAGGAAACCCATGCTCTGACTCTAGCCTGGAGAGAGAGATGGATGGCACCTTGTTCAAGAGCTTAGGTGCCATGGGATTCAAAGGCTTTTTATTTTTTACCTAAGGACTGGTAATGACTGAGACTGAATCCTGAGGTGGCGAGATAACCTGGCCCAACCAACTGTCTCTCTAGGAAGGCGGTGAGAGGTGTGTACTGGCTTCCTTGGGTCTCAGCTCAAATGGTGCTGCAGAGGGCCATTCCTGACTTCTCTAAAGAGCACCCTCTTTCAGACCCAGCTCTGTTTTATTCTCTTCACAGCTTTAAAAAACAAACAAACACTTTTTTTTGAGAGAGAGCAAAAGAGAGAGGGGAGGGAAGGAAAAGAGACTCTTAAGCAGGCTCTACCCGGTGCAGAGCTGACACAGGGCTTGAGGTCAACCCTGAGATCATGACCTGAGCTGAAGTCAAGATTTGGAAGCTTAACCAACTGAACCACCCAGGCACCCCCACTTCACAGGTTTTTCTTTTTGTTTTTTTGCCAGTAGCTGATGAACTGGTTATCTTCTGTCTCCCTCAATATAAGGAGGAGCCTATGTCACCCTCTGCTGAGTTTCAAGTGCCCAGAAGATCATCTAGTACACTGTTGGTGCTCAATAAATACCTGGTAGATGACTGAATAAACACATTTGTAAAACAGAGATCACCACCAGGAAACAGAAAGGACTAAATTATGTGCCACTCTAGTTTTCTGTGATGCCTGCAGATTATCTGTCCCAGGAAAACTGGGACCTAGAATTGTCGAGTGCTAGGGAAGTGATGTCCCAGCTGCCCCTTGGTCCCTTGTATCTCTGTGATATCTTCCCCATCACTGGAAAAAAATAAATAAATAAACCAAACAATTAAGAGCCTAACATCTATTTGCTAAATGAAGGAAACTTCCTTACACAGAAACTGCCAATAGTGGCTGACTTCTAAGACCTCCCTAAATCTGGCCTCAATCTAATCATTCAAAAAACAAATGATAAGGGTTGAATCTAGTGAGTTCCATGACGGACACTGTCCTGAGAAGTTGGGTGTGTTATGATAAACTTCAAGGTAGGGTTCCCACTGTTACATCCATCTTACAGATAAGAAAGCTGAGGGGCATGAAGACCAAGGAATCTGGAATGGGATCCAGTCAGTCCAACCCCAGAGCCTGCATACCTAAGGGTACTCGAGTATTTATTGAGCACCTACTATGTACTATGCCTCTGACCCCACAGTGAGAAAAGGCAAACAGACCCTGGCCTGATCTTTCTGGAGGTCAGTCAGGTAGACCCTTTCCAACCTTAGCTCCTTACACACCTTGAAGTAAACCCACCGAATAAGCTCCCTCTCCCCAATACTGATCACCAGGGCCCTCATTAGCATTCACTCAGCTGTTCATGCTCCAGAAGACCATCGTGACTTTCCTAAAATTTCTGGATTCTGTAAGTTATGGTGTGTCTGTTTCAAACTTTACTGTACTGCTGTGTATTTGATTAGTGCTCTCAGCAAGAAGCACTTTTCTTTCTCCTCTGACTAGACCCTAAGGGTCATGAGGGCAGGAACTGAGTCTATTGCACCCTCTGATCACCTCCTTGCCCTGCCTGTCACTCCACCCTGCTTAGATGTCCACCCCAGTGCTGTACTCAGAGCAAGGCTCCAATGAATGCTTCTTACACAAACCTATTCCCATCTTGTGGTCTGCCAAAAAAAGAGACAAATTAAGCAGCTGTTTATTTGGTTTCTTAAGATGCCCAAACACTAGCTCACTTTGCTCATCCAATGGACATGTGCACCAAATAAAAACCAAAATATCAACAGAAGTGAAGAGCCTCCCATTTCCTTCCTGTGATCTGTCCCCACAGGACTAATTTAAGAAAAACTAAAGGCAAAACCTTATGTTCAACACCAAAGGCCAAAGACGTTGGGAGGGAAGGGCTTTCACCACCTGCCAGAATCGTCTTCCTCTCTCCCCACCTCTTCCAGGACACACAGAAACAGCTATCCTGGGCCAGTCTTGGATCCACTGAGCTAGGGAGCCCACTGCCAAGAGAGGCCCCAAATGACCTGCTGTGGGTGGGCCTGGCTGTCCCCAGCTTCCCCCACTAAGGTCAGTGAAATTCCTGTTTCCGAACAGCCTGTTGCTCATCTCTACACAAAACATTTTCAATCCATTGCTAATTCCTCTATCCCACATTGTGGGGAAGAAAAATGAGTGCTACTCCCTACGCTCATTATCCAATAAGTAGTTATTTCTAAACTTTCTTTCCCAAAGAATTTATTTATTTGAAAGAGAGACAGTGAGAGAAAGAACACAATCAGAGAGAGAAGCAGGGTTCCCGCTAGGCAGGAAGCCTGGGACGGGCTTGATTGCAGGACCCTGGGATCATGACCTGAGCTGAAGACAGACGCTTAATGACTGAGCCACCCAGGAACCCTCACTTCTAAACTTTTAAGAAGTTTAAATTATCTTCAACAATGACACGGAAATGGAGCTATGCTATGTAATGCTGGGTGTTTTTCTTTATGCATGAGAAAATTATGTATATGTGTATGCATGTATGCGTATACATATACATACGTATATACGAAATGGTCATGATATTCCATAAAGTGGAAAATGGGGATTATAGAGCAGCATGTGTGATGATTCTATTTTCCAGTAAAAAACACTGTATTTGTGTATACATAGAAAACAGTTTGGAGGGCGCCTCGGTGGCTCAGTGGGTTTGAGCCTCTGCCTTCGGTTCAGGTCATGATCTCCGGGTCCTGGAACTGAGCCCCACATCGGGCTCTCTTCAATGGGGGACCTGCTTCCCTCTCTCTCTGCCTGCCTCTCTGCCTACTTGTGATCTCTCTCCCTCTGTCAAATAAATACAAAAAAATAAAATCTTTAAAAAAAAAAGAAAAAAAATAAACAGTTTGGAAGTAGTGTACTGAGGTTCATTTCCTGGCTTTTGATATCATCCCGTGATTGATCATTGTCCTGTGGTTGTGTTAGACATTAACCTTAGGGGAAGCTGGAGGTAGGGTACAAAAATCTGAACTATTTTTGCCAAGTTTTTTGTAAGCCCCAGATTATTTCAAAGTGAAAAGGTTTGTGGGTTGGTTTTCTTTCTTTCATTTTTTTTTTTTCTTAAGTCTGGGAGAAGAATCATGATACCAGCTAACACTTGTGTACTACCTAAAGTCTATCCTTCGTGCTTTACAAATACTAATCCACATATGAACTCTAGGGCTAATTCTTCACCTTGGTACTCTTGATATTTGGGACCAGATCATTCTGTATTGTGGGCACTGTCCTGTGCACTGTAGGATTTAGTACTTCACCTGGCTTCAACCCACTAAATGCCAGTAACCAGCCTGCACCACATACATCAGTTGTAGAAACCAAAAATGTCTCTAGACATTTCCAATGTCCTCTGAGGGGCAAAATCCTCCCCCAACCCAGGTTGAGAATCATTGTTTGAATGGAAAGGGTAGGTGCCTTTATTATCCTCTATTTATAGAAAGAGGAAACTGAGGTACAGAGTAAGTCATCTGCCATCGCACAGGGAGCCTGGGAGCTGGGATGAACCCAAGGTTTTGATTCAAGAGTGAAACACTTAGCTACACACCCAATAACCTTGTAGCACATCAAAGACCTTGTAGCTCTATTCAAAGGTCATCTCTGAGACTGCAGCCCTGGCCTAAGCCCATGGGACCCCACCAGAGGCTGGAGGAAACTCCAGAAAGCTTTCACTTTTTACTGTATGAACTTCCACAATTTATACTTTCCTTACTAGCACGTATTAAACTACTTTTTTCTCAAGGAGCTTGATGTGGTCATGCTAGCATTTCTGCAACAAATAAACCTACATTCCTCCTATAACCAGAAGCAGCCATAAAGCAGTGTTAACTTGAATGTCCAAATACCTGAAGTCCGAAGCTTTTTCCTCTTACTCATTTTATCCCTCTTGAAAAATCTGAAAATGAGCAAAATCTCATCATTACAACTAGTCCCTGTCCTTGGGTACAGACAGACCCAGTGACACTAGCTGAGGGCAGAAACCACCCTTATCCCCTATCTGGCTGGGGGCCAAGCTGGGCTGCAAGGGGACATGGTGAGGGGAGTCACAGCCAACCTGGGCCATGATGGGGTAAGAATTCAACCCTCCTCTACGCTGCAGAGAGCAGAGAGAACTGCTCATCTGCCCATCCAGGGAGGCCCCCACCACCCCAACTCTAGTCCCTAAATTGGGATAAGCTATGTGAAGCCCCCTCCTCTGGCTGTGGTCTGAGACCCTTGCAGGGGACACCTGAGGATTCTGGAAGGAGCCACCTGGGGCCCTTCGAAGGGTCAGGGAGCCCTGTGGGGGATGCCTAGGGCCCCGGAAGCAGGAGTCACCACAGACCAGCTCCTTCCAGCCCTGGGGGCCAGACAAGCCCAAACCGACCTGGGCCACTGAAGTTGTCAAGGTCCCTCTGGCCTTATCAGGAGCTGAGAAGGTCTGCCCGGATCTGTTGGGGAACAATTCGGTTAAGTTATTTGCGTTAAGATTTTTTTGAGAAAATAAAAAGCAAAGTTGGCTCTCACGGAGGCCGGGCAGCTGGGGGAGTGGAGCTGATGGGCGGGAAGGCCTGAAGCCCGAGAGCTGTGGACCCGACTTCCGGTGACCAGACCTACATTAACTCCACCTCGGCCACCTAAAAGTGTAGAATGCCCAGAACCTGGGACCCCCAGGAGAAGCCAGGGCCCGCAAGTGGCCACGGAACGCCGTGAGCCTGGCAGCCGCCACCGCCCCTCACACCCGCACGCGCGCTCCGCTTCTTTCCCGCGCAACCCGCGGCAGCGTCGTGCGCATGCGCGGGACTAATACCGCCTCTCGCACCTACGCACGACCCGCCTCTTTCCCGGTGCAGCCCATGGTCCCTCCCACGGTCCTCAGTACGCACGCGGGCACGCGCATTGCCTGCCGGGAGTTGTAGTTTCGGTGCGGCGGGCCCAGCAAGTCCAGTGGCTGCGCTCCGGTGCCGCGGCGCCCGAGGGCCGAGGAGGAAGTGAGGCGGCCACACTGGGGGTCGAGGGCGCGGGGTCAGCGGTCGCGGGGCGCCAGCGAGGAGCTCGGGGATCAGGAAGTGCGCGTGCGCGGCGATAGGCCCCGGGGGAGGAGGCAGGGCAAGGCCAGGCGAGGTGGCCAGTGGCCCGGGCATCCAGCCTGGAAGATGCACAAGAGGAAGGGACCCCCGGGACCCCCAGGCCGAGGTGCCGCCGCCGCCCGCCAGGTGAGTCTGTACCCCACGGCCTCGCCTAGGGAATCCAACTCAGCCCTATCACAGGTTCAGAGGAGGGCCCCACCCCCCCAGGGGAACCCGATCACCACCCGCAGGTAAGCCCCAGTCCCCGCCCTCCAGATGAGGTTCTGCTCCCAAAGTGTGGCCTACTGGCCCAGACTCCCTAGCTCCTCACCTCTTGGCGCCCGCCCTGGGCTCAGGACCACCTGTTGCCGCAGCCTCTCCAGTTTTGGAGGGGAAGGCCTCGGACCTGGGATAAGGATAGTTACTGCACTCCTGGCCTTGAACACGCAGGGAACCTCGCGTCAGCCAGGCCAAGTCAGACTCTTTTTATCCCCACTGTACAGATGAGGACACTGAGGCCCAGAGAGGTGAAGACAGATTCCCAAGGTCATAGGGATTAACAGTTTGGCCAGAGCTAAGTGCAAATCCAGAGCTGCTGCCCTGAGCCCCTGGGACTATGTCTAGATCTCCTTTCCCTCTTCCATCTCCTCTGCCTCAGGCACCTGGAGAGTTTGATTTTTCTCAGCTTTGATGGAAGAAGCCCAGGCCACAGCTTAGCGCTGGGGTGTTAGAATCTGGCCAGCCTGGAGTTCCCTGCTGGCCTCTCTGCACATTGGACACTCGGCTTCACAGCTCTTATGCCTCAGATTCCTCATCTGTAAAATGGAGGCCCTAACAGTCCCTATGTCACAGGACAGGTGTGAAAATTCACTGAGATAGTTTATGGAAAGTGCCAGAACATAGCACTCAGTAAGTGTAACTTCATTATTACTCTTAAAAGGAGCCATAGATAATTGCCCGCTTTGACCCACAGAAAAGGCAATTTCGTATGGTTCAACATAATAGTATCAGATCATCATTGGTCATGAATGGGGATGGGATATAGGAAGACAGGTCTGCTACCCAATGAAAACCTCACTTTCGACTTCTGTGTTGTCCGGGCCTCTGTTTGCTCATGCAGCCTTCCTGCATGGCCCCCTCTGCTGAGTATGCTGGAAGGAAAAGCCCAGGAGTGCAGAGTGGCTTTGCTTTGGGCAGGGTGTGGGGCCTGCTTTTCCCACTGAATTTGGTCAGCAGCACATCATGGGCATGGGCTCAGAGCAAGGAGCAGAGTCTCTGCCTGCCCTTTGCCCCGTGCTGATCTGTGCTAGATGGCCTGGCCCATCTCAGGACACCTGTTGCATTCTGAGCCCGTCCCAGCCTCGTGGCCCGCCTCCGAGGCCTGACTGGACTCTTGCTGTTCCCTCAGCTGGGCCTGCTGGTTGACCTCTCCCCAGACGGCCTGATGATCCCTGAGGATGGAATTAACAATGAGGAACTGGAGGCCGAGTTCTTGGCCTTGGTCGGGGGCCAGCCCCAAGTCCTGGAGAAGCTCAAAGGCAAAGGTGAGACTCTCAACACACCCCTGGACATTTTCTGAGCTCCTGCTGTGGGCAGGGCTCAGCGCTGGAGGGAAGGAGAAAAAGAGACAGAGAAGCTCTTTGCCCTCCTGGAACCCACAGCCTGGGTAAGGGGTGAAGTGATGAACTCTGGACCCAGGGTAAGGGTTCGAATCCCAGCTCTGCCACTTACTGGCTCTGTGACTTGATAAGTCCCAGCATCTGTGTGGGCCTCAGTTTCCCCATCTGTAAAATGGGAGTAATGATTGCGCGCGATCAGTTGGGCAATCAGTTGGGAGTTGGGCAGTGGGGCTGGAGCTTTGAGGGCAAACAGAACTTTGATGCTTTTCCGCTAATTCAGTCACTGATGGATTGTGTATTTGTGAATTCCCCTACCCAAATCAATGCTTGGGGAGCTTTTGCAATTATTGGCGGGCATGCACAGACCTGCCGGAAGTTGGAGTCGCTCAACGTAGATGCTCCCAGCTGAGGCAGGGCAAGGTGACAGTCTGCCTTCTTGTCCCAGAGCAGGCTGTAAACAAGTCTCCTTTCCACGGTCTGTGTCAGGCTGCATTTTTTTTTCTCATTGTGGTGCTTTTTGTTGGTGGTTTTGCTCTTCAAAGTGGCTCCCAAGTATAGGGCTTAGTGCCGTCTCGTGTCTCTAAGAGGAAGAAGGCTGTGGAGTGTCTTGAGGAGGAAAGACATAGCACATGAGCTTCATTCAGACGTGAGTTGCAGTGCCGCTCTGGGCCTTAAGTTCGAGGTTCACAAATCAACAATCTATTTTTAAAAAGGTATCGATAGAAACGCACAGTCAAGCGAGGTTACGTATTGACTGGTTGACAAAAATGTGCCCAGAGGCTCATGGGACCTGAACCTTCTATCTCCTCTAAGGGGCACTGGTCCAGTGTTCGTGGAGTCAGTGTTTATGGCAGTTTTATAGGACGTAACTAAGGCAGATAATGAGAATGACTCCAGTAACAAAATGTTGGCCTCGTGCTGCTCTGGAGTGTCCTTTATCTTTAGTTCCCACCATCTACCTGTGAGGGAGAAACTGTTGTCCTTGTCCAATAGATGGGAAGATTGAGTCCCAGAGAGGGCAAGTGACTTACCCAGGGCTCCAGAGCGAGGGAGTCATGGAGCCAGGGTGCCGAGGCGGGCGAGATCTGTGGGCATCGGGGTCGTACCTGGTGGGCCCGAGGGCCGTGGGGTGCCCGTGGAAGGGCTGGGAGGGGGATGTGCTGCCCTGTTCTTTGGGGCCATGGGTCACTGGGATGGGGAGGATGGGGACTCTTGAAGGATCCCAGTCCAGCTGGGGTCTCTCCCTGCCGCCAGGCCCCCTGCCCATGGAGGCCATTGAGAAGATGGCCAGCCTGTGCATGAGAGACCCGGATGAGGGTGAGGATGAGGGTACAGACGAGGAGGATGTGGAGGCTGATGATGACCTGCTGGTGAGCATCTGGGGCAAGGCAGGGGGCCTCCCATGCCGTCACTGCGCCATCCAGCGGGCCCTCATGCTCGGCCCATGGCCGTGTGCCCCTGCAGGCGGAGCTAAACGAGGTCCTCGGGGAGGAGCAGAAGACTGTGGAGGCCCACCCTCCTGCGGCTCAGGTACACCCCAGCAACCTGCTCCCCATAGCCCAGAGCTCGAGGCCTTTCCTGGCCCCTCGGCCGTGTTACCTTGGGCAGGTGATGTGACACCTCTGAGACCCGTTCCCTGCACTGGGACCCGGGATGATGATTTGTGCCTAGTTGGGGGGCCGGGGTTGGGGACAGCTGGCCCGGGGGCAATGTGCCTGGCGTGTGGGAGGCACTTGACAAGGGAGCTCTTGGGGAGAACTCAGGGAGGCACCCAGACCATGCCCCGGTCCCTCCTGCAGCTGAAGGCCACAGCCCCCAGCCCAGGGGTGGAGGCCACCTTGCAGGAGAGGCTGGCCCTCTACCAGACAGCGATCGAAAGTGCGAGGCGAGCCGGAGACGGTGCCAAGATGCGGCGCTACGACCGGGGGCTGAAGGTGTGCGGGCAGGTGGCAGGAGGGTGCTGGGACCCTACCGCGTGTCCATGGCCTCCAGATCCAGGCTCCTCCCTGAAAGTGAAACCCACTTTCACACCTTCTCTCAGACACTGGAAAACCTCCTGGCCTCCGTCCGAAAGGGTAACACCATCGATGAAGGGGACATCCCGCCACCTGTGGCCGTGGGAAGGGGCCCAGCAGCCACGCCCTGCCACACTCCGACACCCACCCAGCCGGCCTCCGCAAACCAGCCAGTGCCAGAGCCCAGGGTCACCGTAGAAGGCCTTCCTGCCACTGCTCCCACCACATCCACGGGCTTGGCTAAGCACCAGCTTCCTCCAGGTAGGCCAGGGGCGGGGCCGGGCTGACATGGGATTTGCGGGGGTGGTATTCAGCATTTGGCCGTTTTGTGGGGGTGCTGACTCATTCATTCATTCGATATTCATTCATTCATTGAGCGCAAGCCAGCCGGGAGAGGGGCAGAGGAAGAGAGAGGATCCCAGCTCTGTGCTGAGCACGGAGCCCCACACAGGGCTCAGTCCCACAGCCCGGAGATCATGACCTGAGCTGAAAGCAGGAGTCAAACACTTAACCAGCCGAGGCACCCAGGCACCCCGATTGTTAGATATTCTGAACCCCCCTCCCCTTCCTAGGTCCTCAAGCCTCTGGAGTTCACCAATACCTTTTTTCTGTGTGTGGTGGTATAATACGCAGAACATAACATCAGCCATTGGAACCATTTCTCAGCGTGCAGTTAATCAAGTGGCGTTTGGCCCGCTCACAGTGTGGTGCCACCGCCACCCTTTCTCCAAAGAATTTTCATCCCCGCAAACAAAAACTCTGTCCCCATGAAACACTAACTCCCCATTCTCCCTCCCCCAGCCCCTGGCGCCCCCCCATCTGCTCTCTGGCTATGGATTTGCCTCTCCTGGGTATTTCATGTAAGCAGAACCACATGCTCTTTGTTCTTTTGGGTCTAGCTTCTTTCACTTAGTGTAAGGTTGCCCCGGGCGTCAGAGCTCCTCCCCTTTAGAGGGCTGCCGGTCTCGCACAGAGAATTGTTAAGTGGATAGTTTCCAAGCCCTCAGCGTGGCCGTCTTCTCTCCTAAATTTACCTGCTGGAGGTTTTCCAACCTCCCAGGAGGTTTTCCTTCTCCGGCCGCCCTCCTCCTACTACAGGAAAGGAGTGCCCACTCCGGTGCCTTCTAGAATATCACTGCAAGCCCTGCCCCCGAGGCAGACACTCCCCAAGTGAACCAAGGAGACACTTAAAACTGGGCTGGCCCGGTTGAGAAAGTAAACAGCAGGTCTAAATCTTTCCGCAGCCAGACTGGTTTCTAAGCTGTTGTTTTGGCAAAGGCTCAGGAGGATTGTTGGGAATCACCACCTGAACTTCGCCGCCGAAATCACCAAAACGTTTTTCACGATGGGTTTTTTTTTTTTAAGATTTAATTTATTTATTTGACAGAGAGACAGCCAGAGAGGGAACACAAGCAAGGGAAGTGGGAGAGGGAGAAGCAGGCTTCCCGCCGAGCAGGGAGCCCGATGTGGGGCTCGATCTCAAGACCCCTACTAGGATCATGACCTAAGCTGAAGGCAGATGCTTAACAGACTGAGCCACCCAGGCACCCCTCACGGTGGGGTTTTAGCACATGGGTTGGCAGGGGTTCAGGGGAATCCCCCCACAGGGTGATGACAAGACTGCCTCTTGCCTTCTGTTTGTTGCCGTGAAGCAGGTTTCCTTCATGAGTTAAAAAAAGAAAACAAGGAAGTGGGGAAAGAATAAACCAGGAAACAGATAATCGGTAGAGGTTGGACCCAGCCCTGACCGAGTCAGGCCAGAGGTACCTTGCTCATAAAATTTTACTCTTGTTATATAAAATTTTTTTATCCAGAAGCTTGATAGATTTAGGCTTTGCTCTCTGGCATGCTAATAATATCAGTGATTCAACCCGGAAGAACATTTTCTTAACTCAAGAGATTTGCAGTGATGGGGTGTAAAACCAGGCAAATGTCAAGGTGTTTTGCTTCAACCTACTGACAGCTTTTCCAGCAACTACACCTAAACTTGAAGCTGTAGGTACACTTGTCAGTCTGAGAAAGTACAACGCATACGGCTTTCCAAGCGTTTCTAGGATTTGTGGACCCTGGGTGGTGTATCTATTACACTTTGTTTTTTTATACCAAAAATTGCCCAGATTACTTTCAGTTTAGAAAGACTTCCCCTGAAAACCTACTGAACGGTGTTATTTGATCCTGTAACTAACACACTGAAAAGAAGCTTAACTCTTTGTTTCTCACTTGGCCAGCGCACTGCAGGGACGCAGGGATGGATTTTGGTTGAACAAGTGTACAATAGGGTGGTCCAGAAAAGGCTTCCAAGCACCCATGTTTACAGATGACCCTTGAACAATGCCGCTTTGGACTGAGCAGGTCACCATTTCTCTGATTCACACAGTACAACACTGTATTTCTCTTCTTTGTGGCTTTTCTAGTCTCATTTTCTTTAGCTTACTTTTTTTTATAAGAACATGGTATATAATGCACACAACATACAAAACATGTGGATCGAATGCTTTTATTATTGGCAATGCTTCCAGTCAACAGTGAGCTATAATGGTAAAGCTTTGGGGGAGTCAAAGCAGATTTTCGGCTATGTGGCGGGAGGGGTGTCGGCACTCGTAACCCCCACATTGTTCAAGGGTCAACTGAATACCACTGAGCTGTATACTTAGAAAGGGTTAAGATGGTGAATTTCAGGGGCGCCTGAGGGTGGCTCAGTCGGTTAAGCCTCTGCCTTCAGCACAAGTCATGATCTCAGGGTCCTGGGATCGAGCCCCATATCGGGCTCTCTGCTCAGGGGGGAGCCTGCTTCTTCGTCTCCCTCTGCCTGCCACTCCCCCTGTTCGTGCTCTCCTTCTGTGTCAAATACATAAATAAAATCTTAAAAAAGAAAAAAAAAAGGTGGTGAATTTCATGTGTATTTTGCCACAATTAAAAAAAATAGGGGCGCCTGGGTGGCTCAGTGGGTGAGCCTTAGGCTCAGGTCATGATCTCAGGGTCCTGGGATTGAGCCCCACATCGGGCTCTCTGCTCAGCAGGGAGCCTGCTTCCTCTTCTATCTCTGCCTGCCTCTCTGCCTACTTGTGATCTCTCTCTCTGTCAAATAAATAAATAAAATATTTAAATAAATAAATGAATGAATAAACGAAGGGGCACCTCGCCGGCTCAGTCCATAGAGCATGAGACTCTTGATCTCAGGGTCATTAGTTCAAGCCCCACACTGGGGAAGCTTACTAAAAAAAAAGCGAATATTGATAAGTTTCAAATCACCATGGTAGTTAACATACATTAGATTTTAAGAGAGCGATGTGGTAGTTTTCTCTCGTGAATGTCAATATTTGCAAGGCATTGGGAATGACAACTATGGCCACTTTTGGAACTTCAGACAAAAGTTTTTATTTATTTAGGGGGAGGGCACAGGGAGAGAGAATCTCAAGCAGACTCCCACTGAGCACGGAGCCCAACGCGCAGCCCGATCCCACCACCCGGAGATCATGACTAGGAGTCCGATGCTCAACGAACTGAGCCACCCAGGCACCCCACACAAAAACTTTTAGATGCCAACTTAAAAATTCCTAAGGGTACGGAAATTGGCCAAAATTCTCTGGAGACCGCCAGTCCTGGGCTTGGGCGTCTGCTATACCGTCTTCAGGCTATGACTTCAGGGAGGCGGCACCCTGTCTGAGCCTTGTTCTCACATCCTGAAGATGGGCCTAAAGAACAGTCTCCGTTATGAGGATTTACTAGAACTGGTTCAGGCGCACCTGGGTGGCTCAGTCAGGTAAGCGTCCGACCCTCGGTTTCAGCTCAGGTTATGATCTCAGGGTCATGAGATCAAGCCCCACAAGGGGCTCTACAGTCAGCACGGAGTCTGCTTGTCCCTCTCCCTCCCGCTTCGGCCCTCTCCCTGCTCTCTTTCTAAAATAAATACATAAAATCTTTATTTAAAAAAAAGGGAATGGTTCATACGCTGTTCCCCCTTCCAGGTCCCGGCAGCACCGGCCCCCTGGCCCAGTTGCAGAGCCGCCAGCGTGAATATAAGTTGGCTGCCCTCCATGCGAAGCAGCAGGGAGATACCGTCACTGCTGCCAGACTCTTCCGTGTGGCCAAGGTGCGTCCAGGCGGGCGGACGGGGTCGGAGGGAGAAGACAGGAGGCTTCCGACTTTGCATGGCGGCAAAGAGCAGCAGCTCTGCAGTTACACAGGCCCAAATTTGGGTGCTGGCTCCCCGTCACTCCAGAGCTGTAGTTTGCTGTACCTCTTAAAGCCTCAGTTTGCCCTGTCTGTGAAATGGGCATAAACATTGGAAGAGGCTTAAACAGGACGGTGCAGAGGAATGGATAGAGCGAGGAGTCCTCAGTCAGATGGTGGTGGGGCCCAGAGGCTCCCCACACGGTCTTGGGCCCCCACTGCAGCCTCCTGCCCTGATCTCCTTCTCTCTCTCAGAGCTTCGATGCCGTCTTGGAGGCCCTGAGCCGGGGGGAGCCTGTGGACTTGTCCCGCCTGCCACCTCCCCCTGGTGAGAACCCTACCCTGCTCACCCTTCAGGACTTGATGCTGCCCCCGTCACTGGTGACCTGAGAACCCCCTCAGGCCACACCAGCCTGGGGTGGGGGGTGCCCAAGCAAGCCCCTCATTGGACTGGACCTCTCTGCCCTCAGACCAGCTGCCCCCAGACCCACCGTCACCACCACCCAAGCCTCCAACTCCCACCACGGCGCCCTCCACGCCAGGTAGGTTCCTGGGAACCCCGCCTGGCGGGCAGGCCGGGGCAAGACCATCTCCCTCCTTCCCAAGACTCTGAACCCTGCCCCTCTGCCTCCCGCCACCCCCGTCTACCCCAGAGGTTCCCCCACCTCCGCGGACTCTCCTGGAGGCCCTGGAGCAGCGGATGGAGCGATACCATGTGGCTGCAGCCCAGGCCAAGGCCAAAGGGGACCAGCGGAAGGCTCGCATGCATGAGCGCATCATCAAGGTGTGTGGGGGTGGCCCGGTGGGCAAGTAGACAGTACCCGGAGACCTGGCCCAGGTAGCCCTCATACCGTGTCCATTGCAGCAATACCAAGACGCCATCCGAGCCCACAAGGCTGGCCGAGCTGTAGATGTGGCTGAGCTGCCGGTGCCCCCAGGTAGGCGCTGCCTCTCCCCCCACCCTCTGGCCTCTGAGCCTTTGCAGCTGCTATTCCTTCGGATGGTAGCTTCCAGGGAGCTCTCTGCTACGCATTCAGGAATTCTGCAAACTTGTTAGACAGTTGGTAGCTTGCAGTTGGGTCCCCATAGGAGTGTTTACACCATGGAAATGGACAGGCACTAAAAATCAGGGTGGGGTTATTTGGAGAACCTTTCTTCAGCCCGCCACTGTCTGATCCCTCCGTTTCTTCTCTGTTCAACTCACTCTCTCCTAGTTATCAGCTCTCAGCTTTACTCATACCTTCTCAGTCTCCTGTCAGCCTCCCGGCGGGTTGGGGGTCTCCTCTGGGTTCTCAGAGCTGCCCGTGTGTCCCCCATGGGAGCAGTTATCACTCAGCACCTTGGTGCCCTGGGAATCCCTCCAGACCTGCGACCACCCCTTGTGCCCAGTAACCCACCTCATCTAGTGCTTGCTTGCTGGAGTCTGGTCGAGGCCCAGGGTCAGGTGAGAGGCGCCAAGAGGCAAGAGGGAGGTTGGAAGGATCTGATATCTACCCAGAACCAGCAGGAGCTCCTTCCTGGATTCATAGTATATCCAAAGCCCCGAGGCTCCTTAGGAGGGGAAGGAACCCACATCTCCACCACAGTGGCGTGGGTCTCTCCCTCCTGACTGGGCCCTGACTGGCCGCCCAGGCTTTCCCCCCATCCAGGGCCTGGAGGCCACTGAGCCCACCCAGCAGAGCCTGGTGGGGGTCCTGGAAACTGCCATGAAGCTGGCCAACCAGGATGAAGGCCCAGAGGATGAAGAGGATGAGGAACCTAAGAAGGTGTGTGTGAGGGGCTGGGGTCTTGGGGTGAGCGGGGGGAGTGGCAACAAAGCAAAATCCTGACATCAGGGAAGAACGGCCTTATTTTTGCCCTGCCTCTTCCCTGTGGCTGTGAGGCCACGGGCAAGTCATTTTGCTCTCTGATCCTCTCTCCTCATCTGTAAAGTGGGCGTGGTGACAGTCTCTGTCTCCCAGGGCTGTTGCAAAGATTCAACGAGAACGGGACCATAGGTTGCATTCAGTGCTGAGGAAACGGAAACTAAGACGGTCCCTGTTGTCAGCATCAGGCCCTGACCCTTTGGGGAGTGGAGCGACTGCAGGCGCTGGGAGAGCTCTGACTTCCTCTCCATCCCTCAGCAGACCACCAGCCCTCCAGCCCCCGCGGCCCAGCCCAAGGCCCCAGCCTCAAGGGCACCCCCATCAGGCTCCGCCCCAGCAGCCAAAGCAGCCCCCAAGGGCACATCCACCAGAGGTAGGTACGCCCTCCCCTCCCTGACTGCCCATTGCCTGGCCGTGGGCTGGGCAGCACCCGTCGACACCCGTGTACCCCGCAGCCCAGCAGCAACTGGCCTTCCTGGAGGGCCGCAAGAAGCAGCTCCTGCAGGCTGCCCTGCGAGCCAAGCAGAAGAATGATGTAGAGGGGGCCAAAATGCACCTGCGGCAGGCCAAGGGGCTAGAGCCCATGCTGGAGGCCTCACGCAACGGGCTGCCTGTGGACATTGCCAAGGTGAACTCTCTAGAACTGCTGGACTTTCCCATGGGGCTCTGGTCACTTGGCCACGTGACTAGGAGTATATTAGGGCCCAGGCAAAGCTGCTATAACAAATAGGGTCCCCTGAAGACAGACATATTTCCTTTTTTTTGACTTTTTTTTTTTTTAAGATTTTTTTTTTTTTTTAAAGATTTTATTTACTTATTTGAGAGAAGGAAAGTGAGAGGATGAGAGGAGCGAAGGTCAGAGAGAGAAGCAGACTCTCCGTGGAGCTGGGAGCCCGATGTGGGACTCGATCCCGGGACCCCAGGATCATGACCTGGGCCAAAGGCAGCTGCTCAACCAACTGAGCCACCCAGGCGCCCCTTTTTTTAAGATTTTATTTATTTGACAGAGAGAAACACAGTGAGAGAGGGAACACAAGCAGAGGGAATGGCAGCGGGAGAAGCAGGCTTCCCACTGAGCGGAGAGCCCGATGCGGGGCTCGATCCCACGACCCCGGGATCATGACCTGGGCCGAAGGCAGACGCTTAACGACTGAGCCACCCAGGCGCCCGACAGACATGTTTCTTGCATGTAACGCTCAGGGCAGTCTGGGCTCTGAAAGACAAAGTCCTCCACGGCCCAGGTTCCTTCTGTCTTGTTGCTCTGCCACACCCTAGGAGGTCACCTCTGTCCACATGGTCAGAGTGGGTGGATGCCCTGACTGCATTCAGTCCACGGGAAGCATGGGAAACTGTGAGATAAAGAAAGGGCAGGGCAAACAGTTTCCTTTAAAGGAAGCGACGCGGTGTGCCATCACTTCTGCTCGCCTTCCACTGGCCGGAGCTGAATCACGTGGCTGTGCCTAGCTGCAAGGGATGCTGGGACATGTAGTCTCTTGGCTGTGCGTAGCCAGAACTCCATTACTAGGGGAGAGAGGGTAAGGATCACATTCGGGGGAGACAGTTGACAGATGCTTCCACTTTGGGAGGAACCATCCACTTTTCACCTTGGGGAAGAAGAAAGACGGGTGCGGGGGTAAAACGGTGGCCCAAGAAGGCCTTTCCAAGGAGGGTTGACATTTCCATGGGTGGGCCTGTTCATTGCTGACCAGCAGGCCCCTCCCCATGAGCCTTGTCTTCCCCAGGTGCCACCCGCCCCCGTCAACAAGGACGACTTCTCTCTGGTCCAGCGGCCCGGCCCAGGTCTGTCTCAGGAGTCTGCCCGGCGCTATGGCGAGCTCACCAAGCTCATAAGGCAGCAGCACGAGGTGAGGCGAGGCCCTGGCCCGGCTCAGCGGGCCTCCTTCAGGGTCATGACCCCTCAACCCTCCCCTCACTGTCTCCTGCTCTTCAGATGTGCCTGAACCACTCTAACCAGTTCACCCACCTGGGCAACATTGCTGAAACCAGCAAGTAAGTGCCCCTGTCCCCACCTCCGCCACACATTTGTACCCCCCAGCCCACTCTTGGGACTAGGGACCTGAACAGGACTCTCTCGGTGGCAGATTTGAGAAGCTGGCAGAGGACTGTAAACGGAGCATGGAGATTCTGAAGCAGGCGTTTGCCCGGGGTCTCCCCACACCCACTGCCCGCTTTGAGCAGAGAACCTTCAGCATCATCAAGTAAGGCCCTGATGTCCCTTGGCCCAGATGCCCCTTTGGAGAAGGGTTTGCACTCTCCAGAAGCCAGAAGAAGACTTGCCTCTGGGGGAGAGTTTGGTTGGGTGGTAAAAGCATGGTACATGCAAAGGTCCTGAGGCAGCTGTGAGGTACAAGTACAAGGATGGTGATGGGATGTTGACAGTGACACACTGGGAACTGAGGAAGATCTAGTAAGTGCAGAGATGGGCCTTGTCCCGAGGTCTGGGCAAGCCCTCGAGATAGTTGTTGGTTCTGCTCCTCTCAAGCCTTCCCACACCCCAGGAATTGGAGTAATTTTTCCCATTGATAGACAAGGTTAGGTGCAGCCGCTGCAATAACCTAGGACAAGCCACACCCCTCACCCCACCTCCCCATCACCTCGTCTCCACCCACTGTCCCCATTTTGCTTGCCTTCTGCCACACAGTCCTCTTTTTGGTCCCTCAGACGAACCAACCGTGTTCCTACTCAGGGCCTTTGCACCGGCTGTTTCCTCTGCCTAGACCCCCTTCCCCGGGTCTCCATGTAGCAGTACCTCCCCAGCATCCAGAATCACCTGTGATGTCTGTGATGTCACCTCCCCCAAGAGGCCCTCCTTGACTACTCTGTCTACAGCAGCCCCTCCTGAGCGCACTTCACCCTCTCCCCTATTTTAATTCTCTGCAGGGTTGTTCTGTTTCTCTATTAATATATTCGTCGGTCCTCTGGTCAGTCAGCTAGCTTGGGCTCCATGAGCACAGGGATGGGGTCTGTCTCACTTTCTTCCATATCCGCAGCAGTGAGGACACCGGCAGACACATAGTAGGTCTCCAGAAATATTGCTAAAGGAAGGGAAGGTCCCCCAGCAGCTAGGGCACTCACCGGCTGGTACATGGTAGGTACTCAAGAAATATCAGAGGAAGGGAATAAAGAAGACCGCACAGCAGTTGGGGCCCTGGATGATGAATATTAGGGACCCCAGAAATGTTAAATGAAGGAAAACTCCCCCGGGCAGTGAGGCCACTGGCAGGTGCAAAGTGGATCCCAGACAGATCCGTGCGGACTGAAGAAAGGTCTCAAAAATAAGCCACTGGCCAAACTCAACAAAGAACTCCAGTCTGTCTGATTCTAAAACTGAAGCCCACAAAGGCCAGCAAGGGGTTTGTTTTCTGGCCTTGCCAAGGGAAGAGAAAGTGGGCAGGCAGTGGGACTGATGTGCCTCTGTCTCCCCACTTGCCCTCCCGGAAGGGTCTTCCCTGACCTCAGCAGCAACGACATGCTCCTGTTCATCGTGAAGGGAATCAACTTGCCTACGCCCCCAGGTGAGGGGCGGCGGGCTGGGCTCGGGGCTGTGGGACCTCCCCTCTGCCAGACTCTGACCCTTGTCTGCCCACAGGGCTGTCTCCCAGCGACCTGGATGTCTTCGTTCGGTTTGATTTCCCCTATCCCAATGTGGTATGTGGAAAGCCGGGGAGGGATGGGCTCTGGCCTCATCGGGCTAGGAATGGGTGGGCAGAGGTCCAGGGGAGGCCCCAGCCCCTGAGCTTTCCTGCCTCCTATTCGGCTGCAGGAAGAAGCTCAGAAAGACAAGACCAGTGTGATTAAGAACACAGACTCCCCCGGTGAGCTGAGTGGAGGCTGAGCGAAGGCGGGAGGCACCCCAGCCCCATGCAGCGAGAACATGAGCCCATAGCCTGACCCCTCCCTCTTTCCTCTTCGCCCACCCCGTCCTCAACCCCTGCGTAGAGTTCAAGGAGCAGTTCAAGCTCTGTATCAATCGCAGCCACCGCGGCTTCCGAAGGGCCATCCAGACCAAAGGCATCAAATTTGAAGTGGTCCACAAGGGGTGAGTGGGGGGTGCAGGTGCTAGGTGGGCCCTGGGGGAGGGGGAGCTGCCTGGAGCCAACCATCCTGTCCCCATCCCGTTACACACGCAGGGGGCTGTTCAAGACTGACCGGGTGCTGGGCACGGCCCAGCTCAAGCTGGACGCCCTAGAGACCGCATGCGAGGTCCGGGAGA
Organism: Procyon lotor; assembly: GCA_028646535.1. Classification (NCBI taxonomy): domain Eukaryota; kingdom Metazoa; phylum Chordata; class Mammalia; order Carnivora; family Procyonidae; genus Procyon; species Procyon lotor. The sequence continues at coordinate 6,746,100 of CM053603.1, forward strand.
TCTTGGAGGTGAGATGCGGACATGTGTCCCCGAAGGCTCTGGTGTGGCTTTGTTGCATTTAGCATGACTCAGATTCTTCCTGCAGGCCCCCAGGCCTCCCAAGGTTCTCCTCTGCTAACCCAGCCCCCCCACCCCCCGGGGAGCTGGGCGGTTCCCAGACCTCCCTATCACCCAGCCCTAAATATTCCCAGCACCCTGCTCCATTTTGACCAATTGGTATCTCAGCCATACCCAGGGACTCATATTTTGGAAATCACCCCGGTTCTCCCCACCCCTGGGCTTCCAGCCACTGCCTGCTTCTCAGGAGCCTCCCCTTGTTTCCACCCAGGTTCTGGATGGTCGCAGGCCCACGGGGGGGCGGCTGGAGGTGATGGTCCGAATTCGGGAGCCGCTGACGGCCCAGCAGTTGGAGACCACAACCGAGAGGTGGCTGGTCGTCGACCCCGTGCCGGCAGCTGGGCCCACAGTGAGACTCCTGCCCATCAGCAACCCCAGGGAGGGAGGCTTGGTTCAAGGGGGGCGGGGCCGAGAATCACAACCCTGGTTCTGTCCACTGAAGCAGGTCACTGGGCCCAAAGCCAAGGCCCCTCCCATGCCTGCCCCTGCGAGGGAGCCAGGGAATAGGTAAGTGGCTGGGTCAAGCCATGCTGGAGGGAAGCCCCTTCTTCCCGTCTCGGCCCCTCCCGGACAATTTCCCATTGGGCACAAATTGTAGCATGTCTCTCCTGTGTTCCAAAACATGTCCTGCCTCCCCTTCTCGTGAAGCATCCAGTTTAAACTCCTCAGCCTGATTTTTAAGATCTTTTGTGGAATTATCAATATCTCCAGTAGTCTTCTCTCTCCCTACTTCCTCCTATTGGTTCATGGTTACCTACACCTAGTTTTTACTGGCCTCTAGGGTTTTCTGTGGTCTTGCCCCGAGCACCCCTGCCCAGTTGGCCCCCACTCTCCTGCCCGGCTCAGACTCCTCTGGCTCCCAACTTGACTAAGGCCTCTTCTAGGAAGCCTTCCCTGATCACCCAGCGTTGCAGTTGCCTGAGTGGACAGCCATCATCCCCACCCGGCTGTGGGCTCAGCAACAGCAGGGTGGGCCTGGCTTGTCTCCTGCCGTTCCCCAGTGCCCAGTGTGTCTGTCGAATTAATGGGGTCAGGGCTGGGGGGTTCCTTGCCCCTCACCCTTCCCCAACTCCACAGATCGGCGCGGCCCCTGCATAGCCTCAGCGTGCTGGCCTTTGACCAAGAGCGCCTGGAGCGGAAGGTGGGTGCCTGCTCTGGTGGGTCAGGGTCGGGGGTTCTGTAGGCCCCGGGGTAGGACCCTCACAGTGCCCCACTCCGCACCCCCCAGATCCTGGCGCTCAGGCAGGCGCGGCGGCCGGTGCCCCCGGAAGTGGCCCAGCAGTACCAGGACATCGTGCAACGCAGCCAGTGGCAGAGGGCGCAGCTGGAGCAGGGGGGCCCAGGCATCCGGAGGGGTAGGGTCTCGGGGAGCAGTGCGTGGGGGAGGGCGGGGCAGCCGTCCCCACCCTGACCCGGTCCCCCATACCCCCCCACAGAGTACGCAGCCCAGCTAGAGCGTCAGCTGCAGTTCTACACAGAGGCTGCCCGGCGCTTGGGCAACGACGGCAGCAGGGTGAGCTGGGCAAGGGCCGGGCAGATCTGGGGGGGCCGGGGCTGCCGGTGGGGGCCACAGCCCACTGACCGCCTCTTGGCCCCCAGGAGGCCGCAAAGGAGGCGCTATACAGGCGGAACCTGGTAGAGAGTGAGGTAAGTGGCCGGGATATGGCAGGTGGTGACTGTGGCTGTGGCCGAGAGCACCCCCCTGACCCCCGTGGCCTCCCCCTCAGCTGCAGCGGCTCCACAGGTGAGGGGCCAACCAGGCGGGCAGCCCCTGGAGAGTGGGGAGCAGGCCCAGGGCCCTGGCCCTGGGAGGAGCGGACGAAGCCACAGGCGAGGACCAGACGAGTAGACAATCAGCGGCAGTCGGCTCCAGATGATCGCAGCCTCCCCCACTCGCAGGGGGCACTGGGGGTGGCACCGCCAGCCGGCTGGCGCCCCTAGCCCAGGCCTGGCTGGGTGGGCCCTGGACAGTCCCGTTGGCACAGCCTGGGGCGTCGGGCCTCTGGCCTGCCCTGGAGGTGGGGGGGGCAGCTGGGACCAAGCCCCGAGGGCCCCTGCAAGCACTTTACTTCCTGTCCCTCCCCAGCCTTAACCCTGAAGCCCACCCACACCCCAAAGAAGCCGCCGAGGTCAGCCGGAGCCCAGCTGGCTCCCCAGGGCTCACACAGGGAATAAACAGCCAGGGCCCCGCCTGGCTCACTCTGTCCCGTCTTGGTTTCTTGCTCCCACCCTCTGTGACTAACTGGGGCTCCTCCAGAATCCCCCTCAGGGCTTGATGGTGACGTGTCTGCAAGAGGGGCAGCCCGTGGGGGGAGCGCACCCGTGAAGGGTGTGTCTGCTTCGCACACGCACTGCAGGGACACGTGTGAGGGCCCTCGGCCTGCTGCGAGGGGTCTGCCGCGCCGTGCGTCTCTGGAGCTGGTGGCCTCGGGCGCATCTGGGTTTACACGTTTGGTCAGGCTTTACGCGGTGGCTCCCGGTGGCCCGCATGCGTCTCAGGGCTTTGAGTGTCCTGCTGCTCACTGGCTAAGGGACCAAGTCGCCTGACCCTCTTAGCCTCCCTGGCCTCCCCTTCCTCAGCTGGCTGCAAGGCAAAGGGCAGCTGGGGGGTGGTGCGCACTGGAAAGGGCTAGGCTTTATTGTCACTGGCTGCATCTGCGTGGGGAGCCGGGCCGTGTCCGGCAGGGTTGGCGTTGGCGTCGTCCGTGCGCCTGGTGTGCGAGCTGCGCGCTTCGGCCTCTCCCGGGGGCGCCCTGTGTGTGGAGGCGGTGCCCTCGCCCCAGACTCCTGGCCGGCCCAGCCCTCAAGGCCCGAGAGAGCCCAGTCGAGGCCCTTGGTGGGTGCTGTCTCCTCAGTCCATGGCCCAGGGGAGTCCCCAAGGTCCGGGCCACACTGCCGGGCCCCTCTGCACTCAGGGGCCCCCTGCCCGTGGCTGACGTGGGGCCGTGGGTGGCAGCCGGACCAGGACCTGCTCCGGGTTCCCCGCTGTGTCCACCACATTCAGGTGCAGGAGGCCCAGGAAGGCCTCAGGCGCAATGCTGGTCATGTGAAGCCTGTTTGCCCTGGACCAAGAGGTGGGCGTGAGGGTGGGTGCCAAGGGAGGGGCCACAGCCAAACCCCGCTGGGACCTGCCCGCCTGGGCCCGCTCCGCCCGGCCGCCCCGGGCACCTGAGGAAGAGGGCACGCAGGTGGGGCGTGCTGAGGAAGGCCTCGGAGCCCACGTGGCCGATGCGGTTGCCCTGCAGGTGCAGCTCCTCCAGCGCCTCGGGCAGGTCAGGGGGCACGAAGGACAGCTCGTTGTGACTGAGGTCCAGCACCTGGGCAGAAGGGCAGAGACGGCGCCATCCACTCAGCCCGGCCCCAGCCTCTCCTCCGCAGCGCGCACACCAGCCCGGGCCTTCTGCCCCTCCCCGCGGCCCCTTCCTAGCTGCCCAAAGGCCTCCCCCGGCCAGGGTTTGCTGGCTTCCCGCCGGGGCAGCCCATGGTCCAGGCGCAGAGATGCCAGCCGGACAGATGGATTCGGTCTGTCATTCACAAAGGTGGCGCTTCCCTCACCTCGTGCCCTCCCGACCCTGTTTACTTAGGATGGCTGCTGACTGCTCTCTCCCTCACTAGGGGGCCCGGCCTGGGCCGGGAGCTGTGCCATCTTGTGCCCAGTGGCATCTGCCGCTCCTGGAACAGCACCCGGCACCCACAGATGCTCTCGGCTCTGGCATGGGGTGTTCGGAGGGAGCTAGCGGCGCCGCGTTTGCTGGGGGAGGTGGACAGGGTGGTGGCGGAGGACCAGGTGGCAGGGACGACACTGCCAAAGGCCCGGAGGCCGCCTTGGTCTCATCCACCCCCAGCCCGGCCACCAGGTTCTCTGTGGCACACGAGGGCCTCGCGGGGAGAGGCCGAGGGGCCGTGGGGACAGTGCAGCTCACCAGCCGGCCCCTGACCTGGAGGGCCCGCAGCTCGTGCCACGTGCCAGGCGCGATGTCTCCGATCCGGAGCCGATTGTGCGCCAGGCTAAGCTCCCGCAGCTGGTGCAGGCCGGCCAGCAGCTCGGGCTCCAGGGCCCGCAGCTCGTTGCGCTGGAGCCGCAGGGTGTGCAGGCCGCCGGGCAGGCCGCTGGGCACCCGGGTCAGCCGGTTGCCAGCCAGGTCGAGGCTGCACAGGGCGCGCAGCGGGCGGAAGGCCCGGCGGTGCACGCGGGCGCTGACCAGGCGGTTGTAGGCCAGGTTGAGCTCGGCCAGGCCCGGGGTGCCAGCCAGGTCGCGGGCCCCCAGCGCGCTCACGTGGTTGTGCGGCAGCACCAGGGCCCGCAGGCGGCGGGGCAGCGCCTGGGGCACTTGCTCCAGCCTGTTGCCGTAGAGGTGCAGTGTGTGCAGGCCCCGCAGCGGCCGCAGCGCCCCAGCGGGCAGCCCTGTCGCTCCCAGCTGGTTGTGCTGCAGCAGCAAGTAGCGCAGGCCCCGGGCCCCCCGCAGCCGGGCCGCCTCCACCCACCGGATGCGGTTGCGCCCCAGGTGCAGCACGGCCAGGGAGCGGGGCAGAGCGGCGGGCACTGAGGCCAGCTGGTTGTGAGACAGGTCCAGGTACTCGAGGTGGCGCAGCTTGCTGGCAGGAGAGAGGGCCAGCGTCGGGCTGGGTGCCCCAAGTGGGGGCTGGGGGGGCTCCAGGAGAAGCTAGAGACCCCAGCTTGGGGCTGGGTGAGTGAGAGATCTGGGCGGGAGGCCCGCTTGCTGAGGTCAGGGCAGACTCCAGCCTGAGAGCTGGATGTCTCCCAGGACAAGAGTTCTGGGTCCGAGATCGGCATGTGGCGGTGGTGACGTTCAGAGCGTAGAACCGAGGCACGGAGCAGCTGGGAGGGGGGTGGCCACTCGGTGCTTGGCCGAGCCCAACGCTCCTCAGGAGCTCACCCAGTGGGGCCTCGGTTTGGGAGTCATACACCAGAGGGGGATAGAGGGATGGGGGCGCCCAGGCTCTGAATCTTCAACCCCACCTGCCAGCACGAGGTCGCACCCCTGTCCTACCCTGTCCGGGGCCCCACCTGAAGGTGGTGGCGTCCAGGCCGCTGTCCGTCAGCTGGTTGTGCTGGAGGTAGAGTTCACGGAGGCGGGTCTGGCGGCTCAGGGCTCCTCGGGGCACCTTGGAGATGAGGTTGTTCTGGGAAGAGAGGAGAGAATGAGACCGGGGGTCAGGGAAAGAGGGCAGCGGGGAGCTATGGAAGGCTCTTGAGTAAGGGAGTGACGAAAAGCTCACTTTAGCGAGGCTGTTGGGAGCGCCCCTGTGAATGACCCGCAGACCAGACTCAAGGATAGTCTTGACTACTGGAATGGTGAGGAGGTGGAGGGCTCCCTTAGGAGAGAGGTGAGGGGGCCCCGAGGAGGTGGGAACGTGGGGGCGGCGGGGGAGGGAGGGGCACCTGCAGGTGGAGCCGCTCCAGCGAGGGCGGCAGACTGGGCGGCAAGTAGCTGAGCCGGTTGCTGGAGAGGCTGAGGGTGACCACAGCTTCAGAGCCGTGGAAGGCGTCGGGGGGCAGGCCGGCGTTGCTCAGCTGGTTGTTGTGGAGGTACACGGACCTGAGGGGAGCCAGGCTCCGGCCACCAGCCTGCCCCTGGCCTTCCCACCGACCCCCATTCCTACCCCGCTGCCCAGAGCTGCGTGCGGCGTGCACTGCCTCAGTCTGGACTTCCCCAGACGCAGCACCCAGGGTGTCCCGCCTCAGACGCGGCCAGGTGAGGGCCCTGCCCCCTTGGGCCCCCACGGGCAGGTGCATGATCCCCACAGACTGCCAAGGGCCGGGGGTGACCCCAGCCGGGCACATCTGAGATCCGAGAGGTCCGGGCGGGGCCGGGGGCTACCTGAGCGCAGGCTTCTCCCCAAAGGTAAGCGGGAAGATCTCTGTCACTTGGTTGGCAGCCAGGTCCGCAACTCGGAGGGAGCGGGGCAGAAACTGGGGGGCCACGGAGAGCTGTGGAAGCACAGCCACGCTGGTCCCAGTGCCCTGCCCCGTGGCCCCCTGCTGTCCCCTCCGTGCTCTGCTGTGCCGGGGGCAGGCGGGGATGCTCACCTTGTTGTGGGCCACGTAAATGTGCTGCAGCTGTGTGAGCGACTCAAAGGCCTCATCGGGGAGCCCTGGGGCGGGATGGGCAGTGAGGGGACCCCGGCCCAGAGCGGGGCAGCGAGGGAGTCCGGGCCCCCAGCTTCCCCCGGGCTCCTGTCTGGGGACCAGCGGAGGCCCCTCCGGGCGCCCGCCCACACACCTCCCCACCCGCCCTCCAAAGCCACAGCCCCCGCCATGCCCCGAGTTTCCATCCTGCTCAGCAAAGAGCACTTCTGGGAAGTACCGCAGCGCTGCCCACAGAGCCGGCAGGGGAGGGAAGGGGCGGCCCCCAGCCTCCCGCCTCCAGGGGGTCCCCTCACCCCGCACCCTCGGAGGAGATGAGATTGTTGTGGAGGTTGAGGGTCCGCAGACTGCTGAGGCGCGACAGCTCGTTGTAGGGGAGCTCCTGGAGCTGGTTGTTCTGGGGGAGGGAGTCACACCCCAAGCCTCAGCCGGCGGCCAGAGCCCCGTTGTCTTAATCAAAGGAGCCTTGCCACCCCTCACCCTTGCACTTGATCCCCAGAGCCCCGTTACCCTCCATCTAGAGCAGCCGCATAACCACCAAGATGCTGACCCCCGGCACCCCCTCTGTTCCTGAAATTGACCCGTGACCCCAAACAACCCCATAACCAAAAAGACGCTGACATCTGACACTCCATCACTCCCACAATTGACCCAAATGCTCCATCTCTCCGACCCCAAAAAAGCCCTGGTACTGCCAAGACGTTGACCTCTAACACCTCCAAACCCTCAGCCCCACCTACTTCCAATATCTGTACCCCTACCTCCTCTCGCCCCCAACGCACAGACCCCGACACTCCCCTCAAGGTCAGTTTGCACCATTGCCAACACCTCACTCCCACTCACGGCCCCCGACCCCCAGACCCCACCAGCTGCAACCCCAGCACTCTGCACGCTCGCCCTATGGCCCCCAGCCCGGACCCCACCTGCAGGGAGAGGTGCTGAGCTGCCCCCGTGATGTTGTCTGGGAACACCTGCAGGTCCAGGCCCGTGCAGTCCACCGTGTCCGCCCGGGGGCAGGAGCAGCGCGGGGGGCAGGCCCGGGGTGGGGGCTGCGAGCTCTCCCCCAAGTGGGGGAAGGCGGCGTCCTCCATGCCGGGCGTGGGCGGGGGGCCGGACAGCAGCAGGAGCAGCAGCAGCAGGCTCAGCCGCTGCGAATAGAGAGACCGATGGGTCAGGGGGTCCCCATACCGGGCACCATGTCACTACGGAGACAGGAGCATCCCCGCGTGGGGTGGGGGTGGTAGGGGGAGCAGGGTCTCCCCTCTCCGCCCCCCCCCACCTTACCATAGCCAGCCCCAGCTCTGCCGTCTTGCCTGAAATGCCGACCAGGGCTCCCTAATGGAAACCAGGCAGTCACCTCCTGGAGTCTCTTCCGTGGCTGCCACCGCCCCCCATCTCTTGGCAAGGGCCACCCTCCACCCAGCTTGTTCTCCCAGGAGCTGGGGGGGGTGTGTGGAGAACTAGCTGGCCCACCCCCTTCCCTGCCCTGGGGAGGGTGGGCGGGCTGCCGGGCGGGGTGGTGAGGACAGGCCAGCCGGTCCCCTCTGTCCCACCCCCACCAACCACCCCAGCGCTGCTTGCGTAACCTCGGCCAGCCTGGGCCGGGCCACAGGAGCATGGAATGCTTTGGGGGAAAGCTAAGATTCGCCCTGTCTGGTATTTGGGCCAACCACAGAAATAGGGGTGGGGGCAGAGGAGCGGAGGATGCTTCAAGCCACAGGAGGGTCCCCGAGGAACCGGGGCTGGCAGCAAGGGGTCAGGGCAGGTCTGGCCTCCGCCTGCCCGCCCAGATGCCAGCCTGGGGGCTCTCAGCCAGGTCTGCCATCTGGGCCCCTCCCCCTCCTCCCCGAATGGCCACAGCCGCCGCCTGAAAGGAAATTACACGTATTGAGGCACCAGCCCTGTGGTTAAGGATATGTGCTCAGCGCCAGCCTGCCTGGGCCTGAACCTGGGCTCTGCCACCTCTCTGGGCCTTGGTTTCCCACTCCGCAAAGTGTGTGTGTGTGGGGGCAATGGTTGTCTCATCTCTCAGGAGTCGTATAAGGATCAAATGAGATAATCTGCATGGGGTGGGTGAGACAGTGCCCAGCACATTCCACGCTCTCTACCCCACAGCAGCATGGGGAGAAGAAGCCAACCTTTGCTCCTGGTCCTAGTTCCCAAGATGCACCCCTTGCCAGCAAGGTGTCTTCGGGCAAATTGTTTTCCTGCCCAAACCTCAGTTTTCCCACGCATAACACAGAGATGACAGAATCTTCCTCGAAGGGCTCTCACAGGCAAAAGGCAGGTAGTGGACAAAGCTCTGAGCACCACATGTGCCCCTCAGGAATACCCAGCTCGGGAGTGGCTGAGCCGATAGGCTGTGGGAGAGGGTAAAGGAGGTCGATGGGGGTGAGGTTTCCCAGAAGCAGAGCTTGAGACAGGGATTGAGTGCATTTGTCTTAGAGAAAGAAGCTGTAGGGGGTTGGGGCGCCTGGGTGGCTCAGTGGGTTGAAACCTCTGCCTTCAGCTCAGGTCATGATCTCAGGGTCCTGGAATCCAGCCCCGCATCGGGCTCTCTGCTCAGCAAGGAACCCGCTACCCCCACCCCCCCGCCCCCGCCTGCCTCTCTGCCTACTTGTGATCTCTCTCTGTCAAATAAATAAATAAAATCTTAAAAAAGAAGCAGCAGACGCTGTACGGGAGCAAGGAAATGACAGAGGAAAGGGAGGGAGCAGTCAATGATGAGTTACTGCTGGGATAATTAGTGAGCACCTGGAGCTTACCACTATTAGCACTCGAAATCCTGTGTCCTGGGAAACCCTTAGTCCTGGGCAAATTGGGACAGTTTGTCACTCTTGTTACAAAGCAAGTGCTCACCAGAGGCACATGGACTCAGTCCTGCTGGGGAATGCTGGCAGGTTGCTTAGGACACGTCCTTCCTGAGCAGGAGGTCGAGGGAGCTGGGATATTGATTCTCCAACCCCCTCCATCAGGCACTGGCTGAGGGCTGCCCCTGAAGGGTCTGAATTCACTGGCACTTTGGGGAGAATAGGCACCAGCCCTAAATAGATAGAGGTGCCTGACTGTGAGGCCTAAGTGGGGCCTGGTGGGCTCCAGGAGGGTAGGGGGCAGTGAAATACATCCCAGGGGTGGGAGGAAGGGACCAAGATGTGGGAGACTGGTGGAGAGAGAGGCTGTCTATATTGTTAATCCCCGTCCCACAAAGGAAGAAACTTGGAGGCGTTCGTTTGCCCACATTTCCCAGGACTGTGTGGGCTCGTGACAAGAGACACCCTGGGTCCCTCGGGGCTGGGGTAGGAGATGGGTCTTAGTTTCAGCCAGAAGAAAACAACAGTCCCCAGCCTAAGTTCTCCATGTGGGACCAGTGGCTGCTAGCTTGGACACTGGGTAGAAGCTCCTCAGTCTCCCTAGCAGAGTAATGGGACTAGCCCCACAGAATTACCGCATTGATCCTAGCCCCCAGTGAGAACCAAGCTGTTTTCTTTTGGTTGCCAAGGATGGAGAACCCAAACCAAACTAGTGCAAATGAAAGCATTATTGACTTGTGAACAGAAATGTTCAGTGGGTGTATCTTTCAGGCACAGCTGGATCCAGGGGCTCAAATGACATCCTTAGGATGGATTCCTTCTCTGTCTCTTGGCTCTGCCAGCAGGCTTCTCTGTGTGTGGCCGAGATACCCCCAGGAGCACCATGTGCTCACCTCCACCCCTAAGCTTAAATCTCATTGGCCCAGCTTTGGTCACATGTCCATCTGCAACCAGATCTTGTGGCTAGAAGGATGGAATGTGCTGATTGGCTAAGAATCTAACCACGGCTCTTAGAGAGGACCCACTGGCCTTATCTCCCCGCAATAAACTCCCTTGTCTCTACCTTGCACTTGCCCAGCCCAGCCCTGCCCCTGCCCTGCCCTTCCTAGCCCTGCCCTGCCTAGTCCTGCCTTCCCCTACTCAGCAAAGAATTCTGCAGGAACTGCAGTGGAGGAGTGTGGTCGACCCGCATAGAGCCTAGCATAATCACCATTTATGACGCCTTCAGGAAGTGCATGTAGGATTGTGTCTGTACGTGTGGGAAGGTTTGCTTGGAGAGCGACTGTTGGTGTCTCTTGGCTCTGACTTTAGAGTAGGGAGGACTATAGGTTCATGGGAACAAGGGACAGCTGCAGTAACCCTGGGCAGCAAGTGCAGCAATCTGGTCTCATTTTGGTTGCTTGGGGTACTGGGAGGAGGTGGGGGTTGATGTGAAAGAGATCAAGAGAATAATGGGAAATGTAGTCTCCCAATTAGGGAAGGAAAGGAAGGGCCTCAAATCAGTACCAACTAGTGATCCCAAGGTGCACCTTAGGCCCGCCGCTCCTCATTCTCTAATGGCGGTTAACCTCAAGACACAGGTGAAGGTCAAACTTCTCAATCAACCTTCATCTGGCTAATTAGCCCTTCAAGATCTGGACCAAATCCGTGAAATTACTGATAGTTAACAGATGGCTGCCCAAGATAAAGAACCACATTTCCCAGCCTCCCTTGCAGCTAGATACAGCCCTATGACTGTGTAAGCAGACGTGGTATGCACAACGTTGAGGGAAAGGGAGCACCTTTCTCCTCTTTGTTATTGGAAGGTCGATGTGATGGCTGGGACTCCATCAGCCATCTTGGGCCATGACATTAGCCAGAGCATAGTGGCCTTGAGTGGTAGAGCAACAAGATAGAAGCAAACTGCATCATATGTCTGATGGAACGCTATCCCTGCAATGACTAGGGTTTTGATCACCTCCTTTTTACCCTGCCTATTTACTCTGTGAAAGAGGGATTTCTTGCTCTAAATGACACAAGGTAGCCAGGCGTCTGACATCCAAGCCTGTATGGAAAAAATCGGCATTGGCTTATTAGTTGTGTGTACTCACGGCCCAGAGGAGGGTAAGGACACAGCACGCCATGCAGAGCCACATGGGGTGTTGCACATGGGAGCAGAGTCAAGAAACAGTCAAAACAGCTAGAACAGTCACCAGATTCACAATTAAAATGAGCATATTTATTTAAATTGTGGCCTCCAAAGTTTAGTAATGAAAATTGCTTATTCACAAAGAATATACTTAGGGGCACCTGAGTGGCTCAGTGGGTTAAATCCTCTGCCTTCGGCTCAGGTCATGATCTCAGGGTCCTGGGATCGAGCCCCGCATCAGGCTCTCTGCTCAGCAGGGAGCCTGCTTCCCCCTCTCTCTGCCTGCCTCTCTGCCTACTTGTGATCTCTCTCTGTCAAATAAATAAATAAAATCTTTAAAAAAAAAAAAGAATATGATTAAATTAGTGTGAGCCTTGCATATAATCGCCAAGAAGCTGGGATCCTTTTTTTTTTTCATACAGAAAAAAATTAAAAAGAGCTGCAACCAGCAGGCTTTGCAGTGACCAAAGGATGAGGTGCCCTCTGGTTCGCATGGGAGGACGCGATTGGCATGTTGGGATAATTTCTCAGGCTGGCCGAGAGGTGAGCCCATTAGGCTGAGGACCAGATGGGGTCCAGCTGGTCAGGCTGAGTGGCTAGCTTGGCAGAGAGCCTCTACCTCTGGGGGTGGGGGACATGTCTCACAAAAACGGGGAAAGTCTCATGGTTAGGCCCCTTTGGGGCCCTATGAGGCTCAAAGATTTTTTTTTTTTTTTTTAAAGATTTTTTATTTTATTTGACAGAGAGAAACACAGCGAGAGAGGGAACACAAGCAGAGGGAATGGTAGCGGGAGAAGCAGGCTTCCTGCAGAGCATGGAGCCCGATGCGGGACTCGATCCCAGGACCCTGGGATCATGACCTGAGCCGAAGGCAGACGCCCAACGACTGAGCCACCCAGGCGCCCCAAAGATTTTTTTTTTTTTAAAGATTTAAAGAGAGCACGAGCAAGGGGTGGGGCAGAGGGAGAGAGAGAAGCAGACTCCCCGCTGAGCAGAGAGCCCGATGCGGGGCTCGATCCCAGAACCCTGAGAATATAACCTGAGCTGAAGGTGGAGGTTTGACCCACTGAGCCACCCGGGATCCCCACTAAGATATTTTTTTTTAAAGATTTATTTATTTATTATTTGCGAGAGGGAGAGAGAGAGAAAGAGAGAGGCATCGGAGGGGCATAGGAAGAGAGAGAGAGAATCCCAAGCATACGCTGCACTGAGCACGGAGCCCGACACGGGGCTCGATCTCACTACCCCGAGATCACCACCTGAGCCAAAACCCAGGGACCCTTAGCTGACTGCTCCACCCAGGTGCCCCAGATGTCTTTCTTGTGTAAGCAACCTTTTCTATTTCTTCCTCTTTTGAAAAAACAACATACTCTAGTCTTAACGACCCCAGAGGCTATCCACAGAGTGAGATCTGAAGGCACAGCATGGACGGCATTAGCCAAGGACAAAGTATAAAATGACGAAGGCGGGGCACCTGGGTGGCTCAGTCGTTAAGCGTCTGCCTTCGGCCCAGGTCAGATCCCAGGGGCCTGGGATCGAGCCCCACATCGGGCTCTCTGCTCTGCGGGAAGCCTGCTTCTCCCGCTACCATTCCCTCTGCTTGTGTTCCCTCTCTCGCTATGTTTCTCTCTGTCAAATAAATAAAAATCTTTAAAAAAATAAAATAAAATGACGAAGGCTCGTGTCTGAGAGGTGGGCCGAAGAGAGCCTGCAGGGGTCACGGAGAAGGAGGGTCTGAATGAGAGGAGGAACCTGAAAGGAACCAGCTGGTAAAACTGAAAACGTGCCTGCCCTGAGCTTCTGATGGTTAATCGTATAGGTCAAGTACAAGGTTATATTATAAAATGATATCGGGTCATGGGCTGCCCAGATTAAACGTGATTTCTGGGTGCATCTGTGAAGGTGTTTCCAGAAGAAAGTAGCATTTAGTTGCCCTCCCCGGTGTGGATGGGCATCATTCAATCCACGGAGGGCCTGAATAGAACACAAAGCAGGAAAGGTGTGGCCGGGGTTCAGGGGAGCGAGAGCCCCTGGCTCCGGGGGGCCCCAGACAGATTAGGTTCAAATCCAAAAGCAAGGAAAGGAATTTATTTCAAGGAGGCCAATGCCAGGAAAGACAGCGGACCAGTGTCTCAAAGACGGTCTCCCAAGTGCAGAAAATACTTTCAGGTTTATAGAAGGAAAATATGGGGCAAAGGTGGGCGGGCAGGTGCAGGTGGGAAGTGAAGGTCAAATCCATCATTATCTTGGAGTCAATCACGGATGGGGTCTTGCTGGCTCAGGGCGGTCCTTATGCTTTGAACAGGTAGTTTCAGTTTCCATCACAGGAGGCTTTGCCCTCAGGGTCTTCCCCCTGAGCCAAGAGACAACCTGGAAAGTTTGAGGTCCAAATGGAGGCAGCCAAAGTCCTGTTTCAAATGGAGGAATTGGCCCTTTTTCCTTCCGGTCTGACTTTGGAGTGGGACACTGATCTTCTCCCGCCCTTGGACTGGGATTTGGGATTTACACCATCAGCAACCCGCTGGTCCTCAGTCTTGGTGCTCAGACTGGAATTATACCATGAGGCTCCTGGGTCTCCAGCCTGCTGATCGCAGATTATGAGACTTCTCAGCCTCCATAACCACATAAGCTAATTCCTCATTATAAATCTCTCTAGCAGGGGGAGTGGCAGAGGAAGGGGGAGAAGCAGGCTCCCTGCTGACCCTGGGATCACGACCTGAGCCCAAGGCAGATGCTTAATGACTGAGTCCCCCAGGTACCCCTAAATCTCTCTTTCTATAAATAGATGAGATGTAGATATAGATATAAATAGATCAATACCTATATTGACCTTATCAATAGATAGAGATAAGCATAGATATATATATATAGATAGATTAAAGATATTTTATATATATAAATGATATGCACATGTGTATATAAAAGGAGATATATCTAAAGGATAAAATATATGATAAGAGATACATATAGATACAGATATATCTCTTATTGGTTCTGTTTCACATGTGCATGTATAAAAGGATATACGTATATATGTAAAAAGGATAAAGGATATATATACAAGATATATATACATACAGATACATACAATATGGGTTCTGTTTCGCATGTGCATTAGACAGGCAGGCGAGATCACTCTGTACCAAACAGCCCCGAAGGTCAGTGACTGACACCAGAGTTGGTTATCCACACAATATGATTCCAGCAGACCAACAGGGGCTCTGAGCCCCACAACCACTCAGGGGCCCAACAGAAGCTGCCCCATCTTGAACCACAGCCCCCCCACCCCCCATTGCTGGGCACCATGGAAAAACAGAGGCAGGACTCCCAAGTCAGCTTTTCAGGGTTTCCACCCAGAAGTACCACCGAACCCTTCTGCTCCTGTTTCATGGGCCAGGATCAGTCATATAGTCCTGCCTGACTGCAAGGGACAAAGAAAGTCTGGGTAAGGGTGGGGGGTTGGAGAAGAGCGATTAGAATATTTGGAATATTACTCTCTCTGCAGCACTCAAGGACCAGAAGTCTATTCTGAAAAATCATTTCTTTTAAAAAAGATTTTCTTTATTTATTTGACAGAGAGAGAGAGAGATCACAAGTAAGCAGAGAGGCAGGCAGAGAGAGAAGGGGAAGCAGGCTCCCCGCTGAGCAGAGAGCCCAATGCGGGGCCCGATCCCAGGACCCTGAGATCATGACCTGAGCTGAAGGCAGAGGCTTTAACCCACTGAGCCACCCAGGCGCCCTTGAAAAATCACTTTTTAAAAAGATTTTACTTATTTATTTGAGGGAGAGAGTATGAGCGGGGTGGGAGGGGCAGAAGCGGGCTCTCTGCTGAGCAGGGGCTCAATCCCAGGACCCCAAGATCATGACCCGTAACAAAGGCAGATATGCTTAACCAACTGAGCCACGCAGGCGCCCCTATTCTGGAAAAACTCTTACACAGCGGGTAACCGATACGTGCAAGGACGTTCCCTGTGGGGCTCTTTTATTACAGTGAAAATTCTCTCCTGCCCTGGGTCCCACATCACTTGTGATTTTAATTCACGTCACTTCCTCAGAAAGCCCCTCACCAGAACCTTCCCCCCCTTTGGAAGCAACATTTTTGTCTCTCTTTCCTTTTCCCTGCTTTATTTTTCTTCCTGGTAATTCTCACATTCTAATTTATATATTTGCCCACTGTCCATGGTCCTCCCCCACGATGGAAGTAGGCCCTTGGCCGTAGTCACCTCTGTCCCCCAGCCCCTGGAACAGCATCTAGTACACACCAGGGATCAGCGAACATCCGTCGTGTGAGCAAATGAAAAGAAAAAAGCCCACAAGAGGGGAATAAACAACAGCAAAAATAGCTTCTTATTAAAATAATAGAGACCCAGATCTAGGACACACAAGCGACTACTTGATCTCTACATCATGCACTAGTTTCCTTGGGCTGTTGTACCAACGACCACAGACAAGGTAGCTTAAAAATGACAGACATTTATTCGTTTCAGAAGTCCAAATTATTTATGTGGACTTGTGGAAACTGGAAGTCCAAAGTCAAGGTGTTGGCAGACTTGTTCCTTCTGGAGGCTTCTTCCTTGTATCTCTTCCAGCTTCTCGTGGTTGCTGGCGATCTTGGATGTTCTTGGTCTGTGGCTGTGTCCCTGAACTGTTTGTCTCAGTTCCCACATAGCCTTTTCATGTGTGTGTGTGTGTGTGTTTCTCCTCCTCTCTCTTATAAGGACTCTCTGGTCATGGGATTTAGGGCCCAGCCGGTTAATCCAGGATAATCTCAAGATCTTTAATTTAATTACAAATTTTTTCCAAATAAGGTCATATTCACATGTTTCGGGGGTTAGGACACCAGGATACCCTTTTGTGGGTCGCCATGCAAACCATTGAATGGATTAGCGTGAGTCGGGCTAATCTTGGAGGGAAAAAAAGATGTAGAACAAGGATGGCAATTTTGATCATTTTCATAAATTAAAAAAGGTATCGGTAGCCTCAGGGGTGGAAATTGGGTGGCTGGGGCTGAGGGGAAGGGAGTGTTGTCACCATATATCCTTGTATGTCTGTTGAATTAAAAAAAAACTTGGGGCACCTGAGTGGCTCAGTGGGTTAAAGCCTCTGCCTTCAGCTCAGGTCATGATCTCAGGGTCCTGGGATCGAGCCCCACATCGGGCTCTCTGCTCAGCGGAGAGCCTGCTTCCCCTTCTCTCTCTGCCTGCCTCTCTGCCTATTTGTGGTCTCTCTCTCTGTCGAATAAATAAAAATCTTAAAAAAAAAAAAAAAACTTGACCATGGTATTCATGACATACAACAGTATGAAAATGTTTAAAGATTTCATTATTTATTGATTTATTTGAGAGGGGGAGAGAGAGAGAGCTTAAACAGGGTGAGAAGAGGGAGAGGGAGAGAGAATCTCAGGCAGACCCTCCACTGAGTGCACAGAGAGATGCGGGGCTCCCATCTCCAGACCCTGAGATCATGACCTTAGCTGAACTCAAGAGTCGAAATCAAGAGTTGGACACTTAAAAAAAAAAAAAAAAAGAGTTGGACACTTAACCAACTGGTGCTCCCAGAATGAAAATGATTTTTGGTTTTTTGGCTTTTTTTTTTTTTTTTTTTTAAGATTTTACGTATCTATTTGAGATAGAGGGACAACGAGAGAGAGAGCACAAGCAGGGAGAGCAGCCGGCAGAGGGAGAAGTAGACTTTCTGCTTAGCAGGGAGCCCGATGCAGGGCTCCATCCCAGGACTCCGGGATCACGACCTGAGCCAAAGGCAGACGCTTAACCAACTGAGACACCTGGGTGCCCCGAGTTCATTCCTCTTTTAAAATTTACTTAAAATTGGGGCGCCTGGGTGACTCAGTCATTAAGCGTCTGCCTTCGGCCCAGGTCATGATCCCAGGGTCCTGGGATCGAGCTCCGCATCGGGCTCTCTGCTCAGCAGGGATCCTGCTTCTCCCGCTACCACTCCCTCTGCTTGTGTTCCCTCTCTCGCTGTGTTTCTCTCTGTCCAATAAATAAAATAATAATAATAAATAAAATAAAATTTACTTAAAATTTTGAAACATTGAAATAGAACTGACATACAACATGAGTCTTAGGTGGACTCATGTTTTATTTTTATTAAACATAGGTGGAAATTTGTTCTTGTTTGTTACTTGGATGGGCCACTATTTGTTTATCATATGCTGATGGTCTTCTACTTGCTCCTAATTTTGGGCTGTTGCATGAAACTGCTATGAATGGTCCTGAGCAAGTCTGGCAGTAAACATGTCTTAGAGAAGTTCTCTTGGGTAAATGCGTAGGAGGGGCAGGGCTGAATCATGCAATAAGTGTCTATTTAACTTAAACTGCCCGACTGTCTTCCAAAGTCGCTGTGCCATTTCCCACTGCCACGGGCACTCTGTGAGAGTTTCAGTTCCTCCAGGTCCTCGCCAGCACTTGGTGTGGTCAGACTTCAATTTTAGCCATTTTGGTGGATGTGTCACGGTACGTCACTGTGGCTTGATTTGTGTTTCTTTGAGGACTAATAAGGTCAAACATCTTGTGCTCGTTGCCCATTCTGTTTTCCCTGCGGTGAATTTCAAATTGTGTAAAGGTAGTACCTATTTATTTATTTAAAGATTTTATTTATTTATTTGACAGAGAGAGAGAGAGAGATCACAAGTAGGCAGAGAGGCAGGCAGAGACATAGAGGGAAGCAGGCTCCCTGCTGAGCAGAGAGCCCGATGCGGGGCTCGATCCCAGGACCCTGAGATCATGACCTGAGCCGAAGGCAGGGGCTTTAACCCACTGAGCCACTCAGGTGCCCCAGGTAGTACCTATTTAAAAGTAAATGATCACACCTACTGGGATGGCTTGTATCAAAAAACAGAAGACAACAAATGTTGGCAAGGATGTAGAGAAACTGGAACTCACTATCCACCCAGGTGCTACAACCATCTCTAACCCCCTTCCCATCTCCACCCCAATACCTGGTCCATGAACATGACCCATTGGCTCCAAATATGGCCACTTCTCTCCATCTCCACGCTATTACATGAGTCTAAGCCACCATAACTTCTCCCTCTGGCCTCCCTGAGGCCATTCTTGCCCACCACCCTTCGTGCCCTAAACATTCTCCACACGGAAACCAAATGACCTTTCACCAAAACTCTTCAAAAAAACTTTTTATTTTGAAATAATTTTCAATTTATAGAAGATCTATGTTAAGGACTAAATGTGTCTCCCCTAAATGCATATGTTGAAACCTAGCCCCCAATGTGATGGTATTGGAAGGTGGGACATATGGGATGTGATTAGCTCATGAGGATGGAGGCTTCATGAACCGAATCAGGACCCTATTAAGAGAGCTGGTGATCTCTCTCTTTGTCTCTCTCAGCCACGTGAGGATATAGCAAGGAGATGATTGTGTGCAATCTAGGAGGTGGTCCCTCACCAGACACTGGCCATGTCAGTGACTTGGTCTTGGACTTCCCAGCCTCCAGAACTGTAAGAAACAAATGTTTGTCATAAATTGACCCCATCTATAGTATTTTTATTATGGCAGCTCAACAGGCTAAGATACTTCGCAAAATTGGCACCCTGCAAAGTTGCAAAGTTCTTGTCTACCCTTCACCCCATTGACCCAAATGTTAATATCTTACATAACTATGGTACAGTTGTCACAACTAAGAGATTAACTAACATTAGTACAATACTGTTCATTAAACTATAGGCTTTATATGAATTACACCAGTTTTCTCTCTGATGTGCTTTTCCGGTCCAGGATCCCATCCAGGATCCCATCCAGGACACCACATTTCATTTATCACATCTCCTAAGACTTCTCTAATCTGTGCCGATTTCTTGGGCATGCTTTGTTTCTCACGACCTTGACATTTAAAAAAAAAGATTTATTTATTTATTTGAGAGAGAGAGAGAGAGACCAAGTGGAGGGGAGGGGCAGAGGGAGTGGGGGAGAGAATCTCCAGTCTCCAGCTCCAGGCTGAGCACAGAGTCCAACACAGGGCTTGATCTCAGGACCACAGGATCATGACCTGTGCTGAAACTGAGAGTTGGATGCTTAACCAACTGGGCCACCCAAGTACCCCCTCATGACCTTGACATTTTTGAAGTGTCCTAGCCAGGTCTTTTCTAGAGTGTCCCTCAATTTGGGACAAACGTCTGATATTTTCTCATGAGTGGACTGAGGTTATGGATTTGGGGGACGATACCAGAGTCATGATGTGTCCCCTTTATCACACCATATCAGGGGTCTATGCACATGACTCATTGCTATGATGGTCATTTTTTTAAAGATTTTTTTTGGTGGTTGTTTATTTATTTGAGATAGAGTGAACATGAGCAGGAGGAGGGGCAGAGGGAGAAGCAGGCTCTCTGCTGAGTGGGGGAGCCCGATGTGGGGCTCGATCCCAGGACCCCGGGATCATAACCTGAGCAGACACTTAACTGACTGAGCCACCCAGGCGCCCCCCCATGATGATAAAGTTCATTACTTGCTTGTGGTAGTATCTGCCAGGTTTCTCCACTATCAAGTTACTTTTCGCACTTTTTTTTTTTTTTTAAGATTTTATTTATTTATTTGAAGCAGAGAGGAAGCTCACAAGTAAGCAGAGAGGCAGGCAGAGAGAGAGAGAGGGAAGCAGGCTCCCCGCTGAGCAGAGAGCCCGATGCGGGGCTCGATCCCAGGACCCTGAGATCATGACCTGAGCCGAAGGCAGAGGCTTTAACCCACTGAGCCACCCAGGTGCCCCTTTTCGCACTTTTTTTTAAAAAAGATTTTATGTATTTATTTGACAGAGAGAGATCACAAGTAGGCAGAGAGGCAGGCAGAGAAAGAGGAGGAAGCAGTCTCCCCGCTGGGCAGAGAGCCCAATGAGAGGCTGGATCCCAGGACCCTGAGATCATGACCTGAGCCGAAGGCAGAGGCTTTAACCCACTGAGCCACCAAGGCGCCCCACTTTTTGCACTTTTCATACTTTTATTCCTTAGACGCAAGTCACTAGACCAGCCCACACCCAACAAGGTGAATTAAGCTCCACCTCCTAGAGAGAGGAATATCAGTCTGTAGCCAATTTTTTTTTTTTTTTTTTTTTTTTTGAGAGAGGGAGAAAGGGCACACGTGCACCTGCTTGGGCAGGGGTGGGGGTGGGGGGGAGAGACAGAAGGAAAGAGAATCCCAAGCAGGCTCCACCCTCAGCACAGAGCCTGAGGCTGGGCTCAATCCCATGACCCTGTGATTGTTACCTGAGCTGAAATCAAGAGTCAGGCAATTAACCTACTGAGCCACCCAGGTGACCCTGTGGACGTATATTTTTAAAAACTCAGTAAATAATAAATATTTTAGGAGAGATACTTTTAGGGTAGGCAAATGTCACGTTTCTCCTTGACGTTTCATCCACTAATTTTAGCACTCATTGGTAGATCTTGACTGCTGCAATTATAACCGTGGTATTTGCCTGATAATGATCTTTTTATTTCCTTTATTCCTTCTAAATTTATTAATTGGACATCTTCTATATGGAAGGGTGGTCTCTTTTCCCCCATTTTTTTATTCAGTCATTTATTTATACCAGTATGAATCCACTGGTATTTATTTCTTTGGATCACAACAATCTTTTATTGTTTTTCTTTTTTTTTAATCTCTTCACCTAACATGGGTTATGACCTCCAGGCCCTGAGATCAAGAGTTTCATGTTCTACCCACTGAGCCAGTGAGGTGTCCCATGGGTCACAATCTTTTAAATCTCATAGCAGATTCCATCATCTACTAAAAACCTTCCAGAGACCTCCCTTTATGCTTAAGAGTAAAATCTAACTATCTTGCTTACCACACTCCCTGCCTGCTTCCTGGTCCTTGTCTGTTTTCCTTGCTTATTTTTTCCCTTGCTCATTCATGTTTTGGCCCAAACGGGCCTTTTTTGGTCTCTCAGTCATGTCACCTTATCCCTCTGAAGGCTTTGTCTTTGCTGGAATATTCCTCTTCCTCACCTGCACAGGGGCCCTCTCTGACTGCCCTGAGCAGCCTTCTTCCTTCTCTTTAATTTCGAATCCTACCTGGATTTAGGTAACCAAACTCTATTTCCTTATTTATCACCTGTCTTGTTCACCACCTCCTAGAACATAGTAGGTGCTCAAGAAATATTTGTTAACTAAATGAATTCATGAGGCTGGACGAATGAGAAGAGCGAGATCCATTCACTTCTTCCCTGATTATAGTTACAACTGAGGTAGATGCATGTCAGGTACTCTACTACACCGGAAGGCTGTTTCATGGACATAATAAAAGGACCTATCTGCAAAACTGTTGCGAAGATTAAATGAGCAAACGCCACAAGAAGACGATACTTCTAGCAGACATTCAACAATTATTATTACTGTCATCTGTAAAATGGGCACAACAGCGACCTACTGCATAGAATTCTTCTAAGAACCATGTCAAGCACATGTGAAGTGTTATACAAGCGATGGATGCTATCTTTATCGTCATCACCATCACACCAGGTGGCCCCCGCCCATCTGAAAGATATTTTCATCGAATCTCTTTTTTTTTTTTTTTTTTTTGCAAAGCCCTTTCCTTGGCCTGGCTTGGCCTGTGTTGGCCCCAGGATACTCGCCAGGCCTCTTCGCATCCGGATAGGGCTCTGTGGGGACTCCGGCCCCCTGTGGACCACAGGCTCCCATCGCCCCGCCCACGGGCCTGGACCGCCTGCGGTCTCCATGGAAACCCACCAGCCACAGGGGGGCGTGACGCCGCCGAGAGGGATAGGGGCCTTCGCCTATCCGGTCAAAGTCGTCTGGGCAAGGGGCGCAAACCCGGCCTCTGACGGGTGCGTCCTTGCGGAAAGGCGGGAATACGGCGGCGAACCGCGGGGTTTGTACCATCTCTACCAATCAAGGGCCGAGGTGGCTATGATGGACAGGCCCAGAGGGAAGAGGCCCCGAGTGCGGGCTTTCACCCAACCGACCGGCCGCAATGCCGAGAAAGGGCCAATGAGGAGGCGGCGGGGGTGGGACCAAAAGGCCGGTTGCTCCGGAAGTGGAGGGAGGGGGTGAAAATGGCGCCCAGCTCGAAATCGGAGCGGAACAGCGGGGCCGGGAGCGGCGGCGGCGGCCCCGGGGGCGCCGGGGGGAAGCGGGCAGCGGGGCGGCGGCGGGAGCACGTCCTCAAGCAGCTGGAGCGAGTCAAGGTAAGGCCTGGAGTCTGGGAGAAGCGCGCCGGAGGGTGGGGAGAAGGGACGAAGGAGGCGGAGGGAGGGAGGGCGTTCGCGGGGTGAGGGGTTGGGGGCGGAGCCCCGGGGGAGGGGGCTCGGAGGAAGGGGGCTGGGCGGGGCCCCGGGGAGAGGGCTTGGATGGAGGGGGCTGGGACGGGGGTTTGGATGGAGGGGTCTGGGGGCGGGGTCCGGGGGAGGGGGCTCCGATGGAAGGGCTGGTGGGGGTGGCCGAGAAGGGGCTTGGAGAGAGGGGGTCGCTGGAAGAATGAGGAGGAAAGGGGCGATCCAGGGTCAGACTCATTTTTCAAAACCCTGCTCTCATGGCCCCTCCGTTATGGAGCTTTCCCGCCCCCTTGGCGGAGCCCCTGCTACCGGCTTTGGGCTTCCTCTGCCTGGTGTTCCTCTCTCTGTCCCGGCTCTGACCACCCGGGAGCTGGGAATTCCTGTACCTGTGTCTGCCTCCCCCACTGAATGGGAGGGACCTCCTTGGAGAAAGCCAGGCCTTCCCCCTCAGACTGGGAGCCCCCTGAGCATGGCCCTGTCTTCTCTATCAGACAGTAAACTCACAACGTGCCGGCATATCTCTCCCGCATCAGTCGGGGAGCTGTGAGAGGGCAGACATGTGAATCTGCTGTCAGGTCAGCAGCAACCTGGGCAGAACTGTATCCCTGTGGATAGGGAGAGTGCCTTCTCCATTAGGCTGGGAACTCTGTGAGGGCAGCGCTGTGTCTCCTCCTTTTGACGAGGTCCTGGGGCAGGGACAGTCTCCGCCTTCAGCCTGGTTGTTCCCTGGGTTGGGCTGTGGCTCCACCCTTAGCTTGGAAGCTCCCTGGACGGGGATCGTCTCCCTGTCAGCCTGGGCCTTACCAACAGGGCTGTTCCATCAGACTGGGATCCCCTTGAGGAGTGGGCTGTCTCCCCCATCTGCTAGGGAGCTCCCCAGATCTTGAGGGTAAGGTCAAGTGTCTCACTCAGAGTGGGATGTAGGACTCAGGGTGCTCTGATTCCCTGCTTGATACACAGCTTGTGCCTGCCTGTCATTCCCCGCCCCCCCAATCCTTCCTCGAAGTTTTTGGGATGAGGGAGTTGATCAGAAGGTGGCTAGGTTAATTGAGAAGGGGGAATTGGGCAGGAGTTGGAAGGTCACTGGTCAGCCCCACTCTTCTGCCTCAGCAGGTCCCCAGGCGAGGCCAGGGCCATCTCAAAGGTCCTGAGCACCCCGTGTGTAGGTTAGTGGGTCAGGGACAGGCGAGTTCCGTTGGTCAAGCCTCCTTAGTGGTCAAGGACACCTATAGCTCAGTGCACCATGACGCAGCCTTCAGGAAAGCAGCCAGTGGCCCATTGTGACCAAGGGCGAATGGGGAACCTTCCTGGGGTTGGTGGGTGATGCTGGTGCCGATCCTTAGAACCTGGGTGCTTGGGCAAGGGGGGCTCTGAGGTTGAAGAGATGTGGGGCTGGGAGGGTGGCGTGGGTCCCCAGAGGAAAGGGAGGCTCAAGTGAGGCCCAGCGGATCCGTCTTCCCCAGCTATTGCCTTCCAGAGCCTGGACCGCTCTTGACCATCATGGTTGTTAGGAAGTGGGCCTGTGCGTGTGGGCCAGACCCTGGGGGTGCTACTCTGCTTTAGGTGAGGGGACTGGGGGGCGATGGTGCCTCAATAGCCAGGGCCACCCCTTCCCCAGATCAGTGGGCAGCTCTCCCCTCGCCTCTTCCGGAAGCTGCCGCCCAGGGTCTGCGTCTCCCTCAAGAACATTGTGGACGAGGACTTTCTCTACGCAGGGTGAGGCTGCGAGAGTCTGGGCTGGGGTGGGGGTTGGGGGGGGGCGGCAGGCTGGTCCTGACCAGGCCGTTCTGCCCTCACCCCCACAGACACATCTTCCTGGGCTTTTCCAAGTGCGGCCGTTATGTTCTTTCATATACCAGCAGCAGCGGGGACGATGACTTCTCCTTCTACATCTACCATCTGTACTGGTGGGAGTTCAACGTCCACAGCAAGCTCAAGCTGGTAGGGCCGGGCCCAGGGCTGGGCTGTCCCTTCCAGCAGCGCGACCGGCAGATCACAGCAGCCCCCGAGCCTCACCTTCTTTGTCCGTAAAGTGGACACTTCAGGGTGGATGGGGCATAGAATCGATGTCCGGCAGAGTCCCCTTTCTTGGGGCTGGGGTCTCCTCAGCTTCCTCCTGTGCCAGGCCGGCCTCCCTGTGTCCCTTCGTAAGGGGAGCCTCCCCAGCCTGTCGTCAGGAAGGCGGAGTGGTGTGGTGTAGGAACTGCTTGGGACTCCCTGGCTCGAGCCACCCCCTCCACCCCCAGAAAGGGTGCTCCTGCCAGCTCAGCCCCAGCTCCGATCCCAGCCCAGCATGGTGCAGGCTTGGTCCCCTACCGCCCCCCGACCCCGATCTGGTCTGACCCTATACCAACCCTGAATGTGCTGCTCAGGTCCGGCAGGTGCGGCTCTTCCAGGACGAGGAGATCTACAGCGACCTGTACCTGACCGTGTGCGAGTGGCCCAGTGATGCCTCCAAGGTCATTGTCTTCGGCTTCAAGTAAGACTTGGGGACGCGGAAGGCCTGGGGACCCAGGGAGGGTGGTGCGTAGGCCAGGTTGCTGAGGGTGTGCCGGCCCCCAGCACCCGCTCAGCCAACGGGATGCTCATGAACATGATGATGATGAGTGATGAGAACCACCGAGACATCTACATCAGCACCGTGGCGGTGCCACCGCCGGGCCGCTGCACTGCCTGCCGGGAAGCCAGCCGGGCCCATCCAGGTGAGCGGCTGGGGGTCTCGGGGTGCAGGCTGCCTCCCTGCCCCGAGGCCACGAGCGAGCATGTGGCGTGTGTGCATGTGTGTGTGTTGCTGCAGGCGACCCAAGCGCACAGTGCCTGCGGCACGGCTTCATGCTGCACACCAAGTACCAGGTGGTCTACCCCTTCCCCACCTTCCAGCCCGCCTTCCAGCTCAAGAAGGACCAGGTGGTGCTGCTCAACACCAGCTACTCCCTGGTGGCCTGCGCCGTCTCCGTGCACTCGGCAGGTAGGCCCCGGGCTCTGATGACAGGCCCAGCACCCGCTGGAATCCTCAGAGACCCCAGTCCCCTGGCCCCGAACGAGGTCTGCAGAGGTGAAGTCTCTTGTCCAAGGTCACTCAGCTGGAAAGGGGGAATACGGACTCCAAAGCTAGCCATGCTCCACCCCAGTGCTGTCCTCTGGAACTTTACACAGGGCCGGGATGGTCTATGGCTGCCGGGTCTGCTACAGTAGCCACTGGAAGGTGGCTCATGCGACCAAGGAACGGAGTTTTTAATTTCGGTTAATTTTAGTTGTGTTCAAATAGCTACATGTGGCCCCGGCTACCAGGCTGGAAGGCAGCGCAGTGCTCTTTTCAAAAATTTAAAATTTCAGGGAGTGGTCAGTGGGTGGCTGGCTGTCCTATGTCCTTGGGAATAGGCAGAATGCCAGTGGGGATCACAAGGTGATGTCCCTAGAGAGAGTGGCTGAAGTTAAGAAGCTGGACAGTGATACCAGCTGGGGGTGGTATGGGGGCCCTGCCCCCCCCCCCCCCACTCTCGGGGCTGCACGTGTGACCGCGGTCCTGCACCTGGGCACGTCCCAGGCTCTGGGGGCTGCGCGCTCTCCATCCCTGGGGATCAGGGAGGTCGGACAAGGGAGATGCTGCCTTGGGCCAGCAGTCCCAGTGGGCGCCCCAGCACGTGTGACCGTGGAACACGCTTTGAAGACATGCTCGAGTGCAAACGAAACGAAAGGAGATCTATAACCAGATAATGATACTATTTACGTATAAATTAAAAATATGTTCTGATTTTGCAAGACCCCAGTCAGATGAAAAGACATCCACTAACTACATCAGAATGGTTGCCCCTGGGAGAGGGAGGGGAGTGGATAAGAAATGCGAATAAAAAAAAAAAAAAAAAGAAATGTGAATAAATTTATATAATGAGTGCACATGTCAGCAAGGGCCAGGGTGCCTTGTCCCCGGGCCCATCCAGGGGCCCATCCAGCCACCTGTGCCGCTGTGGGCAAGGCCCTGCCCCCCATCAGGCTGGGAGCCTCCAACAAGCCAGGCCCGGCTGAGGCCCATACCCCCTGGACTTGTGGCTGTGGCTCCCTGTAGGAGGGGTTACTTGGGACAGGACTCGGCTGTGCGTATTCAGGAGGGGGGCACTGTCCCCCGTGTCTAACACCTCACCATTTACACAGAGAGGGAGTCAGTTCTGACTTGGCCATTTTCCACGCTGGTGGATGGGAGTGTTTTGGGTTCGTGTTGTCTTGCCGCGTGACCTTGAACAAGTTTCTCCCTGAGCCTGGGTCCCAGTCTCTGAACTAGGGAGACACAGGCCCCGCCGCCCCAGGATTGATTGTGGGGGGCCTTACGGAGGTGGTGCAGGCAGAGGTCCCAGTGCTGCTCGTTGAGTGCATTGGAGTTCTCCATGCCTCCGAGCCCACGGTCCCCAGAGTCCCCACAGTCCCCAGTCAGGCAGACACCGAGGGAGGCCTGGGATTTGGCTGCTGTGTACCCCAGTTAGCTCCCTTTGGGGATGATGGATGGCTATGTCGTGAACTCAGACTTCGGTGGTTTTTAGCTTTTGTCACTGTCAGCCCCCCAGGGGCAGGGATTTTTGTCTTTTCACTCGTGTCCTCAGTGTGTGGTATTTGGTAGATGCTCAAAATTTAAAGTTCGAATGAAAGTCATGTGTATGTGCCTCACATGTGCGTATAAGGCCTTTTTCCCTTCTGAGTGTTTCTGACTGATCTTTCAGCATAAGTAAGTCTTCTAGAAGTGTCTTGTCAAGGTGCATTTCTAAAAAGCTCCCCCAGGGAGGTTGGCAGTGTCCTAAACTTGAACTCCTCTATTGAGCACCCCCAACCTCCCTCTCTGTTTTTGTTCCAGGCGAGAGCAGCTTCTGCCAAATCCTATATGACCACACCACCTCCCCCCCGGCGCCCCCCAGCCCCCCTGGGCCCCAGAGCCCCGAGGTGCCCCCTGCCCTCCCCAGCCCCTGCCCCGAAGCAGCTCCTGCCCGGCCCCCTGGGGCCCCCGAACCCTCACCTGCCATCGCCAAAGCCAAGGAGTTTGTGGCCGACATCTTCCGCAGGGCCAGAGAGGCCAAGGGGGGTACCTTGGAGGAAGCCCGGCCACCCCCTTGCCCGGGACCCTCGGGCAGCCGCTGCCGTCTGTCCTCAGAGCCCCTGGCCCCAGGTGGGGAGGTGGTACCCCGAGATAGCCCCCCAGCGGCAGAGGCGCCAGCCCCAGAGCCTGGCTACGTCAACTACACCAAGCTGTATTACGTGCTGGGGTCCAGCGAAGGGACAGAACCGGAGGATGGTGAGCCGGGAGCCCACCCAGCAGGCAGGGTGCTAGGCCTGGAAGGCCCCCCTCCCACTCCTACTCCCACTTCCTGTTCCCTCAGAGTTCGAGGATGACAAGATCTCCTTGCCCTTTGTGGTGACTGATCTCCGTGGCCGCAACCTGCGACCCATGCGGGAGCGGACTGCCGTCCAGGTTGGTGCTGGTGGCGGGGGCAGGCCTGGGGCAGCCCCCGGGGAGCCTGTGGGGGGGCAGCAGAAGTAGCCTTCCCCTCCCCGCCATCCCCAGGGTCAGTACCTGACGGTGGAGCAGCTCACGCTGGACTTCGAATACGTCATCAATGAGGTCATCCGCCACGACGCCACCTGGGCCCACCAGTTTTGCTCCTTCAGCGACTATGACATTGTCATCCTGGAGGTGAGCCTGGGGAGGGGACAGGGTGGGCCCGGGGCCTCTCCGTGCTGGGTGTCAGCTCAACAGCCATCCCTGTCATCCCCCCCGCACCCTCAGGTCTGCCCGGAAACCAATCAAGTCCTCATCAACATCGGCCTGCTGCTCCTGGCGTTCCCGTCCCCAACTGAGGAGGGCCAGCTCCGGTGAGTCGGTGGGTGCAGAGATGCCATCGTCTCTGCGGGAGGCCACACTCCGATTGTTCTGTGGGGGTGGGCGACGCCCTCCCCCGCCCCCAGAACCCAGACCATAACTGCTCCAGAGACAGAAGACCCTCAGTGTCTCCAGGGTCCCATCCCTTTCTCCTTTGCCCCCCACCCCACCGCAGACCAAAGACTTATCACACCAGCCTCAAGGTGGCATGGGACCTCAACACAGGCATCTTCGTGACAGTCAGTGTGGGCGACCTCACCGAGGTCAAGGGGCAGACCAGGTGAGGTGGGGCCGGGGGGGGGGGGGGGGGGGGGGGGGGGGGGGGGGGGGGGGGGGGCGGGTGGCCTGGGTGATGACAGCCCTCGCCCCCTTGCCTCCAGCGGCAGCGTCTGGAGCTCCTACCGCAAGAGCTGCGTGGACATGGTCATGAAGTGGCTGGTGCCCGAGAGCAGCGGCCGCTACGTCAATAGGATGACCAACGAGGCGCTGCACAAAGGTGGGCCCCGTGACCCGATGGCAGGCAGGACCGAGCTCCCTCTCTGGGGCCGTGCCAGGCCTAGAGCAGGTGCGGATCCTCAGTGCTCTGGGATAGAGCCCGCCGGCCACGCTAGGGGACCCTGTGGAACTGGAGGGAGGGGAGGGCGGGCTCGGAGAGGACTCGGCAGGTGTGGCACCCGGGGACCCCCGGCCAGTCCCTTCCTTCGGCAGACCTCTTCTGGGTGGCTGCCGGTGGGAGGCCTGCAGGAGGACTCAGCAGGGTCAGTGCCTTTGGGAACCTTGTGGCCCAAATCAAATCAGGTCAGAGGCAGGCCCCTGCCCTTAACCCCGGGGCCTACAGAGACTCCATGGCTCCCTCTGCCCCTTCCCTGCAGGGTGCTCACTGAAGGTTCTGGCAGACAGTGAGCGATACACGTGGATTGTGCTGTGAGGGCCCGGCCGCTCTGGACACTGACTCCAACTACCTCCACGGCCTGGGAGCCGGTCGCCTTCCTGGCAGCCTCTCCCCGGCTGGCCGGCCGACTGACCGACGACGACCGACCGACGGACCAGCACTCGTGTTAGGCTGCGGGGAAGGGGGCTGGGCGGGGCAGCCCTTGGTGGCCTGAGAGTCTGGACGCTTCTTATTTATGCCTATTTAAGTTGGGAAGGGGCAGAGGGGGGGAAGAAGCCCCCTGCCCCACCAGCCTCAAGCGCCCACCTTCACCCTGCGCTGGGCACAGGCCCTTGCTCTCTGCGCATCTGCCCCTTCCCTTGGCTACAGGTGTGGACATTGCCCCCCCCCCCGCCCCGGGAGGCCAAATGGACCCCCCTTCCCCTGCCCTGCCCGCCCAGCCTCCCCCCCACCTGAGGCGGCAGACCTCATGGCCATCCCCTCCCTCTGCCCATCGTTCCTTTTCATGTAATAAATGTTTTATTTCTGAACCTCCCTGAATTCCCTTTACTGCCGCTCGGGGCCCAGTTGGGAGTCCCCAGCCCCAAGGCTCCGCGAGTCAGCAGCAGCCACATACCACAGCGGAATTTATTGTGTTTTAAGAAAGACTACAAAAAGGTAGAAAACAGCTCAGCACACTAGACTACCACACGCGTGGACACTTTCACGGCTGGGGGGGGGCCCGAGGGAGGGGGGAGGGAAAGTGGGGGGCCACCCCAAAAGCTGTAGCACGCGGAGCACACAAAATAGTGATTTTTATACAATAGGTCAGATCTTTTTTTGTCTTTTTTGTTTGTTTTTCATTTTTTTGCTTTTTGCCATAAACATCTATCTCACAGGTTGAAGACACTGAGAAAACCGGAACAGATAAGGCCATGATGGTTGGAAAAAAACCAACAAGTTACCAACTCCGCTCAGGCGGCTCACAAATCGCACAATAGTCATGTGGGGGGCGGGTCGCACTGCACGGAGGAGAAGCACAGTCTCCCGGGAGAGAAGGAGCACAGAGGTTCCATTACAAACCAGAGGCGGGTGGCCTGGGACGCTGGGGTCTTGAATCTGAGGGAGCCGAGCCCCCAGCCGGGGCCAGGACAGGCGCGGGCACTTCTGGGCCCCACTGCCGGCAGCAGGCCCCTCTGGGCTCCCACGCCCAGCTCGGCCTGCTGCTCTTTGGAAGCTGGAGGCAGTGCCCCCGGCCACCCTCCCCCCAACCAGGCCGGACAGTGCCCTCCTCGAGGGCTGCGGGGTAAGGGAGGGCCCAGCTCTGGAGAAGATGCGACACCCACGGCTTTAATTGCACTTATACCAAGGAGTGGGGAGCAGTGGGGTTGCTGGGGGGGAGGGGTCCCGGGGGCTGCTGCTGACAGTGGGGGTCCCCAGGTGATGCCCACCTGTGCCCACCTGGGGCTCAGGGTTGGGCCCGGGACTGTGCAAAGCCAGCGAGCTGAATAAGTTAACAGTTCCACAGGGGAGGGGGGCCTGCCTGCCTGCCCCCTGGGACGGGCGGGAGGGGGGGCTGGGGGAGGGAGATGGTGAGGCCTTCGGGGCCAAGGAGCCTAGCTGGCTGTCCCACGGGGCACCTGGGCACGGCGGCGGGTTCCTTAAGGCACGTCTTGTGTGTCAGTTTGCAGCTGCGGCTCCGCCTGGCCCTGTGATTGTGCCGCCCCCATTGGGGGCAGGGACCCCCTAGCCATCCCTGTCTTGGAGGCCCCCTCCCGGCCCGAGGCTGGAACGGTGACAGCGAAGCCACAGAAGCTGTGAGGGACCCTGGCGTGGATGGGCAGCGGGGGCGGGCGGGCGGGGCGGGGGAGGCCTCGGGCTTAGCTGGAGGGCAGCGCCTGCACGAAGAGGCCACGCGCGTCTGTCCGTGCCAACTTGGCCGGCGGCTCCAGGGCTTCAGGGCCCAGCGCGGGCGACTCGCCGCCGGCTGCCAGTGAGATGTCCTGCGGCAGCTCATCCTCGCTCTCCTCCTCCTCTTCCTCCTCCTCGTCTGGGGCACACAGAGCAGGCTTGACTCAGCGTGGGGCGGCCACGCCCCCAGAGCACCGCCGGTGTCTCCTCCATCCCCACCACCCTGTCTGCTGCTCCTGGGACTGGGGCCCACGACAGAGACACGCCCCGCCCCGCCTACCTTTGTCTGGGTCAAGGGGGTTCAGCGAGGTGGTCAGGTTGGCGAACTGCAAGGAGGAAAGACAAAGGGTGAGGGTCCCGCCGAGGGGCGCCCCACCCGCGCCCTCTGCGCCCCGCCTCGCGCACCTCGCCCATGACGGCGATTGGGGTCTCGCCCTTGGCCTGGGCCACTCGATGCTCGATCAGGTAGTACATGTACTCGTCATAGAGTAGCCGGATGAGGTGGAAAGAACCAAAGCTGGCAGCGCTGCGCAGGGTCAGGTCCCGGATCACCATAGAGCTGCGGGCAGCGGCGGAGAGGAGGCCATCAGGCCCGGCGCCGCCCCTCGCCAGCCTTGGGCGCCTCAACGACCGCACGCGCCAGCAAGTCCAGCTACCCCGTCCAGCCCGCCCTGGCTTCCCAAATGCGTCCACCAGTGAGAGCCCAGGGTCCTCACCCCGCCCACCGCCAACAGGACCTCGGCCCTGGTGAAAGGGAACCCGAGCCCCAAGGAAGCAGGATCTTCTCTCGTCCCAAACTCTGCCCCCGGAGAGGAGAAGCCGCCCTGCGGCCCCGCCCCCAGGAGGAGGGGCCTCCCCGCCCCGCCCTTCCCCGCCGGGCTCTCGCCGGGCCAGAGCGCACCTGTAGAAGGACCACTTGAGGAGGAAGAGCTTGGCGGCCTTGGGGAAGCCGGCGCTGCCCTGGTAGGGCTTGAGCACCTGGCTCACGACGCCGTCCAGCCAGGCCGCCCACTGCTCCAGTGAGTTCTGCTGCTGCAGGGTCACCTTGAAGTCTTGCTCCAGCCGCTGCACCACGCGGTCCTCGCAGCGGCACACCCACGAGGCCTGCTCCTGGAGTATAGCCGGCCAGTGCCCGCGGCTCAGCGGCCGCCCTCACCTGCGCCGCCCCGCGCTCCCCGGCCCTGCCCGGCGCTCACCTGCACGTTGGCGAAGTCCACGCGGTTGAGATCGCTCAGCATCTGGTTGATCTGCGCGGTGTTCTGCAGCACGGCGCGCGCCGCCTGCGCTAAGTGGTTGAGCGACGTGTAGCGTCGCAGCGTCTGCGCGAAGGCGCCGGCCGCGGCCACCTGCGGGGCGGGGCGGCGACGCGGATGTGCTCGGGCGGTGAGAATCCCCCCAATCCCCTGCCCCACCAGCTGCAACTTCTCTGAGCCTTTCTTTCTCCCAAAAGGGAGGCATGTACCTCCTTGCTTTTGCTGGGAAATCAAGGGGTCGGGATTTTTAAACTTTGGGTGGACACCCAAAGTATGGGACAAAAAAAAAAAAAAAAAAAAAAAAAAATATATATATATATATATATATATATATACACACATAATGTGTCTGACCAGCATTTAATGGAAAGACATGAGAAATTCTCAGAGAGCACCGCCTAGAAAGGGCAGTGCTCGAACTGTTACTCCCTTGCATGTCAGGTTAGGGGGGACGGGGTCATTGCTGTGCTCCTGGTGTTGAGAACCATGCTGGCATACAGTAGATGCTCAATAAATGCATACTGAGTAAATGAATGAATACATTTACTCATTTTCCCACTGGATCCAGCTTCTACTCTTCCCACCTCTCCACTCCTCACCCCTGTCCAGTGTACCCAGGGCTGATGCTTCAAAGCCCAGTCCTGTATAACTGTCTCAATTACATTTTAAGGACAATGAAAACCTTCTCTTCCCTTTATTTTTGTTGCTCAAGAGCAGGCACATTGCATCTAACTGCTCACATCAGAGTAGTTAGTGACTATGCAGCACTGATGAAGAGGGCGATTATTCTGTTCCCTTATAAGTGGTGCTTCCCCTCCCCCCCCATTGAAACTGTCTGAAGAGAACTACTTCAAGTTGCATGTGGTTTTTATTTTTTTTAAGATACTGTATTGTGTACAAAAACATCACAAAGGGATTGTGTTTCAGAAGTGGGTAGAGACAATACCTGAAGCTCACTCTGAGGGAACAGGCATGGGGACAAATCCTGTGGCCTCTATCAGGGAGAAGGGAGCGAAGCCCCCAGTTGCAGAGCCGGGCAGCAGGCGCCGGGCGGAGCACCCAGGCTGGCCGCTCAGGCCCCTCCCCCGGAGCCCATACCCAGACCCCCCCCTCACCCTCACCTTCACACGCAGCATCTCCTCAGGGATGTTCACCATGGCATGGGTGAGCCAGCTCTCCAGGCTCTTGGCAAAGTTCCGGATCGCTTGGGTCAAGGCACCTGTGGGTGGCAGCAGGGGCTTATCAGGACGGCGGTGGGTAGGGAAGGGGGCCGGCGGCGGGGCGGCTGTCCTGCACTCACTGGGGATGGGCCGCAGCACGTCAGGGATGAGGATCTCCACCAGGCCCTGGTACAGCACGTTGTCACAGTGCTTGGTCCACTGCAGCACTGGTTCAAACTTGGAGAGGAGCACCAGGCTGGCCTTGGGCAGCCGCTTCTCAGCCTCATCATGCCTGCAGACACCCACCCCAGCCCCGATGTCAGGCTGACACGGGCCCCGATGGCCCTGGGCTCAGGCGGGGATCTTATACCCTGCACACCGGGCACGGGCACCCAGCCACTGCGGGGCTAAGCAAACAGCTTAGCGAGGCATGCTATCCTGCACGCTGAGTGTCAGACTGATACGCAAGCCCCCGAGCAGGGGTTGGGAGGTCGTGTGCACCCCGCAAACCACAGGGGTCAGGCAGATGCCCCCGCCTTCCACCTGATGCCCGAGCTCTGGCCACCCCAGTGCTGGGTGCAGATTCTCACCGGGCCCCCTCCTCCTCTCCCTCCTCCCCGCTCCCACCGAGGGACTCACACAGCCAGCGGAGGCGCCTCGTTGGGCTGGCTGAGGTTGTACCTCCAGAAGGTTTTCCACAGCGTCTCCACCAGGGTGAACTGCAGGTTCACCATGACGTCGACAATGGCCTGTTGGGGAGGCCGGATGTTCAGGGACATGGTGCGGGCGCAGCATGGCTTTCCCTCGCCCCTGCCCACTCGCCCAGCCGCCCTACCTCACAGTGTTCCCGGTACAGGACCTGGAAGGCCTTGATATCCCCGGGCCCGACGCCCTCAGGGAGCACTTTGCCCTGGAGGTCAAGCTCTGAGAAGTCGGGAAGACTCCTCGAGGCATCTGGGGGCAGAAGGGGACACCATGAGGCCCTTTATCCTCCACCTGCCTGCCCCCCTCGAGCCTCTCCCTGGGATCTTATCAAGTTGTCATCGCTTCCCTCCCAAGCGGGGGTCCCCCACAGGCAGTGGGGAATGAAATAGCCCCGGGAAGGCAGACGAGCCACCCGCACGCTCTCCAGAGGCCCCACACGCTGGCCAGGACCCCACCCCGTGGGCCAGGGCGCTCTCACCCAGGAACTGCTGGTACTGCTGGACCTGGGCGCTGATGTCGGATAGCCCGGCGGCCTGCTGCGGCCCCACGGCCACACCGTTGGTCATGCCCTCCATCTTCTGGATGGGCTTAAGCCTGGAGAAGGGGCGGTTGGGGCACTGAGACAGGCCAGCACGCCCTTCCCCGCCCGCCAGCCCAGGGGCTGGCCCCGTCCTCCTACCTCTGCTTCTGCGAGAAGGGCTGGCCCCGCATGGCCATGTGCTGCTGGTCCTCCATGAGCCGCAGCAGGGGCGAGCTGGCCTTGATGCGCAGGCCGTAGTAGTGGTATTTGGAGTTGCCCCTGAGAGGGAGGCAGAGGCTGAGAGCTGGCCTGGGGGGTCCTCCAGCTGTCCACGGGGGACCTTCGCATCACACCTGCCTCCCCCTGCTCGGGGGCTGAATGGCCTGGGGGCCAGACCCATGTTCCACGGAGCCAGGGGTGCTGTTCTGGGGAAGTACAGGGACTGTGGGTGCCAAGAGAGGTCCCCGTGTGCCAACCGAGTTCTGAGAAGGCAGGGCCAGCGTCTGGGGCCCTCTTTGACCCCCAATCCTGGCGTGGGGCAGGGGTCAGCACGTACTTGTTGACTGCTGTTGCAACAAATTGCCAGGCACTGTTCTGAGCACTTAGCATACACAAATCCCCGCGTTCCTTAGCCCTGTCCTATGAAGGGTGCCCCTGGCACCCTCGGGGGACAGAGGAAGAAACTGTGGCACAGAGAGACACAGTACTTTGACCATAGGTTATGCACGTGTAAGCGAACGAGGTGACACGTAAGCTGGGAAGGGAACTGGACCCAAGAGATGAGCAGAGGGAGATGTAAGGGTTGTGAAGGAGAAGAAGGGGAGTGTGGGTTCAGGGGAGGGCCCCTTGTTCCTTCCTACATGAATTCAGACTCGAAGGCCCTGATTAAAGCACCAACCATGTGCAGCTCCTGCACCCTCAAGGTATGTGCATTTCAGCCCTGGAAGCCAGATCAGCCACAAGAGAAGCAACACAAAAGGTATGTGGGATGGTGCTCCACAGTAAGGAGGGAAAGCAGGCAGGGAACAGGGTGGTGGGGAGCGTCAGGGAGGTGGGAGATGGGAGGCGGGAAGGTTTTCGTTTCAGTTAGGGTGGCCAGGGGGCATCTGAGTAAGAGGAGACAGGGAAAAGCGCACGAAGAAGGCACAGCTGGTGCAAAAGCCCTGGGGTGGGAGTGTGTGGGTATCAGAGGAAGGGGCCAGTGGGGCCAGAGGAGTGAATGAGGCATGAGAGGAGTAGCCGTGGCCCTGGAGAACTTGGGGTGGGGGTGCGTGGCCCACCTGGTGCCAAGCCGTCGGGTGCGCAGGCCCATGAAGACAGAGCGGATGAGCTTGCCGAAGGAAGCGGCATTGACGGGCTCCAGCTTCTGCTCCTGGCAGTGAAGCAGGTAGTGGCAGTAAAGGGTGCTCCGCGGCAGGCTCACCCCCTCCGCCGTCTCATAGTTGTCGAGGAGCCACTGCACCTGGGGCCGGACCAGGGACAGAAGAGCACTAAGAATCACTTCAGTTTCTCGAGTACTCATTGCAAAGTGCTCTCTGTACCTATTTCCAATTGTGATCCTGACAGCCGCGCTGCAGGGCACATCATATCGTAATCACGGGGGTGGGGCGGGAACTAAACCCCACGGAATTCTCTAGAACTGCACTGTCCAATGCAGTTGCCACCAACCACATACAGCTATTTAACTTACACTGAGTGGAAAAAGCCAATGTCAAAAGGTCACGTGGAGAATGACTCACAGAACATTCTCAGAATGACAGCATTATAGAAATGGGGAATGGATTCATGGTGGCTCAGGTTAGGGATGCTGGGGGGGAATGGAACAGTTCTGCATCTTGACCGTAGTGGTGGTTTCCCGAATGAACCCCCGTGATAAAAAGACACAAGACACCCACACTGTACCAAGCCCTGTTTCCTGGTTGGATACCGTACTGCAGTTACGAAAAACATAACTAAGATAGGTAACGGGGCTGGGGGGCGGGGACCAGAGGGATCTCCTGGTACTATTTTTGCAACTTCCTGTGAATCTACGATTATATCAAAATGGTTTAAAGAAAAACAAACTCAAGAGGCCTCTGTCCTGAACAGCACAAAGGGAATATTTCCATCAATGGAAAATGTTCTCCAGGACAGCACCGTTCTAGTGAAGCGCATTTGCAAGCTTCGGGTAAGGACCCGTTACGGGGTCATGAGATCAGTTAGGTGGGTCACAGCCAGCATATAAAAGGACAGACTAGAAGCCGGGCTGCATGGGTGTATAAGGGAGAGACCGCCTGCTTTCCGAGAAAGCTTCTGTCTTGATTATGGGGTTCATGATGCGTTGCTATGCCAAAGGACAGCAGTTAAAGTCACTCCAGATCTCAAGCTGCAAGAAGACAAGGACCGCCATGGGACCACCAGGCCCTGACCCATCCACAGTCACAGAGCTACTGAGGGGCCCTCCCCCAAGTGACTCCATACAAGCCCACATCTGGGCGGAGAGAGGTTATCTTGCTGCCTTCCAGGTGGACAAAGAACCTTGCTCAGGGCAGCTCCCCCATGCTGGGGCCTGCCTCTCCCTCCCCTTGCTCTATACCTGCCGTCATCAGCTATAATCACAGGAGACAAGCTTCTTGGGGCACTGCTCTAATAGCTTCATGCATGTTAGCTGAGGCCCAGAGAGGCTGAGTAACTTGTCTGAGGCTACCCAGCAAGGATCTGATCCCAGAATATCTGCATCTGAGGACTCTGGTGCAACGGTCATGGTGGCTGATGGTGGCGACTGACCTCCCCCCACACCCAACCCCCCCCCACACCCCCCTCCTCCCACTGCCCACCTCTGCTGGGGCCCCAGTTGGCACTTACGGTGGCTGGCGAGGCACGAGTGGTGTGGGAGTAGGACTGGCTGGCACTGCCCAGCATGTAGCCGCCCTGGATCACATAGGTGCCCGCTCCGCTGCTGCCGCCGCCGCCGCCGCTGCCACCGCCCCCGCCACCGCCACCGCCTCCGCCTCCCCCGCCGCCGCTGCCGCCGCTGCTGCCACTGCCGGCCCCACCCCCGCTGCTGGTGGAGCTGGTGACCACCTGGCCGCCGGACACGTACATGGGCACAGAGCCGCTGCTGGCCACTGCCTGGGAGGTGGCGGGCGTGCTGACCTGCGGGGCGGTGCCCGTGGCTTCGTAGTAGCTGGTGCCCGCTGTCTGGGTGTAGAGCGGCGTCTCGGGGTAGGGGTAGGTACTGGAGCGGCTGCGACAGAAGCAGAGGGAAGAGTCAGAGGGCCAGAGCTGGGGGCCGGGGGTCTGCGGAGGGGCGGGGGGTGCTCCTGCAGGCCGGGCCCCTCCCAGGTCAGGAGCGAGGAGCAGCATCCCAGTGCGGCCAGTAGTCAGTCACCTATGCCGGACCGGCCCCCACCGAGGGCTTGGTGGGACACAATTTCTCATTTAATCATCAAAGTGGCCCGTGGCATGGCAGTCCACGTCTCAGATGTGAAGAAGCCAATAACTTGGAATAGGCCACATGCTTCAGTCCACACACACAAAAACCAGGCCGCGTACCTACTGTGCGCCGGACACCGTTCTAGGCACTGCAGACCCAGCGGTGGGTAAGACAGAGGTGGCCTTGCTGGGGGCTAACATGGCGGCAGCAGCCAGAGAAGCAAGCACGAAGGTAAATCGAGGGCACGGCAGAAGGCCATGCCAGGTGGTAAAGGAGGCAGAAAGAGGGTGGCGGAGAAGGGGGGTGCTTCCTACTTCTACACCGAGGGCCCACCCTGGGGAGCCACTCAGCGATGACTTTTGGCATGCAGAGGCATGTCCCTTTGAGGCAGCAACACCATGCCCTGGAGCCTTGTCCTCAGGCCATCTCAGGATCTAGGTCAGAGGATGCAGGCGCAAGGCTGAGGTCGTCGCAAGAGAGGGATGTTAAGTGAAAGGTGACGAGATCCTACGGACGGGCAAGAGAGAAAGAGGAAGTTCCTACCGAAGAAGCTGCTCCAGAACCTTCTGTCAGGTGAACGGAAGACGTGGGGGAAAGGTAAGGATGGGGTTTCCGGGGGAAGGGGGGAGATGAGGGCCCATTTCGTATCTCCGTCTATGTCCGTGGTGGTGGAGGCCCGATGGACGGTGGCAGGAGTCTCACAAGACACCGTGGGGCACAGTTTTGGTTTCGGAGCCCCCTTAACATATTAGTGACTAAAGAGAACATCAAATGTTAAAAATCCAAAAAAGGAATGGGGGCTCAGGGGGAATGACGGGAGGCGTGGCCACCGAGGTAAGCCCCCAGCCTCATGGACACTAAGATGCAACTCTTGATCAAAGCGCCCTAGTCCATGTGTACTGAAATGGCACCGAGCGGCACCGAGAGCGCGTGGCCCGAAGTGGCACCAGCATGTGCCCTCCACCCCAGCCCCTGGTCCAGCCTGGCCCAGCCCAGCGCCCCACGTGCGACACGTGCTCCAGAAATAACGGCTTCGGTAGCTATCTGCTGAATGACGGACTGAATGTGTGCATCTCTGGACGCGCCCTGGACAGAGCCGGGGACAGAGGTGCAGGGACTGTGGCTTTGGCCAGGGTGGGGATCCGGCTGCCAAAGGGCTGGGCACCCAGGAAAAATCCACTGCAAGGGAGAGACAGAAGTCACACTGCCGCTAACAACTTTGCACAGCAGAAAAATCTGACGGCAATGAGGGGCTACATGCAATCACACGTACCAGTCACGGGGGAAGAATTCAAACTGAAGCAAAGCACAGATGCTACCAGGGGAGGCAGGAGGAGCCAGCGTGGCACCACAAGGCTGGGGCTTGTGGCTTAGCTCCGCTTCTAACACCCCCAGAACCCCTAGGGGACCATACTCTTCCGGAATGCTGTCTGTGCTCCCTACCTGCTCTGGTCAACTGCAAGGCTAAGAAACTGGCAGCACCAGAAATAAATCCACAGACCTAGCTGGATGCCATGGACCATGACTCAGGTGCCAGGGTCCCGCCCCCCGGGATGTGCCACAGCATCATGACCCCCGGGGACTGAGATGCTCTGTGAGCGAATCCCTCGCATCATGCCCACATAGGACGAGGGAGGTGATGTAAGAAAACAACCACGACGACAAATGTAAAGAAAACCAATGGAAACTTCCAAAACTTAAAACAACAATCACCATAATCCTGGAATTATTACTACAGATGATGGGAGAGGGAAGATGTCGTGCAGAGGATCCTGGGCAAGAGGGAACCAAAGCTGGCGGGAGGGCGGGCCTGGGGCGTGGCATCTGCCTGACAGGGCATCTGGTTGTGCTGCAGTGTGTGTGTGTGTGTGTGTGTGTGTGTGTGTGTGTGCGCGCGCGCACGCGCAGTAGTGGGGGACAGAGGTCACCCAAGGGTCGGCTGGGTGGGCACATCGTTACATGCCATCTGCACAGTGGAGTACCATGCAGCCGTTAGGGGGACCGGGGGCCACTCAGAGAAACACGGAAGAGCATCAAGATACTCCGCTGGGGGAAGAAATAAGGGACAGAACGCTCTGCCTGTTTCTGCACAAAAAAGGGGGTAGTTTCTATTCTCAGAGTATCTCTGCGTGGAAACAAAGAAAGAGGTCACAGCACCCCCTTTGGAGCAGGGTTGGGGTCAGCCGTGAAGAATCCCTCTTTACTCTTACTGTTTAACACTCCCTCTTAAGGAGTGTTAAGAGGGATTTTTGTCTTGTAAAAATTAAATTTTCTTTTTCCTTTTCTAAAACCAGGCCCATCTGACTCCAAAGTCCTAAATGATACTGGGTATCATTAGATCAATGATAGCCTTTCCCAAGCTGAGAGGGTCCCCTCCGCTTTGCCCCTGCCTGGTGGCTGTAGGTCATCCTTGGGAAGCACCCATCCCCTGTCACGCTTGGGGCCGGGACTCGGGCCTCAAGTCCTAGCAGGGTCGTGGTCAGACCTGGGTCCCACCTCCCGTCCCCTCCCCCAGCCCTCTGCCCACTCACATGGCACTGGCCGTGTAGCTGGCATCACCACCCTCCACATACTGCACCTGGCTGGAGTACACGTGCGGGACGGGCACCTGCTGGAGCTGCTGCACCTGGTGTGGGAGGAAGGGCACACAGAAGGTCGGGGTGGGCCAGCTCCTCTGCCACTGTCCCTAAAGGGCTGGTGGCTGCCCAAGCTCGCAAGGACACCTGGCTCCCTGGCTGGAAGGCTGCATTTCTGGGCTTTCAGAACACATCCTGGAGGGGGCTAGGGGTCAGAGGCCCACCCCGCCGGGGTTGGGAATCGGGCGAAGCTGTGTCAGAAGCCGGGACCTCTGTGCTTAGGTTGGGGACAGCGAGAGTGGGTCCTGAGGGGACCCCAGAAGCAGAACCAAGCACTGGGACAAGGCTGTCGGTAAAGCTGAAGTCAAAGCCAAAGCCTGAAACTACACACAAACAGGGCCTCAGGGGTGGAGCCTGCATCAAGGGAAGGATCCCCGTCTGCAGGGGCGGGGCCTGGAAACTAAGCACAGGATGTTAGGGGCGGAGTCAGAGATCAGGGGTGGGGCCCCGGCTGGTGGGACCCAGCCTGGTATTACTGACAGGGCCAGGGGCGGGGCCTGAGTTTCCCACCCCATCCCCCACCGGTCTGTGGGAGCGGAGCCTGGGACCCGATACCCGCCTCGGGGGTGGGGGTGGGGGTAGGGTCGGAGGCGGGTCCCCAGACTGGCCCGACAGAGGTTGGGGGAGCCTGACGGGCAGCCCGGGGCCGGGTGCGGGCCGGGGCCGGCGGATCCCGCCCCCGCCCGCCCGATGCCCCCCCCCGCGCCCCGACGTCCGCCACCTACTTTGAGGGCCGTGGCGGCCGTGCCGAACACTAGCACCTGGGGGACTCTCTGGATCCTGACCCTCTGGTCGGGGCTGGCTCGGGCCGGGAGCCCGGGCAGTGGCTCGAAGACCACTTTCTGCTGCGGCAGGAGCAGGTGCGGGGGCAGCACGCCCACCAGCTCCACCCACTGCTCGGCGCCCGGCTCGTAATGGGGCGGCGGTGGCTCGGGGCTGCCTAGCTGCGGGACCTCGCCGCTGCACGCGGACGGGAGCGGCGGCGGCTCCGGGGCCAGCGCGCTCGGCCGGGGCCCGGGCGTGGGTGGCCGGGGCGGCGGCTCCGGCGGCGGCGTGGGCCGGGGCTCCTGCTGCTCTGCCTTCCTAGCGGGAAACTGACTGTCTGAGCTCTGGAGGACAAACAGAGACACTGGGGGGTCACCAGGAGCGGCCGCGGGCGGGGCTCCAGGCCTCCGCCGCCCACCGGGTCGCTGAGCTCACGCAGCAACCCGACAGATCTCCCACCCGGTGTCTGTGGGAGGGGGGAAGCCAGATCTCTCTTAGCAAAACCTGGGCCCTTGGACTGCCAGGTGCCGGGGAAAAGGGAAGGCTCTGGGACCGAGTCTGCAGCCCACAGCCCCCGGTGGAGCCTGGGGCGGGGCTGGGGCCCTTGAGGACCCCCAGCTCCTTTCCCTCCCTGCGGCCTGCGAGGCCTGCAGCCCTCCCCAGCCCAGCCCGGGTCCCGTCCCAGTTTGCCCAGAGGTAAGTGGAGGAGACACGCACCTCTTGGGCCACGTGAACGGGCTGGAGCCCCTGCACCGTGAGCTGCTGCACGGGGCCGGCTTTGGGCGCCTGTGGAGTGGCTTGGACCACGGACCTCTAGGGAGGGAAAAGGCGAGTCAGACCGTGGTAACTGGGGTGCCCGGTGGCCCCCCCATCCCCGAGCCCCCCCCCCCCCCGCCCACACAAACTCATCATGTAAGCGTGGGGCAGCCTGGTGGGAAAGAGGCCACCATTCTGCCGCTTTTCCCTGCCCGTCCTTCACTGAGTGCCTTTTAGATTCATCACCGTAGGGACTCTGGGTGCCCGGTTACAGGTGTGAACACGGGCTCATCAGAGTGAGGCCCACAGGAAGTGTCAGAACTGAAGCTGAACTTGGGTGGGAGTAAGGGAGTCCCTGCTGTCCCCCCCTTCCTGTCTGCATGGGCTATCCCACCCCCACATCCACGGTGTGGTGGGGATCCTGCTGTCACCGTCAGGGCCCACAGTGGGGGACAGAGGCTGGGGTGGATGGGGGGGTTGGTGCTGAGCGGTGGGTCCGGGCTCAGACCCAGGCCTGGAGGGTCAGAGGGTCTGTGGTACGCGGCAGGAACATCTGTGAATCCTTCAGGGTGACGCTGGTGCTTTCCTTTGGGGAAAGAGTCTATGCCTTTCATCTGGTTTTCCGAGAGGTTTGGGACCCCGCAACTTGAGTGATGACAACCAGACGGCAGACACCCCTTGGCACGTAACCTGCTCCAGCTGCCAGGACTGGCAGCTCAGAGCAACAGCCTCTGGGGTCCCCAGAGTCCACCCTGTAGTCTGAGGAAGAGCCTCTACCCCTCCCAAAGGCTGGCCACGGACTTGGGAGGTTGGGCCTCCCCCTGGGCTCCCCGCGGGTAAGCCAGGACTTGGCCTCGGAGCTTCCTCCAGGCAGCTGAGCCCAAAGAGGCCAGGTTGTTTCTTAGAGTTTCCAGCGCCTGTCCAGAGCCCAGTGTTAGGGTCCCCTCCCCGCCCCGCACTGTGAGGACCAGATTTCATCCCCCAGCAGCCCCCAGGCTCCCAGGGCGGAAGCTATTGTTTAGATGAGGATGCTGAGTCTCGAGTGGGGGAAAGGCACTTGCCAAAGGCCCGGGGTGGGGGTGTGGGGGGGCTGCTGAGGCTGTCCCCCCTTCTGCTTGGCTCCCGCCGACTTTCCCAGCCCCAGCTCCCAGACAGTCAAGGAGGCAGCAGAGGCCGCCTGCCCCTTTGCCCCAAAGGACCCTTTGCCCCAGCCACTGCCCGCCCTGGCCTGGCACCTCTTGGGTGACGGGGACACTCTGCTGAACGCCATGGACCGGCAGCTGCTGCGGCACCGTGCCCGTGGGGGCCCCGGGCGTCTTGCTGGAGGAGCTGCTGGCCTGCACCGGCGAGCGCTGCAAGGGAAGGAGACACGGGGCGTCGCCTGGGCACCCAGGCCCTGAGAAATCCCTTCTCAGGAGGCCTCTCCCCAGAGCTGTTGGGGGAGGGTGGCAGGCCGCAGAGGTCTCCACCTCCTCTGCTGGTATGTGGCCAAATTCCACGAATCCGAATGCCGAGTCCCCACCCCGATCACTCCCAGGCGAAGCTGGGGGTCCGGCCCAGAGGTACTGGTAGGGGGTCCCATCCTCCCCAGCAAAGATGGCCTCAGCTCAGAGGCCACCCGTTGCCACCACAGTCAGAGAGACTGCAGCCCTGCGGTGAGGAGGGGTAGGCGAGGGAAGCCCCACTTGACAGATGAGGTGCCAGAGCACAGACGGGAAGGGACATCCCAAGGCCACAGAGCTGAGTGGGGGCGTCAGGCACTGACCCCATGCAGACTGGCTACAGTCCCCCTTGGCTCTGAGCCATGCAGTGGCACTGTGTATCATTAGCTGCTCCACACATAGAAAACACTGGGCTCAGCAGGCTCCGGGGCCCTGGCCAGAGTCCCCCAGGAGAAATGGCTGAACTGGGGCTCTGACCCCAAGCTCTCGATGCTGCCACCCATGCTCCCAGCCGCCCGTGGCCTGCCTGCCTCCCACTTCCTCACTGGTGTTCGGGGGGTCCCCAGAGCCCACCCCCGTAGTCTGAGGAGGAGCCTCTACCCGCCCTGAGTGGGGCCGGGGGGGCCTCCTTTCCTTCCCGGGGTATGGAGGCCTGAAGTGGAGCCGTGAGGCCCATCTCAGCCTGGGGGGAAGCCGGCTCCTCCTCCAGGAGCTGGACTCGGCTCACAGCCAGTGGGGCCGTGCATGAGGCGGCCGAGCCACCCAACCTGGGCTCAGCGGGGACTTTGGAGGAGCAAGCGGGCTCGGGGGCCAGGGGCTCCTCCAAGTATTCGCTGGGAGTCCGTGGCCAACCAGGCACAGCTGATGGGGCCACCACCTACCTCAGGGGGCGAGTGCACCTGCTGGGGGCC
Source organism: Procyon lotor (assembly GCA_028646535.1). Taxonomy (NCBI): domain Eukaryota; kingdom Metazoa; phylum Chordata; class Mammalia; order Carnivora; family Procyonidae; genus Procyon; species Procyon lotor. The sequence continues at coordinate 6,790,738 of CM053603.1, forward strand.
GTGCACCGTCAGGGAAACCTGGCCACCCTTGCCGCCTGGGGCTGTGCTCTGCACCACCAGACGCTGCGCGGGGAGAGCCTAGAACCAGGAGGGAGAAGGACCACGGTTCACTCACAACAGCCTGGCCCGTTCTCCTGAGCACCGGGCGCCATCCGGGCGATGTCCCAATGCCACACACCTGTTAGCTCACGCAACTGCCCCCAAGCCCCAGTGCAGCCCTGACAGTAACCCCACTTCACAGAGGGTGACACAGAGGCTCAGGATGGCAAGAGCGCTTGCCCGAGGTCCTGGACCAGTAAGTGGCAGAGTCAGGGTCTGTGTCCAGGGAGCCCGGCTCCACAGGCCACGCGGGATCGCTCTCACCCTTGAAGCCTGATGACACTCTGTCCCCTTCTGTGCTGAGCCCCACCACCCTGCCCACAGCCTTCCGGGGGACGGGCCACCACCCCGCACTCACAGTCCCTGTGCTGGCTACGGGCTCCTGGCTCCTAACTGGCATTGGGTTCTCTGCTTTGAGACACTGGGGCTGGACCTGCACGTCGCCTTCCTCACTGCTACTCCTCAGTTCTATTAAGAGAACGCGTGCAGGGGCGCCTGGGTGGCTCAGTCGTTAAGCGTCTGCCTTCGGCCCAGGTCATGATCCCAGCGTCCTGGGATCGAGCCCCGCATCGGGCTCTCTGCTCAGCAGGAAGCCTGCTTCTCCCGCTACCATTCCCTCTGCTTGTGTTCCCTCTCTGTGTTTCTCTCTGGCAAATAAATAAAATCTTTAAAAAAAAAAAAGAAAGAGAACGCGTGCAGGCCGTCCTTCCCTGATGGGCCCTGACTGCCACGCTCTCACGCGCTGGCGGCAGCAGTGGGCGAGGCCCCCCAGATGAAGCCCGTGTCCTTGATGCTGCTGAGGGCAGATCGGCGCAGGCCACAGGGGGTTGGTGGTGCACCCGGGGCGGGAGCTGTGAGGGCAGGGCCGGGCGTGACAGCCTTACCTGCTGGGGCACTGGGATGTTGGTGAGCTGGAGGGGTGACACGTGGCCCGGCTTGGCCTGTACGCTCGTCTGGACCAGCAGACGCTGTAGGGGCGAGGAGTAAGGACCTGAGCCATGCCAGCTTCCCCGGGGATGCCTGGCCCAGGTGCGGGGGTGGGGTGGGGGGGTAGTGAGCATCTTGATGAGAACACGGGAGCAGGTGAGAGGAGGGGAGGCCAAGCCCCCGTGGCCAGTCACCACTGCCCCTCTCACGGACCCTCCCGCCCTGCCCTCGGGGGAGGAGTGTGTCCTACCTGCTGGGTGCCCTGCACCTGCTGAACCACCTGAGTGGGGACTCCGGTCTGGCTGGCTGTGGAGCCTGGGCTGGCCTCCGAGACAGTCTCACTGGCCCGCATGGCGCCTTCTGCGAGGAGGGGTCATGGGTCAGCTCGGCCTACCGTCCCTTACCCCCACCCTGAGCCTGAGCCCCCGAGAATGGATGATGGAGCCTAAAGCTGAACCCCAACAGGGCTGGACCTCCCCAACAATCCCGCCTGCCCCCTGGCCAGCCCTGACACTGCCCATGGGGGTGAGCCCCAAGGACCTATGAGCTTTGCCATGCAGAAGCAGCCCTACCCCCCCGCCTCTCCTCGTCCCAAAACCAGACCAGAAGGGGTGACTGAGGAGCCAAGATGCAGGAGGAGCCTGGAGGGCTGGATCCCTTTTCCCAACAGATAGGATCTGCGGACAGCCAGGGACTGGCCTCCTACCCTGGGGTCTCGGCAGCCCTGGAAGGACCAAGGGACTGGGGCCACTGTCCTCAAGATGGCTCCTGGCTTCCCAGGAACAGAAGACGGTCAGAAGAGTGACCCTAGGAGGCCTTGCCAGCCTGTGGCCAAGCACGCCCTCCCTTTCCACTGCCCCAGCCTCCCTGTCCTCAGTGGGACAGAGGCAGGAGGGCGGCAGGCCGGTACTCACGCTGACAGGCAGCCGAGAAGAGGCAATCGTAGAACATGGTGCCCGACCTCGCTCCCGCCTGTCTATCCAGGGGAACCTGCCCCGCACTCCTCACTCCCCGCCCACCGCTCTGGGAACAGCAGGGTGCGCGGGCGGCTTTATGCCTGCAACCTTGGGGAGCTAATCCCCTACCCCCAGCGGGTGCTCCCGGCTGCCCTCTTGGAATAAACGCTCTCCTCCCAGCAGGCACGGCCCAAGCACCCCAAGCACGGCCTTCTCTGGGCTGGGGCCTTGCTATGAAGTCAGGAGGGGAGGCTGGCACCCCGAGATGCTATCGGGCAGCCACAGGTCAAGTTTCACGAACATCTCACTGAGTGATTAACAAGGGAGCTCAGAAGGGGAGAGGCACAGAGGGCAAGTGTCCCTGAGAGATGTTGGATGGAAGATGCCCCACCCTCAGCCAGGACACCATTCATCCTGTCCTCTCCGTGGGGCCTGGCTTGCTCCCAGCAGTGCCAGAGGCCGGGCTGGGGCTGGGGGATGGGGGGGAGGGGGCGGCGCATATGTGCCTGGCCTTCCTCCAGTCCGCTATCAGGAGCCGGGGTCCCAGTGCCACCTCCTGGGGGGTCCCCTGGCAGGACAAGAGGGTGGTGGGGAAGGAGTAAGAGGAGTAGCCAGAGTGCTTCCAGTGCCCCAGGTGCTGTGCTAAGGTCTTCCTGGGTAGCTGGAGACAGAAAGAACTTTTATTACCCCCATTATCGGGTGAGGCAAGAGACTGGGAGAGAGCAAGTGACCTACCTAAGGTCACCCAGCTGGGAACCGACAAGCCAGGACGCTGGCCCATTATCTGCACCCACGTAAGCCTCACACTGTGCGTGGAATCTAGAGCCTCGGGTCATGCTTGGGCTGGCACCCCGAGGCTAGTGGTGAGCAGCAAGCTGAGGGTCTGTGGGAGACTGGAAGGACCAGGGCCTCCCCAGCCTCCAAAGTGAGAAGCTGGGCCTCAGCGATGTGGGGACACAGGGACGGGGGCTTGGCCAGGGCGGGAGGGCAGTCCCAGGCAGATGCAAGAACCTCAGGGACCAAGTCCGGGGCAGAGCTCACGAATGTGTTCGGTCCTGGGCGTCGGGGGAGCGGTGGCCAGATGAGGGAGGTGGTGTTGGGGGAAGCCTCCCATTGGCCACCCACGGGACGGGCTCTGGAACCACCTCAGGCCTGCTGGGCCAGCTTCCTCTGCGGCCAGTTCCAGGAGACACCGTCTCCTCCGTTTGGCTCGAATCTTCCCTTGCATCCCAGGTTGGCTGCTCCGAGCAGTGAGGGAGGCAGCCCTCACTGAGAGGGGCCCCCGGGGAGAAACCTGAGAAAGCCCTAAGTCACGGGCGGGGCCCCGGCACACCTGGGTGTCCGTGGGACACAGAGGGCCAGGCCCAGCCCAGGGAACAGCGCCCAACTGAGGCGGCCTCGGCCAGGTTTTGCCGAGTTCAAGGTGGGCGGCGAGTGGGGGGCTGGCCCCAGCTACCCAGGCCTGGAGGCTCGGATGAAAACGCCGAGGCTGAACCTTCAGTCAGGGGGACCCTTAGCATTTGGGAGGCCTGGGGACTTGCTGAGATCAGGGATCTGTCTGGGATGGCTCTCAAGGCTGGGACCCCCACATCTGCCAGGCATGCCGGGCTGTTCCGTGAGGACAAGCAGGTGAGATTCCAGAGTCTACTGTCTGGATGAAAGGCTTCCTGTGTGTGCGTGTGTCCCTGCCTGCCCGTGTCTTGCCCTTGCTGTGTGTGTGTGTGTGTGTGTGTGAGATGGGGGCTGGGGTTAGGGTATTGAGTCTGTGAGCCTCTGCATCTGTCTGTCGGCCTTGTCCATTCTGGGCATGTGCATGAGACCAGGGAGGGCCCCGCAGTCTCAAGTCTGTAGTCAGGAAGTGGCAGCTGGTTTCCTGTCCCTCAGTCTGATGAGCATCTCTTCCTCCCTGGGCCCTGCACTTCCCCACTGAGACCTGCTCACATCTCCGGTGCCGCGAGCTCTGAGGGGGAGACTGAAGGAAGCCCCAGAGGCCTGATGACGAGCGGGGGCCCTACTCCTCACGGATGGCGGGCGGGGCAGTCTGGCTCCCTCCCTCCTGATCCTTTGTTCCTAGAGATGACTTCAGTCGGGGCCGTGAGGGGGCCTGTGAAGGGGCCTTCCGCCCTGAGTTTCAGGTGCTAGTGTGGCAGCCTGTGAGGACAGGGCCTTATGGATCTAGAGGGCTGTTCCTGAGCAGGGAAACTTGACCTTCCTTCCCATCACCTCCAAAGACACCATAGGGCAGAGCCCACGAGGGCCGGGCTGGACGAGCAGCCTATCGGGTTCACAGCTGGCTTCCAGCCTGGGCTCCAGGTTGGGTCCAGGGCCCCACCCTGTCCCGTCCCTGCGTGTCCCTGGGTCCCCGGTCAGCTCAGATTCCTCTGGCTCCGGAGGAGCCCCAGGCACCTTGCCGCAGCCTTTCCCGGTGTCAGTTACCTCCCCTACCCGGCCACGCCGGGGACGGGCTCAAGCAGCCCAAAGGCCACACTTAGCTGAAAAGGAACACTCCCAGGAGAGGGTCATGGAGGAACACTGGGAAATCACTGCAAGGGGATGGGGGAGGGGTCAGCGGGGCAGCAAGCAGAATGACAAGGCGCAGCCAACCTCCTCCTCCTCAGAAGAGGAATCGAGGAAGCATCACCCCGTCACCCCGCAGGGGACAGCCTCACTGCCCCCGGAACAGGGGGCAGCGGGGAAAAGGACCCCTGTGAAAGGCCATCGAGTTACCATGAGACCCAAGAAGGAATCCTGAGAGTCACACCAGCAGCCCACTCGCTGCGGCCCAGCAGCACAGAGCAGCCTCGCAGCGCGATGGGGGAGCAGGGAGCGGGGACAAAGGCCTTGGCCTCTAAGCACCGGACACTCCCAGGGCGCGCACCAGGCAGAACTGGAGAGGCTGAGGAGGAGAAATGAATGTGCCAGGAGTTGGGGTGCTCTGGGGCCTGGAGCCACGTGCCCTCTCCAGACCCCTGCCCTGAGGACCCCGGGCCCCCAAAGCAGTCAGAGCCAGCACCCGGGAGGTCCAGGGCCAATCGGATGCCCTGTGGGCCGACCAAAGCCCTCCAGCAGTGATGGGCGAGGCCTCTGGCCTGCTCTCAGCCACCCAGGGCCAATAGACGGTGAGGGCCGTGGTGGGTTGGGCCGGCCTTCGTGTCGCTCTTCAGGCCACAGAAACCCAGTGGACAGAAGCCTGCCCTCGGGACGGGGACGGACACCCTCACCACCCTCATCACTTTGGGTGCCATGAGTGTTAAGAAGGAAAGCAAAGCGAGGACCCAGGGAATGGAGGTGGGGGGTTGTGGGCGTCAGGGAGGCAGCCCCTGAGCCGACACCGGAACGCAAGGGCCGAGCCACCGGGGGATTGGGGACAGGAGTGCTCCAGGCAGAGGCCACTGCAAGTGCACAGACCTGGGGGCCAGACTGAGCCTGGTGGGTTTCTGCCACTGCGGGAAGGCCAGGGGGGCCGGGGCAGGTATGGGAGGGGGCGTGTGGGGCCAGGGGGGGCTGGGGGGCTGGCAGGCCTCCCAGACCAGAGCTGGGAGGCGAGGGAATTGTCAGCAGGGGACACAGAAAGTGTGGAGCTTTTAAAGCCCTTCCCTAGTGGGAGGGGCCGCAGGGGCCAGCTCTCAGATGAGAACCCCAAGGTCGGGGTTTCTCAGACAGCGTCCCCAGGGCCATCTGCCTCAGAATCACCTGCTTCGGACTGGGCTGTGACGGGCCCCCTCCCGGTCACGGCGGGGGTGCACTGTGACCAGCCAGAGGCTGGACCGGGTTGGGAGTCCCGGAGGTGGGAGAGGTGGTGGGTTCGGGCAGCAGACGTGGAGCCGAGAGGTCTTGCTCAAGGACGGGCAGGGCGGGAATCCACGCTGACCCAGGACCCGGGCTGCTATGTATTAGGATGAAGAGGTCTCAAAAGGGGGTGGATTGGATGAGGGGAAAAATCCAGGGTTCTCTTCGGCTGTGCTGGTCCTGAGTGGATGGGTCACAGGCGGCTGGCGTTTGGGCGCAGACCGCAACGTGGGCGCCTTGTTAGCACCGAGGTGGCAGTGGGAGCTGAGACACTGGACTAGGCCCCCGTGAAGGGCGATGAGGAGGAAGCAGCAAAGGGGACGGAGAAGGGATGTGGGAAAGTGGGCAGAGACCAGGGCAGGGGGTGGTTCCGGGAGGGAGGGGACGAGTGTGTCAGGTGCTTCCCAGGGACGGAGGAAGAGGAATACCGAGAGTGAGCAGCAGATGGGCAAGGTGGGGGGCTGCGGCTGACTCCAACTGGGGTGCCGGGGCGGAGGGGCAGAGGCAGCAGAGGAGAGAGCATGAGTTAAGGAAGGGAGGGTGAATCCTTCCAGGAATTCCGACTTAAAAGGCAGTGAAGACGGGGGCAGCAGCTGAAGGGGTACAGGAACTGGGGTTTCTGATTAAATCTGGAGATGTCTCATCTCTGCAGGCTGGGGGGGAAGATTTGCAAGAGAGGGACCAAGTGATGAGGCCCTGGAGGGGACGGCCTGGGATTCGCAGAGCTGGTGGCTACAGATGACCCTGAGGCTAGCTCGGGGGAGGTGGGGTCCTGCTTGATACGTGGTGGGACCTGTCCCCAGGGAGGCAGGCAGCAGGGTCAGGGGTAAGGAGCGCGGAATGAGACAAGACGATGGAAAGTGGGGGTGGGTTTCCTGCAGGGGGGCAGGGGGCCATGCTGGTGAGAAAACCTAGCAGGATAACTGGGCAGTGCTGGGAACCCGCCAGATATTTGGGGCTGGGGACCCTGGCCACGTCCCTGGCTGGTGCTCTCAGCGTGGCTCTCACGTGGCATCCCTCCAGACCAGTCCCCGTGGTAAAGAGTCACCACCCTCAGCCCTCTCTGGGGACCTCGACATGGCCAGGAGCCTAAAGGAGGCTGCTCAGGGCCCCAGCTACACCTGCTCTGGTCCCATGTCAGCTGCCACGTGTCACTCTATATTGTCCTATCTTCCTAAACCCAGCCTTGACCTGCCCCTGCCACAGCCTCCCAAGATGGCTTTATGATTCCTATCTGTCACTTTTCCACTCTGGAAAGATGGGGCCGGGGTGGGGGGGTATGGTTCACCACATTCTCCGCCTCCCCTGACCACACTGGAAACCACGGATGATGCCCAGTCCTGGTCTGAGCTCCACCTTCTCAGGGGAATGACTGCATATCCTGACCCTCTGCTCCCAGTTCCTGCTGCTCGGCCCAGCTCGGCCCATCTCCATCCTGGAGGGAACTGGGGCGTGGGGAAGATGGTCTAGGCGGGAATCACGGGTGCCGCGACCGGAGCTTCCTGGTCACTTTCTCCACGGCCATAAGGGGAGACCACAGGGAGAAGCGGGGGTCCTTGGCCATATGACCACGAAATTGCCCAACCAACGGCCTCCCTCGGCCCCTGGGTCCTGCCAGAACCGAAAAGGTTGCATCTCCGGGGAGGCCTCCCAGCTGACGTCCCTGAAATGCCTCCGTGAACACCTTGCATGTATCCCCAAAGCTTTTACCAGCCCTTTACGAAGGAGGAAACAGGCAGAGCAGCCGAGGGGCTGGTGAGGAATGACCCAGGCCGGGATTGCAGCGGCCAGGTCCTCACCGTCCATCTCTAAGAGATGCTTGCGAACTTTAAGTCTACCACCCAGTCCTGTCCTCAAGGGGCAGTTTACTTGGGGACAGAGACAGAAGCAGCCCTAAGAGCTGCCCCGGTAGGAAGGACTTGAGGTGGACAGAAGCCTCGTTGCTTGGCCTGACAACTCCTTCCCCAGAAACACCCTCCCAAGTCCCACCAGGGGGGAGCCAGCAAGTCTGAAAGCTGTCGTGCTGGTGACAGGCACCATGACGGTGGGAGGGCATCGCTGTGCCCCCCACATCCAGGACGCCTGGCTCCCCAAACTCCTCTCCGAGTCGTGCACGGAGCACACTGGCTCCGAGTGCATGTCCACTTACCAGAGACGGTGACCACGATGTACTGCTGGGACGCCGGGGACGGGGCGGGCGCGCCAGCCGGCTGCGAGGGCGCGGGGGTGGCCGGCAGCTCCGTCACATACTGCTTCTGGCCGCCGGGTGGCTGCGCCTGGGGCTGGGGGCTCTGCAACTCTGTGACATACTGGGGCTGGGGGGTGGCGGCCGTGGCGGGCGGCTGGGGGGGCTGGGGCGCCGCTGGTGGCGGCGGCGGGGGCTGGGGCGGGGCCTGTGGCGGCGGGGCTGGCTGCGGGGCTGCTTGAAGCTCCGTAACGTACGCTGGTGTTGCCATGCCAACAGTGGGGAAAATGATAATAAATAAGGCTTTTTTTTTTTCTTCCTTGGGAAGAAGAAGAGGAGGAGGGAAACAGGAAAAAAAAGAAGAAGAAGAAGAAGAAGGAAAAACAAGAATTAATCGACAAGCAGAGGAAACCAGGGACAGTTCTTGGCTCCCTAGAGACACGTTTAGGTTCCTCACTAACTTAATTAAATCCGGAGGCTGGTGGCCAGATCCAACCAGCCCATCACTGCAGGGGAACTGGTTATGGACTGAGACTGATCTATGCCTCTTCCACTCACCCCCCCCTCCAGGACTTCTGCCTTCTTCCTCCCCGGCCCCTGGTGCCGCCAGAGGACCCCTGTGTCAAAGGAAGGTGGGGGACGGTGGGAGACAAACCCGCCATCTCTCCTGAGGGCTCCCACAGACCCGGCCTGCCTGTGCTGAGTGCTTTCTCTACATTGATTCATTTTAAACTTTGCAACAACCCTGTCTGGGTTGGGGTCTGCTCCGCCAGATGAAGAGCCGAGGCTCAGAGAGGTTGAGGAGCTTGCCCCAAGTCACACAGCAGGCAGAGGCTGAGTCCTGGGTATTCTGAGCACTGCAGCAGTTGGCTAACTGCTGGAAGGTAAAGTAGTGGGGAAAGCTGTCTCCCGGCCGGCCTGTCCCAGTTCCCTACACGCCTGCTATCTGGGCGTGGACTCTTGGCTGAGCATCATTCCCAGCGGGTGCCAGAAAGGGAAAGGTGTTTGAGTCCAAAAAGCCCTTAGAGCAGCCTGTGTCCACAGGGGCTTTCAGGCCCCTGAATGGACCGAAATGGGCTATGACACCAGATGTGAGCTCATCCCAGGCAGAGTGCCCTTCTGAGTCCAGGGGCGCTGGGCTGAGACCAGGCCCTGGCCACAGGGCAGTCGCTGGTGATCTCTGAATGGGGCAGAGGCAGCTTTTCGGGCTGCTGAAGGGTCGTGTTCCCTCTCCGGGGTACTGGGCGAGGCAAGCCGTCCCTCTAGCCGAGCTCCGGCCCTTCTAGCTCATGGCCCCCGTGCCCCCGCTAAGCGCCGCCCTCCCTCTCACTCAGCCCCGCCTCATCAGAAGACGAGCACATGGATTCCCTGCTGCCCACACTGCTGGGCGCCATCCCCAACCCCTGAGCATCTGAGGATGGCGGAACCAATACTAGAGTGGTGACGAGGAGAAGCTCCGGCCCCCAAATCTTCGTGGCCCCTGCCTGGCCCAGGAAAAGTATTTGAGTTGGATGCGCTGCCTGCGTTCGGTCACTGGTGACAATCGCGGGCACTCCAGGCCACCAGGGCCACTGAACCAGAGGCCCTTCTGCACCAGCTCCGGAGCACCTGTGTGCCAGCGAGCGGCCCTCCAGCCACGGGTGGCTGAGAGTGGGATTTGCAAGGGGAAAGGGGGTGGGGGAAGCAACTGCTCCTGGTTGACCAGAAGCCTCACGAGCTTCTGTACAGCAGCCCCATGAGGGAGAAGCCACCGCGACCATTTCTCAGGTGAGCAAGACTGGGTGAAGGGTGCCCAGCAACTGGTAAAAGACGATTTGAACGCAGGTCTCTCTGACCTCTGGATGTGTGCTCTTAGCTCCCAGCCCTACTTGGAGCCAGGCCCGGGGTTCGGTTATTTCTCCTACTTGGCAGACAGCACTGTCCCTGTTTCTCACACAGGGAGACCTGAGCCCCACCACAGAGATTAAACACCTGCCGCACACAAGAAAAAGTCGCTTTCCCCCAGCCCCGGTCCTCCCCAACTCCTTCCTGCCAGCATCGGAGGGGCTGCCTTCTGGGGGCTCCTCACAACGCTGGGTCCAAACTCTGGCCCAGGCCAGGGGCCGATCGGCGTCCGAACCCTGACCTGCCTCTTCATTCACGAACATGTTACTGACCTTCCTCTGGGCCTCAGTTTCCCCATCTGTGCTGAGGATGATGAGGACACATCATGATGATGAGGACAACTCAGAGGGCTGTCGTAAGGATCTAATGATAGGAGCCCAGCACCCAGTAAGGGCTGAGACGTGGAAGCCACTCTTACCGTTGTCACTGAACAAACAACTCTGCCGGGTGGAGATGGAGAAGTCGGGGGAAGGAGACACGCACATTGCTTGGGCTCTTAGAAGGAGGTGCCCGGGGGAAATCCAACTCTGGTGTTCATCAGCATCACCTGGGTAGCTAGTTAAATGCAGGTTCTGGGCGCCACTGCCCCGTCTGGGAAGGCTCCAGAGCCTGCCGTTTAAGCTAACTCTCCCTCAGGATGATTCTGAGCCTATTGGCCCTGGGGGAACTCTCTAAAAAGCCCTGGCCTGGGCTTTCTGGGCCCTAGCAGAGCTTGCTTCCGTGGTGCCGGCCACAAGGAAAGGGCTTTAAGAGCACCACACTTGCAGGTGTTTTCTTCTCCTTGAGCTACAAGGCCCGCGGGCCCCATCCCTTCCACTCAGGGGCAGGGGAAGGACAGCGCAGGCTGAAAGGCCAAGCTTGAAAAGGTGAAGGGGAGATTAATGAAACAGTTAAACCCACTTCTCTTTTGGGATGCCTTCTCAGCACTGTCATTGTCGATCTCTAGGAAGGACAATACAGGATCCCAAGTGTCCCACAATTATTCGACCAGGGAGCCCCTTCCTTTCCATTTGGGGATGACTAGGGCAAGCAGAGTTCTGCACGATGCTCTCTAAGTCACAAATGTGTAAATGGTATGAGATCCTTTTCTTTATGGAGCAGGGCACATAAAACAAGGGAATCCCTCCATAAATCTGTTTCTTGGCAATGAAACTGCCAAGAAAAGCACCCATGGCTGCATCTGTCTTCAAAGCCAACAGCTGTTTTTAGAGAATGTTTGAATCAGTTACTTTAGATCGGAGCCAGCAAACTTCTGTAAAGGGCCACGTCCAAAATTTTTGGCTCTGTGGGCAGACAGCCTCTGTTGCAACTACTCAACTCGGCCAGTGCAGTGTGAAAGCAGCCGTAGATAATATGTAAACAGACGAGCATGGCTATGTGCCAATAAAACTTTATTTATAGACATCGAGATTTGAATTTCATATAGTGAAAATGAAATAAAATTTCATTTTACTTGGGCCACAAAAGTTTCTTCTAATTTTCCCCCCAATCATTTAAAAGTGTAAAAAAGTATTCTTAATACACAGGCCACGCAAAACCAGGTAGCAGCCATAGTGTGACAACCTCTGGTTTGGATTCCAGATTCTATAACGAAATGGTTTACATCTTGGACAAGGTCCTCCTACGGAAATGGAAGGAAAACTCCCCTTCCTCATCTGCAGAATGGCTTTGATGAGGAACTTGCAGGGAAAGAGGGAAAATAAATACAAGCATGTGGGTTTCCTTCATCTTCTATATCCAGTTAGTTTTTAAGACTTCTCGATGATTCCTTCAAAATAGACCCTAAGGCTGGACACTTCTCACCACCCTCATCAACACCCTGCTACTCTGAACTGCTTCCTTCTCTTGCCTGGACCCCTGCAACACCCTCACTACTGGCTGCTAGCTCCTCTCTCCTCTCCTGCCTCCATAGTCCTTAAAATCCTTTGAGGGCACCTGGGTGGCTCAGTCGGTTGAGTGTCTGCCTTTGGCTCTGGTCATGAACCCAGGGTCCTGGGATCAAGTCCCGCATTGGGCTCCAATGGGCTCTGCTCAGCAGAGAGTCTGCTTTTCCCTCTACCCCTGCCCCCAACTTTGCGCTTTTGTTCTCTCTCTCTCAAATAAATAAATAAAATCTTAAAAAAAAGATCCTTTGAAAGCACAGATCCTGTCATCTTTCTATTCAGAAGGCCCCACGGCTCTTACCACAGAGACGAAATAAAATCCAGAGCCCTTCCCAAGCCTTATGGGGCCTTGAGGTCCTTCCTATCTCACCTTGAATGTTCTAGTCAAACTGGCTCCTGCTCCTAGAATGCTCCAGGCCTCCTCCTGCCTCAGGACCTTTGCACCAGACTCTTCCACCTGACTGACACGCTCTCCTCACCTCTACCCCCATTCTCCACTGCCGGCTGCTTATCATTCAGATCTCAGCTTATACGTCACCTTCTTGGGTCTCAAGGGTGCTCTCCTCCCCCAAGCTCAAGCACTCTGAAGCACACACTCCTATTTTGTTTTCTTCCCGGCCCTGTGTTTCCTCGTTTGTTTATTTTCTTATTCATAGTTCCCCTCCCCTCCGTGACCAGAAAGCTCCCCAAGGGCAGAGACCCTGCCCGCCTTGCCCATCACTGCACCTCCCGCTCCTGGAACACTGATGGGCACATAGTAGGGGCTCAACTTTTACTGTCAAATTCGTGTCCACATGCCAGGAGCATGCCGCTAGTGAGTGTCAAAGGCCAGTTTGAGTCTAGCAATTGACAAGCCCTTGTGAACAAGTTCCTGCCTCCTGCCTCTGCCGGCAGCAGGCTATGCAGCAGGGATGGGCGATGCCCCCTGGCCCAGAATGGGCCCCCCAGCCCAAGAAGAGTATAATGCACTGTGCAGTGGCTATCTGCAGGCTGCGTCCCTGGGGAAGTCTGCCTGGCCCACCCCCGAGCTACAGAGATGCATCTGGGAAGGGAAAGGCACGGACTTCAGCTCCAGAGACACCATTCCCACGACACCCACACCCCTGGCTCACCCAGCTGCCTCCTGGAAGCTTTGGGGCTGAGTCTGGGCCCAGGCCCAAGAGAATTTTTCTTTTTGGCTACTCTCCTAAAGCGGCAGAAAGGCTATTCAGGAGTAAGGGGAATGACACTTTCTCACTAGAAACTGGAGTCCTGGTATCCAGTTTCCTGGGATCTCTGTCATCTCTGCCATCAGCCCACACGGCCCAGCATGTGAGTCAACCTTTAAAGCCACTAGGCTCTCACCCAATTCAAAATGATAAAAATAAATGCAAGCGGTGTAATTCAGAGGGCTGAGCAGGAAGGGCCAATCATGAGAATAACAGTGGCAGCTAACAGAGTTTGAGCAATTACTAGGTATCTGATGCTCAACGTGTATTCTTTTACGGGATCTATAACACAGCGAAATGAGCTTAAAATTATTACCAACGATCACTGCCCCTACCTTAGACAGGAGGAAACTGAGGTCCAGAGAAGTAAAGTAATGCATCCATGGGCACACAGGTAGAAAGCAGGTGATTGTCTCCAAAAGCAAACGAACCAGTGCTCTCTACCCTCGTCAAAAGATCCCTCTGGGCTTGGGCCCCTCAGATATAAAAGTTTTGGCAGGAGAGAGGCAGTTAACAAGACTAGATGATCGGTAATATCACCTTCTGCTCAAAGTTTGCCTTTCCAACAGGTGGTGTTGACCTTTCACGCAGACCTGGCATTTCCAGATTTGTACAGAAAATTAAACTCCACCCCTCCTAAGTTTCAAAGGGGTCCTGTCACCTCTCAAAGAGGACCTGGTCGAGAAAAAGTCCCTGGAGAAGTGAGAGACACCCCCCCACACCCCACCCCACCTTATCTCAAATTCTTGAGGGAAAGCTTTAGGAGAGCCTGAAATAATCCTTCTCCTTTAATGATTTTAAAAGAAAAAGGCTGCAATTTGCACACCACCACTCTGCTCTGCTGATGCCAAGCTCCAAAGCAAGACAGAGAATAAGCAAAGTGAACTTGGCCCAGCTGGCTGTTTGAAAAAAATAAATTCTTCCCCAAGCTGGCAGATCTTGTTGCCCGGCAAAGCAGTCGCTCATATTCTCCTGTAACAAACATGGAACACTTCCCGTTGCCTCTGATCTTAATGTCCCGCGCCTGCCCACATGGCTCTGGAGCCTGGTACCTCCTCAGTGACATGTGACTCAGTTGACACCAACTAGACTGACACAAAAACATGTGTCTGGCCAAGAGAAGCAGCTTAAGAAATCTAAGAAACTTCCTCGGCGCCATTTGCTTCCCCTCCCCAGAAAGGGAGACCTTGATGGGCAGAATGGTTAGAAATCAATCCAGTTCCAGAAACAAGTCCTCTGCCCAGGGACACCAGATCTAAGAGAGCAGCCCACGGAGAAGCAATCAAGTTTCTGTTCTGTCTCAGTCCCCCGAGATCACTCCTCCCTGCCATGTGCTCCGATTTCTGCAAACCAAATCCTCCCGACTAAAGTCATTTTCCCAGCCCACAGCTTCTCCGTGAAACTTTGTCTCCTTTTGCCTTCTCTCAGAGAGAAGGAGGCCAATTTAGGAGCAGACAGCAGTGTTGAAATCAAGATTAGCCAACAGTTCTATCAAACCACATTCAAAAACAGCACATGGGGTAAAAGTGCAAAGATGAGCCCTAGAGAAATTCCTGAAAGGAGTTAGGAGTCCCTGAAATGCAGAAAAGGGACGACAGCAATGATTCTCCCCACTTTACAGGATGGAAAACTGAGGCCTGAGATGTGGCAGACACTGTGTACTGGGAGCGACTGGGCGAGGGGAGAGGAGGGGCGCGTTCTAAAGGGACGTGGCACAGGTGGCCCCCGATCCTTTGGGATGCACTAAGGCCCACACAGCTGCCCCACCCGGTTCCCCCCGGCACCCGCTGGCCCCGCCCACACCTACGACCTGGTCCCGCCCACTCACCTCGGCCCCGCCTCGCCCCTCCCTCGCTCCCATTGGCCCAGCCTCCCCAGGCCCGCCTCTCCGCACCTCCCAACATATAAAAGCCCCCCGCCCCGTCCCGCCGACCTCCACTCGCCGCCGGCCTGCTAGCGCCCGCCCCTTGCGGGGGCTGGGCCCCGGACCCCAGGGGCGGGTGGTGTCGCCCCAGCCGGGCCCCGGCCCCCTCCCCCACGGCCCCGACAGTCGCCGCCGCCATTTTGACCGCCCGCCCCTTCCCCCTGGACTATGATTACAGCGACACCCGCCGCCCGGGCCCCGCCGCCCTCCCTGGCCCGGCCCGCCACCCTGGGGCCGCCCCGGTTACCTCGGCTTCTTCCCACTTCTGTTCGCAGAAGGGCTTTCCAGAGGTCTCGGAGGCGATGTTGGGAGGGGGACGGAACGTGCCGGGGTCCCTGGGCCGGGCAAGGGGGGGGTGGGGGTGGGGGTCGGCCGGGCGGTTGTTGTTGTTGACTCGCGTTGCCGGGTTGCTTGGTCGCCACGACTACCGTGGCTATGGCGCCTCCGTTTCCCTCACCGGGGCAACTGTTGCTACCCACCCTACACACGTCACTAGCGGGGGCGGAGTCCCGGGTGATTGGCGGCTCCGAGAGAAGTGATTGGACGGCGCTAGGTCCTGCTCCTAAGCTATTGGTCCCAAGTCACGCTTTTCAACACCCTCTCTACTTCTCGGCGCTCTGATTCATCAGTGTGCATGTCCATCAAAGGCAACTGAACCCTCAAAGGCAGGAGAACCCGTCACTCCCGCAAGGAAGCCGAGGCCTAAGAATAAAGGGGTGGGGTCTGTGAGGTCGGGATTGGTTTGCGGCTGTAAAACCTGCCTTATGGTTCAGCTCAAGGGACGTCAATCTATTCCAAAGGTTTGCCGCGCTCTCTAGCTGGGAACCGTGCGCATGCGCCGCACGCAAGGCCAACTGGGAATGGTAGTCCGCTTTGCGTACTTTAAACGCCTTACCAACTATAAATGGCGAGAAAGGAAAGCTCTCTTCCTTCAGACTTCTCCCTTCCCCGGTGGGTCAGTTCCTGGCCTCGCGCGCTTACGTCACAGGAGGAATACGGTGACGTGCCTTGCTCTTCTGTGACGTCAGCGGTGGGCCCGGGCTAGGGGTTCGATTACGTCACTGGGCGCTCTTCCCCCCCCCCCCACCCTCGTTGCCCTCTGGCGGTGGGATGGTCACGGGGAGCCAAGGTGGGGTTCGGTCCCAGGTCCCAACCCCCGAGCAAACTTCCCCCGCCGCCCCACCCGCGGCCACCTCTGCCTAGACCCGGCCTCCGCGCCTGCTCCAGTCTCCCGCCCTCCCCAGCCGGGAAAGGTCACTGCTGCCGGGACAGCCGCGGCTATCTCGGCCCCGCAGGCTGTGCGGAGGGCCCTGGGAAAGGTCTCCCGCAGGCGGAGGATTTAATTAGAGGCTTCTTTCGGGGGCGATAAGCAAAGGTCGGAGCCCAGCCGCTCCCAGGAGAGCTCTGGCTGCCCTGCAGGGCTCCACACCGCCCCCCCACATTCCGCTCCCCAACACCGTGCTCCTCGTCTCAGCTTCCGCAGGGGAGAAGAGACAGAAGCGGGTTAAGATTAGGGTGAGCGCGCCTCGGGCACAAAAACTCAATCATCAAGAAAAATGACATTCTAATCCACTATTTTTCCCCAATATTTCTTAAGTATCAAAATTAATGAGAAAAATAAATCAATGAAGAGCAAAATACCGAAATTTTAAATAAAGATAAGATCCGCCAGGACTGGGATCAAGGTGAGGTGAGTCATGCCAAGTGCAGGATCGGATCTTGTCTTTTACTTTTTTTAGAAACGTATTTTAATCATTGAATTTTTTTTGCTCTAATTTTGATTTTTCAAAATACTATCTAGGTAAGTTAGTTTTGTGGCACCCCGTTTTTCAAATTCTGCGCCCCAGTCTCCACCAGAAACAGTGAAGAAAATAAAAGCGAGGTCTCAGAGCCCGTGGTTCTCCTTCCACTTCTACTGTGTGACAATGCGACAAAGTGGCTCTATCTCTGAGCTTCTGTTTCCTGGTTCAACCGATTTCGCACTTCTGTGTGCAAGGCCCGGCCTGTACCAGTAAAGAAAGCAGACAGACCCTCAGACCTTGCATTCTACTAGGGGAGACACAATTATTAGTGAAATTAGTACATGAGATAGGTTTTGAGGGCTGTAAGAGCACCGTAAGAGGATGTGGGGGAGGAGTGAGAGGCTGCTTTGGCCTGTATCCCGGGGGGAGGGGTCATGCAAACAGCCTGAGTGGTAAGAAGCAAGCCACATAAAACCCATTTGGGGGGCGCCTGGGTGGCTCAGTCGTTAAGCGTCTGCCTTCGGCTCAGGTGGTGATCCCAGGGTCCTGGGATCGAGCCCCGCATGGAGCCCCGCATCGGGCTCTCTGCTCAGCAGGAAGCCTGCTTCTCCCGCTACCATTCCCTCTGCTTGTGTTCCCTCTCTCGCTGTGTTTCTCTCTGTCAAATAAATAAAATCTTAAAAAAAAAAAAAAAATTTAAAACCCATTTGAAGGAAACTGCAGAGGCAAAAGCCAGGCAGGGAAGGAACAAACATCTGGCTGGGGCAGAATGAGCAAAGAGGAAAGTGTCAAAAGGTGAGGTCAGAGACCTATAGGTAGCCGGATGACACCTATATCCTCCCAACAACTCAGCAAAGTGGAATATTCCCCCCACTAGACCCGCAAGCAAACAGCATGTCAGAGGTGGAAGGTGCTCCCTCGGGATCACACAACTGGAGGCAGCAGAGCCCAGCAGAGCCTGTCTCCTTTCCTGGGACTCTCCAAGGTGCTCTCATGCCCCCTGGATATGACCCTGGAAGGAAGAGGAGGAGAAGCAGCAGCAGTTCCCAACGTGCCTGGAAACGCCGGCTGAGCCCCAGCCCTGACAGGTCCCCCCAAGAATTCGTGAGACTTCCAGGCATAAGGTGTCCAGGATAAATCCCAGCTGGCAGAGCTCGTCACTCAGCCCTGCAGCTGCTGTGAGACAGGTGGAGGTCCCAGGGCCAGCCCTGTGAGGCGTGGGGACTAGAAGCCCTATTTCCACCTCCCACTCATTTCCCCACCTTCCTGGCGTCCCTAAGCCCCAAGATGGGCACAGCCAAGCCTGAAATTATTTCTTCAATCACAAATATTCATCATAAGCCTTGGTGGCAGGGAAGACAGTGTGGGCTAGAAATGTTCTAATTTTTTTTTTTTAATCTGATAGTACTTGCGTGGTACATAAAGATTCCCTGAGCTCTCCATTCAAAAAACATACACTTGGGGCCCCTGAGTGGCTCCGTGGGGGTTAAGTGTCCGACTTTTGATTTCAGCTCAGGGTCATGATTTCGGCGTCCTGGGATCCAGCCGGGAGCCTGCTTCCCCCTCTCCCTCTGCCTGCCTCTCTGCCTACTTGTGATCTCTCTCCTCTCTGTCAAATAAATAAAACCTTTTAAAAAAATTTTAGAAGGAATGGGAGAATTAGAAAAATCACCATTTTGCAAAAGCCAAGGAAATAATTGATTTTGGCAGTGATCATCAACGGGCATTATAAAGCATCAGGTGACAGGGAACAAAATATGCACAGGGTGCCGGGTGGCTCGCTGGTTGTAGGAGAGGACTTCATCGCGGAAGCCAGACTGTCACCAGCGTTAGGGGCAATGAAGCTCAGCATCACAGGAAAGGGACCTGTGGCCTCAGAAATAAGTTCACAGCTTCCCCTGTGGCACATCTTGTCAAAATGTTAAACCTGACTCTGATTAAGTCTTTCAACCTAACGTCCAGTTTAGAATTTTAGAATACGTAACATTTTAGAATACGGCAACCTTGGTCCCTACCAGCGAGAGAAAGAGATCTCCACGGAGTTTTGCTAAAAGGGAGAAGAAAAGTTTAAAACTATCTAAATAATGTGCCAGCTAGTAATGAGAGTCAGACACGGGGTGCACTGAAATGCAAACAAGATAGCCTCCTGTTATACTGGCAAATTATCATAAAAGCTGGTGCATTTCTGCTTATTGTACATGAAGTGTTATGAATGATTAGCAGGCTAAGGATGCTTGGTGGCTCAGTCTGTTAAGTGTCTGCCTTTGGCTCAGGTCATGATCCCAGGGTCCTGGGATCGAGTCCCACATCAGGTTCCTTGCTTAGTTGCGAGTCTGCTTCTCCCTCTGCTACTCCCCCTGCTTATGCTCTTGCTCTCTCTCTGTCGAATAACCAAATAAAATCTCTAAAAGAAAAAAAAAGAATTATTAGCAGGCTAGTTCTAACAAATTTTTCAAATGATGTGACAGGGTAAAAAAAAAAACCACAAAATTTTAATATATGAATACTGTGCAGATATATCCGTAGATAAAATGGAATCTAGTGTCAACGTTTCCAGGCACGTTGGGTAGTGTCAGGGGGATACCCATTCAAATAGGGTTTGGGAAATCTGTTGCAAGCAAGTTTTTGTTGAGTTAAGCTGATCTTGGGAAACTACTGCTGGGAGTATTGCATCATCAGAGCCAAAGGCAAATTGGGGAAAAAAGGAATGAGCTGAGATTTAAAAATAAAAACAGCATGGGGCGCCTGGGTGGCTCAGTCGTTAAGCGTCTGCCTTCGGCTCAGGTCATGATCCCAGGGTCCTGGGATCGAGCCCCGCATCGGGCTCCCTGCTCGGCAGGAAGTCTGCTTCTCCCACTGCCATTCCCTCTGCTTGTGTTCCCTCTCTCGCTGTGTTTCTCTCTGTCAAATAAATAAAATCTTAAAAAAAAAAAAAATTAAAAATTAAAAAAAAAATAAAAACAACAAAAGTCTGAGAGGTGATCCCCTAAATCCTCGGGCTTTGAGAGAAAACGCTTGGGGCACATGCATATCTACATGAACTTATGTCCACCCAAGCAGCACTCACCGCTTTTTATTTATTTAACAGACAGCAAGACCGAAAGAGAGAGAGAGAGCATGGGCAGGGGGAGTAGCAGAGGGAGAGGAAGAAGCAGGCTCCCCTCTGAGCAGGGAATCTGACCTGGGATCATGACTTGAGCCAAAGGCAGATGCTTAAGAGACTGAGCCACCCAGGCGGCCTAAATAAAATCTTAAAAAAAAGAAAAAAAAAAGCATACAAGATAAACATATAAACATACAAGAGGCTACCTCCTGTTGTTCAAGAATGTATACCTATTCGGGAACACATGGCAAATACCTCAGAGATTCTGGCTGTTGTTTGGGAAGAGCAAGGAACTGGGGATCTGAGATGAAATTAGACCCATGAGGGGTTTACATGGATCATTAAGGTGGGATAGTGTTTGGAGAGAGACTCGACTGGGTGAGACCCAGGCTCACTGGCATTTGGGGAGCATATAACCAATTGCAAAACACTGAGGGCCAATTGGGAGGTGAGGAATGGAGACGATGAGTATAGGTTTGGGTCAAGAAAGCAGACCTAAGCCGTCTAATATGGTAGTTGCTAGTCTAATGTAGCTATTTTATGGGGGAAAGGATACCATTTATTTCTTTTTCTCGTCAAATTACTCTGGCTAACATTTCCAGTACTGTGTTGAATAAAAGTAGGGACAACAGGTACCCTTGTTTTGTTCCTATGTTAGAGGAAAAGCTCTCGGTGTTTCACCAGTATGATGTCGGCTGTGGGCTTCTCAGAGATGACTTTTATCATATTGAGCTCTTTTCCCTCTGTGCCCAGTTTGTTGAGAGTTTTCATCATGAAAGTGTACTGCATTTTGTCAAATGCGTTTCTGCATCTATGGAGATGCTCATATGACTTTTATCATTTTGTTAATGGGGTGTATCACATGGATTTGCAGGTATTGAGCCATCCTTGCATCCCTGAAATAAACCCCCCCTTAATCATGGTGTGTGATCCTTCAAACGTATTATTGAGGGGGCACCTGGGTGGCTCAGTGGGTTGGGCCTCTGCCTTCAGCTCAGGTCATGATCTCAGGGTCCTGGGATCAAGCCCCGCATCGGGCTCTCTGCTCAGCAGGGAGCCTGCTTCTTCTTCTCTCTGCCTGCCTCTCTGCCTACTTGTGATCTCTTTCTCTGTGTCAAATAAATAAATAAAATATTTTTTTTTTAAAGACTTTATTTATTTGACAGAGAGAAACACAGCGAGAGAGGGAACACAAGCAGAGGGAATGGCAGCGGGAGAAGCAGGCTTCCTGTAGAGCAGAGAGCCCGATGCGGGGCTCGATCCCAGGACGCTGGGATCTGACCTGGGCCGAAGGCAGACGCTTAACGACTGAGCCACCCAGGCGCCCCTAAAATATTTTTTTTTTAAAAAGTATTGTTGAGGGGCGCCTGGGTGGCTCGGTGGGTTAAAGCTTCTACCTTTGGCTGAGGTCATGATCTTAGAGTCCTGGGATCGAGCCCACATCAGGCTCTCTGCTCAGTGGAGAGCCTGCTTCTGCGCCTCGCGCTCTCTCTCTCTCTCTCTCTGCCTGCCTCTCTGCCTACTTGTGATCTCTCTGTCAAATAAATGAATAAAATCTTAAAAAAATATATTATTGAATTCAGTTCACTAATATTTTGCTGAGGATTTTGCACCTATATTCTTCAGGGTTATTGACCTATAATTTTCCATGTGGCTACTAAAACTGAAAGTAACTACAATAAAAATACAATAAACAATTTAGTTCCTCACTCCTCCTGAACACGTTTCAAGCATTCAATAGCCACATGTAGCCGGTGGCTACCGTGTTGGAAAGCACAGATCTAGAATACTCCCATGATTGTAGAAAGTTCTATTGGCCTGGGCTGCTCTAAATCAACTCTGAAAAGACGTTTCAGAGACTCGGGGAAATTTGAATATGTGTGTGGTGTAAGATGACACTGAAGAATGATTGTACATTTGTCTTTGTGTAAATGTCCTTGTTTCCCAGAAAGGCGTGCTATGGTATTTAGAGACGAAAAATGATGTCAATAAGGTTGAAATGAGATAGTGTGTTTAAACCAGGCACTCATCGAATCCTTAATAAATGTTAGTGTTAATTAATTTAAAAGTTTGGAGAAACGGCAAATTGGGAAAAAATATTTACAATTCATTCTACAACCAGACAACGAATCTCCTTCATATATAAAGAACCCCTAAAAATCAAGAAGAAAAAGATCAGCAACTCAAAACATAATGGATAAAGAAGGTGGTCAGAGAGGAAAGAGAAAATTATAATAGTTCTGGAATGCATGGAATATGTTCCACCGTACTTGTGGAAGGGAAATGTAAATTTTCTCCACTCTGACATACCATTTTTCACCTGTTATGTTGGCAGAAATCCAAAGGTTGATACACTCTGTTGGTGAAGCTTTAGAGAAACAGAACTCTCATTAGTTGCCGGAGGGAGTGTGAATTAATCTATCCCCCAAAGGGAAAATTTGGAAATATCTATAAAAAGCACAAATGCACAGGGGCGCCTGGATGGCTCAGTCAGTTAAGACTTGGACTCTTGATTTCAGCTCAGGTCATTACCTCAGTGTCTCGACGTTGAGCCCCACCTTGGGCTCCAAGCTCAGCAGGGTGTCTTCTTGAGATTGTCTCTCCCTCTACCCCTCCCCTTGCTCTCTCTCCTTCTCTCAGATAAATAAACCTTAAAAAAAAAAACAAACCCACAAGGGCGCTTGGGTGGCTCAGTTGGTTAAGCATCTGCCTTTGGCTCAGGTTGTGGTCCTGGGGTCCTGAGATTAAGCCCCATGTCTGGCTCCCTGCTGAATGGAGAGTCTGCTTCTCCCTCTAACCCTTCCCGCTCCCCCAGCTCATTCTCTCTCTCTCACTTCCTCAAATAGATAAAATATTTTTTAATAAATAAAAATAAAAATAATCTTTTAAAACCACAAATACATATATCCTTCAAGCTAGAAATCTCACTTTGGGGAATTTTTTTACTGATACACTTGCATATGTGTGAAATGATGTGTCTACAAAGTTTTTCACTGCAGTGTTCACTTGAAAACAAATGGATGGAAAAATGCCTGTCTCTGGGAGTGAAATTAACTGCGGGGCATCCACACAGCAGAATACTATGAAGCTGTAGGAAAATAACAGGGTGTATGAAGAGAGTTTTATTTATTTTTTTAGAAGTGGGGGAGGAGCAGAGAGAGAGAATTCTAAGTAGGCTCCAAGCCCAGGGTGGACCCTGATACAGGGTTCAATCTCATGACCCTATGCTCATGACCTGAGCCAAAATCAAGAGTCGGATGTTTAACCAACGGAGCCACCCAGGTGCCCCTGAAGAGAATTTGACAAGAAGAGAACTCAGCATTTGTTAAGTGTCGGGGGAAAAGCAAGGTGTAGCAGAGTGTGTAAAGCAAGCTACCTTGAATTCAAATTCTGACGCGCGCTACCACATGGATGAACTTGAAAACATTGTGCTAACTGCAAGAAACCAGACCTTGTCTCCTCTCATACTCTCAAATAAATGAATAAAATCTAAAAAAAAGAAAAAAGTTATCCATTCATTTGAGCATGAGAGAGAGAGCGGGAGCTGGGGGACAGAGAGAGAGAGAGAAGCAGACTCCCCACTGACCAGGGAGCCCGATGCGGGGCTTGATCCCAGGACCTTGAGATCATGACTTGAGCCAAAGGCAGATGTTCAACCGACCGAGCCACCCAGGCGCCCCCTGATTCTTATGTATTCATTTCCTACAGCTGCTGTTACAGTTCGCCACTGTATTGGGTGGCTTACAAAAGCAGAAATTTAGGGGCGCCTGGGTGGCTCAGTGGATTAAAGCCTCTGCCTTCAGCTCGGGTCATGATCTCAGGGTCCTGGGATCGAGCCCCGCATTGGGCTCTCTGCTCAGCGGGGAGCCTGCTTCCTCCTCTCTCTCTGCCTGTCTCTCTGCCTACTTGTGATCTCTCTCCTTCCCGTCAAATAAATAAATAAAATCTTTAAAAAAAAAAAAAAGCAGAAATTTATTCTCTTACAGTTCTAGAGCCCAGAAGTCTGAAATCAAGGCGTCAGCAAGGCCACGCTCCCTCCAGCTCTAGGGGAAGATCCTTCCACGTCTCCTCCAGCCTCTGGTGGCTCCAGACCTGACTTGGCTTCTTCGTGCCCATCATCATTCCAATCTCTTCCCCTGTCTTCCCACGGCCTTATCTCTTCTGCCTGTGTCTTCGGCACCTGTCCTTGGATTTAGGGTCCAACCAGGTAATCCCACATGATCTCACCTCTCAGTCCTTAATTACATATGCAAAGACCCTTTTCCCAAATAATATCATGTTCCAAGTTCCCGAGGGTTAGCACACGGAGGTATCTTTGTGTGGGTCCCATCCAGCCCACCCCCTTCACTGTGTGCCATGCGTGGACCTGAGTGCTTTGCATAATTTCACCGAAGTCCCCAAACAGCCCCACGAAGGACCTATGCTTATTAACTCCATCTTTCCAATGAACTCAGAGAGGTGCCACGCCTCGCCCAAGGTCACACGGGAACTAGAACTTGAATGCGGCTATACTGGGCTCAAAACTCTGATTCTGTGTGAGGCATAAGACAGCCTTCCCCGTTCTGGGCTAGTCAGTCAAAATCAGAGAGGCTGCCATTACTTCCTGGCGTGATCTTTCCCAGCCGGTGAGCCAGGCACTGGGGTGTGGAGAAAAGGGCAGGAGGGTGCATCCCCGGAGAGTCGCTCGCTCGGGGAGAAGAGGAGGTGGAGGGGAGCCTATTATTCATCAGCCCTTTCAAAGCAGTATAATCAGATATGACTCCCGCCTTCCTTCTGGAGCATTGCCTTGGCCCAAGACACCACAGGGGGCAACCGAGGGCAGGAGTTTGTTGAGAAGAAAAGGACAAAGGGATAAAGTTCAAATCCAAAGGGTGTGTGTCAGGTGGAAATAACATTTAAACAGCACTTACTGCCCGCCACAGAAGGTTTTAAGATGCACTCGTGGACTCTTCCTTATTTTACAGGTGAGAAAACCAAGGGAGAGAGAGGTTAAGTGACTTGCCTGTGGGCGCCCAGCAGGAAAGAGGCAGAGATGGGATTCCAACCCAGCTCAGCCCATCGCCAGGGCCCCTATTGTTGTTTATTTAAATTGGGGTGAAATTGATGACATAAAATTAACTGTGTTAAAGCGAACAGTTCAGTTGCATATAGTATATTCACGATGTCGTACAACCACTACCTCTGTCCAAAACATCTTCACCCCCACAGCGATACCCAGTGGTGATTACTCCCTGTTCTCTCTTCCTCCCAACCTCCACGGCACATCTCTATGGATGTGCCTCTTTTGGGTATTTTAAATCAATGGAATCACGTAATATGTGACCTTCTGACTCCGGTTTCTTTCACTCAGTGTAATGTTTTCAGGGTTCATCCACATTGTAACATTATCAGAACTTTATTCCTTTCAGGGGCACCTGGATGGCTCAGTTGGTTAAGCGATGGCCTTCAGCTCAGGTGGTGATCCCTGAGGCTCAGGATTGAGCCTCACATGGTGGGGGGGGTCCCCTGCTCAGTGGGGAGTCTGCTTCTCTCTCTGTTTGTGCTCTTTCTCTCTGTCAAGTAAATTAATAAAATATTTTTTTAAAAAAAGAACTTCATTCCTTTTCATGACTGACTCGTATTCCATTGTGTGGGTGTACCACATTTTGTTTATCCACTCATCTGTTGATGGGAATTTGGATCATTTCTGCTTTTTGGCTGTTGTGAATAGTGCTGCTATGGACACATGTGTACATATAGCATTGAAATTGTTAATTTTACGTACAGGAATTTTACTCCAATATTTTATTTTACTTGGATTTTATTTATTTGAGAGAAAGAGCATGCACAAGCAGGGGGAGAAGCAGAGGGAGAGGGACAAGCAGACCCCTTGCCGAGCTCAGAGCCCAAACTGGGGCTCTATCTCACAACCCTGAGATCATGACCGGAACCTAAACCAAGAGTCAGATGCTTAACCCACTGAGCCCCCCGGGTGCCCTTACCCCAATATTTTTATTATTTTTATTTTTTTAAGATTGTATTTATTTATTTGTCATAGACAGTGAGCAAAAGCAGGGGGAGTGGCAGGCAGAGGGAGAAGAGAAGCAAGATCCCCGCTGAGCAAGGAACCTGATATGGGACTCAATCCCAGGACCCTGAGCTTATAACCCGAGCGGAAGGCAGACACCGAACCAACTGAGCCACTCAGGTGTCCCTTATTTTTATTTTTTAAAATATTTTATTTATTTAATTGAGAGAGCACAAGCCAGGGGAGGGAGGAGGAGAGAATGAGAGAGAGGAGCAGACTCCCTGCTGAACGGGAAGCCTCATGCGGGACTTGATCCCAGGATCCCGGGATCAGGACCTGAGCTGCAGGCAGATGCTTAACCGACTGAGCCACCCAGGAGCTCCCTACCCCAATATTAAAAAAAAAAAAAAAAAAAGAATGCTATTAGCTGAGAGGACCTAGAAGCAATGACATACCTGCCTACCCCCATCCTCCGTCCCCAGTAGTGATGAGCACAGCCAGCACCCCAATCTTGACTTTTCAGTGCCATTCTCCAATAAAGGGAATCCAGACTCTTTGGGAAAGTGGCTCATTCTAGGACTGGGACAGGGAAAACACAAGGCAGGCCCCAAATTTCTTGTGCCAGACAATAAGAAGCACTACAAAACAAAATCAAACAAACAAAAACGATGGAGTCATGTCAAAAGGACGGTGCGTGAAATGAAATGCTTAGAGTAGGAGACAATTGAAAGAGCTCCCAATGGCCACAGCTGGAACAATTTGGGCAACTAAATAAATAACAGTAGTATTGGATTACGATCCAAAGGATACAATAACTGTTTACAAGCCCATACTGGTATAAATAAATGATTGAATAAACAAAAAACTGGAGACAGACCAGCTCCTCCTACCCGAAGTCCAAATCATAAATAATGGTAAATGTAGAAGGAATGGGGTAATAGAAAATTACTAATAAACAAACACCATGGGAATAATTTCTATGCACACGATCCACCCAGAATGCTAAAATCAGTGGGTAGACTTTAAATGGAAACAGGATTGAGGCGCCTCTTGATTTCGGCTTCCTCTGTGCCTCCTCCCTCCCGGCCATGCACATACACTCTCTCAAAAAAAAAAAAAAAAAGTAACTCTTCAAAAAATAGTGAAATAAAAGGAAACAAGATCTTCTCACAGCCTTAAAATGTTTCATCCAAAGCATTTCTCAATTACTATACTTTTAACCTATGTCCACAAATTCTTCTAAATTCCCCCTTCTCAAAAGGTGGAGATTAATTCCTCTGTCTTGGCGGGAGGCTGGAAAGGTTTTCTGGATCCGAGTCATGGTTACAAAGTAGGTTTGGTTTGTGAAAATTCTTCCTGGTGTCCCCTTATGATTGGTGCACTTTTCCTTAGGTGTAGTCCTGCTTTGATCAAAAGTTCAAATTGTTAAAATGCTAAAGGAAATCAGAAAAGGAAAGAAAAGGAGACAAAGAACTATCTGTCTCAGAGACGCACCTGTGAGTGTTAGAATTGTACCAAAAGGCAAAGCCGCTATGACTGAAGGCAGGATGGCGGCTACCTCTGGGGGGGAGGGCGGGGCTATGGGCCAAGAGGATACACAGCAGGGGGTGTTTGTGCTCCTGGCACCGTCCTACTTCCGGACCTGAGTGATGCTATCATGGGTGTCCTGTTTATGATTCTTTAAATTTTATGTTCTCATGGTGTCCTGGAGCCAGCGGACTCCTACTTGTGAGAACTGATGGTTAACTTTTCAGGACTTTGGGGACCACACTGACATCACATTGACAGCTTGAAACTGACCAGAAATCAACAACTGCTACAAATCAGAGCCTTTCCCCCTTCCCCCAACCCATTTGTAAACGTTTCCCAGCACATCACAGCTTCTCTGTGTATATTAATTAAACATTTAAAAATTATTATCATTTTTTAAATTTTTAAAAAAGATTTTATTTATTTGAGAGAGACACAGCAAGAGAGGGAACACAGCAAGGGCAGAGGGAGGGGGAGACGCAGGCTTCCCCGCTGAGCAGGGGGCTGATGCGGGGCTCAATCCCAGAACCCTGGGATCGTGATCTGAGCCCAAGGCAGACGCTTAACAATTGAGCCACCCAGGCGCCCCAAAATTATTTTTTTAATTGTGGTAGAAATACACACAAAATTTGCCATCTTAACTAATTTTTTTCATCTTAACTATTTTTTAAAATTTATTTATTTCAGAGAGTGAGGAGAGCATGAGAGGGGAAAAGTTGGAGGGAGAAGCAGACTCCCCACTGAAAAGGGAGCCTGATGCGGGACTCGATCCTGAGACTCCAAGATCATGACGTGAGGGAAAGGCAGTTGCTTAACCTTAAACTGAGCCCCCCAGGTGCCCTATCTTTTTTTTTTTTTTTAAGATTTTATTTATTTGACAGAGAGAAACACAGCGAGAGAGGGAACACGAGCAGAGGGGATGGTAGCGGGAGAAGCAGGCCCGATGCGGGGCTCGATCCCAGGACCCTGGGATCATGACCTTGGCCGAAGGCAGACGCTTAACGACTGAGCCCCCCAGGTGCCCTATCTTAACTATTCTTTTTTTTTTTTTTAAGATTTTATTTATTTATTTGACAGAGAGAGAGATCACAAGTAGGCAGAGAGGCAGGCAGAGAAAGGGGGAAGCAGGCTCCTGCTGAGCAGAGAGCCCGATGTGGGGCTCGATCCCAGGACCCTGAGATCATGACCTGAGCTGAAGGCAGAGGCTTTAACCCACTGAGCCACCCAGGCGCCCCTATCTTAACTATTCTTAAAACCCAGTGACATCAAGCACATTCATCATCCACCTCCAGAACTCTTTTCATCTTGCAAAATTGAAACTCTGTCCCCATAATAGTATTTTTTAATCCTTAAAACTTTCCCTTGGAGGACATGGATTATGGAGCTAGATAGCTAGATGGCTCCGTTGGAATCTCCATCTCCACCCCCTGCCCCCCTTACTAGCTGAGCCTGGGGACCTTCTGTTACTGCTCTGTGCCTTGGCTTCCCTGCCTGTAATATGGGGATAATCTTAGTCCTAATCTCCCAGTCCAGTGGCTCTCAAAAGTGTGGTTTCTGGACCACCGCAGCATCAGCAAGGACTGGAAATTGGTTGCAAATGCAGATTCTCAGATGCTCTGTAAATAAGGCCCAAGAGGTTAAAGCTCTTTTTTAAAATAGGGTTTTAACAAGCCCTCCGGGAAATTCTGAGCCTTCCTCAAATTTGAGAACCATTATCAGAGGTTATTGGGAGAATTAAGTAGATATAAAATACTTAGAGAGGTGCCTGGCCTTTCAGGGCAGCCCATAGTAGGGAAATGTTCATTATCATTGTTGATACTATTCATAGAGGAGGTCCAGCCCTATGGGGGGGGGTGTCCTCTCTTCCGGTGTGGTGTGGTCTGGGTTCCTGGTCTCAGCTGAACTGAGACCTTCTCGCCCTCCCTGTTGAAGATGACAGTGAGCTGGACCACGTCACCCCATCCATGGTTAAAGGTTATCACTTGGTCCTGGAAACGGGAAAGGTCGGGGTGGGGGGGGCCATGCCCGCGTCCCCTCTGCTGAAGGAGATAAAGGAGGTCACTCGCCTTCCCCGAGAGGCGTGGGGGGAGCCAGGATGTATAAATGGGGGCCCAGGAGGCAGCAGAGACACAGACACCCAGGGAAGTGCCTCGCTGTGCCCCAGAGTCGCGGGTGTTCCTGTCCAGCATGGCTAAGCGCCCGCTGCTGCTGCTGCTGACCGTGTGGGTGCTGGCTGGGGAGCTGTGGCTGACGCCTGAGGCCCGGGGATCACCCTACGGGGTGAGGCTCTGCGGCAGAGAATTCATCCGGGCAGTCATCTTCACCTGTGGGGGCTCCCGGTGGAGACGGTTGGACATCCTGGCCCCTGAAGCTACAGGTGAGGCTGGGAAGGGAGGGGGGGGTGGGGGGGTGGACAGTGGATGGGATGGGATGGGACGTGGGATGGTCCAAAGAGCCAGGGACGGGGCAGAAGAGTCCCCATCCCCCTACACGCAACTGGGGAAACTTGCCCACCCCTCAAAGCTGGGCGGAGGTGGGAGGAGCCAGTTAGCAGAGCCGGGATGGGGGAGGCGAGCCGTCCACATCCTCTAAGAACCGAAGAACCAGCTGCTATTTCTGGGGCACCTGAGCCTGCCCGAAGCAAGAAGGCTGCTGCTTGCACAACTCCTAGGATGGGGGATGGGGTGGGAGGTGGGACACCATTTAGAAACCGACACCGAAGTGCTCTCCAGCCTCTGAGGAAGGTAGTGGGGGGTACACAGGCCAGATTTGCCACCCAGCAGGTGACTCTCCTAACGAGTTGTTTACCTTCTCCGAGCCCCTTTTATCCGAAAATAGGAGGCACAGTCCCTGAATCTCTCAGGATGGTTAAGTGGCCACACTGAGTCAAAAACGGACTGGGACACCATCTGAACCGGGCAGGGGGCTCAGTGAGGGCTCAAGCAGGGGGCATGAGGCCTCTTTTAATGAGGGGCAGGAGCAGGAAGACACAATGCCCGGGTTCAAGTAGCAGCCCTACGACTTCATAGCTGGGTTTTCTGGTGCAGGTTAGTCCACCAGATTGTGCCTCAGTATTCCCCTCTGGAAATTGGGGGTGATTACAGCTGCACCCACCTCACCGGGTTGTTGTGAGGCATAAAGGAGTTAATCCACGAAATCCTTTCAAGCGGTGTCTGGCACACAGTAAGTGCTCAATAAATGATCAGTGCTATTTTGAGTGCTTCTCGGGTGCCAGACACTGTTCTAAGCTTTTCTATGGGTATTAATTATCATCTACTCCATATAAAACTCTAGAAGACAGAAGTTATTACTATCCCCACTTTTCAGAGAAGGAAACCGAGAGTCAAAGTAAATTCATTTGCTCAGGATTGTAACTCAGAGAGGCTGGATTGGTGCTTAGTTCTGCTCCCAAACATTTTTTTTTTTTAAGAGCCCCATTTTATTATTTTTAATTTAGATTTATTTATTGATTTTAGAGAGAGAACTAGCCTGAAGGGGGAGGGGCCAAGGGGGAGAGAGAGACAGAATCCTCAAGCAGACTCCCTGCTTCACTGAGCGAGGCTTGACCCATGACCCTGAGATCATGACCTGAGCCGGAATCAAGAGTCGGATGCTTAACTGATGGAACCACTCAGGCGCCCCCCCCAAACACATGTTCTTAACCATCAGGTTCTCAGTAAATAAAGAGCAGGAGAAGAGAAATGACAAGAGAGGAAAGGCAAGCTTGGTGAGGTTGAATATTTGCCCCTCAAACCTGGAACCTGGGCCTGAGTTAAATAAACTCAGAGATAAAACTGCTGGAATAAAACTTTGGCGGTGAGGCTGCATCACAAAAATCGAAGTAGCCGGGGCCAGCCAGACTGTGGGTTTGACGGAAGCTGAGCCCCAAGCACTAACTCTTTTCATCTTTCCCCTTCCCAGACGCAGACTTGGACACAGACAGTGAGGGGGATGAGGCAGGAGCCTCCAGAGAGTGGTTGACCCAGACCGAGTACCCCCGCGCCTTCTATGGGAGCAGACCCAGCTGGCAGGGGACTCCCGGGGCTCTGCGTGGTGGCCGTGATGTCGTGTCGGGCCTCTCCAGCAACTGCTGCAAGTGGGGGTGCAGTAAGAGTGAGATCAGCAGCCTCTGCTAGACCAGTGACTGGGCAGCCAGGGGCCTGGGATCCAGCTGGGCACCTGCCTCTGGCCTCTCCTGCATTCATTCATCAGCAAGTCAGATCAGGCGCTATGCGCTTGGACACAGTCCCCCCTAAATGACCCTGACCTATGACCAGCCTGTCCCGACCCTGAGCAAACTGCCCCTACCTGGTCAGATGGGAACCTCTGACCCTAATCCCTGACCTCTCCCAGGCCATCTTACCCCTTTGCCTGGTTTATACTGTTCTCTGCTGCCGCGATGCCCCTACTCTACCCCAGCGGATCTACCCCCCCATCCAGACCTTGGCCCACTCCTTCCTCGCTGCCTTCCAGCCCCTCCCCCTCCAGCCCCACCTGCTAGGGTTCTCAGGCTGGGGACCCTAGAACTGGTGTTGGGAGCCCTGAGTTCCTTCACATCCTGGCGTGGGAGGCTGGGTGGGAGGACGGAGCAGAACCTTCTTCAACCCCCAAAATAAAAGTTCCGAAGGACTTTGCTGCGGCGTGTGTGTTTGTGTGTGATGGGGAGGAGGGATGCCGCGCTGGACTCGGGGGTGCTCGGCGCCGCCCCGGCCCAAGCCCGGGGCCGTACCCCGCCCCTTCCGCGGCCCCAGCCGGCGCGGCGGGGGACTTTCCGCCGCGGGGGGGAAGGGGCGGGCTCCGGGAGCGCAAGGTGCGGAGGCGGCTGGGAGGGGAGGGACGCTTCCCGTCGCCGCTCGCTGCTGGGGCCGGAGAGACGGCGAGCGCCGCGGCCGCGCTGGTCGCGGCAGCGCCGGGCCGGGCCGGACTCGGGATCGCCGCGGGGCGCCATGCGGGGGGCCCGGGCCGCCCCCTTCTGGCCGCGGCCGAAGCTGGTGCTGCTGCTCCTGCTGTTGCTGCTGGGCCACCGGACTCGGTCCCGGGGTGAGTTGTGGAGCGAGCTCCTGTCGGGCGCCCTGCCGCTGCGCTCGCCACGAGAGCGCCAAGCCTCCGCGTGCACCGCAAGTTTGCGGAACGAACGCTGGAGGGGCACACGCCCCTTTGCACCTCCCCGGGCAGGGACCGGGCGGAGAGAGGAGTTGGCGAACGGCGGCGGGGCGCGGGGGGGGGGGGGCGATCGGCCACGGGGTGGGAGCCCGAGGCCCCGGGCTGGGGTGGAGGCTCGAGAGGTGGTAACAGGATGTGGCTGGCAGAGGGAGGGGAGGAGTTATGCCCAAAGCCTGAGGAGGGGTGTCCAGCGCCCCCTTCCTGCTGCTCACCCCCGGAAGGGACCCCCGATCGCCCTCCACAATTGGCAGAAGTCGGGGGTAGATTCAGACTCTGGGATGTGCAGGATGGGGGAATTGAGCCCCTTCCCTCGGACACCCTCCGCACCCCCACCCCCGCCTGCCTCTCCAGACAGCCCTGGGCCACTGCAGTGCTATGGAGTTGGACCCTTGGGCAACCTGAACTGCTCGTGGGAAGCTCTTGGGGACCTGGGAGCCCCCTCCACGCTGCACCTCCAGAGCCAGAAGTAGTGAGTACAACCGGCTAACTTGGGGAAACTGAGGCTTTAGAGGGGTGGCCGCTCCGGTCCCAGCATACTGGGGTTGAGAGGACCCCGATAGTTCTGTTCCGCAGCCCTCCCCCTCTCAATTCCTTCGATTTCAGGTTTCAGCAAGTCCTTGTTGTGTGACCCTAGACCAGTCACCTTCCCCCCAACCCCAGTCTCTCCTTCCTCTATCAAAAGGTGGTGATAAAGAAACCTGCCTCCCAGTGTTAGTTCTGAGGGTTCAATGAATTAGGCATTGGCAAAGAGAACTTGCTTAATAATTAGAAGGTGTTTTTTATTGCTGTGTGACCTTAGGCAAGTAGCCTAACTTCTCTGAAGGTATAAAAAGATAATTTGGTCTGGTGCCAGGGATGCAGCAATGAAAGAGGCAGTCAGAAAACCTGGCCTTGGTGGAGCCCATAGTCAAGGGGAGACCTAGGATTCTTCATGATGAAGCACACCTGCAAACTCAAATTCATTTCAAATTTGGCTACTCGAGGGAGGAGTAAAAGGGGCATTGAAAGGTGGGAACGACGGTGAGATGAGTGGTTGTTTTTTTTTTTTTTTAAGATTTATTTATTTATTTATTAGAGAGAGAGAGAAAGAGAGAGCGAGCAAGCACACAGAGGCAGAGAGAGAAGCAGGCTCCCCACTGTGCAGGGAGCCCCATGCAGGGCTCAATCCCAGGACCCGGGCATCATGACCTGAGCCGAAGGCAGGGGCTTTAACCCACTGAGCCACCCAGGCGCCCCAAAGCTAACCCATTTTTAAACGAACAATTCATGGGGCGCCTGGGTGGCTCAGTGGGTTAAAGCCTCTGCCTTCGGCTCAGGTCATGATCATCCTGGCCGCCTGGGGTTGGGCTCCCTGCTCAGCTGGGAGTCTGCTTTTCCTTCTCCCTCTACGCCTCCCCCTGCTCATGCTCTCTTCCTCCCTCTCTCTCTGTCAGATAAATAAATAAAATCTTAAAAAAAAAACAAAAACAAACAACAATGAACAATTCAGTGGCATCTGGTAGATTCACAGTGTTGTGCAACCACCTCCTCTGTTCAGTTCCAGGCAGTTCTCATCACCCCAGAAGGAAGTTCCATCCCCATTAGCGGTCACTCCCTATCCTCCTCCTCGCCATCCCCCACCAGGCGCTGATAGGCACCACCCTGCTTTCTGTCTGTATGGATTTGCCTGTTCTGAACATCTCATATAAATGGAATTATAAGAACTGTGGCCTTTTATGTGTGGCTTCATTCACTTAGCATGTTTCTGAGGTCCATCCACGTTGTAGCAGGAATCGGAACACCCTTCCTTTTCTTTTACGGCTAAGTGATACTCCGCCGTGTGGATCGACCACATTTGGGGTATCCATTCATCTGTTAGTGGACATTTGGTTTGCTTTCATCTTTTGACGATTGTGACCCGCCCTGTTAGGAACACACACAGACAAGTTCTAGAGTTCCTGTTTTCGATACTTTAGGGTCTATGCCCAGGAGTGAAATTGCTGGGTCCTATAGCAATCCTGTGTTTAACTTTGGAGGAACTGCCCAACTGTTCATTTTTTAAAAAAAATTTTTTTAAAGATATTATTTATTTATTTGACAGAGAGAGATCACAGGTAGGCGGAGAGGCAGGCAGAGAGAGAGGGGAAGCAGGCTCCCTGCTGAGCAGAGAGCCCGATGCAGGACTTGATCCCGGGACCCCGAGACCATGACCTGAGCCGAAGGCAGAGGCTTTAACCCACTGAGCCACCCAGGCGCCCCCGCCCAACTGTTTAATGCAGCAGCTGCGACATTTTCCCTTCCCACCAGCAGTGTACCTCGGCTGCAGTTTCTCCCCATCTTCACCAGCACCTGCGTTTTTGTTGTTGCTGGTGTTTTATGAAGGCCTTTTGAAATCTAATCCATCAGGATATCCTCAAAACTACTCACTGTCACCGGCTTCTGGTCTGTCAGCAAGCTTTGCTGGTTCCACCTTCTACATTATCCAGAATCTGAAGCTCTCTGCTTCCTGGGCACTCACCCTGGTCCAGCCCCCATCCATCGTGGCTAACCTGGGCCATGCCATCAGTTAACCTTCTCACACCGCACCCCCCTGGCTTGCACCTTCAAGCTCACAGTCTGTTCTTCGCCACAGCCACCAGGGGGCGCTTGTGACCATCCAGGTCAGGGCACATCTCTGCTTTGCTGCCGGCCCTCCAGGGGTCCCACCTAACTCAGGGTAAAAGGCCAAGGCTTTCCTGCGGCCTGCCAGGCCTTGCACAATCGCAGGCCTTGCACAATCGGCCTGTTAACCTCCCTGCCCTCACCTCCTCCCAGTCTTCCCCTCACTCATTCCACTCCTTGCTGTTCAAACACACCCGGGAGTGTACCTCCAGGCCTTGGCACCTGCGGAGGCTGCTGCCTCCATAAAATGCTTTCCCTCCAGGTACCGCATGACTCTGCCATCATGTCCTTCAGGTTCTTTGTTCAAAATCAGAGATCTCTCCTGAACGCCGTCCCCGAAATAGCACTGTCATTCCTCACCACACCGTCACCCTGCCTCCTCTTCACCATGATGATTGTTCTTTTTTTCTTAAGATTTTATTTATTTATTTGATAGAGGGAGAGAGATCACAAGTAGGCAGAGAGGCAGGGAGAGAGAGAAGGAAGCAGGGTCCCTGCTGAGCAGAGAGCCTGATGTGGGACTCTGGGACCATGGGATCATGGTCAGGACCCAGGACCCTGGGATCATGACCTGAGCCGAAGGCAGAGGCTTAACCCACTGAGCCACTCAGGCACCCCGATGAGTGTTCTTTATCATCAATTATGCACATAGGGATTTCTCATCTGCCTACCGCACTGAAAGAGCAGCTTCAGAGAGCGGCTCCTCGCCTGCCTCGGTCACAGTCCTATCCCCAGCTTCTACGAGAGGGCCTAGCAGTATATATCTGCTGACAGGATAGTTGCATAAGCATAAATGTGCGTACATATATGCAGGTGCCAATAAACGCTATAAGCAGTGCTCACATCACATGTACTGGGCGCCCAGTGCGGTTTTTTTTTTGTTTTTTTTTTAAGATTTTATTTATTTGACAGAGAGAAACATAGTGAGAGAGGGAACACAAGCAGAGGGAATGGTAGAAGCAGGCTTCCTGCTGAGCAGGGAGCCCTATGCGGGGCTCGATCCCAGGACTCTGGGATCATGACCTGAGCCCCACTGAGCCACCCAGGCGCCCCGCCCAGTGCGGTTCTAAACACATTCCGTTTATTATCTCCTCGATTCCCCTCACTCTCCAGCCCTTCAGCAGTTACTTCTGTCACCCTCGTTTTGTAGATGAGGACACAGGCACAGAGAAGTCAAGTCACTTGTTCAAGGTCACACAGCT
Source organism: Procyon lotor (assembly GCA_028646535.1). Taxonomy (NCBI): domain Eukaryota; kingdom Metazoa; phylum Chordata; class Mammalia; order Carnivora; family Procyonidae; genus Procyon; species Procyon lotor. Next base: position 6,826,980 of record CM053603.1, read on the forward strand.
CAGAAGCGGCAGAGCTGGGGTTCGAACATGGGTGGAGGAGTTGTCATCAGGGCTCTGGACCCAACCCAGTATACACCACACCCTCCTCATCCCCACATCTCTCCTCACAGCCATTCCAACAGAACGTGGACTGTGCCAGTGCCCGCCGGGCAGAGCTGGGTGACCATTCCGCGGGAACAGCTTACCATGTCTGACGAACTGCTTCTCTGGGGTACTGAGGCAGGCCAGCCTCTCTGGCCCCCAGTCCTCGTGAACCTGGAAACCCGAAGTAACCGGCGGGAAGGGAGGTGTGCTCTATGGGGGGGGGGGTGGGCCCGGAGGTCCTGGCTTAATGCATCTGGCCTCCCCTTCCTCAGTGAAGCCAGATGCCCCCAGGCTGTACCCTGACGTGGACTTTTCAGAGGATGAGCCCTTGGAGGCCACTGTCCATTGGGCCCCGCCTGTGTGGCCACCTCATGAGGCCCTGCTCTGCCAGTTCTACTATCGAAGATGCCAGGGGACAGCCTGGACCCTGGTGAGTGTCCGGGGCCCCCTTTGCCCCACCCTCTGCCAGGCAGGGCCCAGGGCGTCATCCCCAAATCAGAAACCCAGCCCAGGGCCTGTTCCTTACTGGCCCTTATGATCTGTCCACATCTCACACAAAAGGCCTGTACGTGCACGTCGTTCAGCTAAAAAAAATCACCCCCCACCACCAAATAATCTAAAATTCCATGCAGTCCCAACCCCAGATTCCACTTGGAATTTTTGAGAAACCCTGTGAACATTCTCTAACATTTTTGTGAATGAATAGAAGTCCTCCAAAAGCTTACACTAACCTTAAAATCAGAATAGAAGACATTTAGAGAGAATCTACCATTTGCCAGACACTATTCTGGGCTCCTTACTGAACTCTTCCAAGAAGTCTTTGAAGTAGGTGTGTTTTATACCTGCCCATTTTACAGATGAGGAGCAAGGTTTAGTTTAAATAATGACCACCCCCAAATAATGACTAGAGGCAGCTGACATTTCTGAGCACTTGCTGTGTATCAGGTCCCAAGCTAATTGCATGGATAACCCTGATGTGTCCTCCCAACCTCCCTTTATAGTAGGTGGTTTTATTTATTTATTTGTTAATTTTTTAAAAATTTTTGTTTATTTTAAGTAAACTCTACATCACACATATGGGGCTCAAACTCAAGACTCCAAGATCAAGAGTCACAAACTCCACTGACTGAGCCAGCCAGGCACCCCTATAATAGATGCTTTTAACTATTAACTATTTCATAGTTGGGGAGCTAACCTCAGAGAAATTAAGCACCTTACCAAGCTCACGCAGCAAGAAAATGGAAGAGAACTCTAGAGCAAGGAGACCCCAGCAGGGGTCGGGGGACCAGCCCATGTACTTTGTATAACCCTGAAGTTACCAGGATCATTTCCTCTCATATCTCATGGGCCAGAACACAGTCACGTGGTCTCACCTGGTTCTAAGGGAGGCTGGGAAATGGAGTTCTTACTCTTTTTTTTTTTTGGAGTCCTTACTCTTTTTTTTTTTTTTTTTTTTTGAAGATTTTATTTATTTATTTGACAGAGAGAGGGATCACAAATAGGCAGAGAGGCAGGCAGAGAGAGAGGGGGAAGCAGGCTCCCCGCTGAGCAGAGAGCCCGATGCGGGGCTCGATCCCAGGACCCTGAGATCATGACCTGAGCTGAAGGCAGAGGCTTTAACCCACTGAGCCATCCAGGTGCCCCTGGAGTCCTTACTCTTGACAGCCGCGTTTCCAACTGATACTCAAGGGTTTCCATTTCCAAAGGAAAAAGGGGAGAATGGATATTGGGGATAACCAATTTTCTCAGCCACCTCATGCAAAACATGGCAGCCTAGAAGAGAGTTGTCATTGTGGTTATTCATGCAATTCAGAGAAATGCTGAGATACAGGCTTTGGAATCTAACTGCCCGGGTGTGACTCAGCTCCAGCACTCATCTGCTTTGTGGCCTTGGGCAAGTCACTTCCCCGCTCTGGGCCTCAGTTTTCCTCAACTGTAAAATGGGGATAATGATAGAATTTACTATCTACCACTACACATGACCCATAGGGTGGCCGGTTCGTCTCTTCTTTTTGCCCGGCATTGTCCCAAATTCAAAGGCAAAAGCCCTGTGTCCTGAGAACCACAGGGTCTGGGACAAAGCAGGATAGTTGGAGCCTGCTGACCTATCAGGTCAAGTACTCTCAACTCAGTCCTCAGCTTCATTGCTCTTTCCTTTCTATCTACCAGTTGGAACCGGAACTGAGGTCCATGCCCCTGGCCCCTGTTGAGATCCAAGACCTGGAGCTGGCCACTGGCTATGAGGTGCGTGGCCGCTGCCGAATGGAGAAAGAAGTCAATCTGTGGAGCGAGTGGAGCCCCATTTTGTCCTTCCAGACGCTGCCCTCTGGTGAGGATCTCCGGCCTTGCCCCTACAACCTCATCTCGGCTCCTGGCAGTCTGTACCGCGAGGCCGCTCTCATTTGTACCCCCTTCCCTCATCCCTGACAGCTCCAAAAGATGTATGGATATCTGAGAACCTCTGTGGGACACCAGGCAGACGGGAACCCCTGCTTCTGTGGAAGGTGAGCTATGGAGAGCAGTTCCATTCTTTCTGCACCTGTCAAGAAGCCCCCAGATAACATCAGTGTAAACAAGACAGCGGTTCAGATGCCGCCTTCTTGAGATTGCTGCAGGGCTCCAAGGAGGGGATGCTCAGAGAGGGCCTAGTGTAGTGCTAGGCACAGAGCAAGCCTCCACCAATGTCAGCCTCTTCTAGGAGATCTGAGTCGAGGCATGAAGGTGTGTACAGGTGTTCCAAGCAGGGGGAACAGCAGGTGCAGAGGTTTGAAAGCAAGACTAGGCTCAGCTCCATAGAACACAGCACAGTGTGCCAGGGCTCGGATACGAGTATCAAAATGACATCAGGAGACGAGAGACAATGATACAGCCACCCTCCCTGACCCAAATCCGCGGAGCATCTCCTATGTTCCAGGCATTGCTAGGCCCTGGCTCACAGTAAATATGGCAAGGAACAAAACAACAGGGCCCATACCCTCTTGGGCCACACAATCTAATATTAATTTTAACCACATGTAACACGGAGCTCTTCCTGTGTGCCAGGTTCTAGCCTACACGCTCATTTATATTAACTGACTTTACCGAAAAAAAAAATGAGACACAGAGAGGTTGCTTGAGATCATACAACCGGTCAGTGGCAGAGCTGAGATTCAATGGCTTGCAAAGAGCAATTCAGAGCCTCACTGTCTGTATGTCATAACAAATACTTTGTAACACCCCTTCCCTGTGCTGCAATGAAATACATAGATAACCCCTTTTGCTCGTGTTTTAAAGAATATATAATAAAGTGTTCTAATTGTATTATTCTGTAGAAGATAAAGGGAAAAATAAGGTAACTGCATAGGGCACTTACGCAGTTCACCAATATGAGATGAACACTAAACCTGTATGTACCCAATAATATGGCTTTAAAACACATAGATCAAAAATTGACGGAACTAGAAGGAGAAATATATGAATCCACAACCACTGTGGGAGATTTTTTTTTTTTAAGATTTTTTTTTTTTTTTTTTTTTTTGACAGAGAGAAACACAGCGGGAGAGGGAACACAAGCAGAGGGAATGGTAGCGAGAGAAGCAGGCTTCCTGCTGAGCGGGGAGCCCGATGCGGGGCTCGATCCCAGGACCCTGGGATCATGACCTGAGCCGAAGGCAGACGCTTAACGACTGAGCCACTCAGGCGCCCCGAGATTTTAATATACCCCATCAACGATTTCATAATAGATGGAAAACAAGTGAAGATCTAGAATATTTGAACACTTGATTAACAAACAACCTAATGGGCTAACATAGGAAATGTCAGAACATGCCTTTCTTCCGTATACAATTAGGACATTCACAAAAGTCGACCACATGCCAGGCCACAGAGCCAGTTTCCAGGGATTTCAAAGGGGTGAGGTGATGCAGGGCACATTAAAGAATTCTCTAATTAGAACACAGATTGTGCTGGGAATTGATCATAAAAACTGCCCAGAAAGTCCCCATGTATTCTGAATATTTAAAAATTCAGTGAGTATTAAAACCAGGTCCCCCCACCCACAAAGATTTTGTCTTAGTACATCAAGAGGAGTTTGGTTCTAGGATCAGTTAACATTATTAGACAGGATAATCATCTACAAAAGTTCTTCTACACAACAGTAGGAATTTTGATATCTCAAAGAATTGCATGGGACAGAGACTTGGATGAGGCGAGCAAGGCAGACTCATGTAAGTGCTGGGTCAGATCCTGCCTGTACTTCAGATCTTGAAATTTTGTTTGTCATGGGTTGTTTGGCCTTAATTTTGATTGATTAAAATATAATTTTTCTTTTTTTTTTTTTTTTAAGATTTTATTTATTTGACAGAGAGGAGAGACATCACAAGTAGGCAGAGAGGCAGGCAGAGAGAGAGGGGGAAACAGGCTCCCTGCCGAGCAGAGAGCCCGATGCGGGGCTTGATCCCAGGACCCTGGGACTACGACCTGAGCCGAAGGCAGAGGCTTTAACCCACTGAGCCACCCAGGCACCCCTAAAATATAATTTTTCTTGACTACTGGATTTTTGATATCCTCCCCTTTAACTTTTGCACCCAAGGGGAGTACCTCACTCAATTCCCCCTAGTTTGGGTCCTGGAACTCTATTCTAATGTCACCTCTGCCCCTGAGCAACGCCCCCCCACCCTGGGCCGAGAGTTAGTTTCTTCATCTGTAAAGTGGAGCCAACAGAAATAGACTGATTTGTAAATAAGTAACTGTACACCACTCAGAAACTGACTAGTTTGTAGGGTGGGCCTCACTGAGATACATAGGATGTGTATCTGGTCAATGGGAGATACTGATCCCTTCTTTCTCTCATCCCTTAGGACCGGGGGCACTGCGTGCAGATGAGCTATAAAGTCTGGTTCGAGGCTGAAGACCAGGAGCTGATCCAGAAGACGGCTCCCTGCTGCAGCACTTTCATCCCCCCCCGGGCCGATTGGGTCGGGGTGTCTGCTATCAATGCCACGAGCTGGGAGCCTCCCACCAACCTTTCTTTGGCCTGCCTGGGTAAGAGGCTGTGAGTTTCCTCGGAGCGGTGCCCCGGAGAGGGAGGCGGGGGCTTCCCGAGAGGACAGCCGAGACTTCTCCAACCCCCATCTAGGTCCCGACCTCGCCCCCCGAGGCGTGGTGGTCAGCAACATTGCTGGGAGCACGGGGCTGCTGGTGACTTGGCAGCGGGGGTCTGGGGAGTTGCAGGAACACGTGGTGGACTGGGCTCGAGACGGGGATCCCCCGGAGGACCTCAGCTGGATCCGGCTTCCCCCCAAGAACATCAGTGCTCTGTTGCCAGGTGAGGCCATAGGACCCCTGGGTTCCCATCCGAGCTACTGCCCAGCAGACCGACGCGTGGACCCGAAGGAGGGAATGTTTAGGTTAAAGTGTCATTAAGTCCTGAGCAGTGTTCACTGACCACTCACTGTGTGCCGGGCCGTGTTCTAGACACTGGTATGCAGCGACAGCAGCTGATGTCTATTGGCGATTATCAGCAGCATTAAATTATTCAAACTCCCTTATAAAGTAAGTTTCCGTTATTATCATGCTCAAGGTAGAGATGAAGAAGGCGGCCCAGGAAGGTGAAGCAAGTTACCTGAGGCCACACAGCAAATAGATGGTAGAACCAAGATTTGAACCACATGCTCAGGCCCCTCGACCCAGGCCCTGAGCCATCACAACACTCACTCTCCCAGCAACGTCCCCATCCTCTTGGAGCTGACTTTCTTGTGCAGTGAGCAGCCCGAGGACACAAACAATGACCAAACAAGTACATCCATGATGTAACTGGGGAAAAAAACATAAAACAGGGCAAAGGGGAGGAGGGAGAATTACTATTTTAGAAAGAGAGGCTTTTAGAAAAGGCCTTTCTGGAAAAGTAGCATTTGAACCAAGACCTGAAGGAGGTGAGAGAGGGAGCTATGAGGAAGTCTGAGGGAAAAGCAAGAGGGAACAGACAGTGCAAAGGGCCAGAGACAGGAATGTGCCTGATGTGCTAGAACAGCGAGGAGGCCTACATGGCCAGAGTGAGATGAGTGAGGGGGAGAGAGGGAGGAGGTGAGGGTGAGGAGGTGACGAGCAAATTGTGCAAGGCCTGGTGGGCCACAGGAAGGACCTGGGCTTTTGCTCTGTGAGGTAGGAACCATGGAGAGTTCTGAGCAGAGGACGGATATGCCCCGACTCCGTTGTTTAAGGGTGCTCTCTGGCTGCTCTCCGGGGGAGTGGACAGGGGAAGGGGTGAGGGCCATCCCAGGTAGGAACTGAGGCAGGGAGAGAAACAGGCGGGTTCTGATTGGAGGTCCTGGGGCAGAATTTTGGGGATCCATTTGGATACATTGTGTTGGGGAGCCCATCCTTGCTTGGTGTAAAGGACTCGGGAGAGCATGAAAAGGTATTGAGTGAAACATTTAGGAAGGGCAGAGTGCTTCCTAAGGAAGGAGGAGCCCCGATTCTGGAAAATTCCCATTTGGGGAAGGCCAGGCAGCCGCAGTAGGTTTTGTAAAGGGACTTCAGGACCCTCACCCACCATGATGGGTGGGTGATGGGCCCCACCCCTAGCCTGGTGTTTGAGCATCTCCCAGCCTCTGGCACTTGCCTTTCCTGGCCTGAAGGCTTTCTCTGGTCACTGAAGCGTTTTGCCCATGTGAGAAGCAGTCTGGAAGTGCTAGTGAGTTAAGTCGCCCCAGATGCAGCCCTCCACCAATTACTAATCGGTGGATAAACATACGGGCTTCCTCCCTCCTTGGTCCAGCTCGCTTTCTGGCATCTGCTCTCTGCTGCCTCCCAGAGGTCACCAGCGGGACTGAGTTTCCATTGCCTGCATTGGGAACTTGTTCTCATTTACTGGCCGCCTTTCTTTTCCTATTTCACTTCCCAGCTGCCCTGTTGGCGTTCTCTGGGGTTACCACCCAGAAAAATTACTGTTACTCAAATATTTATCTCAGCGTATCTTTCAGGAGACCCAAATGAAGAACACCTACCGGGTAGGAAATGAGCGGGGGAGGGAGAGTCAACTCTAATTGTCTTTGCTCCGCCACCGACCAGGGAATTTTGAAGGAGGGGTCCCCTACCGAATCACAGTGACAGCAGTCTCTCCTTGGGGCTTGGCCCCTGCCCCCTCAGTCTGGAGGTTCAGAGAGGAACTGGGTAAGTGGCAGAGCTGGAGAATGGGGGAACCCCCTGGAACCCTAGCTGGCCTTGACCCACTGGCTTTCTCCCTAGCACCACTAGCCGGGCCAGTGCTTTGGCGACTCCAGGATGCCCCTCCAGGGACGCCCGCCATAGCGTGGGGAGAGGTCCCAAGGCACCAACTCCGGGGCCATCTCACCCACTACACTGTGTGTGTACAGAGCGGGACCAAGCCCATTGTCTGCATGAATGGTGAGCCTCCAGCCCCCTGCTCCTAGTCCTCCTCTGCCCACACCCCCAACCCCCGCCAAGCCCCACCCATCAGTCTACCCCTCCCTCGTCCCCAGATTGGCCCCTCTGATTCCCTCTCAGCCCCTGGGAAAACCTGTGATGTCATTTGTTCCCTAGTGGACGATAACACTCGGCTATCAATATAACGGACAGTCATTTGACCATAAAATGAAGCCTCTGATCTATATTTATTGACATTGAAAGATGCCTGTCATGTTTATTAAATGAAAAAAAATAAAAAGATGGCAAAACTCCATGAGATGGTCCCATTGGTGTAAAATAGACCTGGCATCGAGCAAAGGAGAGGCACAAATGTGAAAACAAATTGCCACAATGTCAACAGGATCACAGGATTATGTATGATTTCTATTTCTTTTTATACCTTTGGGTATAGGTTACATTTGTACTTGAAATTCCTTTTTAGAAATACTGTTATTACCCTTTTTTTTCCCTAATTACAAAAGTTATCTGTGCTTATTACCATAGCTGACACATTAAAGGAAAATGTCATCAAGAATATCATCATTCTTGGGGCACCTGGGTGGCTCAGTGGGTTAAAGCCTCTGCCTTTGGCTCAGGTCATGATCCCAGGGTCCTGGGATCGAGCCCCGCATCGGGCTTTCTGCTCAGCAGGGAGCCTGCTTCTGCCCCCCCTGCCTGCCTCTCTGCCTACTTGTGATCTCTCTCTGTCAAATAAAATAAATAAAATCTTAAAAAAAAAAAAAGAATATCAGCATTCTCGGGGCATCTGGGTGGCTTAGTAGGTTGGGCAACCAACTCCTGATTTTGGCTCAAGTAATGATCTCAGGGTCATGGGATTGAGCCCCATGATGGGCTTCCTGCTTGGGAGGAGCCTGCTTGGGATTCTCCTCCCCCCACCCCACCACCCTCTCTCTCTCTCTCATAAATCAATCAATCAAAAAAAAAAAAAAAAAAGAATACCAGCATTCTCATAATTTCGCTGACACTGATAATGCAGCTTCCAGATTTTTCCATGCATCTATTAGAACAGAGATAGGAGTTGTGTTCTTTGGAGATTTTTAACTTTGTATTCTAGAAAATTCAAGCACACACAAAAGTAGGGAGACTAGTATGACAAAGCCTGGTGTGCCCACCAGGTGTCCATAAGTTACCTACTTTCTGCCAATCTGCTTTCATTTTATCCTCTGCATTTTTTTTTCTAGACTCTTTGGTGTCATTTTACCCCTCACTACATCAGTGCTTCAGCATTTGTCTCTAATGGATAAAACCTATTTTAAAGGGGCGCCTGGGTGGCTCAGTGGGTTAAAGCCTCTGCCTTCGGCTCAGGTCATGATCTCAGGGTCCTGGGATCGAGCCCCGCATCGGGCTCTCTGCTCAGCGGGAAGCCTGCTTTGCCCCCTCTCTCTGCCTGCCTCTCTCCCTACTTGTGATCTCTCTCCTCTCTGTCAAATAAATAAAATCTTAAAAAAAAAACAAACCTATTTTAAAAAATATTTTATTCAGTGAGCGGCAGCACCCAGAACATCACCTTACCCGACCTTCACTGGGGTCCTTGTGAGCTGTGGGTGACCGCATCCACCAACGCAGGACAGGGGCCACCTGGTCCCAGCCTCCGGCTTCACCTACCAGGTAGGGGGGAGTGGGGTGGGACTGCCATAGGAGGGGGCCTGCTCAGTTTCAAGGAAATAGGGGTTTCAGTGAGTGAGCAACCTTCTGACTTGGGGTGGTTACTAATGATGCCTCGGGGGCATGCTGATCCTGCTAAATACTCTGGATTATCAGGCAGTGTGTCTCTGACCCTTTTACCCATCCCTGACCTTGACCTCTCACCCATGACTGTTTTATTCACAAGCCCCACTCCCACCCCAAGATCTCCCCCTACCCACTCATAAGCCCCGCCCCTTTACCCGCCTCCCTCACCCAAGCCACGCCCCTTTCTGCTCCTTTCCTGATCCCCCCCTCATCCCTGGTATCCGAATGTTCTTCTGCCCCTCCGCCCCAGATAACACCCTGAAGTGGAAAGTTCTGCCGGGTGTCTTTCTCCTGTGGGGCTTGCTCCTGACGGGCTGTGGTGTGAGCCTCGCCACCTCTGGAAGGTGAGGCTGTCAGACCTGTGGGTCTCTGCCCGGGTGGGGAGGGCAGTTGGACACTAGCTAAGCTTTGGTGTGGACACTAGCTAACACTTTGGCAGTGAGGGGACGCCTCGGGGCTCTGTGACATTCCTGGGCCCTGCAAACTGGGCCTGGGTGTCAGGTCACCTAGGTTCTCTGCCCTCTTACCTGCTTGCCAGGTGCGTCCACCTTCGGCACAAGGTACTGCCCCGCTGGGTCTGGGAGAAGATTCCTGATCCGGCCAATAGCACTTGTGGCCAGCCCCACGTGGAGGTGAGCGAAAACCAGGCTTGTCTGGGCCATGGGAGGCTGGTGAACTTGGGGACAGCGGGGAGTGGGTGGGAGCCAGTTGGGGAGAATGGGGGGCACAGAATCCCTGTCTCTTCCCAGGAGGTGCCTCAGGCTCAGCCCCCCGGCGACTTCCCCGTCCTGAAAGTGGAAGAGATGGAGCCGCTCCCGGTTATGGAGCCCCCCCAGGCCTCCACCCAGCTGGACTCTGGCTATGAGAAACACTTCCTGCCCACGCCCGAGGAGCTGGGCCTCCTGGGCCCACCCCCAGGTCCCAAGTTCTGGCCTGCACCCAGCCTAGGCCAGGAAAGGGCCGCCCATCTGACAGATGAAGACACTGAGACTCAGAGAGGCTGAGTCACTTGCCTGAGGACACCCAGCCAGGAAGATCAGGTCAAAGGACCCCTACAGAGGAAGGCCCAGCCCTCATGGGAGTCTATGGATGGAGGAGGGAGCGAAGGAACGTGTACGAAATCGAGCGGCAGCTGCTTCCCCAGATACGTCCTGCTGCTGTTAGGACTGCAGCGGGGGTCCCCGCTGGCCCCACCCCCACCCCATCTGCAGCCACATGCAGCCCCGGACCCAGTTCCCGCCACTGATGGACTGCGCGGGTGGGAGTGCGGAGGGCCGATGCCCAGACGAGCCCCAGAGGGGTCCGGGCTCCTCCGCACTTGCCCTTGCCCAGGAGCTGGAACACCGGCGAGCCCGTGATCCATACCGGAGGAGAAGGTGGAGCAAGAAGGGGAAAGGAACCTCCGTCCCCAAGGACTGCGTGTCTCCAAGCCCCCCAGAGAAACACCCTTGTACGTTTTTGTAGCTCCTGTAGCTGGGGCGCGCTCTGTCCGGCCATCGAGTCCCTGCTCACACCGACTCCCTCTGATGCCAGCGGGAGTGAAGCCCTTGCTTTCCCACCAGGAGGTGGTGAGGCGGCTCCGTGCCACCGGCACACACGCTCAGACTGTCCGGATGCTTGAACGTTTTATTTTCAAGTATAAAGGCTTTGTCGTAGAAGGGGGCCAGGGTCACAGGCAGTGGGAAGCGTCCAGAAGCCTGGGAGGAGGTGATGTGCGGGTCAGCTGGTTCCCAGGTGGCCCAGCCAGCCCGGTGGCGCCATCTGTGCCTGGGACCCGCCGCTGGATGCCGAGAGGCCGAGGTAGCTATGAGAGGAGCCGGGTGTGGGGTGGAGGATGGGCTCACATGACCGCACAACACTGGCACGTCTTTTGCTTAGGGCCACTTGCCTCTTCGCCCTCGGGAGGGGCAGATGGCTCGGGCTGCCGGGCAGGTGCATAGGTGGGCACGGGCCGGGCACTGGGGTTGGCCCGGGGCCCTTGCGCCCGAAGCAATGGCTGGCACTCGGCAGGCTGCTCTGGGGCTGGGGTCTCTGCCAGGAGGGGAGTGGCATCCCCCAAGGGACCCTGGCCCTCAGCAGGGGTTTGGGGCCTTATGGACTCCTCCTCCAGGGAGCCTTCCTGCTTCTCCTGGGGCTGTGGGTCTTCCTCTTCTGGCCTTGGCTCTTCCTTGGCCCCCATGGGAGCCCCTGCCTCACTCACCTCCTCTGCCTGACATCCCTGTCCTCCCCCGGACTCTCTCTGCTCTTCCGGACTCAGATCTTCCTTGACTGCTTCGGTCTTCTCTGCGTCCAGTGGCTCCTCACCTCCTGTTCTCTCTGCCCTCGGGGACTCCTCACCTCCTGTTCTCTCTGCCTCCGATGGCTCCTCACCTCCTGTTCTCTCTGCCTCCAATGGCTCCTCACCTCCTGTTCTCTCTGCCTCCAATGGCTCCTCACCTCCTGTTCTCTCTGCCTTCGGTGACTCCTCACCTCCTGTTCTCTCTGCCCTCGGGGACTCCTCACCTCCTGTTCTCTCTGCCTCCAATGGCTCCTCACCTCCTGTTCTCTCTGCCTTCGGTGACTCCTTACCTCCTCCTTTCTCTGCCTTCGGCGACTCCTTGCCTTCCTTCCTTTCCAACACCAATGGTTCTTCAGTCGCCTCTAGCTTTTCTTCATCTCCTTTCTGCTCTACTCCCAATGGTTCCTCATCTCCCTTCTCTGCCTCTAGCTCTTCCGCCCTTTGCGGCTCTACTCGCAATGGCTGCTCACCCCTTTCCCCCTCTGCCCTCAAAGGTCCTTCAGCTGTCTTTCTTGCGGCTGACAACAGTTCCTCAGCTGCTCCCCTTTCTGTCCGCAGCTTTGCCTCAGCCCCTCTCCTCTCTGGCTCCAAAGAGTCCTCGCTTCCTTCCCTCTCTGCCATCAGAGACATGTCTGCTCCTTCTTGCTCGGTCCCTGCCTTCTCACTCCCCTTCTTTCCTCCGCCCACTGGTTCCTCAGCTGGGCTGCTCCCTGCCTCCCAGGCTTCCTCCCCTGCCCCCATCTCCCCCCCCAGCGGAGGCTCAGCTCCTCCCCCCTTTCCCCACACCCTTGGCCCTTCCAATCCCTCTACGCCCAGCTCCTCCCACTCCTCGCTGACGGTCACCCTCTCCACCCAAATGAAAGACCCCTCCTCTCCTCCAGAGCCCCCTGGCCCATCGCCATCAGGGCTGCCCCTGGGAACACCTCCTTCTCCAGGAGCTGCTCCCTCTGGTCTCACCAGAAGCCGTGGTGAGCTCGTCTTCGCAGCCTCCCGGCCCCTGCCCACCTCCCCTGTGGCCTCTGAGTCGCTGCTGTCTGGCCCTCCCACCCCCTCCCAGACCACCTCCACGATGCCCCTGTCCTCCTTCACCCAGGACGGGAGCTCTGGGCAGCTAGCTTCCTGCCTGTCCCCAATGGCCTCCAGCACCATCTCCTCTACCTTAGCCTCCAGCTCCGGGCCCGTGGCCCCGGTGGCACAGTCCTCTGTGGCCCTCAGCCCCTCCCATACCACCTTCACCACACCCCCTTTGGCCTCGTCCACACTCCCCTTGGATGCTGCCAGCCCCTGACCAGGCTCCTGTTCTGGAGGGGGGCTGGGCCCAGGGCAGGGGCCATTGGCTTCTGAGGAGCCCCCTGCTGCCCCAGGGAGCGGCCTCAGGGCTGGCGGAGCCCTGACAGCTGCATCTCTGGCCTCCGAGGGGGACTCTGGAGATGTGTCCACTGGTCCAGCTGGTAGGGAGGCTCTTTTGTTCAGATCAGCGTGGTCTTGGGGAGTGAAAGGAGGAAAGGAGACAGAGGGCGACAGAGTGAGATTCTGGCCCCCCCAGAGTCAGGCCCCTCTTGGGACCCCCAGACCTGGAGCACAAGCACCCACCTGTGGGACCTGCCTCTACGGTAGGTTGGGAGAGAGGTCGGTGACCCTGCAGGGATGGCAGAGACAAGGTCAGGTCAGCCCGTGTCTGTACCTCCAGCCTCCCTGCATGTGGGTACCCTCCCCCCCATCACATTCAGGACCAAACCCTCAGCCTTCCTCATCCCTCTTACCGCCCCCTGCTCCAGGGCCTCACACACAGTGGGTGCTTATCAGTACTGTGTCCGTGAGCCAATAGCTCTGTGGTAGGGACCTACTCTGTCAGCCACTGAGGTTGCCGTGGACAAGGGACACTTACTTAAGCCTTTTGCTATGGGGACTTACATTCCAGGGGTGGGGGGTGGTAAGGTATAAACTTAAACACAAATATGTAATGCCAGGGAGTGAGAAAGACTATAGCAAAAAAAAAAAATAAAAAAGCAGGAGGGGGGGCTCTCGAGGAAGTGACATGGGACCAAGAGAGACCCGAAGGGTACGAAGAGCTGGCCTTGAGTCAAGAGGTACGTAAAGGCATTCCAGGCAGAGAGGAAAGCAGGTGCAAGAGCCCTGGGGCTGCAATGAGCTACACAAGTTCAAGGACTAGAAAAGAGGGTCAGAATAGCTGGAGTGGAGGGGGCAGGGACAGTTCGAGAATATGAAAATGGGCTCAGGGAGGGGAGCAGGGGACAGCCAAGCCCCAGGGATCTCCTCCTCCTAGTTCTCTGATCTTATCCTCTTTCTAGCCTCCAGGCCTTTTTGTGGGCTGTTTCCTCTGCCTGGAGTTCCCTTTCCACTCTTGCCTGGTTCCTACTCAAGATTTAATATATACGGCACTGTCTCCAGGAAGCCTTCCCTGAACCCCCAACCTCACGCAGGTGATTTCCTCTGTGCTCCTCCCCTGCCCAGGGCTCCCCCATCACAGACTCTTGGATGGTGAGCTCCCGTGGGCCAAGAATCCTACCTCGCGCCTCTCTGGCAAGGAACTCCCGACCTATGCTAAAAACCCAAGTGCTTCCCACATCCATGAACATCCTTCTCTCTCTGTGCCCTGAAACGGGCACCTGGGAGCTAAGGTAAGACATCAGGGAGAGCAAGGGCCTGCTCTTCACTATGGCCAGGCACAAATGTTGCCAGATCTTTGGACTTTGGGGACAACCCAGAGAGCCAGATTTTAACGTGAAGTTGTCAAAAGCCTATGTGTTGTATAGCATGCAGACTTAATCTTAATAAAAGTGCTACTAAAACGAAAGCCCGTGTGGACGCCTCTGATCACAAGAGCATCTCACAGTGACCCCCTCCCCATTCCGAGGCCAAATTCCACGAACACTCCCCCACATTTTCCCACCGCATTCCTCCTTGTGGCCATAGGAGCAATCATATAGCAGAATTCTTCCTCGTGCCTGTTCCTGGGGCGAAGCCATGATCTTGTTGACCCGGCCCCTCACCTCGTCTAGCTGTGTGCTGTTGCTGTTCTCACTTTGGACATAGGGAAACTGAGGCTGGAGCAAGGAAAGTGACTTGTCCGAGACCAGAGCGAAGCAACAGCAGAAGACTCGGTGGTTCAACTGCACTTGGAGAAATTATGCTTTTGTCCCTGCTGGCCACCTCCCCCGTCCCCATTTGCTCCCCTGGCCCCTCACCTGTCTTCGCCAGGTGGGCCTGCCTGAGGGCTTGTGCTGGGCACCTGTGGATGCACTCTGCAACAGCTGCAGCTGGGCCTGGAGTCTGAGGAAGAGACGAGGCTGCTGGGAGCCAGGCCCCCAGGCCCAATGCCCCTCCCCTCCCCCCCCATTTGCCACTTCCCTGGGGTGGACCTGGGGACTTGGCCTAGCTAGGCCGGCAGGGGCTCGACTCACGTGAACAAGCTGTCTTCCAAGTTCCGGATTCGGGCCTGAGCCTGGCCCTCAGGTGACTGGGGGTCTTCTGAGGTGGAGTCCTCCGGCCGCTCCGTCCCCTCAGCCGCCCCGTCCATTAGCCAACGCTCCCGGAGAGACTTCCTCTGAGCACGGGAAGGTAGCTGTGCACGCCCACTATCCCACCCCGTGGCCACCCCATGGCCGGTACCCTCCCAATCCCCTGGGCTCGGAAGATTTCTTATGGCCCAAAACCACCCGAATGGGACAGGCATGTCTCCTTCAGGACGGGGTATGATACATGCCTTCACTGTGCACCCCCAATATTGCCAGGTGGGACAGACACCCCACTACCAGCCGAGGGCTCTTCTAGCCCAGAACAAAACACCCATCTTCTCCCCACCCCTTCCAGAATGGGACAGGCGCCCCCAGAGGTGAAATCGACATCTCTTTTGGCCTCTCCCTACCCCAAGCTGGGCAAACACCTTTACTGTTCCCATACTCTGCCCCCAAAGGTGGCACAAATGTCCCCATCACCACCACCACCACCCACCCTACCAGAGAGAGGAAAAATGCCCCCCCCCCAAGCTGGAACCCATGCCCCCAGCGCTCCCCAAATTGGACAGAGGCTTCTATGAGTCCCCCAAACCGACTCTCATGGGCAGGCACCCCCACTTCATTGCCCAGGCTGGGCAGGCGTCCCTGTCCGCCCCCAACCTTGAGGCGCTCCACGCGGAGTTTCTCCTCCTCCAGCTCCCGGCGCGCGGCGCGGATCTCCTCCTGTAGCCGCCGCTTCTCCTGCGTACAGAGGACCGGGAGCTGCCCGCGGGCCGGGCGGGGCCGCCGCCGCCTCCCTTTCCGCCTTCCCTCCTCCGCGGGGCTCGCGGGGGCTCCCGGGACTCCCGGGGCTGCGAGCCGGGCGGGGCGGCTGAGCGCCGGTCGGGGACCCGGGCGGGGAGGGGGCTGCGGAGGCGCTGACTCAGCAGCGGATGGGGGCGGGGCGGCGGGGGCGGGGCCGGCCGCGCCCGGGATGCTGCGGAGGCCTCGCCCGCGCCGAATGGGGGTCTGTGGAAGGGGGTGGGGGCGGGGCCTTGGAATGGGGATCCCCAAGGGGGAGAGAGCTGTGGGAGTCCGAGATATGGGGTTACAGGGAGTGGGGTTCAGAGAAATGGGGGTCCAGATGTGGATATCCAAGGGAGGGGGCTGGTGAGATGGGGGGTCCGGAAAAGTGCCGTCGTGAGCGTCCAGAGAGACTGGGGCATAGAGATGGGGTCCGGAAAGATGGAAGTGCAGAATCGAGGGCTGAGAGATGAGAGTTAGTGATATGGGGGTTCAGAGGGATGGGGTACAGATATGGGGGTCAGAAGGATGGGGGTTCAGAGAGACCGGGGTGTAGAGATGGGGTCCAGAAAGATGGGGTGCAGAAGCAGGAGATCGGAGACATAGGGATCATAGAGATGGGGGTTCACAGGGATGGGATCTAGAGAGATGAGGATCCAGAGATGGGGGTCCGAGAGACGGGGTTCAGACATGGGATGTTTGGGAGACAGGGGTTAAAATGGAGCATCGGATGAGGATTCCGGGAGTGTGGGGTACTACAGCCTCACCATTCTGGGGCTGGTGGTGACCAGATAGAAGAACTGGGGAGCAGAGGGGCCTAAGGATTTAGGTAGGGTGCCCCGGGCAGGGCTGGAGCTGAGGGTGCCTCCCCCTCGCAAACATACACACACTTCACAGCGTTTGACCTGCTTCCCGGGTTGAGAGAGAGGTGAGGAAGAGACCTGGGACAAGAGCAGGAGTGCCCAGGACGCCGGGTAGAGCGCACTGGGAGGGCTTCACTTACAGCGATGACCTCCAGCCGCTGCCGGTAGAGGGAGCTCTCGGCCATGGGCCTATGGGGAGAAGGCAGAGACTGCAGAGGGGGTCTCCCAGGACACCTCCTGAATGTCCCTCTCCGAGCCAAGCTCCCTGAGCTGCTTGGAAACCAATCGAAGCCCAGCATTTCCCTCTATTTCCTCTCTGCAACTGAAAGGAGTTGGGGGAGAGCCCAGGGGTCCTTCAGTGGGGAGAGAGCAGACACCATGACAAGTTGAGCTAAAACCCTTCCTAGGCCCGACATCGCCTCTCTGAGCCTCAGTTTCCTCATCTGTAAAATAGGCTGGGATAGCTTGATCCTCACCTTGCAGAGAGGTGCCCTTGCAAGGAAATATCCATGCAGGAAAAAACAGGATATAGTGTTCCAAAAACAGTAGTGCCATTTATTATTAATAACATTGGTAATTCCCATGATTAATAATGTTTATGGTTAATTATAAGAACCAGTCTCGGGCTGTCCTACAGACACTCTCAAATCCTGCCAGGCCCCTAACATGCTGTGTGTCTCTTTCCAATTCCATAGCCTCTCTGGGCCTCAGATCTTACCCAGGATACCTTCAGCCCTGGGAGATGAGAGAGTCTGGGGAGAGAAGTGTCCATCCCACAGTGGACACATGCCATTACCATGGTGACTCTGGAGCTACCTGCCAACGCCCCTCCCTGGGAGCAAAGGTCACCGGGTCATGTAGCCTAGCGTTGGACTCTGAGCTGGGAGGAGGCAGAGGGGTCTTGCTGTTTAAGGTTTAACCTGAGATCCCCCATCACTGACCTCCTTGCAGGACCCCAGGATCCCTGCTTCCCAGCCTACAGAGCCACCCCTTCTGTGGGACAGTCATTGTCACATGAGCCTCTTGTCACAGATGTGCACTGAGTGCCTGCTATGTGCATGGGCTTCCCTGGCCAATATCTGGAAGGATCTATCTCTTTGCCTGTTGTCCCTGACATTTAGCCCAGGGAGGAGGGCACAGGGCAAGCCCTCAAACATTTATTAATTTGAGCACTAACTCTGTTGGGTGAGCATTAGCCTCATTGCCCAAACTCTGCTGGGGCCTCCCAGATTTCCCTGGCCACACCATGAGGACATAATAATGCTGTGCTTTCTACCTATAGTGCTCTAAGGGCTCTAGAGGGTTTCCGATGGACTCTCACAGTCGCCTCCACCTCTCCCTCCCTGCCCTGATCTTGAGACACCATAGTCCACTCTTTGCTGAGTTGCTATTCTGAGAATAAAATCAGCCAACCATTGTTAGCCAGCACGTGACATGTGCCAGGTGCTATTAAATGCTTTGCCTCTAGTAATTCATTTAATCCTCCCGATGATCCTGGGAGGCAATAGTGCTACTGTCCCTATTTTACAGATGGGGAAACTGAGGCTCCAATAAGTGGTGAAAAAGACTTGTCTAAGATCACTGAGTCAGACGATCAGTACTCAGGGCTCTCAGGTCCAAAACCCTGGGAACACTGAGGGTAAGAGGGGAGTCTAGGCACCCTCTTCTTGGCAGCCACGAGGCCAGAGATCAGCCTGGGAGTTCCCGATTTTAGTTGGGCTAGGGGGCTGAAGTCATGCTTTGCAGGGTATCCCAAAGGGAGCCCAGACACCCTGCTAATAGGTTTGCCCTTGGAGGAGGGCTAAAGTACCCCCCTCTGCTGTCCCATTCCCAAGATGTAATCTCCCTGCCTCTTCCTTGCTGGGGGGGGGCTGGGTGGAGATCGGGTTCCCGTTACTAGGCTACCAGGTTTGTAGTTGGTGAATAATGCAACGGGGGACCCAAAAGAGTGAGTAACCAAATTGGGGTCCCTGGGGGGGAACTCTTCTCCAGAACTCTTTACAAACCTCTGGAACCCCTCCCCCCTCTTACTTTAAAATGCCCTCAAACCTTGAATATTAAAATCCTCTGCACACCCCGTTTGATAGTGTTTATCTCCAAGTCTACAAGAACAGTGTTCGTGGCCGCGGCCTTTTGTCACCAGGAACAGCTGGTGGCCATTTCACTAAGCGGGTGATGGTTCCGATTTTGCCATCGTCTTTCCCAGTTTGGGAGCTCTTAACTTTTGTTGTATCTCAAGCATTTCTTCCCTCCCGGGACACTGAGGGCTGCTTCTAGAGGCAAAACATGGGAGTGAGGGACCCTGGCATTGCCCGCGCCGTCCCTCCCGAGTCGTAGCCCCACCCCCAGGTTGGACTTCTAGCTTGAAAACAGCCTGAAGAAAATCCCTGAAAAAAGGGAGGGGGTCCACATCTCCCACCTGACTGTCTGCGGAGGGGGACATGAAGAGCCTGTGGGTTTGGCTGCCTCTCTTCATTCCCCCTAGGGCCCGTAGGAGAGGCCAAGCTGGGGCTCTCACCCCCCCCAGTGAAAGGCCAGTGTCCTCCGAGCCCCTCCCAGACCCTGCCAACCAGTCCCCCCTTCCCTCCCCACTGCCCGGACCCCGGACACTTACATGGGTGTGGCTGGAGACCACATCTGGCTCTGCAGGGCCATCTCTGCCCAGAAGCCCACCTTCAGGTCTCCAGGATCAGGACCCACCACCCGCTTGCCTGAAGGTGCCCTGGATGCTGTGACTTGGCTGGTGGGAAGGGGGGCTGCAGGAGGGCACCGGGAGAGCTGGTCCAGCTGGTTTGGGCCAGGAGGCAGGAGGCACAAGCACGAGGCGCGAGGGGGGCTGGGGGCTGGCGGGCAGTTCTGGGGAGGTACTATCAGCTGTCCTGATAAATTATTTACCAGCCACTGGCCTCCTTGCTGCACTTGGCTGCCTCGCAGCAAACACCCTCTCACATGCACAGTGCAGGGTGTGGGTGAGAATGGGGAGTCACTGACCCGCTCCAGAGGATGGCAGCTGTCCTTGGCACCCCAGCTGCCCACCAAGGGTCATCAACGTGGCATGTCACACGCATGGGTATGGGATACTCTTATAAGCGACCACGGAGAGGGTGGGGAGGGAGGGACGGATTGGGCAAGGGCTTTTGGAGACCAGAGGCTGAGCACCATGGGAACCAGCAGGCCTGGCCCCTGAGTAACTGTGGATGACTTGCCCCAGGTTTCTAGGCCGTGGTTTGCCCTTCGTGAAATGGGAGAATTAGATCAAGTGGCCTACGGGACCCCGCCACCCCTTAGAAGCTCTATCAGTCAGGGGTGGGGGCAGTGGTAAGGGAGAGCTGGAGAACTTCCTACCCAAATCTTGAGGGTCCCTGTTCTGTCCTCCCAATCCTCTTCTTAAAGGGCCAGCATCCTGTTTCTCAGGAGACAGCATGCCTCATTTACCCTTTGCCATTTGGGGAAATCATCTACTTTCCAGGCTCACCTCCCAGTACTTCCCCCATCACAGTCCTGGTCCTGCTGTGTAATTTTTTTTTTTTTTTTTTTACAGATTTTATTTATTTATTTGATAGAGAGAGAGACACAGTGAGAGAGGGACTATAAACAGGGGGAGTGGGAGAGGGAGAAGCAAGTTTCCTGCTGAGCGGGGAGCCTGATTCGGGGCTTGATCCCAGGACCCTGGGATCATGACCTGAGCTGAAGGCAGACACAACGACTGAGCCACCCAGGTGCCCCCCTGCTGTGCAATTTGACATGAACCTTAGTGAGAAGGGACCTTGCCCCAGCTAGGACCCTCCCCATGTGACAAAGGGTACATGTGTACCTAAGTCCTCCCTCCGTCTTTTACATCTTACTTGGGGTACTCAGACCCCAGAATTCCCTGCCCAAATGGTCCTGAGCTCACCGATAAGGCCCATGTGCCTCCTGAACGCTGTCCATGCAGCCAGGGTGCCCCTCACCCCTACCTTCAGCCTGGCAAGTTGTCAAGGGCAGCTATCGGCAGAGGGGTGAGGGTCAAGCTTAGACAGGTGGCACGGGGTTCCCAGGGGAAGGCACAAGTCTCCTTGCTATGCAGGAGAGAGTTGAAAGCAGGAAGTCAAGGGAGCCAGGCCGAGAGCTGGGGTTTCCTGGTGCCCCACAATCTAGTACAAGACTCCTAGGAATTCAAAATGTTTTCATTTGAACCTGGCCTTCTAAGTCATTCTGAAAGTACATTTGCCATGACAGGAGGAGAGAACACACTTTTCAATTTTTTTTTTTTTAAGATTTTATTGATTTATTTGACAGAGAGAGATCACAAGCAGGCAGAGAGGCAGGCAGAGAGAGAGGGGGAAGCAGGCTCCCTGCTGAGCAGAGAGCCCGATGCGGGGCTCGATCCCAGGACCCTGAGATCATGACCTGAGCCGAAGGCAGAGGCTTCAACCCACTGAGCCACCCAGGTGCCCTTAAATTTGTTTTTAATTATGGTAAAATATACATGAAATTTATCATTAGTGGCATTTAGCACAATCACAGTGTTGTGCAGCCATCCCCTCTGGGGCCAGAACATGTCCCCGAAAGGAGACCTCATGCCCATTCACAGTCTGTTTTGATTCCTCCTCCCCAGCCCCTAACAACCACCAGTCTGTCCCTGTAGATTTACCTCTTCTGGACGTTTCGTATAAATAGAATCATACACTGTCTGGTATTTCATACATCTGATTTCTTTCACTCATCACAGTGCTTTTTTTTTTTTTTTTAAGATTTATTTGAGAGAGAGAGAGAGTGAGCGAGAGAGAGCAGAAGCAGGGGGAGGGGCTGAGGGAGAGGGAAAAGCCGACTTTCCACTGAGCAGGAAGCCCAATGTGGGACTCGATCCCAGGACACAGGATTAGGATCATGACCTGAGCTGAAGGCAAATGCTCAACCAACTGAGCCATCCCGGTGCCCTAACTCAGCATAATGTTTTTAAGATCCATCCACAATGTAGTGTGTGTCAGTGTTTCATTCTTTTTATGGCTGAATAATATTCCTTTTTTTTTTTTTAAGATTTTATTTTTTAAGTAATCTCTACACCCAACACGGGGCTTGAACTCACAACCCTGAGATCAAGAGTCCCAAGTTTGAGATGCCTGGGTGGCTCAGTCCGTTGGGCGTCTGCCTTTGGTTCAGTCGAGATTCCAGGGTCTTGCGATTGAGTCCTACATCTGACTCCTTGTTTGGTGAGGAGCCTGCTTCTCCCTCTGTCTGCCTCTCCTCCTGCTTATGCTCTCTCTCTCTCTCTGACAAAAAAAATAAATAAAATCTAAAAAAAAAAAAAAAAAAAAAAAAGAATCGCATGCTCTTCTAACTGAGCCAGCCTGGCACCCCTGAATAATATTCCATTGTGTGGAGCTCTTTTTTGTATTCTCTTCATGTGTTGATGGACATGTGGCTTGTTTCTACCTTTTGGAGGAGAGAATGTTATCGTTTTGTTTTTTTTTTTTAAGATTTTATTTATTTGACAGAGAGAAACACAGCTAGAGAGGGAACACAAGCAGAGGGAATGGCAGCGGGAGAAGCAGGCTTCCTGCTGAGCAGAGAGCCCGATGCGGGGCTCGATCCCAGGACCCTGGGATCATGACCTGAGCCGAAGGCAGACGCTTAACGACTGAGTCACCCGGGCGCCCCGTTATCGTTTTTTTTTTTAAAGATTTTATTTATTTATTTGACAGAGAGAGAGAGAGACAGTGAGAGAGGGAATACAAGCAGGGGGAGTGGGAAGGGGAGTGGGAGGGGGAGAAGCAGGCTTCTTGCCGAGCAAGGAGCTCTATGTAGGGGTCAATCCCAGGACCCTGGGATCATGACCTGAGCTGAAGGCAGACGCTTAACGACTGAGCCACCCAGGCGCCCCGGGAATGTATCTTAAAAGATTTATTTATTTATTTGAGAGAGAGAGCATGCACACAAGTGGAAGGGGCAGAGAAAGAGGGAGAGAGAATCCCAAGCAGACTCCTCACTGAGCACAGAGGCTGACATGGGGCTCGATCTCACAACTCTGAAATCATGACCTGAGCCAAAATCAAGAGTTGGAGGCTCAACTGACTGCACCATCCAGGTGCCCTGAGAATGTATTTTATTTAACTGTTTGTAGTTTGATTTTATAACTGTTAAATATTTAGATGTATGGTATGTGGGCTTCCCTTTGTATTCTTGTCCTGTGTTCCACAATGAGGCAAGATTGTTCTATTTATCATTGTGTCTTTGTCTCCCAAACTCAACTGCACCTTCTAAGTCTGATTTGTTTCTTTACTCCCAGCACTGGAGAAGGCACCTCATACATATCATTAAATAATTCTTTTTTTAAAAAAAGATTTTATTTATTTATTGACAGAAATCACAAGTAGGCAGAGAAGCAGGCAGAGAGAGAGGGGGAAGCAGGCTCCCTGCTGAGCAGAGAGCCCGATGCGGGGCCTGATCCCAAGACCCTGAGATCATGACCTGAGCCGAAGGCAGAGGGTTCAACCCATTGAGCCACCCAGGCGCCCCTCATTAAATAATTCTTAAGCAACTATTATGTATCCGGCACTGTTTTAGGCATGGAGTAGTTGGGTCTAGGGGTGACCAAACAGAAAATACTGTAAGACAGCTCACTTTTGCTGGTGGGGAGGAGAGAGATTATATACAAAGAAAGGCAATTAGTGATCATTGCCGTATAGGGTGAGTATAGAATAGCAGGGTTAGGGTTCTGGAGAAGGGCTGTGTGTGATGTAGGCTGGGTGATCAGGGACTATTTGTCTAAAGAAGTCATATTTGAGTTAAGACCCGGGTAGCGGAAGCCAGCCATGTGATGAGTCATTCCAAGCGGAGAAAAAGGCAAGTAAGTGCAAAGGTCCTGAGGTAGGAGTGCACTTGGAGGGGTTTGAGGGAAGCACAAAGGCTGGAATGGAGGAGTGAGGGAGAGAGTGTCAGAAGATGAGATCTGGGAAGTGGGTAGGGCCTTCTGGGTCAGAGGAGGGAATTTGGGTTTTACTTCTGAGTGTGGTGGGTGGGGAGCCATTGGAGGGACAGTGAAGTGGCTGGGATAAGGGTGGAGAGAAATGGACAAATTCAGAACATGTTTTGGGAGCAGAGCCTGCAGATCCAACAGCAATCCAATATATGGATGGATTGGAGCAGGGCCGAGAGAGGCTGAGGTAGATTCCCAGGTTTGGGGCATGAAAAACAGAATGTGCAAGTTGCCACACATAGCGAGGAGACCTGGGCGGGGAGGGGGGATCCGAGAGTTCAGTTTCAAAAGTGTTCAGTTTGACATCTATTACACTAAGAGTGTTGGAGAGGATTCCAAAACCCAGAGGAGAAGTCAGAGGTAGAGATATAAATTTGAGAGACACCAGCGCAGAGATGGCGTTTAAAGTATGAGGTAGGGATTGGTCAGGGTTTGAGGGCTGGCATGAAAGAGATCGTGTACTCACACGGAGTAACTGATGAGGGCTTAATAAAGAATTGGTTTATAAAGGTGTCCGGAGGCCCCCCTGACTAGCTCAGTCAGAGGGGCACATGACTCTTGATCTCGGAGTTGTGAGTTCGAGCCCCACATTGGGTGTGGAGATTACTTAAATAAATGAATTAACTTAAAAAAAAAAAAAAAAGACAATCTGGGTTAGTAACAGCCAGCGGGTGTTTCTGTGCCTTGGCTTTGGAGACAGAGCTGTGTAGAGTGGCTGCCAGAAGCAGAAGGACACAGGCACCTCCCTCTCTCTCATCCCCCAATCCCGTGGAAACCAGAGGGAAAGGAAGCCGTAATGCAGGTGAAACAGAAGCCTGAGAAGAAATGCCTGGGAGGGGACACCTGGGTGGCTCAGTCAGGTAAGAGTCTACCTTTGGCTCAAGTAATGATCCCAGGGTCCTGGGATCAAGTCCTGCATTGGGCTCCTTGATCAGCAGGGAGCCTGCTTCTCCCTCTGCCTGCTGCTCCCCCTGCTTGTGTGCGCTCTCTCTCTCTCTCTCAAATAAATAAATAAAATCTTTTTAAAAAGAGAGAGAGAGAAAGAAACACCTGGAAGGTAGGAGGGAAACCAGGAGAAGATGGTGTCCTCGGAGATCAAGGAGCTAATGGAGAGGAAGTCAGGCAGGAACCGGTGACTGGGTCGAGCAAATGAAGTCCATCAGGGTCTTTAAAAGGTTCAGTGGGACGGTGGGACCAGGAGCCTTGTTAGCACCACCAAAGAGGAATAGGAGGTGATGAGGAGGAGAGAACACTATAGACAGTTCTTTCCATAAGCATAGCTTTAATCTTCATTACTTCCCAAACAAGCAGGCACTGCTTTCCCCGTTTTACAGACAGGGGAACTGGGCCTTGGAGAAGGCTGGTACCTTGCTCAGGTTTTGCGTGGGATGGAACCCAGGTAGGCCCAATGCCAGTTAGGCCGACGGGGTCAGAGGGAGTAGGATCCAGGAGAGAGTAGGAGAGGGTGGGAAGGAGGGAAGTCACCAGGGTAGGTAGAGAATTGGGGGAAGGAGTGATCAGATAGTTGGATTATTGGAGGTTCCCAAGGCTGTTTAGCGCCCCCCCTCCATTTCTCTAGGTAACTATTATCTCTCTTCCTGGTCACCCAGAATGGTGGAGTTGGGCCAGAGGGCAGATTTGGAGAGAGCCTGGGGGAAGAGAGTGGAAAATGTCTTTGGGGGCGTCGGTCCTGCCCTTGAACACGTCGATCTGGCGCCAGCGGCGGGAGCTGCTCCACACCGCAAGCCTGGATACCTTTCCGGGGCCTTTCCAGCCGCCTGGGCCCAAGGTGACCGCCTTTCAACGGCAGCTGCTCCACTAAGCCCTGGGCGCGCTGTGTCCGTCCCTCCCTCTTCCCTCAATCTGGAAGTGCACTTGGCCGTGGACGCCTCGCGGACTTTTCCAGGAGGGGTGAGGGGAAAGCAGCCTCTGGGCTTGGGCGCGGACAGTGGCACACCTCTCAGAAGAGGCCTCGCTGAGCCCAGAAACAGGGAGGGAGCCTGAGGTGCGCCATGAGAGGGCTCCTGGCGCCCCCTCCAGTCTGAGCCGTAGGCTGCAGGGGTGAAATGTGGATGGACAGCCCAGAGGCCAGGGGCGTTGCTGCCCGCCGGCTTGGGCGGGGCTAGCAAGGCCTCGGAAAGATGGCTTTGGAGGACGCCAGCACCAGAGGGCCAGTGGTTCAAAGTCCCAGCCCGGGGCATGGCTGGGGTCAAGCCCCCTGGGAATGCCGGGGACGTGGGAGCGACGAGGTGCCACGGTGGCGCCCCCAGGGTTGAACGGCACCCAGACTTGGCGCCGAGTCCAGGGAAGCCCTTTTACAAGTCTGGTGCCCTGAGCTGACCTGAGGCGCGGCAGAGCACGAAAGGCGGTGCTCTGCCGAGCCCCGCCCCTTTCCGCCCCCGAGGGCGGGGACAGGGCGGGTCCGTAGTCTTTCCCGCAGGTGCAGGGGGCGGTGCCCGGCCCTGCCCGGGAGGGCCGTTCTTGGAGGCCAGGGGCGGGTCAGAGAACCTGCCGCTGTAGGCGACGCCTTGGAACCCGCGGGCGGTGACTGTGCCACAGGTGCCGCGCAGGGCACCGTGTCCGAGCTCTGGGCATCAAAACTCCGGCGCTGGAAACTAAGTCTTCCGAGTTGCTCCCAACCCTGGACACCGAGGCCCCCGGGCCAGAGACCGGAGCCCTGGGGTCGTCTGAAGAGCGGGGCCCCGAGCCCCCCGGGTCAGACAGCGAAGTCCTGGGGCCTGCCGCAGAGCAGGACACCGAAGTCCCCAGGCCAGGAGGCAAGGTCTCCGCGCCCTCCTCAGAGCAGGGCGCGGAGATTCCCGAGCTAGAGAGCGAAGTTCCTGGGCCATCAGCGGGGCTGGACGCAGAAAGCCCCGGGCCGTCTGCAGCTGGGGGTTTTGCGAGTCTCCGCCCCGGCAACCACGACCCCGAACCGTCTGAAGCGCGAATCGCGGGGTCCCCGAAGCAGTGTCCTCTTCAGGATCCCGAGACCTCCTTCTCGGGGTCAGACTCTGAAGGCCCCCTGAAGCATTTTCTACTGCTCCCGAAGACCCCCCAGCAGGCCCCCGAGGAGCCGCAAATGGAGACGCCCATCGAGCGAGAAATCCGCCGCAGCTGCGAACGCGAGGAGAGCCTGCGCCGGAGCCGAGGCCTGAGCCCTCGCCGCGCAGGCCGAGAACTCGTCGAGCTGCGCGTGCGGCCGGTGCTCAGTCTGCCCGGCCCCGGCCCCGCGCTCCCGCGCGCCTTGGAGCGCGCGCGAGCGGGCGCGCAGATGCAGCGAGACATCGAGCGGGAAGCCCACCGTCAGGCGGCGCTAGCGAGCCCCGCAGCCCCAGAGCCGTGCGCCCGGCCGCCGCCGCAGCCGCTGGGCGAGCTCCGGCGATTCTTTGAGGCCGCGGGGGGACGCAGCCCGTCGGCGGCGGCTGAAGGCGGCGCGGACCCGCAGGGGCTGCCCGATCCCGGAGGCTGGCCGCGCTTGGCCGTGCAGGGCCGGTGCCCGGTGCTGGCCCGCGCCCCGCCGCGGGTCGCGCCGTCGCTGCTGGAGCAGGAGGTGCGCGAGGTGCTTGAGCGCGAGCGGGAGCTGCAGCGCCAGCGGCTCAGCGTCTACGGCACCGCGGAGTTCAAGGAGCCCGCGCCGAGCCTCACGGGTAAGCACGCGCGCCCTGACGCTGGGGTCTGTCAGGGCTCCAGCCGCCCTCACCGACTGCCCAACTCCAGCGGCCCCTCTTCTGGCCCTCAAAGTAACCCCCTCAGGCCCCCAGACCCTGTGCTCCACCCCGTACTCGGAATGGTCGACTCCCGAATCCACTCCCGAATCCTCACTAGGCTCTTGGTGAGGAAGGGAGGAGGGTTCTAGGTGTCTTTATCGGGTTCTAGGGAACCCTATCCGGGTTCTGGCACTCCTGTATCCTCCCTCTGAGTTTCCAGCTCCGCACTCTGGGTTCGCCTCCCTCCTCCCTCAGGTTGCTCCCTCCTTCAGAATGGAGGTTTCCGTGGGAAAGAGGGTAAACGCCTGTGTGTTTAAGGGGCGCGGCCGGCCTCCTTGGTCCTGGCCGCCTCCAGCTGGTGACAGGAGGGGCAACCCCGGCTGAGCGCCCCTTCCCCCGCAGCGAGCAGGGGCGACGGAAAGCTGGCAGTGATCTGGCCTCCGCGCAGAAAGGCATCCGAGAGCGGCTTGGAGCAGGTGGGAACCCCTTTTCCCCTCTTGCCTCAAGCGCTAGTCGCTCTTCCCTCCCCTCTCCCTCCGCGCGCCAGGGTGCTGGGCCGGGGAGAGTGCACCCCCGCGCCCCCTGGGAAGTCACTCTGGGCAAGGGTAGAAAGTTCTGGGCACGGCCCGGGGGTGACGAGGATGCGGTAGTCCCGGGGCCCAAACCGCCCCCACCCTGTGCCTGGGTGTCGCTCCTGCGGTGCGCGGGTCCTTAGTCAGCCTTCCGTCTGGCGTCCTCTCCCCAGGAGGAGCGGAAGACTTGAAGTTCCAGCAGGCTGGGACCCCCTGCTTGAGGTAACATGTACACCAGAGGAAACTGGTAGGGGTGCCCAGGAGTGCTCTCGGAATCCACTGAAGGCCTGGCAGAGGGCCAGCGGTCTGCACAGGGGAAGATGAAATCGACCAGCCCCTCCTTGAATCTGACTTTGTGAAACTGGCCAGTCTCTTTTATAAAACTGTTAGTCCCCCCTGGGAAACACTCTCAACCCGCCAGTGAAACTGTCCAGCCCTTCTCCACCTAACTGCAAATCGAACTGGCCTCTCCCTCTGGCCTTTGCAATTAGAGGACCAGACTCTCCGCCTCGGCTACCCTCACTCTCCAATAAAGCCCTTTCTTTCTAGGCAGTTCAGGCTGTTTTCCTCTGGGTCCTCTTCGTCTGGGCTGGGGCGGGAGCGCGCCTGGCGGAGGAAAGCCTGGGAATGCAGGAGGCGTGGGCCAGAATACCGAATGTACCCCTTAGTGCCCTGTTCTGGGGCTGCTGGTCTCCCCCGGCCCGACCCCGCCCGGGTCCTGGTGTCCCCTGGCGGCGGATGCGCGAACTGCGGTGTTCGGACAAATGAGCTCAAGTCCTCCCTTTTTCCAGACGTCGTCAACATTTATTGGTGCCAACGGCATGCCCGGAGCTGGGCGCTGGCTAGACAGAGGTGATAAGAGGTTGTTCCTTCCCTGAGGACGTAAACAATAGCTACCAAAAAAAAAAAAAAAAAAAAGGGTGGTGGTGGTAGTGAAGGTACAAGCTTCTCAGCAGGGAATAGAAGGCCATTTATAATCTGTCCGGCCATCGCAAACTTCACATGCCTTATAGATCCCCGACAGATATTAAGGAGAGAAATGGAGTGTACTGTAAAATGCCTTGTTTCAACGGGCAGGTAAGTGTTTCTCCATATCCACACTACCACCAATGAGTGAACTCAGTGGCACCAGAGCTTCTGATTTCCAAAAGCACGGGGGTGGGAGGGGGGGGCGGTGGTTGGGAGTAGGGGAACCCAGCCTTTAAAAGAGAAATCTAGGGGGGCGCCTGGGTGGCTCAGTGGGTTAAAGTCTCTGCCTTCAGCTCAGGTCATGATCTCAGGGTCCTGGGATCAAGCCCCGCATCGGGCTCTCTGCTCAGCGGGGAGCCTGCTTCCTCTTCTCTCTGCCTGCCTCTCTGCCTACTTGTGATCTCTCTCTCTCTGTCAAATAAATAAATAAAATCTTAAAAGAAAAAAAAAGAGAGAAATCTAGGGGAGCCCGGGTGGCTCAGACAGCTAAGCCTGTGACTTGGGTTTAGGTTATGATCTGCAGTCTGGAGATGGAGCTCCAACTCTGCCTCCCCACTGGGCAGGGGAGTCAGCTTCTGCCCCTTCCCCCTGCTTGCACATCACTCTCACTCTCTCTCAAATAAATAAAATCTTTAAAAAAATAAAAGAAGGCCGCTCAGGGGCACCTGGGTGGCTCAGTGGGTTGAAGTCTCTGCCTTCGGCTCCGGTCATGATCTTGGGGTCCTGGGATCTAGCCCCTCATCGGGCTCTCTGCTCAGCAGGGAGCCTGCTTCCCCTTCTCTCTGCCTGCCTTTCTGCCTACTTGTGATCTCTCTCCTCTCTGTCAAATA
Organism: Procyon lotor; assembly: GCA_028646535.1. Lineage (NCBI taxonomy): Eukaryota > Metazoa > Chordata > Mammalia > Carnivora > Procyonidae > Procyon > Procyon lotor. The sequence goes on from CM053603.1 coordinate 6,856,662, forward strand.
AATAAATAAAATCTTAAAAAAAAAAAAAAAGGCCACCTGAACGGCTCAGTCGTTAAGTGTCTGCCTTCCACTGGGGTCATGATCCCAGGGTCCTGTGATCTGGCTGCATTGGGCTCCCTGCTTGGGGGGGGGCTGCTTCTCCCTCTCCCACTCCCCCTGTTAGTGTTTCCTCTCTTTCTGTGTCTGTCTCTGTCAAATAAATAAAATCTTAAAAAAAAAATAAAAGAGAAATCTACTGAACTTTATTTTTTTTAAAGATATTTATTTATTTATTTGACAGAGAAAGAGAGATCACAAGTAGGCAGAGAGGCAGGCGGAGAGAGAGGAGGAAGCCGGCTCCCCGCTGAGCAGAGAGCCCAATGTGGGGCCCAATCCCAGGACCCTGAGACCAAGACCCGAGCCGAAGGCAGAGGCCCCAATCCACTGAGCCACCCAGGTGCCCCAAGAAATCTACTGAACTTTAAATGTGACTATTGGGGTGCTTGAGTGGCTCAGTTGGTTAAGCGTCTGCCTTCGGCTCAGGTCATGAATCCAGGGTCCTGGGATTGAGTCCCACACAGGGCCCCCTGCTCAGCCGGGAGCCTGCTTCTCTCTCTGCTTGTGCTCTCTCTCTCTCTCAAATAAATAAATAAAATATTAAAAAAATAAATGTGACTATTTAGAAAACTTTTTAAATTGGGGGTGGGGCATAGGAGGTACAACAAGCCTGTTTGCAATAGAGCTTGTGGCTGTCAATTGGCAAGCCTTTAATTTCTCTCCCAAGCCGAGGGGTTCAAGAGAGTCTGTGAACACCCCACGTTGAATAAATGTATCTGTGCACTTTTATTCTTTGGTTTTAGAGTACTAGCTTCTTAGGGGTGCCCCGAGACCAAGAAAAGACCCAGGAATATTTCAGAATCATTGTTTCAACTCTTGGATTTTTTTTTTTAAGATTTTATTTATTTATTTGACAGAGACAGAGAGTGAGCAAGCACAAGTAGGCAGAGCAACAGGCAGAGGGAGAGGGGGAAGCAGGCTCCCCGCTGAGCAGAGAGCCCGCTGCGGGGCTCGATCCCAGGACCCTGGGATCATGACCTGAGCCAAAGGCAGCCGCTTAACCAGCTGAGCCACCCAGGCGCCCCTCAACTCTTGGATTGGTCCAACTCTGTATGCCCTGGTCTAGCAACAGGCTTGATTCTCCGTAGGGAGGACAAGTAGCTAATGAAGAATGAAAGAATGCTCACACAGCATTGGACCCCAGGAGAAGCTGAGTCCTAAAAGGAACCACCTGATCCTGGCACCGCTGGCGGGGGGAGGGATGGAAAAGAGCCAGAGCAGATTCTTAATTCCCAGCAGGGGAGCTAAGAACTAAGCCTGTAGAGTTGACAGGACTACTTAAGTCTCCACCTGGGTTCTCCACCTTCCCTGTGAATTAAAATCACCTGAGGCACCCTTACACCAAACAAATCAGAATCCGAGGGGGAACCTGGCCTCAGTATTTTTTAAAGCTCTACAGGTGCTTTCCACCTGGAGCCAAGTGTGAGAACCATCATGTAGGTAGATGTAGGCTAGCAGTTCTCAAGCTGTAGTGCTTGGACCAGCAGCCTCGGGGTGGCTTAGGAACTTCTCACATTCTGGGGCCCCAACCCAGACTTAAAAATCAGACCCTCCACACGATTCCACACTAAAGGTGGAGAATCATGGTTATAGATAGTTCAAAAGCAACAGGATTCAGGACATCAAGCCTGTTTCCTTCCTCTCCCAGTACTGCCACCACACACCAGAAATCTTCAGTCTTAAGTGCCCTGTGGATTTGCCTTAAGGGACACAGTCTAAAGCTATGTCTGAACTGAGATGTGCTGTAAGTATGAAAGACACACCAGATTTCAAAGACTTATTACCCGAAAGAGGGAACTAGCTCAATAATTTGTTTTTTCCCCCAAATATGTTTATTTTATTTTTTCAGTGTTACAAGATTAATTGTTCATGCACCACACCCAGTGCTCCATGCAATACGTGCCCTCCTCAATACCCACCACCAGGCTCTCCCAAACCCCCACCCCCTCCCCTCCTAAACCCTCAGTTTGTTGCTCAGAGTCCACAGTCTCTCATGGTTCATCTCCCCCTCTGGTTTCCTCCCATTCACCTTTCCCTTCCTTCTCACAATGCCCTCCATGTTTTTCCTTATGCTCCACACGTAACGGAGACCATAAGATTAGCTCAATAATTTCTTGCATTGAGTATATTTTGAAATAATATTTTGGTTGTGTTGGTTTAAATAAAAATCACTAAAATTTATCTGATCTTATTTTTTTTACTTCACCTTTTTAAATGTGGTTATTAGGAAGTTTGAAATCACATATGTGACTCGCATTTGTGGCTCAATTTAAACTTCTATGGACCAAGCTAAAGAGCTTACTGTGTGTGTGTGTGTGTGTGTGTGTGTGTGTGTGTGTGTGTGTGTAACTCACAGGGACTAACTTAAAACCGTATTAGGGAGTTTCAGAATCCCCTTGAACACATTCAAATTAATCTTAATGAAGTCAGAAATTGTACCCCCCTCCCGTCCCCCCAAAACATGAAGGGTTTTGGTGTCCAATCCGGACGATTCATTTTACCTCTCACGTAAATTGGGGTTTACAATACTATGTGCCAGGGAGTTTTGAGTGTTTTGCTCAAAAACGTAAAAGTTCGGTCTCCCCTGAACCAAAAATGCTACAAGGAACGAAAAGGCATGCCTTGGGGCGCCTGGGTGGCTCAGTGGGTTAAAGCCTCTGCCTTCGGCTCAGGTCATGATCTCAGGGTCTTGAGATCCAGCCCCGCATCGGGCTCTCTGCTCCGCAGGGAGCTTGCTCCGCCCCCCGCCCCCCGCCCCTCTGCTTGTGATCTATCAAATAAATAAATAAAATCGTAAAAAAAAAAAAAAAAAGGCATGCCCATGCCTTAAAGGGGGTAACTCGTAGATGAGTGACAGCCGGGTTAGGAAGGACACCCTTCCTTTCACAGGGGACCAGGTGCAATTGGAAAGACCCAGTTCAGGTTCAAGCTCCGCCACTTGCTCGCTGTAGCTTTGAATAGGTGAGTTTACCTCTCTCAACCCAGGTCTCCTTTCCCGTCCAAGGTCGGAGTCAAGCTTACAGATCCCAAGTTGGAGTTCCTTACGGCCTTCCCACCTGCCAGCGCCCCGGACACCCTGCCGAGTAAGACGACCTACCCACTCCGTGACCCAAAAGCTGGAAGAAGATTTAACCCTGGCCTTTAGGAAACTGACCCCGGGTCCTTTCCTGGGGCACGTCGGGAAATATAGTCTTCTAGGTAAAAAGAAGCCACTTCCGGGTCAAAATACGAGAGTGGGCGTGGCTCCGGTGTCCCTTCCCCCATTGGGCGTTGAATTTCCCGGCTACCCAAAACTTGCGGTTTTTTGGGTTCCGGTTGTTGATAGGCACCGCTACTTCCCTTTTAGCTTCATGTGCGCCTCTGCGCATGTCTTGAGCGCTTGTCCGCCGGTCGAGGGACTTTGGTTTTGTTTTAAAGACTACATTTCCCAGAAGGCCGCGCGAGTAGGCGGGGCTCCCTCGCCCCAAGGGGTGGGGCGCGGCACTGCGAGCGGACGCTGAGCCTGTGACCTCTTTCTTTCTTTTATTTAACGCAAAACTGGTGTGTCCACACGAAGGGCTCCGCGGCCAGACTGGAGCCAGTGCGCACTGGCCAGCTCGGCCTGGCCCCTTGGAAGGCGAGGCCGAGGTGCCCTGGGAGAACGAGTGAGCCCCTCCCCTGCTCCCTCTCCTGGAGTTTGGAACTGTCAAGCTCCAGCTTACACCCCCTCTCCAGGCTCAAGACCCCTGCGCGGCCCACGCCGCGGGCCCGGCCGCGCTCGGGGGCCGAGCCGGGCCTGCCTGGCCGGTGAGGATCTGCACCAGCAGGTCGGTGGCCAGCATGTGCGAGGGCTCTTCAAAGCCGATGGTCAGCAGCTGCTGGTAGTCCCCAGGCGGCTGCGGGCACAAAATCCTGGGGGCCAGGACAGACAGGCCTGGACGTGAGCGCCCCCCTGCTTCTCGGGAGCCCCTCCCCTCGAGTGAGAGGCTGTGGCTGAAAGCGGCTTTGTTTCAGCTGGGGGTGGGAAAAACCCTGGGGGGAACGTGGTTTCCTTGTTGATGAGAAGCCTAGAGGGTAATGGTTCTGGGAGGCTGCACAGCTCTAGCCCTGACCTGGCCTATCACCCGGCCAGCTGTGTGTCCTTGAGCAGGTAACTTAACCTCTCTGAGCCCCTGTTTTCCTTGTAAAATGGTACTTAAAGTATAGACCTCAATGGGTTGTTACACAAGTCTGCATAAAGCACTTTTCAGGGCACAATAAAATGCTATCCTTATTACCAAGGGAAACAATATTGGGGGAAGTGGATGGTCTTTGGTGGGGTTCTGCCCCTCCCTCCAAGCCCCAGACCCACTTTGCCATCGCCCTAACTCCTACCATGAATAAAGGTCATCCTCGGCAGGTCCTAGCGGCACCCATCGGCCAATGGACCACAGCTTCTGGATCTGGGGGCACGAATTGGCCGGACTCTTGCCTGTGTCTTCCCATGTATCTCGATAGCACAGGAAGTAGCTGGGAGGGGAGGGGGCAGTCAGTTAAAAAGGAGCAGTTTTGGGGTGCATGGGTGGCTCAGTGGGTTAAGGCTTCTGCCTTTGGCTCAGTTCGTGATCTCAGGGTCCTGGGATCAAGCCCCACATCGGGCTCTCCGCTCAGCAGGGAGCCTGCTTCCCCCTCTGTCTCTGCCTGCTTGTGATCTCTCTCTGTCAAATAAATAAATAAAATCTAAAAAAAAAAAAATTAAAAAAAAAAGAAGGAGCAGTTTCCTAGCTTCTTCTGTTGAGGGCTTTGATTTTGGGGGTGAGGTGGAACTCCTCAGAATTTGTCCTCAAATTCTCAGGTAGGGATGTGGCTCAACACTGAGGCCTTTTCTCCTCGTCAGCCTACTTTTACAACGAGGACTTTTATTTTAATGGGAGGGTGAATTTTTTTTTTTTTTAAAGGTGGGGATGGCCTTTCAAAGATCTTTGGTTTCCTGCTTGGCTTTCCATACTTTAGTGGTGGTGGTGGTTCAGAGGCCTACACTGGCATTCTGTAGAGAGAGGGGAGAACTTTGGTTCTATGAGGGGACTCACTAATCCACATGGGAATCTTGCCCCCTGCCGCTGGGCTCTGGGGTGGTTTCCAGGTTCCAACGCATCTTCTTGTAGAGGTACCGGGGGAAGCGGCTGGCGGTGTAGGCGGCTGGAGCACAGTATCTGAATATGGACACCTCATGAGAAGGGCTGATGGAGAACCTTCCGCAGAAGAAACAGGAGATGCTGTTCCCCGAGATAGGGAAGTGAGGCGTGAGGCTGGGCTCTGGACTCCACCCGGTCCCCGCCCCCATTCCAGTCTCCTACCCTTTTACCTTAGGGGGTCCGTCTCCTCCAGGTCCACGAACCCAAAGGAGGCATACATGAGGACCAGCTGTTCCAGGCGCAGGGTCAGCTGTTGGGAGATCTCCAACAGCTGCATGGAGGAAGGGGCATAATGAGATTAGCTGGCCTGCCAGGATCACCCTCCCCCCACCATCTCCCGCTCTGGAGGGTTGAAGAAAGGGGCATAGGGTCTAGGAAACCTGCTCCACACACCCCCTTTCGGACCAGCTCCTGCAGGGCTCCATAGATGGGGGGCACGCTCCGTGCAGCTGCCTCCAGGTAGAGAAAGTAGGGCTCACACATCTGTAAGAAGGTAGGCATGGCCTTTGCCAGCTGTTCCTTCTGCACTCGGTCCCTGCTAAAGGGAAAAGAGGGCCTTTGCCTGAGGTCCCTCACTCCCCATTTCCCATTCTGCTCACTGCTGACTTGGACCCCCCTATTAAGAATCCCCTCCCCCCCCCCAGGCCTTTCTCAGAGTATCTTCCAGGACCATTTGCATCAAAACTATTGGCAACACTTGTTCAGATGCTGACACCTGATTCTACGACAGACTTTCACTCAAAATTTCCCATAGGGTGGAGCCCAGAAATCTAGGGTTTGAACAGTCTCCCCGAGGATTCCAGCGGATACCAAAATGTGAGAATTCCAGTCCCTTTCCTCCCTGGGCCGGGCATCACACTATCCTTTGGGGCGGGAGGCGGGGGCTCTCACACTGTAGCCAGTTGGGCCAAATCCGGCACAGATTGGTTTTCTTTAGCCTGCCCAGGGTTCAAAATGTAAGCCAACAGTTAAAAACTGGGAGAAAAGTCCTCGTGAATTGGCAGCCCCTGGGGGCCACATAACAGCAGGCGCTCCCTAACCCCAAATTTCTACACAGTTCTTATCACTCTTGGAGATGGGATCCCCAATCAACTAGCTTCATTTAAGGTCTCTGTCTCCTGGTGCTTTTGTTTGGGAACCTAGCGTTGCCCATCCTATTACCCTCTCCTCAGTCTCATTCTCGGGACCTAGGACCCCGTCCAGCATCACCTGTAAAGCAAGTAGCTCTGGAAATCATCTGCCTTCTTGAGCAGGTAGCGGAGCTGTTCGGTGATGGGGCTGAACATGGTGTCCAAGGGGAGGCGAGGGGGGGCGGGCCCTGGGCCCGCGGCCAGAGGCTCTGGGGAAGGAGTAGCGGTAGAGGGGTCCGGCAGCTGCCCCTGGACATCCTCTGGTTCTGCCTCCGGTGGGTCCCCAGGCCCGCCAGGGGACGCCGACCAGGAGGGGTCTCCGCAGGGCTGCGCCCCAGGTTCCAAGTCGTCCGGGGGCGGTGTTTCCCCAGGGCCCAGGGGGAGCGGCTCCACGAACCACTGCTCGGTAGCCATCGTGGGGTCGCAGGCGAGGACCGCAGCTCTTTAAGTCTCCGCCGCTCACGTCGGCCGCGGGTTCGACCCCGCCCCGGGAACCTCCGACTTGCCGGGACTGGGAATGCGGCCCCCTCTCCAACTCGCCCCTGCCTCGACCTCTCTGCCGGCGCGGCGCCGCGCGGAAGGAGTTCGCCTCGTTTGAATTTCAACACGCGGGAGGGGCGCGCCTCTCCGGTCTGCGCTGCGCGCCCGCGGGGCCCCGCGCACAGGCGCGCTCCCGGAACCTGGCTTGGGGGACGCGTCCGAGAGGCGACCTGGGCCGGTGCTGGCGCAGCTCTTTCCTGGGGTGCGGCCCCGGGGGCCAGCACCTTTCTCGTAGGCGGTTTCCTAGGGAAAAGGGGTCTTTATCAAGCCTCCAAACCCGGGGCTCAGGTACATAAAGGGAGGACGCCCCAGCCTCGTAGAGTCTGACTCTGGCCCCAGAATCTGTATATTTTTTAAAAACTCTAATGGAGTTGGGAAATTGCATTAGAAGTTAGTAGGGACTTGTAATGTCAGTAGCTGTTTCAACTGAAAACAATACTGAAAATCCGCACTTGGGAGAAACATGCCGGTCCCATGATCTCATCCCTCCTGTTCCTTTTATTGGCGAGGACCAGGAGGCGTGGAGACCCGACCATGGGTCCAAAACAGACCCCTGCCCCCAATAGTTCTCCAGTAGATTTTTGCTGGCGCGCCGAAGCTGACAGACATACAGCTAGGAAGCCAAATACATTCATTACACTTAAAAAGACTCTGGGGTAAAGAACTCGGACAGGTGTCTGACCCCACCCTGTGTGACCCTGAGCAAGCATCTTTGCTGTGCTGAGCCAGTTGCCTCTTCCAGAAAATGGTGTTTTATGAGCTCTCTCCCTATGGGGCTGCGGAGAGAACAACCGAGAGAATGCTCATAAAGCCTAGTTAGCTGCTGGTGACTCATAAATATTTGAGCACCTACTGTGCGCCCCAGCACTCTTCTGAGCAAGGGGAGATGACCCAACTAAGTAAATACTCTTGCTCTCCCAAAGCACTTCCGGTCCTAGCTGGTGGTCGAGGCACTACCTGTCTTCTTCCTCAAACAATTCTGTCTTAACCCTACACTCTTCCAGGAGGCCCAGAGCCCTTCAAGCCCCTCCCCCATTCCATTCATGAATTCGAACTACTGGCATTTTTTTTTTTTTAAAACTTTATTTAAAAAACCTTCGGTGCAATATTAAAAAGCAATACGGCCAGCTGGAGCGACAACCGACAGAAAGAAAGGAGAGGGTTAGGGAAGACCCAGAGACCCCACCCCGGCTGTTCCCTGGGGCAGACGGGGATGGGGCATGGGTGGTGGGGGAGAGAGGAAAGGCCACCCACCAAAATGAACAGGCAGAACAAAACATTTATATAGGAAACATCTGGCTGAACTGAAGAGGATCTAGGGGAGATAGGAAGCCCCCGTTTTTGTTTTTTTTTTTTGTTTTGTTTTTTTGTTTTTTTCAAAAATGTCCTAGACTTGGGGGGAGGGCTGGCCTCCTGGGGTGAAATGAGCAGGCCCTGTCCCACCCCACACTCCTCTGTCGTGGAGTACAGGATGTGCTGGGGGCCAGATGTGTGTATGCTGGGGAACCACGGGGAAGAGATGAGTAGGGAGGCATGCCCCCTCACTGGAATCTGTTAGGAGGGCTGAGAGTGTCCCCATCCAGCTCCTGGACTTTGGGGGTCTTGGGTGAGATGGAGGCTGGAATGGGCTGGGGCAGGGGGGAGGCTGGGCGCTCAGCCTAGAAAGCCATCAGGGTCGTCATCCTCAAAGTGGCCTTGCTGCAGCACCTTGATGTGGTGCTCGTAGATTTTCAGGGCTGGGCCCAGGCGGATGGACAGGCCAGTCAGCACATCTGTGCGCTGCATGAGCAGCAAAGACTTGCCATCGATCTCCTGGGTGGGACAGAGAGAGAGCGAGCAGGGTGAGAGCAGGGTCCAAGCTGACCCCCCACTGAGGCTCTGGAACAGAGGGAACACGGAGGGCTGGGAACTCGCCTGTTCTTGGAAAGCTGTTGCCTGCTCCGGGAAGCCGGCCTCGGTGAAGTACTCAACCACATCCATCACGGTCCACTCCACGGGATCAGCCGGCTTCTCTTTGCGCCCAGAACTGTGTTAAGACACAGGGAACCAGTGAGCAGTGACAGGCCGGTTCTGTTACAACCACGCAGGAAACGCCCCATGTCTCAAATACCCCAACTTACGGACAGCCAAAGGGGGTTCCATCAGCCCCTGGTAGGGCCGGTTTTCCTGGGGGCAAAGGCACAGGGGATGGGGAGTCTGGCCCCGTGGCAGCAGAGGCTGGGAAAGAAAACACATATGCCTGTGGCTTTGTCTTGGGGCTCAGTTCCTCCCCACCAGGCAAAACCCCCCAACTCAGAGAGATCCTTACCTGATCCCCCTTCCTTATTCATGGGTGCCATGGAGGACACTTGGCGGGTGCCACTGCCTGGTGCCGGCCCCCGGCTTTCATCCTGGCCCTGGTGGGGTCCACAGGGTGTCCACTCCTTGACCCTCTCCTTGGCACTCTGAGGGCCTCGCTCGCCATTAAGCTGGTGGTGCTGGGCACCTGCTGGACGGTCACCCTCAGGCACCTCCGAGCCCTCAGACACATCGTCTTCGTCATCCTCCTCTTCATCATCTTCTTCCTCCTCTTCCTTCTCAAGCACTCTCTCTTCTCCACCTCTCTGGAGCCAGGGACAAGCAGGTGAGGTTAGTAGCTGTTATGGCCCTGGGCCCAATCCCAGGACCGGCTGGTGTGCTTACCACCCGCCTTTAATATCAACACGGACTAACTTTTACGCATTCAGGTCCGTGCCAGGCTCTGTGTTAATAAAGCCCTCGGTAGCCAAATCTCACTAAACTCGCTCAACAACCTCAAGGGGTCGCTACTGCTATTAAGTCGCGTTTTACAAGCGGAGGAAACTGAGGCTCGGCAAGATTAAGTCACTTGCCAAGGTCACCAGGCGCCGAAGCCGCAGTTAAGACGCGAAAAGCCAGGGCCGCCCGCCACCCAGTTCCTCCCGGGACTGGCGCCCCACCACCAACTTCGCCCGCACCTGCCTACCGCGCGGCAACCCCCCCCTTCCCCGGCGCGCTCACCTTGCTCCGCGACGCGCGGGCGCTGGCGGCCGGCGGCGCCCGTCCGGGCCTGTCCCCGCGGGGCAGCGCGAGCGCTCCGAGGCGGGTGCGCTCCAGGCGGCCCCGCGCTGCCGCCTCTTCCTCCAGCAGCCCCTGCACGCGGCCGCGGGTCAGGCGGCCGCCGGCGCCGCCGCTGCCCCCGAGGTAGCGCACGACTTCCCGCAGGCTCACGGGCCGCGCCGGGCCGCCGGCCCGCGCCGCGCCCCCCTCCGGCGGCTGCTGTGGCTGCGGCGGCGGCGGCTGCTGCTGCTGTGGCGGCGCCGGCGGCTGTGGCGGCGGCGGCAGCGGCGGCTCCCGGGCGGCGACGGCGGGCGGGGGGGCGCGGCGCGGGCCGGCCGGGGGCGCCACTGCCGGAGGAGCGGCGGGCGCGGGCGGCGGTGCGGCCAGGGGCGCGGCCCGCTGCGCGCGGGGGCCCGGCTGCGCGGGGCCGGGCGAGGGGGGCGCTGTGGCGGCGGCAGCGGCCGCCGCGCGGGGCGCCCGGGCCGGGGCGGTGGCGGCGACGGGCGCGGGCGGTGGCGGCGGGGCGGGCGTGGGCGGCGGCGCGGCGGCGGCGGCGGCGGCGGCGGCGGGGCCCCCGCGGGGGGCGCGCGGCGGGGCCGGCGGGGTGGCTCCGCGCCGGGGTGGCTGGACGCGCGCCGCGTTGCGGTACGAGATGCTCCCCTTGTAGCTGACCCGGAGCACGGCGCGCTGCTGGATCAGTTTCTCGAGCTCGGCGCGCGTGCGCTCCGGCTCCGGGCCGTGCCGCCGCCGCACCATCCGGCAGATGCGCTCCAGGTCCGGCCGCGCCTTGCGCGAGCGCAGCGAGTCGATGGTGTCCAGGATCCACTCTTGGTAGTGCGGGGAAGCGGCGGACGACGAGGCAGCGGCCGCCGTGGTGGCGGCCGCCGCCGTCTCCGGCGGGGGTAGGGCCGGGGGCCCCGCCATGCCTCCCGCCCGGCCCGGCTGCACCGTGCGCGCTGCCTCCCTCCCAGCGCGGCGCCCCCCTCCCCGGCTCCCCTCCCTCCGCCGCTGCCCGCCTCCTCCGCCTCCCCCCCCGGGGGGCGCAGCGCCTCGGCGGAGCGGCGGCGGCGCTGCTGTTTCTTTGCAAAAAAAAAAAAAAAAAAAGCGAGAGAGAGGGAGCGCGAGAGAGAAAAAACAGTGAGAGAGAAAGAAAAGAGAGGAAAAAAATATGCACACACTCACTCACTCGCACGCACGCACACACAGACCCGCTTCTGCTGGGCGCGCGCGGGGCCGGGGATGCGAGGAGGGAGGAGGGGAGCGCGGCGCGGCCGGCCCCTCCCCGCCGCCGCCGCCGCACGCGCGCCCTGCGCCCGGGACACTCCGGCCCCCCTTCCTTCCCTCCCTCCCTCCTCCCCGCCGCCCGCCTTCCTCCCTCCCACCCCCACGCGCCCGCTTTTAAGGTGGAGCCCGGGCCCCCCGCCCGCCCCCTTTACCCTGCGCTCTCGCTCACTCTGGCTCGCTCCGGCCCCCCCTTACAACTCCCGCGCGCTTTTTAAGGAGGCGCCGTGGAGTTGGCGCCGGGGCGGGGGCGGGGGAAAGCGGCGGGCGGGGGAGGGGGAGGGGAGCGCCGGGGGGGAGGGGAGAGGGGGCGGGCGGGGCGGGCGGGCGGCGCTCGGCCGCCCTCCAGCCATTGGGCGCGGGACCCAGACGTCCCCGGCGCCCAGCCCCCCTCTCCACGCCTCCCCGGCGCGCTCGGCTCTCGGGACCGCACTTACCGGGAACTCGCCGCCCGCGGGCCGGGCCGCTGCGCTTGCCGGGCGCCGCGGGGACCCTCGGACTGTCGCCGCCCCCGCGCCCCAACGGCGCGCTTGGCCCCGCGCTCCGCGCCGATGATGCGGGGAGGGGGGTGCGCACGGTCTCCCCCACCCTTTACCCCCGCCCCCGCCAGGGCCGCCCCCGCCGCCGCTCGGCCTCCCGGCGCGCCGGCCCCAGCGTCTCCCTAGAGCGCCCTCTCGGCGGAGGGCTGGAGCCGAGGGGGCGCGCCGCAGATTCGGGGACCCCGAATCCAGGGTCAAAGGGCAGTTTGGCGCCCCCTTCTCCTGCGGGGCGGGGTAGTGGCGGAATTCCGGCCAAACCCGGTTTTACAAGGACTCCAGGCCAGATCCTGATCAGCCTGGACGTTGGGGTGCGAAATTCTCTTTCCAAACCCCTGGGGGTATGTGGGCGGGTGACCGAAGTCGGGAACACCAGCGACACTTTTTTTTAAACAAAACTTTATTGGTAATAGTTTTCAAATATGTTTACAACAGCACACTGTTCAAGAGGAAGTCGCGTCCTTCGCAGCACACAGGTTGAATTGCCCCGTGCCCACCCGGGGCCCCACCCCAGGCCTGAGAGCTCCTCCTGGATGGGGAGAAGTTATGAGAGGGACAAATATGGGGATGAATGGGGTGGCTCCCCACTTTTAAGAGAGAAAAATGCACAAATTGTGGGGGAGAAAGGGTGGTGGACAGCTGACAGCTAAGCAGAGGAGGAGCGCCCAGGAAGGGGGGGGGGAGGGAGGCGGAGGCTGCCGGGTGAATAAAACAGGCAGCCCCTCCCCAGCAACCCTGGCCTTGAACCCCGGGCCAAGAAGGGGAGGAGGGCTTTGCCTTCTTTTGCGGGGGTTGCCTTCCCAACTGAGCAGAGAGGAGGCTGGGCATTAAAATCTAGCTGAGAATAAAATTAGAGTTTGGGGGGAGTGCTGGTGGGAGGAAAGACCCTGGGCTTGGGGCTCCCCTATCTTTTCGGGGGACAACTCCTTTTTGGCAGGGAGAGGAGCAGCTGCTTTCTCTGTCTTGGCCGAAGCCCAAGGGTGAAGAAAGGTCTGTTGGGGCAGAAGGGGACAGGGGCTTCCGAAAGGGGCTGAGACCCTTCCAGGCTTGCCAAGGGAACCCCCAGGGTTAGGGGGAGGCGGACAGAGGAGCAGAGGAGATTAGCAGCTTGGGGCGGAGGTCTGAACCCCAGCTCCTTCCTTTACAAATTCAGTCTGCTTCTCAGCCTTGTTAAAATGGATTTGGGAAGGGGAAAGCATGGGAAGGGTAAGGGAAGAAGGTGGGGAGGCACTGGTGGAACTAAGATTATACTTTTTTTTTTTTT
>CM053603.1:6869818-6885183 GCA_028646535.1 Procyon lotor
CGTGTCCCCAGGGCCTTTAAACTTTGGTATGAAGGGAGCTTCCACCTGGAGAGGGGTCAAGAACCACTCAGACCTCAGTAGTCAACATAATCATCCTTACAACAATAAATGTGAATGGCCTAACATTCATGAGATAATTTACTATGACCCAGGTCTGAGCTTATCATTAAGATGTGGACTCACCTGAACAACCTAAGAATCTCATTATAGCTAGCTCACCAGAGGGGTGTCTCGTGCCCAAGGTCACAGAATGGCCAAATGACCCCACCATCCCACTTCTAGACTCCCACTGCTCTAAGGCCCCTCAGCTGGACTGACTCAGAGCCTGTGGCCTATTTTCAGATGTCACTACCCTTTCCATCTCTCCATTGGTAGCCTTCCCTGGCTGGTGGCCCCCTTTCAAAAACCCTCAGTGCACCTGCTGAGAGGGGTGGCATGGGGAAGGAGGTGGCCCACCTTCCTCTGGTAGATGGCGATCCAGTCGGTTGTGGCAAACCACTTGTGGTTCTTGATATCGTTCACCCCATTCTTGAGGTTCCCGAAGCGTTTGGTGAGGTCCACCTGCAGCAGGTTCCGCAGCAGATCCTTCAGGTCAGAGCTGAAGTGGGATGGGAAGCGCACCTGGAGAGGGGGTTAACACAGACAGGGTGGAGGATGTGTCTGGAGTCTGGGGAATCCCAGAATGCTGCCTTTGCCGCCTAATAGTCCTACTGGGTGGAGAATCTTCAGTTCGAATGTGCTTTAGGATCCCATTAAAAAAGCTGGTTGGGGAGCGCCTGGGTGGCTCAGCTGGTTACGCATCTGCTTTCGGCTCAGGTCGTGATCCCAAGTTCCTGGGATCGAGCTCCAGGTTGGGCTCCTTGCTCACAGTGGGGAGCCTGCTTCTCTCTCTCCTTTTGCCTGCTGCTCCCCCTGCTTGTGCTCTCAATCTGTGTCAAATAAATAAAATCTTAAAAAAAAAAAAAAAAAGGCTTGTTGGTCCACTGGAGTTTCTGATTCAGGAGATCTGAGACCCTGTTTCTAGCATGTTCCTCAGCCATGCTGATGCTGCTGGACAGGGGGCCACTCTGGGAACTGCTGCTCTAAGGTAAATGCTACGATGGTTCCTGTTTCAGAGAAGGGGAAAGAGGCTTGGAAGAGTTGAACAGCTTGCTTGGAGTCGCAGAGAGGAGTGGGACACAGAGGAGTGGGACATGGGACTTTCACCTTGGGTCTGTTGGACTCCAGAACTCACATTCTTAGCTACTGCTTCCTAAGGCAGTTCTGCTGGGGACAGGGGACTTCTGAAATATTCGTGGTTACGAGAGAAATGACTGTTTTTGTTTCCCACTTTCTCCCTATAGCTAAGACTCTTCCACTCTTTAAGGCTCACTTCAACTCTTCCAGAAACTTCCCCAAAGCGTTGTTCACAGGTAGTCACTGGATTTACAGCCACAAGAACGAAGTTCTAGCACTGCTCTACATCTTACACACTGTATGACCTTGGCCATGGCCCTTAACCTCTCCGGGCCTGTGCCTGCCTCCAGTTGCACGAGGGAGAGAATACCATGCAGGGTGCGTGGGAACTGGAAAATGCTACAAAGAAGGGCATTATGCTCATCTTCTCCTCTTTTCTCCTCAGAACTGCCTATGGTTTTTTTTCTTTTCCCCCACTTCGGGCCATTTTCCTTGCAATTTCTTTTCTGCCTGGTAGCAGACACCTCGTCTTTCCTTTTAGTGACCCTACATTGCAGATGGTTTCCTTCTCAGAGAGGCAAGTGTCTGGTTCCCCAGTTCGCACGGTAAGATGAGGCTCAGAGGGACAAAGGCACTTGCCCAAGGTTTCAAAGTCAATGGGTGGCTGAGCTGGTTCTTGGAGCTAGGTCGGCACCCCCAGGCTGAGCTGCGAGCTGCTTCCACTGATTCCTGGGCAGGTGGAAGGATGGCTGGGCCTTCCCAGCAAGGTCATGAGCAGAGGCGGGTTTCCCACTCCGTCCTGAGCCCTTGGGGCCTGCGATGATGCTCTCCACGCCTGAGCTTCATCACGCCTTCCAAGTGCTGGGGTACAGCGGAGGGGGGTGCATCATGCAGCAGGGAGCGCGTCTGCGCTCTGTGGCAGCTCTGCCACCCCAACCTGCACCCCAAGAGCTGGCAAGTCTGCATCTGGGAGAGGGGGCGTGGGCCACACCCCCTAAGTTACCTTGCAGGGCCTGGAGCGGCACTGGGGAACTGCACACAGTTGCTTTTCTGCTGTGAAACTTGTGAAAACTCATGCTCAGTGGGACGACTAGAGGCAAGCAGAGCCTCCTGTCAGGCAGGGGAAGGTGTTCAGGTGAGGCTTGGGGTTCTGGAAGCCCTGGAAATAATCAGCAGCATGGGTCCAGGATACGGCCGGGAGGTTGTGTGAGGTGCCAACCTGTTCATGTGGCTGCGGCCCCCAGCTTCACTGCTTGGCCTAACTTAATGAACTTCTAGATTGTTCTGACACTATATGTAGGGCTCCATGGTGAGCACAACCAGTGGGGGAGGGTCTGTCTGGGGGCTTAGCCCCCGTATCCGGGCCTCACCTTCCCAGAGACAATCTTCTCATAGATCTGGATGGGCTGGTCAGCGAAGAAGGGCGGGTAGCCAGCGGCCATCTCGTAGATGAGAACCCCTAGGGCCCACCAGTCCACAGCCTTGTTGTAGCCCTACAGTGAGAGGGGGGGTACGGTGTGAGGAGAGGAGCACGAGAAGGGGGTGCAGGTGGGGCGGGCCTCGAGGCAGTAGGATAGGCAGGGAGGTGCCTACTTTGCTCAGGATGATCTCTGGGGCCAGGTACTCAGGGGTCCCACATAAGGTCCAGGTGCGGCCTTTTACACGCTTGGCGAAACCGAAGTCTGTCACCTGTGGGCACAAGAACGGGCTGTTGGCCAGGAAGGGGGGAGGGAGGGGGCGGATCCAGCCCACAGCCGCCCCGGCCCGCCCCTTGCCTGCCCCGGTGGGCACCTGGATGTAGCCCTGCTGGTCAATGAGGAGGTTCTCCGGCTTCAGGTCCCGGTAGATGAGGTCAAGTGAGTGCAGGTACTCGAAGGTCAGGACGATCTGGGCCGCATAGAAGCGGGCATGCGGTTCACTAGTGGGGACAATTGGTGAGAGGACAGGTGAGTGCGGGTGGTTATGCCCAGCGTGACCCGCCCATCCCCAAATGGTCTAGAGCCGCCCCAAACACACAAGCAGAGCAGACTTCTCCGAACACGGCCCCCCATGGGAAAGAGCCGCACGTCCCTCAAGAGAGGGACACAGCCAGACTGCGGCAGCTTCACATGCCAGCATCGTACTGGACACCACCGCCAGGACCAACGGTGAACACACACAACAACGCGGCTAGATGTCAAGAGGATTATGTGAAGCCAGAGAAGAAAGGAACAGAAGAATATAAATGCCGTGATTTCCCTTTACATCCGGTCCAAACCCAGACCGAACACATTTGTGGTGTTTGAAACCAGAAAGGACAATTGCGTTCTTCAGGGTGGCAACTGGCCAAGAAAGGGGTGCGAGGGAATTTTCTGGGGTGATGGAAATGTTTTCTACGGTATTTTGGGTGGTGGCTTCACAAGTGTAAGCGACCGTCAAAACACTGGACACCTGGGCGTTCTGTGGTATGTGACGCACGGATCTATATAACCAAGGGAAAAGACAGCACGAATTTTAAAACTGCCAACTTCAACAGGGAGCCCGAAGTCACCATGCTTCTTCTGTTCTGTGGGGGCTGAGAAATCACAGATTCCTCGGCTCCGGGGCAATAAGAACCCAGACAGACCCGGAGAGCCGACTTCACGCCCCCAGATGGCTTGGTCATGTGACAACACCTGTGGGACACCGGGGCCCATCTGGCCAGCTCACCTGAACCTTCCGATCCGCCGCAGGTGCGAGAACATCTCCCCTCCAGGCACATACTCCATGACCATGTATAAATTCGAGTTGTCCTATGGGAAACAGTGGCTGCTCAGGGCCCCGTCTGCAAGCCTGGTGCCCTTACGTGGCGGGGGCTCCAAAGTAAAGTGACAGTAACAATCTCGGCTCCCAGATGAAGCCTGCTCGGAGCGCCAGGCGCTGTACTCCCTGGGCCTCCTGTCTCACTTTCCTTGGGCCCACGAACAAGAAGAGGCAGCTGGTATCCTGCTTACAGGGGGTCCAAGTGAAGGCCGGCAGGCAGGGTGTAAGGGGCCCAGCCAGCGTACCCGGGCTGGGGAGAGGACACCACGATGCCTCACATCTGAGACTGTCTCGACCAAACTGTCTCACCGTTTTGTCACCTGTAAAACGGGCCCAGGATGGGCTACAGAATTTGTGGGGCCCCAGAATAAAAATGTGAAGCCCCTTATTTAAAAAATTATGACAACTTTTAAGAAGGTAGCAGAGCTTCGAACCATGCATGGGGCCCTTGGGACTGTCTGGGTCTCAGGCTTTGAGTGGCTTTTCCCAGATCTTGCTGTCACAACACCCAAAATAGCTCACGGAGGGCGCTCGCTCTGTGCTCGGCGCTCGCTCTGTGCTGTGATCCCCACTTTACAGACAAGGAAACTGAGACTCGGGGCAGGGAAGTCCCGCGCCAGCGTCACACCGGTGCACAGAGCTGGGATGTGAATCCAGGCTGCGTGGTGAGTTTGGGCTACGGTCGGGCGTCAGGTGCTCACTCTCCAGAGGAGAGCTGGTTTGGAGGGATGTCAGCCAGGTTCTCAGGCTACAGGCTGGTGGGCCCAGGAGCTGCACGTGGGTCTGCCCGAGTCTCGACCCAAGTCTCCCGCCCCCCAGCATCCCTCCTCTGGGGCCCTCCTTTCCCGTTAGTGGGCCTGCCTCCTCGGGCGGCCACTGCGGGCCCTCGACCCCCACCCTGGCTCTGGGAGCCCCGAGGCCGACCATCCGGCAAGGGCGCCGGCCCCCGGGATCCCACCTTGAAGGAGAACTCGAGCTTGACGAGGAACGGGAAGTTGACCGCCTGCAGGATGCGCTTCTCGTTCAGGGTGTGCTCGATCTGTTTCAGCTTCACCACCTGCGGGGGTGGGAAGGGAGGGCAGAGAGGGTCTGAGAGGGTCCTCCTCCTCCCTGATGCCCAGAAGTAGCGCTGTCTGGGCTGGGCTGGGTCCTTTGAGTGCCCACAGCCTGTAGAGCCTGGGGGTGGATGCTGAGAACACACTGAGAAGGCGGAGGCTGCCTGTCCCTGCATGGTGGGCAGTTCGGGGCAAGAACATGAGTCACCAAGCCTCATGGCCCAGAGGGGTCAGAGCCATGGTGGGGGAAGCTCGGGGCCTGCAGATGCCCACATAAGGGGCCTGGTAAAGTCAGGGGGATAGGGGAGTCAGGGAAGGCTTCCTGGAGGAAGAGGCAGCTAAGCTGAAACCGAAAAGACAAGCGAGAGAGGTGCCTAAGAGATATTTAGAAATACTTTGCCTGCATCCAGAGCACTCTCCCCACAGCCACTCAAACCCTAGGCCGATTCCGCCTCAGCTGTCCCCAGCAGGTGCCTCACACACAGTGACAAGAGCCCTGAGGGGTCTGCGCTCTGAGCATGGCATTTTGGAAGATGCAGATGCAGAGAAGGGAAGTGACTTGCCCAAGGTCACTCACAGCTAGTCCGGGTCAGGCCCGCATGCCAGCCGCCGGCAGGTCGGCCCCTCGGTCAGCTCTGAACTGCTAGGCCAGAGGACGCTTCCTGCTTTGCTCACGACTGTATGTTACGGTCTACATCTGCACTGTCCAGTAAGTCCACACTAGCCACGTATGGCGGCTGAGCACTTGAGATGTGGGTAGCTCCCTGATGAAACGAGTTTAAAATTTTAATTTTCTAAAATGAAAATTTAAAAACAGACACTTGAGGCAGTTACTGGCTGACTTTTCAGCCTGATTGGAATGATGCGGGCTATGTGAATTTGCTTTTCCAACCTCTCTGCTTTTTCCTGTTTTTCTTTTTTTAAAAGGATTTTATTTATTTATTTGACAGAGAGAGAGATCACAAGCAGGCAGAGAGGCAGGCAGAGAGAGAGGGGGAAGCAGGCTCCCTGCTGAGCAGAGAGCCCGATGCGGGGCTCGATTCCAGGACCCCAAGATCATGACCTGAGCCGAAGGCAGAGGCTCTAACCCACTGAGCCAGCCAGGCGCCCCTTTTTCTTGTTTTTCTAGTGAAAACTGAACATCTGACCAGAGGTGTAAGTGTAAAATACACGCTGGATTCTGAAGACTTAATACAGATAAAAAAAAAAATGAGATGTCTCATTAATGGTGTTTTTTCACTGGTTACGTATGCTGAAATTATAATATTGCAAATGTACTGGCTTAATTAGAGCGCATTGCTGAAATTAACTCTACCTGTTTCTTTTTATTTTTTAAGGGGGGGGGAATCCTACAAAATTTAAAACCATATATGGCTTGTATTACATTTCTATTGAACAGTGCTACCCTACAGCAGCACCTGGCATAAAGTAGGGTCTCAAAAATATTTACAGAAATAAGGTCTGTGGGGCGCCTGCGTGGCTCAGTCAGTTGAGCATCTGCCTTCGGCTCGGGTCGTGATCCCAGGGTCCCGGGACTGAGCCCTGCATCAGGCTCCCTGCTCAGAGGGGAGTCTGCTTCTCCCTCTCCCTCTGCGCCTTCCACCCCCTCCCCCTGGTTGTGCTCTCTTTTGCTATCTCTCTAATAGATAAATTAAAAAGAAAAAAAGAAAAAAAAGAAAGAAAGAAAATAAAGAGGTAAGGTCTGTGTAAATACAATGCTTTCTCCAGGAAGACTTCCGGCTTCCTTGGTACAGGCTACACGTCTCAACCCACGTCCACTGCCTGCACTCCCGTCAGTGGCTGGTCTGGAGGGGAAGCTTCATGAAGGCAGCAGCATGGGCACCTCTGGCCCTTGGGTCTGGCACATTAGGGAGGCTCAGGAAACAGTTGGTGAGTGACAGGCAGGAAGGTCGCTCAGGCAGTGGGAACAGTCTGAAGGAAGGCCCGGTGCAGGGGACAGTGGCCTCCGGGCCGGGCTGTGCTTACCTTCTGTTTGTCGAGTATCTTCATGGCATAGTGGTTCCCGGTCTCCTTGTGCTTCACCAGCATCACCCGCCCAAAGGAGCCCGTGCCGAGGGTCTTGATTCGTTCAAACTGATCCAAATGGGCTGTATTCTGTGGGCAGAGGGGTTGGGAGGGTCAGGGACCCTCTCCAAGTGGGGACAAGGCCAAGGTCCAGGGCATCCCCTCTGCCACCAGCAGAGGGGGCCCTGGGGAGCGGGTGGAGGGAATGAGGGTGAGGACAGGGGGCGGAAAAACAAGATGGCGAAGGGACACATTCCTTAAGGCGGGTGGCAGGGGCCAGATCCGGCCCTGGCCCGGGGCCCGGGAACTGCTGGCAGCTGCGTGGGGGGCAGGGGCCACCAGGTGGAAGGGGGTGATGGGGTAGGGGTGCGTGGCAGTGGGTGATTGGGTGCCTCCGCCCGGGAGCCCCCACTGGCATCTAGGGGGCAAACGGGGTCAGGTCTGGAGCCTTCCACAGGGCCCTAAAAATCTTCACCACGTTATAGGGACATAGCTGGAGGGTAGGGGGCTGTCAGCCCTCTCAGGGCTCTGCATCCAGGGGGCTTACCTGAGCAGGATTTTCCCATTTTTTAAGAAAATCTTCTTTGGCTTTGGCTAAGAACTCTTTCACTGAAAGGAAAAAGACAGCGTGTTAGTGAGAGACCCCATCTTGTCAGGGTGGGCCAGGGCTATTCCTGGGGAGATGCTTGTTTGTACAAAGTGGGGTGTAGCTTCTCAACCCAGAGACTGACCTTTCCCAGCAGCTTCAGGTGCCCTAGCTGAGCTGGACGGCTGCTTTGGGGGACCCTGAGCTGGGCTGGGACCTGGGTCCCCTCTACTCAGAGAAAGTGGGATACGGGCGCAACTCTGTCCCAAATGGGGTGCAGGGTGACTCAGGGGTTACTCTTAGGGGTACAGAGAGTGACGGTCAGGCCAGCCCACCCCCACTCGCCCCAGTTCTGACCGACATTCCACGGCCAGGGCCGACGCCAGCCAAGATATTTATAGCCTGGGGATTTGGCTGCTCCTCCAGCCCCTTCTCTGGGGAGGCCGGGCCCTGGGTGGAGGCCTCTGGGGCTCGGGTAGCAGGCGCCCTTGGGGGGCTCAGCTGTTGCCTTGGCCCCCAGCTGGCCCCGTTCCTGCCTTTGCCAGTCTAGGGGTCTTTCCTCCAGAGCTGGTTCAAGGGGAGCCTTGCCCGATGCTCACACCCCATGGGCCCTTCAGCACCCCAAGGTGGACAACACCATCCAGCTAACGGTGAAGATCTCCTGGTGGACTCTGGGCCTGCTCACTTGGTTTGCCTACCAACTTTCCTAGTATCTGTTCTTCCCATTTAACGCCCTAGGAAACTGAGGCTTGAAAACAGGCCTTCTTGCCAAAGCCGAGAAGGAGCCCAGCAAACCAGTTAAGGGCCAGAACACTGGGACAAGATCAAGTTCAAATCCCAGTCTGGTCTCTGATGAGCTGTGCAGCCTTAGGTAACTGGCCTGACCTCAGTTTTCCTCCTCCGGAAAGTGGGGAGAATACTAGTAACGACCTGGTAGGCTGGTTGTGAGAACTGAATTAATTAATCTTGGCAAAAGGGGTTGGACAGTGGCTGGTATGGGGTCAATGCCATATGAATGGCAATTACTGATTTTGCTTTTAAGTATTTAAAAAAATTGAGGTATGAAATATGGGGGGGGTTGCACTGGCCTCTCAAACTTTATTTTTTTAATTTTTAAAAGATTTTATTTATTTATTTGACACAGAGAGATAGACAGCAAGAGAAGGAACACATGCAGGGGGAGTGGGAGAGGGAGACACAGGCTTCCCGCTGAGCAGGGAGCCCGACATGGGGCTCGATCCCACAACCCTGGGATCATGACCCGAGCCGAAGGCAGACACCTAACGACTGAGCCACCCAGGCACCCCAGGCCTCTCAAACTTTAAATGTACAGCCTGATGGATTCTTGTATTACAGATCTGTCCTTGTAACCACCCCCTGGGGTCAGGCACACTGTTCAGGGACCCTTCCTGTGTGCCTGTCCTGTGCTGCATGCTCTCTGTGCTTAATTCCCACCCTGATGGGTCAGATCTGCTGTTCCTCTCCTCGTACAGGTGGGAAGACTGACCAGGACTGAGCTGGCCTGCCAGACCTCACTGCCCACAAGACTCAGTGTTTCACTCCCACCCGGTGGCAGTGCACTAGGGCGGCCCACAGACTGAGATGTCTTCTACCTCTTTCTTTTCTCTTTTTTAATATTTTATTTATTTATCTGACACAGAGAGAGAGAGATCACAAGCAGGCAGAGAGGCAGGCAGAGAGAGAGGGGGAAACAGGCTCCCCGCTGAGCGGAGAGCCCGATGTGGGGCTCGATCCCAGGACCCTGAGGTCATGACCCGAGCTGAAGGCAGAGGCTTTAACCCACTGAGCCACCCAGGTGCCCCTGTCTTCTACCTCTTAATATTCCTGTGACACCTGCTACCCTGACGGGTCGTTCAGGCTTGCACTTTGGCCTCATCTGTCATCTGCCTGGACTACCCAGACACAGTGCCGGGAATCTCACACAGCCTCACAGGTGGCTGCCACTCCCATCGTCCCCAAGACTCCCCTCAGCGTTTGGAGGGAAGAGCCTTCCACGGGGTTGCAGGAGTGGCAGACGGAGGAGAGACTGTTGGCCAGGAAAGCCCTCAAATGAGTGACTGGGCAGTCAGGGAGCAGTCAAGGAATGGCCATGAGTCCTAGGCTGGTGCCTGGCTGGGCCGTCTGCTGCTCGAGACCTCTCTGAGCCAGGGGGCTGCACCAAGTTCAATGCTTTCGCTAGCACAATCTTTTCTGATGCACAACACCTTCCTGGGAAACCTCCAAACATACACATTGAATTCTGGATGAAGGTGGCGGGGGAGAGGGTACCCTTCACCTTTGGGACTTCACCTCTGCCTACCCAAGAAGGCAAAGGAAGGGGTGTGGGAAAAATCCAGGAGAATGCCTGGTCCCGCTTCCCTGTTTGCTCTTAGCCATCCCGGAGAACTACCATATTCTGCTTTTTCCTGACTCGGTGGGCCTGCCTCTGGCTGGCTGCTGGTACCCCACTGAGAGGCTCCACGGCGGTCTTGGTGCTAGTACAGCTCTTTTCTAGACTCTCAAAGTACTACAGGGCCCAGACTGTGTCCCCTCTGGTGCCATTGGCTTGCCAGATTTGGGCACAGTGGGGAGGGAAGGGGCCATGCCAGAAGGAATGGGCAGATAAAGAAGGATAATAATGGGGGAACCCCAGCGAGGAGCCCCGTACTCACCTCTGCTTCCTACCTCTTCCAGCAGAGGGTGCAATGGGGGGTGGACAGGGATAGGGTGATCTGGGACCCATCAACCCCTGGCCAGGAAGGCTCAGGGTGCTGGCTGCGGCTTAGGTGCCCAGAAGGTGTGGTGCAGGTAGCCCAGGAAACGGAGAGTCAGGTGGGCCCAGAGGAGCAGCTGCAGCCACAGCTGGAAGGTGGTCTCTGAGTCACTGCCCTGGCCACTGCCTGACCCCACATCCATCCCAGGCTGCCCTGAGCTCTCCCTGGAACCTTCCCTTTGCAGGGAGACCAGGAATACGCAAAGCCTCTGAGCTGGCTTCCTCTGGAGGGCCTCAGGGGACCAGGGAGGAGGAGCTGGTTGCCAGGGAAGCATTTAAAGGTGCCTGCTCCCAGCTGGCCAGGGTTCGCGAAGGCCCTCCTTGGCAGCAGGCAGTGGGAAGATTCTCCTGAGGGTGTCCCTTCTGGCTGGCCTGGCTACCCCAGGGGTGGAGTGCTACAGCTAACTTCCTGTTCCAGGGACTTCACTGCTCCCAAGACGCCAGGTCCTGCCTTCCTCAGTGGGTGCTCAACGACCTAGTGGATGGCACCGGATGTGTCCAGGGCAGTGCCCACTGAGCAGAGGGGAAGGAGTTAAGGTTCAGACCCAGGCAGCGGCAAGGGGCTCCCAGGGGGGCGAAAGAGGCCCCAGAGCCCCGTTAACTAGCTGAAAGAGAAAGGCGCGGTGGCGGGGCGGGGCAAACACAAGAGCCACCCTAGCTCCTCCCCTAAGTCCCCTTTGAACCTGGAGCCCTCAAATCCTGTTACCCCAAGAGAAAAATGAGCATATCTGGATTTGTCTTGCTCCTATGTGGGGGCAGAGAGGGGACTGACATTGCGGGATGTCCTTGGCCTGTCAAACCTTGCCCTGTGCTTGGCTCTGCTTTGGGCCACGAAAGTCCAGCCGGAAACGAAAGGCTAAACCTAGGGCGGGGGTGGGGGAGGCAGCCTTGACCATCTTCCTCCTCCTTTCCACATCCCAAATAAAGTGGAGGGTCAGCGGAAGCTTCTCTGAAAGTGCCCAGCACCCGTGGCCCCTGCTGACAACAGGAAGTGGCAGGGAAGGGAACCCCAGCCAGCTGCTGGCTTTGGAAACCCGCACCCCTGCCATGTCTCCTACGGGGGATGGAGGGGTTGTTCCCAGCCTCCCCCGGGCCTGGATTCGATGCGGGCTAACAGGAGGAACCCCAGACAGCCCGTCCCAAAGCCAGGGCCGCAGCAGGAGCCAGGAGCC
The DNA here is from genome assembly GCA_028646535.1 of Procyon lotor. Classification (NCBI taxonomy): domain Eukaryota; kingdom Metazoa; phylum Chordata; class Mammalia; order Carnivora; family Procyonidae; genus Procyon; species Procyon lotor. Next base: position 6,881,387 of record CM053603.1, read on the forward strand.
CAGCCTCGGACACAGACAACAATCCCAGCAACACTCAGCCCTCTGAAACTTGTCTGTCTGGGACACGGATGAACGGGACCCCTATTCGGGATTGGATTACTCCCCAGTCGGATGGACCCCCATTCTGTACGGAGCCATCATCCATTATGGACTCCACCACTGAACTGAACCAACCCCCACTCTGCGCTTAACCCCCACTGGGCTGGACCACCCCACCGCCTTGGTCTGAGCTGGACCCCCTGTGCGCCCTTTGGCAGCACATATACTAAAACTGAGCTGGGCCCCCTGCCCTGGGTGGACTGTCCCCCTTGTCTGAACAGGGCCGCTCGTACCTCTGCTTTTTCCCATACCCTCAGGCTCAGGGTGGTTAGTCAGGAAAGGGTTTCCAGGGCCAGCCAACGGTCTACAGACTCTTCCTCTCTACCTGTTCCCGAAACCCCACTGCAGCCCTTCCCTGGCTGGAGGGGCAGAGAGTGCCTGGGAAGTTGCTATAGCAACAGGGCTCATCCTCACCATCGTTGGGGTTGGAAGCCATCACTCAGTCTTCCTCTCAGGGCACCAAGACTACGGTGGCTGGGAAGGCTCATGAGACCTGCTGTACCAGCTTGGCTGCCCATCCCCAGTGCTCTATCTGTAAGGGGAGGCAAGGAATTGTGGGGTGGTGGCAGGAAGAGAAGCCCAACTTAGGGACCAATGGGCGCAGGGGAGGGACAGACAGGACCCTTGAGCTTCTGTAGGCCTGATTGGGCTAAGGGAAAAGCTGCCTTGGCAGGACCCTCTCGGGCACCCATACAACTGCCAGTGCACAGAAGGTGCTTGCTGCTCTGAGACAGGCTTCTGTGGGATGTCAGAGGGACCCCATTCTTCCCATTCAGGGACCTCTTGGGGGCACTTCCCACAGAGCCTGGATCTGCTTGTCCCTGGGACCTGGAGGGGGATCTGGGGACTCCCTCTCACCAGCCCCGCCCCTTCTGTGGGCCAGCTCCCAGGGGTGTCTTTGGCCAGTGCCAGCCAAGGCCTGAGCTCCACTTGGCCGCCTGTCCCTGGGCCTCTTGGGAGGTCTTCTCTTGGTTCTCCAGCTTACTCAGAGCCCAGGGCTTGGTCTTTTTTATATGTTCTCTTAGCATCTTCCCAGGGCCCCTGCCAATGGCTTTGGCATCTTTGGGCTAAGAAGTCTTCCACCCTACCCCAGGGCTTGTTCTAGATCCCTGCCCTCCTGGGAGGAAACTGACACCATCTCCTGCCATGGAGACAGGAGCACAGGGGGCTGCGGGATGTCTGACTGGTGCCTCCTATGGCTTGGGCATTTTCCTGACCCAGGCCCCGCTAGCCACTGGCATGACATTCAGGTGCCCCCTGCAGGCTGGCCTGGCTACTGCCCCCACCCCACCCCCCACCGCACCCTGGTGACAAGGGGGCAAATTTTCTCTAATTTCATCCTTTTGGATTCAGAGCTTCGAAGCAAAAAAGGGGCTTCCTTTCTCATCCTATTTCCTTTTCTAAGAGCCCCTGTAAGCCTCCGGAAGGATGTACAGCTTGTACAGGGGTATTTCCTGAAGTGTGACATGGGTCTCCCTGGCAGGGCATAAAATGATTTTAGGGATGTTTCACTTTTCCAGTTACATTGTATTTTAATGTGTATCAGAGAGAATAGGACCAGCAGTGCAATCTCTTGATTTCATTTATATTATTGCTTAGGACAGATCAAACTTTACATCTGAATAAAAGACGGCCAAAACTTTATTATTTTAAATTAAGAAAATATAAGTGAATAGAGGGGCGCCTGGGTGGCTCTGTGGGTTAAAGCCTCAGGTCATGATCTCAGGGTCCTGGGATCGAGCCCCCTGTCAGGCTCTCTGCTCAGCGGGAAGCCTGCCTCTCTGCCTACTTGTGATCTCTCTCTCTCTCTGTCAAATAAATAAATAAAATCTTTTAAACAAAATAAGTGAATAGAATAAAAATCAAAGAGGCAGCTTGAGAATGTCAGTCTGGGAATTCTGGGGTCTAGGAAGCTGGCTGATAAATGGATCTGGATGTGAATCTCGCCTCTTTGACATCGTCTGTGACAAACTCAGCATGTTTGGAAAATTTGGAGAAAACCATGTTATGAGGGGCGCCTGGGTGGCTCAGTGGGTTAGAGCCTCTGCTTTCGGCTCAGGTCATGATCTCAGGGTCCTGGGATCGAGTCCCGCATCGGGCTCTCTGCTCAGCGGGGAGCCTGCTTCCCCCCCTCCCTCTGCCTGCCTCTCTGCCTGTGATCTCTCTGTCAAATAAATAAAATCTTTAAAAAAAAAAAAAAAGAAAACTATGTTATGAGAATCACTCCAGCAGATCGATCTATGGAGACCATTTAGCCTGGCACATCCTAGATGCCCAGTAAACAGCCGCTCTGTTTCAATCATGATAGTCCACATCTGGGTGTCTGGCCTGCACTCTGAGAGAATTAGCGGTTCCTTCCAGAGCCTCTCTGATCTTTTTCTCGGGGATCCTTTTCCCTGTGAGGCTTTCCGCCCCACCATGCATGTGTTTGATACGCCTTGAAAGTTTTCCAGGACGATGTCATCTCCCCAACTTTCAACTGAGCTACTGCAATATATAGCTACTCGCCTTTCCACCTTCCACCTCCCAGCCAGCCTCACCTGCTGGGGGCCCCAGCCCCTCCCCCTCTGCCTAGTCCCCTCCAAGCTCATGCCCAGACCTTTTTTGGGCACTACCCACCTGCTCCTCTGTCATCAAGTGCTCAGCTACAGGCACTTGCCTCCCTGTCCCCCGCCCATCAGTGACATGTCAGGCCTTTCCATGGCTGCTTGGTGATTCTGAGTTCTGCCATTTGAATCCGTGTGGGAATAAAGTTCCCTGGTTTCATGCCTGCATCCTCCTGGGAGGAGGTACTCAAAAGACTCAGAGGCTGGGGTCTGAGATCAGAAATTGGAAAGGGTGTATTTGGACATGACCTCCCTTTTCAGCTCTGACTATTTCTGGGTAACTGGACGGGGATCCTAGCTAAGGTCCAGCTATAGGTCTGGAGTGATGACAATTTAAGAGCTGGGGGAACTAAGGAAAGCACTTGAGGTCATTTTTGAAGGCATTTTCAGATACAGAATCTCTCTGGCCAGAAAAGGCCAACACCAACATAATTTTGGGCCTGAGGGGGAAACAGGCCCTCTCTGGCTGAGCCCTGGGAATGATCAGAATCTATTTGTCCCTTGGCAAAGCAAGACATTAGATGTCAGTCACTATTCTCCCCAATTGTCATGCCTCAAGTCCCCTTTCTCACCATACCAGCTCAAGCTGAATGAGCCCTGCTAAACCCAGACACTTCATACCCCACTTTTCATCCTGGGCCAGGAGAGGGTGAAGAAGCCCTGGGGACTGCGTGAAATGACGGAGCCTCAGTTGTGAAACGACCATTTATTTAGGGGCACTCCAAGAAGCCTAGAGCTCACTGCATAGCAGGAGATGGGAAGGAGCTCTGCTGCCACCCCCCACCCCACTCCACCCCATGCCCAGGAAAGAAGATGCAATGAATCCCAGCAAGATGGGCTCAAACTTGGTTTTGGAAACACTGAAGCAGTTCTCTAGGTTCATAAACAGTCTGCTACCTCAGACAGGGACAGACGTTTGCTTGGAGGAGGGAACACAGGCAGAGAGGCAGAGTGAGAGTGACAGGATGAGAGAGGGGCAGAGGGACCCAGAAAGATCCTGTCCCCCATGCCAAGTGACACAGAAGGGAAAAACAATGCTGGAGGTGGCTCTGGGAAATGCTTAAGGGGGACAGCGTAGGTTTGGAGGGGGGC
>CM053603.1:6885683-6897760 GCA_028646535.1 Procyon lotor
GGCCCTGGTGGGGAACGCAGGCCCCAGCAGAGAGCTGAGGGGAAGTCTGCATCTCTCAGTGACCACCGAGCATGGAGTGGAGGGAGGGAGGGAGGGAGGGAGGGAGGCGGAGACAACCATCCAGGTGCGGCAGGGTGGTGGCTCCGTCCTGGGTGGGGCACGGAGGCGCGAGTGGGCAGGCTGGCCAGGTGCCCTGGAGGCAGAGCTGGCAGGACTTGCTGGTGGCACTTACGAAGGGGAGAGGTGGGGAAGGGTGAGGAATCGGGGTGATTCCTAGGTTTGGGCTCTGAGATTCAATGAACACATTGCCATGGGCCAGGCCTGTTCTAGAAGCTGGGGCTCACTGTGAGCAAAGCAGAACACATTGCTGAGGGCCAGGCCTGTTCTAGAAGCTGGGGCTCACTGTGAGCAAAGCAGTCCAGCGAATTGTGTCTGTGCAGGGGCCTTTCCCTGCAAGGAACAAATAGTTACTTTTTATAAAAAAGATTTTATTTATTTATTTATTTATTTATTTATTTATTTATTTGAGAGAGAGTGCGATCGAGAGAGAGACAGAGACAGAGACAGCACATGTGCACCAGCAGGAGGGAGGAAGAGGGAGAAGCCAACTCTGTGCCCGACAGGGGACTTGATCCCAGGACACTGGGATCGTGACCTGAACCGACTGAGCCACCCAGCTGCCCCTAAATACTTATATTTGAACAAAGGTCTAAAGGAAGCGAGGGGGATCAGCCTTGTGGGTAACTGTTGGGCAAAAGATACATATGGCGGAACTGGCAAGTGCAAAGGCCCTGGGGCAGGGGTTGGTGTGGTCAGGGAATGGCAGGAGGCAGGAGTGGCCTGAGCAGAAATGGGATCAGGGAGCTGACTGGGCTGTGGAGGGGCTTTCCTCTGGTAGGGGAAGAACAGTGACGGGGCTCTGCTGAGAGATTCCAAACAGAAAATAAGAGCTGTGGAAGGTATCCGTTGGTCAGTGGCATTGAAACTATGGGACCGACTGGGGTGGCGGTGGGAAAAGACTGAGTGGGTGTTCCCACACTGGGTGCTCGGTACAAACACGGGCACTGGCCCTCCCCAGAGAATGTTTGTAGGAGTTCATGGCCAGGCTGGTGCCGCTGGGGCCAGGGCCACCCTTGAGAACCGTGGTGCAGATAAAGCGAAGGGCCAAGGGCAGAGATCTGGGTTTGCAACTCTGAGCGCATCCAGGGGAGACCAGAATGGAGAAGGGAGGAGCGGCCGGGAGTGGAGGAAATGGGTCAGAACGGAGCCCTGTGCCCAGGGACGGGCAGCTGTGTGGGAGGACTGCAGGGGAGGGCACACAACGCCAGCACCCCTCCCGGCCCCTAGGGGACCGCACACCCCTCCCTTACCCCCGCCTGCCTGTCTCCGGCTTACCTCGAGGGTCCCTCAGAGGGGAAAGAAGGGACTCAGTTGTCCCTGGTCCCTGATCTGTGGCGCCAGCCAGCTGGATTCTAATTAGCTACCGGAGCGGGAGAGACAGGAAGCAAAGGCTGGGGGCGGGGTCTGGACTCCTGCCCAAGACTGGGAGGCTGCCAGTCAAGGCCAGGATGCCTGGGCACCCCCTCCCCGGTGCCCCGCAGTGCTGGGGGCAGGAAGCCAGGTCAGGGAGACAAGTGGGCATGGTTGGGATTTGGGGATGGAGAAGAGGCTTCCAGAAGGCCTTTATCTCCCATGATAGAGGGTCCAAGGCCTGCCTGGGTGCGGGCGGGCCCTTCACTGCCATGACATCCCAGTGGTCTGCCCCTCTACCGAGGGGGGCTGTGAGACCATGGGAGGAGGTTCCAGGGGGTCCCCTTTAGTCCAGCGCGCCCAGTGGGTGGGTCTGTCTACCGGCCGGGGGTGGGGGTTAGTGTGAACCAGAAGGCCTGGAGAGGTGGCCAGCCTCTGGCCAGGGGTGCAGCTTTAGCCCCCTATAGCTGGCTCGGGGCAGGTACCCTGACCGGCCCCTGTCGGGGACCGTGGGGTGGAAGCCCTCAGCCACCAAAAGGAGGAAAGGGGACCGGCCCAAACGCCCCTCCCCCTGGGCCTGCTGGGGACCTGCCCCTGCCTCACTCTCCCTGTTCTCCCCCAGGCTGGTGGGCCAGGCCGTGGTGCCCACCTGCTGATGCAGGGCAAGGCCCCCGGCCCAGGACACTGAGTGCCCCGAACCCGCCACTGGCTGCCACCATGGCCCGCCTGGCCGCAGTGCTCTGGAGTCTCTGTGTCACCGCCATCCTGGTCACCTCAGCCACCCAAGGTAGGTGCTACTGGGGCTGGGTGGGGGCTGTGCCTCCAAACGGTAGCTGGGAGGGCAAGAAAATGTTGAAGTGCCTCCCATCCACTTGGGGAAGAGCCGCAGTCCCCAGCTCGCCCCGGACCGCGGTGGAACCGAGCCAGAAGACTTGGTGATCACACCCCTGGCACCACTGAGGGGTCCCTGGACCAGCCCCTTGCCCCCAACACCCGGGGTGGCAGGGCCCATCCTGCCGGGGGCCCTGAAGCCTGGGACGCGGGCTGTAGCCTCCTGGGACCAGGACTAGCCTTCCTGGTGAGCCGAGACTCCTCTGTCTTGTGTGCGTGTCTTTCTCCGTGATTACATCTCTGAGGTTCTCACTGGGAGGAAGGCTTAATTAAAGCATGCCCGCTGACGTTTATTTAAAAACAACTAATTACCCGGCTCGGCCCTGTGCCGGCCCCAGGATCCTGCACATGCAACAATTAGTGCCCCTGGCCTGCCCGCCCACCTCCACCAATTACTCAATTACGGTCCCCGTGGCGGGCCCAGGCAGGGACCGGGGCAGGGCAAGCAGAGAGGCGGGAAGAAGGGGCCCGCTGGCCTTGCCCCAGCCCTGGGCACGCCCCCGGCTGGCACCCCCAGCTCTGTCCTAAGAGCACAGTTGGTGGACTCTGCTCCCCATGTCCCTTCGGGTGGCCTGATACTCCAAAAGCCACGAAGGCAGAGGGGCCGTCGTTCAGCCAGGCCCCAGGGCCTTGGGACTGCTCTGGCCAGCTAGTACCCTCTGCTCTCCCCGTGCCCACGTTCTCTGCCCATCCAGGTCCTGCCCCACCACCCTTGCTGGGCCGGGAGGGGCCGCTTCCACCCCCAGACCCATCTGAGCCAGCCCTCCACCCCCGGCCTCCCTCCCAGGCCCGGGAAGGACTAAAATTAGCTGTGGAAGCAGATGGTGCTAGAGGAACACATGTAATTCTTTCCCCTAAGTGAGACTCAACTCACCCCAGGAAACCCCGGGGGCCTAGCTGCTGTCCCCTGGGGCCTGCCACCTGACGGTGGAGGGAGCAGATCTCCGAAAGGGGTCTGCCTGGCATTGCTGCCCTGGGGCACCGCTCCTTCTCTTTACCCACGAGCCACAGGCTGCCCATCGGAGCCTGGGAGTCCCCCTTGTGCGTCCCCACTGCCCACTGCACCCTGCGAGGCCTGGCTGGGACCAGTGTCGGAAAAGGTGGCTGACCTGGCGCGTGGGGACCATGCAGAGCCCACTCTGTCCCATAGAGATTGTTTGCCTCAATAAGTTTTGTTTTAAGGTCTTATTAATTTATCTGAGAGAGAGAGCATGAGCGGGAGAGGGAAAGAATCTCAAGCAGACTCCCCACTGAGCAGGGAGCCCCATGTGGGGCTTGATCCCAGGACCCCGAGATCATGACCAGAGCCCCAGGTAGACAGACGCTTAGCCACCGGAGTCACCCAGGCGCCCCTCGGTAATCTGAATGACAGCCATACTGAGCCCCCCACCTCACTGCCTCCTTCAGGCCTTTGTCCAAGTGTAACTGTTCAGGGGCGCTCGCAGCTGCTGCAGCCGCCCCGGGGCTGCGAGGTGGGAGTGGCAGCTCCGGGGTTGGGGTAGATGGGGCCGCAGAGGCGGTCAGTTTAGACCCGGGCCGTCTGGCTCCTGAGCCGGGGCTGTCGGTCCTCACAGGGCATGGGATAGGGACAGACATGGGACCGTGCCACCCCACTGGGGTGGTTCTTTCAGCATCCCGCTGACCCTCACCACGCAGGGCGCCATGCTCAGTGCCTCCTTCGGGAACATTCTGTAGCGCATGGGCTCCTCGAGGCCTAGCGCTGGGCTGGCAGTGCTGATCCTACAGACTGGGAAGGGAGGCCGAGGAGGCTGTCCAAACTGAGTGCGCGTCAGAATGGCCCGGGGGCCCAGAGGTCCGAGGCGCCTGGCTTCTCCCTGGAGACCTGATTCAGCAGGGCTGGGGTGGGGAGCCGGGAGCTGCGTTCCCAACCCTCCGCCGGTGCCGCCGACCCCCAGGCCACCCGAGAGGCTCTGGCCCCGCGGACGTGCCTGGCCTGCCGGCCGAGGAGTGGCCAAGCCAGGCGCCGTGGGATCTCGCAGAACATGAGAGCCTTTCCTCCCGAGCCGTCTCTCCCACTTGTGTGGGGCGGGTGGTCAGGGAAGTTCCCCCAACCGCCCTGACTTCTGACACCAGTTGCAGGTTCGGGAGGCCTTTGGACCACCCTCAGATTTGGCGAGTCCCTAGAAGCACTCCCGGAATCCCCCAGCAGCGGTGTACTCGCCGTGAACAGTTACAGATAGAAGCAGCCGAGGGAGGAGGGGCGGAGGGGGGCAGCGTCCAGGAGGGCCCCCGCCCAGGCCTCCTGCTGGTCCCCGCCTGGTGAGCTGCGGGCAGCGTGGCCGCCCCCAGCGATGCTGCGTGACAGCGTGCACCATGTACTGCCTGGGACGCGCCCTGAGCCTCGGGGTCCAGCGTCTTCCCTGGGCTCGTCGTGTGGACCGGGGGACCACGCTCAGGATTGACCTCAGTCCACAGCCCTTCCAGAGGTCAACCGACACCCAAAAGCTCCTGTTCACATTGTTAGCGAGCTCGTTTGCTGGGACCGCCGTAACAAAGGACCACAGGCTGGGCGACTTCGACAACAGGATTGTATGTCCTACGGTTCCAGGGGCTAGGAGTTCAAGGTCATGGTGTCAGCCGGGTTGGCTCCTGCTGAGGGCCATGAGGGAAGTTGCTGCCCAGGCCCTCTCCTGGGCTTGCAGCTGGCCATCTTCTCCCTGTGTCTCCATCCCATCTTCCCTTTGTGTGTGTCTGTGTCCAAACTTCCCCTTCTCATAAGGACGCTCGTCAGATTGGATCAGGGCCTGCGTCAACGGCCTCACTTTAACTTGAGCACCTCTGTTTCACATTTGGTCCCACTCTGAGGTGTGAGGGCTTGGAACTTCAGCCTATGAATTTGAGGTAGGAGGACGCAATCCAACCCATCACAGGTGCGCTGACCGTCTGGCCTGGCCCAAGGCCCAGGGCTCCCAGGTAGACAAAGACGCTCATCAGGCAGGACCCCCCCCCCCCCGGGGCTCAGAGGCAGCTCCGAGGAGCTGAGGGCAAAGACTTACCACACAGGTGGGCACGGCGAGCGGCCCGTCTTACAGATGAAAGAACTGAGGTCCGTACAGCCCCCGTCCTGGCTAGATCCAAGCTGGAGGGGGCGTCTCCTCAGTGGGGTCTTCCCTCCCTGTAGGCCTGAGCCGGGCCGGGCTCCCGTTCGGGCTGATGCGCCGGGAGCTGGCGTGTGAAGGCTACCCCATCGAGCTGCGGTGCCCAGGCAGTGACGTCATCATGGTGGAGAACGCCAACTACGGGCGCACAGACGACAAGATCTGCGACGCCGACCCTTTCCAGATGGAGAATGTGCAGTGCTACCTGCCCGACGCCTTCAAGATCATGTCACAGAGGTGAGGGGCCCCAGCCCGCCGGGCTCCTGGGAGGCGGGCTGGGGGCAGTTCCTGGGGCCCCTGGATAAATGCCTGTCCTCCACGTGCCCCCTGGCCCGGGCGCCCTGCTCCCCCTCCGTCTTCCTTCTCTGCATCCCGCCCTGTTTCCCGGGCACCTACTAGGTGCCGGGTCCCGTGCAAACAGCCAGGGAGCCCCCGCCCCTCTTCCCCGGCAGCCTGCCCCCACTAGGCACGTTGTCCAGAAGCTCATTCCAGGATTCGTGGGGGAGGGAGTGGAGGTCTCGCAGCGCAGAAGGAATAGCAGGACAGGGCAGGAGTGTCACGGGAGCTGAGGGACAGCCCAGAGGTCATGCAGGCTGCCCCGAGGAGGTGACGGTCTGAACACGGACGACAAGGGCATGTGAGCATGATGCCCGAGTGTGCTGGGCTGTGTGTGTGGGGGGGGATGCCCGGCAGAGGTCCCGTGCGTGTGCGAAGCTGCTTAAGCCTTCCTCACACCCACTGCCGGCCCCACGGAGCCGGTCAGCTCTTCCTCCACCGTAACCCCGGATTTAACCTCCCCTTCTGCCACGGCCGGCCCCCCCGGGTTGCCACACTGCCTTCTGCCCCGTCTGGCCTGCCACGGGCTGTTCCACAGCAGCCACGGGGTGCCTGTGGACACCTGAGCCGGGCACCCTCCTCGCTCAGAGCAGAAGCGTCCCCCGGAGGCCCACGGGGCCCGGCGCTGGGCCCTGCGCTCTGCTCCTTGCTGGAGCTCCCCATCTCCGCGGTCCCCCTCACTTGCTCAGCTCTAGCCACCCTGCCTGCTCCTTTCGCACATCAGGCATCGTCCGCCACGGGCCTCTGGGTCTTTGCACCCGCCATTCCCCCTGCCTGCAGTGCTGTTCCCTGACACCCATGTGGCTCCTCCCCTCCCTTCCCCGTGGACTTTCTTACCTGACTGTCCTGTCAGCAAGGCCCGTCTGACCACCCTCTCTGAAATCACAGCCCCTGCCCCCCGACTTCTAGCCCCTTCCCTGCTTTATCTTCTAGCCCTGACGCCATCCTTAGTTCTGGGGAATATTTTGCGTCTTTATCATGTTGGTCTTTCCTCACTGGGCTGTCAGCCCCATGGGGACAGGGCGCTGTGTCTGTCACTGGGGTGTCCCCGGCCAGAAATACAGCGGGCACTCACTGAGTTTTTGCTCAGCACCTGAGAGAGGGCAAGGTTCCCTCTAGGGCCCAGAGCATAGAACGGAAGAAGGAAAGGAGGGCTGGAGCCGGCTCTGCAGCTCCTCGAATGTTGGCAGAGGATTCTAGAATAAGTCACCAGGCAGGGTCACGGGGAGCCTCTAGAGAGTTTTGGGCAGGGGACGGGCATGGCCAGGTGGCTCAGACCAGTGGACAAGGCTGGAGCCACCTCATCCCTGCCCCCCACCTTTTCTCCCTGAAATGTGCTCCTGTCCAGCAGTGCTCCCCCTGCTCCCCCTTCCCTGTGTGACACCTCTGCACGAGCGGCCCTAATCCAGCTTCCCGGCCTTTGCTTAGGCTGTGCCCCGTCCTCCCTGGGAATCCCTCTCCTCCCACCTCCTGCCTCTGGTTTTCTCCCTGGCCACCTCATGCCCTCAGCACGGGCCTCGGGGTCTGCGGGGTGCTCCACAGTCCCTCCAGGGCCCCCCACAGCAGCTCGCCCGGTTCCGGCTTTCATGGGTTCTCGGTTCCGAAAGGGGGAATGTTGAACAGTGCAGTTCCAGGGGCCCGGGGAATGAGAGGCAGACTCTGCCATCTTAAAGCCCGGAGGCGAGGCTCTTGGTATTAGTTCAGGTACAGCCCGGCTGCTCAGATGGAGATGCCCCAGGATAGGCAGAGTGACCTAAACCAGATCCTGGGGGATCGCTTCCCTCTGTCTTGGAGGCTCCCGCACCCAGGCCACCTCGGGCCCATCCGCACGTCCCCCACTGCAACTCGGTCCTGAGTATTGCCAACTGCAGGGGAGGCTGGGACGCGTGGCATCCAGCCGTGCTCTCTTCTAGATATTGAGGTGAAATTCACATAATGTATTTGTCACTTTAAAGCAAGCAGTTCAGCAGTAATTAGTACATTCACAATGTGCCGCACCCACCACCTCCCTCTGGTTCCGGAGCATTTCCATCTCCCCAATGGGAAACGCCACCCTCCCCTCCCCCAGCCCCTGGCAGCCACCGACCTGCTTTCTGTCGCTACCCACCGGCCCGTCCCAGACATTTCACACAAATAGGACCACGAAACTGCCTGACTTCTTTTGCTCCTCAGTGTCTTTGGGATTGTCCACGTCGTACATACCCGAGCCTTCTTCTTAACGATCAAATAATATTCCACTGTGTGGATGGACCGCATTGTGCCTAGCCATCCCTCTGCCCATGGGCACTCGGGCCGGCCCTGCCTCTGGCAGTTGTGTAGATGACGTCGCTGAGAATACTGACGTAGAAGCCGCGGGTTGAACCGCTGCTTCCGAGTCCTTGGGGGACAAAGCTAGGGACGAAGCTGCTGGGTCACCGGCAACTCTCGGCTTCACCTTCAGAGGCCAGGCTCAGGTTTTAAGGGCGTTTGGGTGGGTGGGTCAGAGCAGACCCTCACGAATCAGTGTCCTGCCCCGCCGAGACCTGGTAGGGCCCGGAGACCTCGATCAGAGAGACGGACGGCACAGGAGAAACCTCTTTCTGTTCATACATCAGCCAGGCTCCCGGAAGTTGGTGGGGATTCCGAGTCCCCGGGGGAGCTGAGAATGGCTTGGGCGTGAGGTGAAGAGACTGCCGCTGTCCTAACCGCAGGTCCTCGGGGCAGCGCCACCTGTAGCGCGAGAGTCGTGGCCCGAGGGGGACACAGGCAGGCACTGCGAGCCTCTCACCAGCAGCGTGTGGGCAGAGACACCGCCTCGCACGCGTGGCTTCACGTCTCGCTCTTCCGTGAACAGGGAGGGCCTCTCCGGCCCGTTTAGGAAAAGTGCCAGGGATGGAATGGCATCAGTGACACGCAGCTGGGATGTGAGGACTGGGAGCTGGGGAAGCAGTTGGTGGGGCAGAGGCGCGGGCCCAGCCCTGCGCTTGCTGCCCTGCGGGGCTGAGAGCGGAAGCCTGGCTGCTGGGAAAGGGAGAGCAGGCAGGACACAGAAGGTGATGTCCCCACAGGCCCCGGGCCCTGGTCACCACAGTTCCGTCTCCACTTGGGGGTGCCCATTCCTCCCCTGACCCTAAATGTGCCCCCTGCCCCGTTCTAGGCTGGTCTTTTCCCAGCTCCTCATCTCTTCTCTGCAGGTGTAATAACCGCACCCAGTGCGTGGTGGTTGCCGGCTCCGACGCCTTTCCCGACCCCTGTCCTGGGACCTACAAGTACCTGGAGGTGCAGTACGACTGTGTCCCCTACAGTGAGTCATCTTGTTCCTCATGCGGACACGGGCCCTTCCCCCTCCCAAAAGCAAGCGAGGAGGAGACACCTTGACCTTCCACACACGTGCGCGCACACATACACACACACACAGGGCCAAGTTGAGACCGGGCACGAGCAGGGCGCTGCCAGGCCTGCTCCCTCCCTCGCACACTGTCTCCTCCCAGATGCCCCCCCCAGTCAGTCCCTGCCCACGCTCTGTCCCCGTCCACAGGATACCTTCTCCCACTCCTGTTACCTTGGCCCACTATCCCTGCCCCTTCACATGTAGAAGGGCTCACTTACACCCTTCAGGGCCACACCCCAGAACTTGCTTGGTCACCCCCATGTCTCCTGGTTCCCTGGACCTGGACCTTGCTGCCCTCCAACCTCTCTACCTCCCTGCCCTTTCTGATCACCCCCTCACACACCCACTCCTCTCTTACTCACCCCTCTTCTTTCTTCAGCTCCTTCTCCTTTCTCTTGTCCCCCTCACCTCTCATGTACTCCCAGTGCTGCCACTCCCTGGTTCTGGAAGCTGGACCCCACATCCGTAGAGAGGCAGACTGCCCTCTGAGGCCTGGCGGCAGATCTGGTGTGAAGGGCTAGGGGCGTCTTTCACAGATACCTACCTCCTGGTTAGTGTGCCCATTACCATGATAGCACTTCCTGTCTGCAAGGGAAGTGCTGCCATGTTGGACTAGGGTGGCCCCCAGGAAGCCTGAGGAGGGTGATCTGGGGCCAGGGGCCTGACTTTCTTGCATCTAGCCAAAGGGAACCAACAAAGACAGGGTCTCTCCTCCTCAGCACTCCGCTCTTAACATGGCCCTTCTTTCCTGCCCTCACTGTCCCTTCCCTTCTCTCCATCAACCACTACCCCTCCTCTCCCTGCCAGCTTCATGTAGCCAGCCTGGAGGTAGGGCCTCCGGGCAGATGGGGGAGGAGGCAGGGCCACCGGAGTGTCTGAGTGAGGAGGGCAGGGGCAGGGGAGCAGGAGGCCCTGTGACTCTCCCTCCTCTGCCCTCCCACCCCAGCCTCCCCCCTCAACCTTTGATTTCTCCTCGCAGGTGATGACCTACGTGCTGCGGGAAACAGCATCACTTATGTGCTTCCATAACCTTCTTTTACTCCTCACCCTTTCCTTTCAGCAACTGAGGCCTCCAGCCACCATCTGAGGGGGACGCCCATCTGATCCTTGAAGCCTCCCCACAGCACTGGGGACACTCTCCACCCACCCCCGTGGCCGGGGCAGCAGGGAAGGGAGGCAGGAGGCCGGGAGCATTGCACAGCAGGGAACTCAGGCTGGGTTTGAGGCTTGGCCTGGCGCTTGGATTTTCTGATTCTGAAACTTGAGCAAATGACTTAAACTTTTCTGAGCTGCTGCAGAAGGAGGCGAGAGGCCAGGAGAGCATGCGTGCGAGGCGCCTGGCCCAGGGCTGGCCACGGAGCCCGCTCCTTGTGGCCGAGCGCTGGATGCAAACTCTCCCCAGGGCAGAGGCTTCGTCCTCACCCCCCAGCGCCCAGACCCGAGCCTGGTTCAGGATGTGCTCAGTAATGGGACGGGGGCCCTCCCAGGCCAGCTTAGCTCGTGTCTTCGTCTGTGATGCTGGGGGAGGGTCCCTTCCGGGGGGATGCCGCCAGGAACAGAGACAACGTGGGTAAAGCTCTTTGCGCACCCCACACCACAGGTGTATACGAAAGAAACGGTGCCCATTTTTGCCAACTGTGTGGCCTCAGTTGTGTTGCTTCACTGCGTTGAGCCTCAGTTTCCTGGTCTGTAGACAGGTTTCTGGAAAGACTGCCTGGGAAGTACCTAGCATGGTTCCTAGCACTTAGTCACTTAGGAAGCAGGAGGCACTCGGTAGTCATTGCTTTTGTTGGGACTCCTCATAGTGATTTTTACCAGTTATTGCTGTTGGAAATGAAAAATAAAACTAATGACAGATGATGTCATTAGCGGAGGGCTAGGTAAGATAGTGAGTAAGACAGTGAGATAGTGAGCTTCTGGGAGGGGAAGGGCCCTCCACACGAGGAACAAGATGACTCCTGAGGCAGGTGAGATAAAGGGCGGGAAAACGTCTCTTGGTGGAATCCACGGCAAGTTGGCATCATGTGGATAAAGAAAAAGGAAACAAATTAGAGGGTGCAGGGAGTTAAGAGGCATGGTGACCTCCTGAAGCTGACCCCCCCCCCCCGGAGTGTGGGCCAGGGGACGTGACCCACGGAGACCAGGATGGCCGCAGGGATGGGCAGCCCTGGTCTGACAGAGTGAGCCCGAGCCCTGGGGGAGGCAGGACACATGGTGAGTGTGTCTGGGACACTGTGGGGCCACGTGTGCCCTCGACAGGCAGAACCCAGGGCTTAGGGGGTATAGCCCCTGGTTCCAGAAGAAGGGTGACTAGAGTTCCAAGGGTGACAGGAGCTAGGCCGGAGAACAGGGAGGCGGGGCACTCACTTGTCCCCCACCGTTCGAGTTCGCTGAGCACTTCCTGTGTGCCAGGCCCTGGATGAGGCGCTGGGAAGGAAGCCAAACTGTCCGCTGTGGAACCCCCTGCTGGTGCCTCTAGAGAGGTGGCCGGGGAGCGAGGCCCTGGCCAGAGGTTCCTGAGGGGCCAGGGACACAGAGCCTGAAGGGGGAGCAGCCTGGGCAGCCCTCTGGCCCTGGGCTTCAGAGGCTGGGGTGACCCCAGTGCTGGCGTGGGCGAGTCAGGGTTGGGGACAGGGGCCCACCATGGGGAGGGGGCAGTGGGGGTGTGGGACTCCCCCCCCACACCCAGACAGGCCCGACTAACGCTGGATTTGCCTTGCAGCTGAGCACATTCTAACCGTGCCCCCTTCCTCCCTCAGGTGCGCCCGCCCGCCGGGCAGCAGGCAGGGAGCTCCTGGCTCCTGGGCCCCGGGTGGGGGGGTGCTGGGCAGACAAACTGAGCCACAGGCTGGCCCCGGGGGAGCGTGGGAGCGTGTCTGTGCCCCCACGTG
>CM053603.1:6897860-6922849 GCA_028646535.1 Procyon lotor
AGCTGGGGGCGCCCAGGCCCCTGGAGGCACTGAACCCCCTCCTCCTGGGCCCCTGCTTCTAGCAGGAGGGCAGCAGGCGGGTTGTGTGGAGGGGGGGGTACTGTGTGCCTCTTCCATCCCCACCACTCCCTCCCCGGTGCTCCCCTTCCAGCTGAAGCTCCCCCCTCCCCGATCCCCACCGCACTACGGGCACCCGTCTGAGGGCCCCGTCCACCTGCCTGTTTGTACACCCTCCCCCGTGTCTCTCTTGGTCTCTGTCCTCGCGTGTCTCCCCCTCCCTGTGACTGTCTCCCCAACACCCGCCCCAGAGGAAGGGACTTGGGGGCGGGGGCTGAGCTGATGCTACCTTCGGGGTTGGGGAACCAGGATGAGGAAAGAAAGGAAAAGGGGGCATGTTGCCAGATAAGAAACGAAAGCAATTTAATCTTTTTTTTTTCTCTTTTTTTCTTGCACATTTTTTTTTCAATTTGTTTTCTCTCTCTCTTCCGATGCTTAAAGTAGAAGTGGAGCAGAAAGGTAAACGCACTGTTACCAATGCTAACCCCTAACTCACACTTTGTTCTCGCCTGTACCGACTCATGTGCCCCGCCCTCCCCGCCCGGCCCCCTCTTCTCCCCACCCTGACTGGGTCCAGTTGGTGTCCCCCACCCCGGGTGTCCTCCCGGTGGGGCCAGCCCCGGTGCCCCCACGGGCGACTCCACCTGCCAGACACCCGAGGAAGCTCCTCTGAGCAGGGGCAGGACCTTCTGTCTCTCTCTCTCTCTGCCTCTTTTTCTCTCTTTCTGTCTCCCTGTCCCTCCTTCCTCGTCCCAGCCCTTGCGGGGGGACGCGGCCTTCTCTCATACTTATTTTGCCTCCTTCAGGAGAAGTGTGTAAGCATCCAGGGCGGGAGGGGAGGGAGGGACCCCTTTCTCTGGCTCCTGGCTGGGGGCGGAGTACAAGGGGGTGAGCAGTCTTTCTCCTCTTCTTCCTGCCCCAACTTCTGTACAGTGTCTGGCTCAGGGGAGGTGGGATGGAGGGGACACCTTTGTTTTCCTTTTGGGGAGCAGATTCCTTCTATTTCTCGGGCTCCTGGTGGCATAAGTTCCTTCTGGTTTGGCGTTTCCAAGGCCCAGAGCTGTTTTGGAGCACGGAGCACCAGTTTCCCCCCACCCCCAACCCCCATCCTTGACCGGCCGGGGGGCCCAGCCCTGGGGAGGGATGTGAAGCTGCCCCCAACCCTGGGAGGGCAGTCCGCCAAATTGGGGGCAAAGGGGTGGGGGTGGGCCTCACGGTGGGGGGAGCGCTGGGTGGGGGAACATTTTCTCTGGTTCTGAAACACTTGCGAAGCTGCAGTCAGGGTTTCTTCTGGGCTGTTTTGGTTAGAGGACCAGGGAGAGGAGGGGGGTTGGGGGAGGCATAGTTCGGGTCCGGGGACTTCCATGAGCACCGTAATTTCTTGCAGGGTTAACCTTCAGCAGGGGAACGGGGACATTCCATGGTGGGTGGTGCTGTCCCCACCCCCACCCCCCACCTGCCCCTGGCATCTGGAGAGGGGAGGGCTTGCAGCAGAGGAACTTTGAGAGTGGGATATTGGGGATGGTCCCGGCCTCCCCTGAAATTTTTGGGAAATTGACAGCTCTGAGGCTAGCCATGGGGACAGGCCCATTCTTGCAGGATCACTCTTGCCTTGAAATTACGGTGGTCTGTGGAGCATCCCCTTTGAGGAAGGTGGGGCGGGGTCCCTCCAAGCTGCTCCCCTCCCTCTGCCCTCCCCATCTCAGAGAGGCCTGGGCAGCCAGCCCAGGCCCCCACCCCTCGCTGCCCCCCGCCACTCTCGCCCGCTCTCTCTCCTGAGTCTGTCTCGCACCCAGCACCACACACTCTTCTTACAGGCCCGGTGGTGGTGGTGGTGGTGGTGGTGGTGGTTTGGATGCGGCAGCCCTGGATCCTTTGTCTGCAAGGGTGGGATGGGGAGGGGGGAGGGAAGAGGAGGTGTTGGGAGCTTGGCGCTGGGGAGGGGTCCTTACTGTCAAAGGCCCCAGGCAGACCCTTCCTCATCTTCTCCCCCTTCCCCAGGGTAACCTCTAACCACGTTTTCCTCCTCCACACCCTTCTGACCAGGTCAGGCTCTGAGACCTCCCACCGCCCCCTCACACACACAGACACATCTACTCAGGGGCCACAGAACCGGCAGGGGTCCTGGCTTGGGGAGAGGGGAGACCTGGGCACAGAGGGAAAAGGTGGAGGCCAGGTGTGCTGAACAGGGTGGCAGGCCAACCCCTCAGGGCATCGGGGACAAGGAGATGGTGGAGCCCCAGGATGCAAGCCAGGATCCCTCTGGTTCCTGCTCATTTCTGGGTCCCAGGCTCCCCTCCCCCTCCTCAAACACGGTGTGCTCCTGGCTGCTTTGCACCTGGGGCCCCTTGGGCCTAGCTGTCCCTGATGCTGTGAAGGGAGGGCTACACATCCCCCCACTGAAGCCTGTCACAGTGAGGCTGACGTGGGGGAATGAGGAGTGGTGCCTGTCCGTGACCCTCTTGCCACTGGGGCTGCTCCCCCCCCCAAGCCCACACTGGGTCCCAGCCCTCCCTGTTCCCCTTAGGGCCAGCTGCTTTGGTGACAGGCCAAGCAGGAGCAGAGAATTCACTGCAAACCCTCACCCTGGCCTGTCTGTGGGTTCAGCTAGCAGGGAGGTGAGAGGGAGGCCCAGCCATCCTGGATGGAGGGGTATCTGGACATCACCACTCCCAAGTCCAGACCCCTACTGGGTCAGTAAGGGGAGGCTAAGAGCAGGTGGCACTGGGATGTGACGGGGCAAGGGCGGGCAGGCCGGCGGTGGCCAATGAGATGCAGTTGAGGTTTTCCTCCTTTTCAGGGAATGGGGGGGTGGGGCGGGGCCCCCCACCTTTCTGACATCAGCGCTGCCTTGGTCCCTCCTCCCGAGCCGGGGATGGTTGCAGGTAAATCGGGGTCCGGGGCAGGGGAGGGTGGAGGGGGGGCCTGGCTGGGGCGGGCTGGGTCTTTATCCTAGCTCCTGGTTCCCTCCCTTGCCCCCTCTGAGCTGGACCTGGGACTGCCCCCCCGAGGGACCCTCAGTCGGGCCTGGGCCTTGGAGTGAATTCTCTGCTCACCCCTCTCTCCTCGCCAGCACTAACCCTTTCTTCCCAGGTGGTCTCCAGCGTGCCTCCCTTGGAGCCAGGACCTCGCCGAGGCCCCCCACCTTGTCTCTCTTCCCTCCACGCAGCTCTTCTCCCCCCTCCCCAACTCTCCCGGGGAGCCCCCTCTTTTCCTATGTCCCCAACTTCCCCCTCCCCTGTGCACCAGTGTCAGTCTGCTGCTGAACAGACCCCATGAGAGACCTTGCCGGCTGGGGGCAGGGCTGGGCACCCTGAGGGAGGGGCTGGACTTTTCCAAAAACCCTTCCTCACCTACTGATTACGTGGGTGCTGGGTGTGGGGGGCCACAGGCTGCATCAGGAACTCTGGGTGCCTCCTCTACTCTGGACTAGGGGGGCACTTCTGACACCCACAGTGGGTACGGAAACATCACTCTACCTTGCAATTTTTGCAGGGGAGGGGGACAAAAACTTGTGTCCCGGTGTTGGTGAAGGCGGGGACCCTCGACCCTAGCTCTTCCATAGGAGGCTGTGACGATGGCGAAGGAACAGGGCACTGAGTCCCTGGAACCTCAAAAGCCAGGAGTGGCTGCAGGGAGATCTTTCCGCCCCCACTAAGGCACATGAGGAAGTCGGGGAGGGCTCTTGCCAAACCCTTTATCCCCAGCCTGTGGGGTCTCTGGCAGCCAGGGAAGGAAAGAGGGGTACCACCTCTCCCCCTCCCCCCACTAACCCTGCTCTTAATGGCCTCCAGGGTTGACATCTCCAGGGAGAGGGGCAGCTGGGCAGGGCAGGGGTCCCAGCCCGGAAACCCCCTTCCCATCACCAGCCCTACCAAGCAACCGTGACTGCAGCAGCAGGAGGGGACGGCCTGGCTACCCCAGGCCGCATGACCAACTTGCCTCTTTCTCTCCCCCTCCCTCGCCTCCGCTCCTCCTCTCCCCGTGTTCTCCCCGCCCGCCCACCCGCCCGGCCCAGTCTTCGTGTGCCCAGGGACCCTGCAGAAGGTGCTGGAGCCCACCTCCACACACGAGTCAGAACACCAGTCTGGCGCGTGGTGCAAGGACCCGCTGCAGGCGGGCGACCGGATCTACGTCATGCCCTGGATCCCCTACCGCACGGACACGCTGACTGAGTACGCCTCGTGGGAGGACTACGTGGCCGCGCGCCACACCACCACCTACCGCCTGCCCAACCGCGTGGACGGCACCGGCTTCGTGGTCTACGACGGCGCCGTCTTCTACAACAAGGAGCGCACGCGCAACATCGTCAAGTACGATCTGCGCACGCGCATCAAGAGCGGGGAGACGGTCATCAACACCGCCAACTACCACGACACGTCGCCCTACCGCTGGGGGGGCAAGACGGACATCGACCTGGCCGTGGACGAGAACGGGCTGTGGGTCATCTACGCCACCGAGGGCAACAACGGGCGCCTGGTGGTGAGCCAGCTCAACCCCTACACGCTGCGCTTCGAGGGCACGTGGGAGACGGGCTACGACAAGCGCTCGGCTTCCAACGCCTTCATGGTGTGCGGGGTCCTGTACGTGCTGCGCTCCGTGTACGTGGACGACGACAGCGAGGCGGCCGGCAACCGCGTGGACTACGCCTTCAACACCAACGCCAACCGCGAGGAGCCGGTCAGCCTGGCCTTCCCCAACCCCTACCAGTTTGTCTCCTCCGTGGACTACAACCCTCGCGACAACCAGCTCTACGTCTGGAACAACTATTTCGTGGTGCGCTACAGCCTGGAGTTCGGGCCGCCCGACCCCAGTGCCGGTAGGGATGGCTCTGCCTCACTCCGCCTCCTCGGCCTCCCCCTGCCCCCGCCCCCCAGGCCCCGGGGTTGGGGGGGGAGTGCGCCGTGCACTCAGAGCTGGGGCCCGGAGGTGGCCCCGGGGATCCCCGGAGGGCAGAGCCTAGCTGCACCGGACAGAGGCTGGTCTAAGCGGTTCATGGTTAACTTGTTGGTTTGTCACAGTCCATGAGGGAGGGAGTGCTACTGGCGTTTTACAGATGAGGAAACTGAGGCACTGGGCAGGGGATTAGTTTACTCTTTTGAGGAGTAGCTCTGGACTCTGTGTCCCTAACCACTAACTTGCACCGCCTCTCCCAGGGGCCTGTGCACTTTTAGCCCTGGAACCTTCACTGGCCACAGCCCTGGGGGGAAGCCCAGTCCGGGAAACAGAACAAAGCCCAGCCGGTGGTATCGATGGTGAGGGTCCCTCGGCAGTCTCTCTCAGCCGCCCTCAGCCGGCTCTGAGCAGCCCCAGGGCGCTGGGGAGCCTGAGCCAGGCCACCCTCCTTTGCAGAAGGGGAAACTAAGGCTCTCACAGGAAAGGGACCAGGTTACAGGGACCAGAGTGGGAACAGAATGAGGATGGGAGGTGGCTGGTGGCTGTGTTCACACGTCCCCTTCCCAGCCTATTCTTGGTTGCTCTCAGACCTCAGGCCACACAAGTGAATTTTTACTGCCTTCTGATGCTTTAGGTGGTCTTGGGGGCAGAAAGAGGCCAGGGGAGATCTCCCAGACCCAGTGGCGACCAGGATATCCTCCCACTTCAGGGAAGACACTAGAATGCTAGGGACCCCAGGCCTGGGCGTGGCCCCGGGCACAGGGTGACCCTGTCTTGTATACCCTGTTCCCTTCCAGGCCCAGCCACTTCCCCACCTCTCAGCACGACCACCACAGCCCGACCCACACCCCTCACCAGCACGGCCTCGCCTGCAGCCACCACCCCGCTCCGCCGAGTGCCCCTCACCACACACCCCGTGGGCGCCATCAACCAGCTGGGACCTGACCTGCCTCCAGCCACAGCCCCAGCTCCCAGCACCCGGCGGCCCCCAGCCCCCAATCTGCACGTGTCCCCAGAGCTCTTCTGTGAACCTCGAGAGGTGCGGCGGGTCCAGTGGCCAGCCACCCAGCAGGGCATGCTGGTCGAGAGGCCCTGCCCCAAGGGGACCCGAGGTGAGTACAGAGGCTGCAGTCACCTCACTGTGGCCGGCTTGGGGAGGGGCCAAACCCAGTCTGACGAGGGAAAGGCCAGGGAACAGCCCCCCCCACTCAGCTTAACCCAGATGCACCTGTCCATCTCCCGGCCAGAGCTTGGGCTTTATGAGGGCAGGGCTCACACTGGACACGGGCAGTTGTGTTCCCAGAGCCCAGCGGAGCTTTCAGGGCCTGGGAGCAGATCAGTGAGGCCCCCTGCCCTGTCCCCTCTTGTAGTGCCAGGGAGCCCACAGGAGGTGACTTGGGCCCCCAGCTTCACACTGAGACGGACCGGGCCCCAGAGCAACTGGTGACAGCAGCCCCGAGAGCCGCCGAAGTGACAGGCGGGTTGGGGCCAGGAGTACATGCTCCCAAGTAGAGCTATCCAAGGGGAGGGTCTGAAGAGGCCTGAGAAGGGACTTCGAAGATGGACTTTGCTAGAAAGTTCCATTGCTGGTAGACAAAGATGGAAGGAAGAGGAGCCAAGGGGGGGAGCTTAGAAGTGAGAGGTAGCTTATGTCATCTCACAGTGATGCCTCTCTTGACTGTCCGGCCCTCTTCATGTCTGGTCTTCCGTGTTTCCTTCACCTCTTCACCTACCTGTCCCCCCGTCATCTCCTTTCCCTGCTGTGGCCTCTCTTTCTCTCCTTCCCTGTGGCTCCCTTCTCTGTTCCTGTCTGTCTGTCCCTGCAGGAATTGCCTCCTTCCAGTGTCTACCAGCCCTGGGGCTCTGGAACCCCCGGGGCCCTGACCTCAGCAACTGCACCTCCCCCTGGGTCAACCAGGTGGCCCAGAAGGTACCAGCAGCAGCTGTCCCTCCCAGATCGGCACATTTGCTTGCACACTGGGCCCTGGGTGGCCGGGCACAAGGCGCACTGGGGGCAGTAGCGCAATTGGGGAGACAGAAGGGCAGGTCTGGGAGCCAGGACTGTGTGGGTCCCCTCCCTGGCCTACACAGGGAACAGAGACGGATGGGGAGGGAGAAGGGGTCAGAGAGGGAGAAGAGGGGCCAAGCAGGCTGGGCAGGGGAAAAGGGAACACGTGGGAAGCAAGACGGTCTCTGAGCTAGCTGGGGGCCCCTACTCCCACCTCACACAGATCAAGAGTGGGGAGAATGCAGCCAACATTGCCAGCGAGCTGGCCCGTCATACCCGAGGCTCCATCTATGCCGGTGATGTGTCCTCCTCCGTGAAGCTGATGGAGCAGCTGCTGGATATCCTGGATGCCCAGTTACAGGCCTTGCGGCCCATTGAGCGCGAGTCAGCGGGCAAGAACTACAACAAGGTGGGGCATGGCAGTGGCGCCTGGGGGGTTGGGGGGGCACTGCCCTGAGGGCTCAAGAGGGGTCCAGCCTAGTACCTCCAAGCTAGGTGGTCAGAGAGGAGAGGACTGATCCTACGCATACTGGCTCTTCCTCCCGAGCTGCCTTCGGACGGTCCTCGGGGCTGAGGCTCCCTCAGGAACCGGTCTTGCTCCCGCCCAGCCCTGCAGAAGAGCCGGCTCTCCAGGGCCCAGACTTGACGGTGTGGGCGTTAGGGAAGCTGACAGCACCTCCATCTCTCTTCCCAGATGCACAAGCGGGAGAGAACTTGCAAAGACTACATCAAGGTGAGGCCCGGAGGGTTCCTGCTGGCCAAGGAGGGGGTGAGGCAGCCCTCATCACGTGGGCACGGCCCAGGCACCACTGGGGATGGAGGCTGAGAGGAGGGTATGCGGAGTCAGAGTCCAGCCCAGGGAACGGGAGGATGTGGGGGGAATCACAGTGCCACCCCCTCGCCTGCGTAGGCTGTGGTGGAGACAGTGGATAACCTGCTGCGGCCAGAGGCTCTGGAGTCCTGGAAGGACATGAATGCCACGGAGCAGGTGCACACGGCCACCATGCTCTTGGACGTGCTGGAGGAGGGCGCCTTCCTGCTGGCCGACAATGTCAGGGAGCCCGCCCGCTTCCTGGCTGCCAAACAGAATGTGGGTGAGTGCTGCAATTATGCCCAGGGCAAGTTCAGGTGCAGATCTTTTTTTTTTTTTCCCCAAGATTTTAATTGAGAGAGCAAGTGAGCGAGCATGCGCATGAGTGGGAAGAAAGGGAGAAAATCTCAAACAGACTCCATGTTGAGCATGGAGCCCAATGTGGGGCTTAGTCTCACAACCCTGAGATCATGATTGGCTGCAAATCTTGAACCATGGGGCCTGCCGGCTAAGGATGCCCCGGCCTTGGGCACCTTGCCATAGCTGGGCCCTTGGACTGGGGACAGACCCTAGCCCATCTGCCCTGCCATCCTCTGTCCCCACAGTCCTGGAGGTGACAGTCCTAAACACGGAGGGCCAAGTGCAGGAGCTGGTGTTCCCCCAGGAATATCCAAGCGAGAACTCCATCCAGCTGTCTGCCAACACCATCAAGCAGAACAGCCGCAACGGTCAGTGCCCGAGCCCTGGGCTGGCATCCCCATGTCACTTATGAAGAACATCAGTTCTTAAATTGTATCCACTTAAAGAATCTGAGGAAAGGGTGCAGCTCGTAATAACACAAAGAGTTGTTCTCCATTCAAGCAAGCATAACATTTCAGGGGATTTTTGGGGTCCCTGCAAAGCCCCAGAGCATAGGACACTTTGTAGTTTGCAGGGATCACTCCTGTGTAATGGCGGTCAGTTCTTATAGCTCAGGGAGATCTGCCCCATTGAGACTCAGAGAGATTGGGGATTTGCTCGAGGTCACACAGCAAGTGAGGTGGGGGCTGGGGACACAGTCCCTACCTGTCCTGGCACACTGCCTTGCCATTTGGACCTGCCTCCCACGGAGCAGTGGTACACGGAAGGGCTCCCGAAGCCCCCTCACCGGGGCCGCAGCCTGGCTTCAGAGGTCCCTGTAGCCAGTACAGCGGAAGGTGTGCGGGCTTAGGACCGATGGCGCACCCCGCCGTGCTTGTCCTCCCCAGGTGTGGTCAAAGTGGTCTTCATCCTCTACAACAACCTGGGCCTCTTCTTGTCTACCGAGAATGCCACAGTGAAGCTGGCAGGTGAAGCAGGTACGGGTGGCCCCAGCGGCGCCTCCCTGGTGGTGAACTCGCAGGTCATCGCGGCATCCATCAACAAGGAGTCTAGTCGCGTCTTTCTCATGGACCCTGTCATCTTCACCGTGGCCCACCTGGAGGTGAGCTGAGGCATCCCCACCCCCCCTGGGGGTCCTGCCAGCTTCCGTGTCCCCAGGCTGTATATTCTCCCCACTGTGTGTTCACCCACCCCAAGAGCAAGTTATGACCCCTCCCTGGGGCACCAGTCCCCCAACCCCCACCTCAACAGCTTGGGCCATTTGCCCCCCAAGATCCTAGACCGTCACCTGGAGCCCCCAGGCACTTTTCTCATGCTTGTCACCATCCCCATAGCTGGGTGTGGGGGCTGGAGCGGGACTCCCTGGATCTGACTGCCCGGCCACCACCACACAACAGGCCAAGAACCACTTCAATGCTAACTGCTCCTTCTGGAACTACTCGGAGCGTTCCATGCTGGGCTACTGGTCAACCCAGGGCTGCCGCCTGGTGGAGTCCAACAAGACCCATACCACGTGTGCCTGCAGCCACCTCACCAACTTTGCCGTGCTAATGGCTCACCGCGAGATCGTAAGCTGGCCGGCGCTCCGCTCCTCTGGGCAGGCCCACTTGCTGGCCTGGCTTTGCATGGCATCCTAGAGAGCGCTGCATGGGCAGTGCCAGGGAAGACCGGCTTCGTGGGCATTGGGGGGTGGCACCAGTCTTGCCCGGGGCAGGAGGCCACATGTCTGGTTCTTTCTGGTCATGGTCCCACCTTCTCCCAAGGCACTCTGGAGAAGCAAGTTGGTGTCACCTTTGTCATCTCTCCACAAGCCTCCCAGAGCATGAGGAAGTGAGCGTGCCACCTACAGAAGGGTGGGGGCCGGCAAGCTGGCTGGGGGCAGAAGGCCAGATGGGCAGCACTGGTGGTGCTCATGGCCTATGGCCTGGTGCGCCACTAGCACCTGGCCGAGCCCAGGGTGAGCCTGGCCAGTGCAAGGCCAGAGGTGCTGAGCAAGTCCCCTGCTCCTGTCCCCCAGTACCAGGGCCGAATCAACGAGCTGCTGCTGTCGGTCATCACCTGGGTGGGCATCGTGATCTCCCTCGTCTGTCTGGCCATCTGCATCTCTACCTTCTGCTTCTTGCGGGGTCTACAGACCGACCGCAACACCATCCACAAGAACCTGTGCATCAACCTCTTTCTGGCTGAGCTGCTTTTTCTGGTCGGGATAGACAAGACTCAGTATGAGGTGGGCCAGGGTTTAGGGGCAGAGGCAGGGGGGAGGAGAGGCAGCACTGGCCCGGGTAGCCCCTCACCTGTGGTGCCCCGCCCTGCCGCCCCCAGATCGCGTGCCCCATCTTTGCCGGCTTGCTGCACTACTTCTTCCTGGCCGCCTTCTCCTGGCTGTGCCTGGAGGGCGTGCACCTCTACCTGCTGCTGGTGGAAGTGTTTGAGAGCGAGTACTCCCGCACCAAGTACTACTACCTGGGCGGCTACTGCTTCCCAGCCTTAGTAGTAGGCATCGCGGCGGCCATCGACTACCGCAGCTATGGCACCGAGAAGGCGTGAGTGTCCCCCCTACCCCCCAGGGTCTCTCCTGCCTGGTTCCCTGCTCAGCAGAATCCCTTGGGCCAGGACCTTCAGGGCAGTGGCCTTCCCGCCCCGAGATCTAAGGCCACAGTCTGCAGAGTCCCTGGGGGCTAGAGTGGGAGGGAAGGGCTTTCCCGCATCTGTCTACCCCAGCCCCGCTTTCTTTACAGCTGCTGGCTCCGAGTGGACAATTACTTCATCTGGAGCTTCATTGGGCCTGTCTCTTTTGTTATCGTGGTAAGTGGGAAGGTGGGACCCTCAGTACTATGTCTTCCTCCTCCACACAAGCTAGCCTTGACCCTTGAGCCCCGCCCCCACTCTCCCCAAGCCCTGAGAGGGCTGGTTTGAAAACCGTCGAAACCGAGCAGCCAACTAAGAGGACAAGAACAGAGCGGGTCTGTAAAGCTCCGGCACCAAAGCCCGTCCATCCAGGAGCTGTGATTTGAGACCCTGCCTGTGTCAGGCCGTGGGCCCTGTCCTCCCACCACCAGGAGCCACATTATCAGTTGTTGCCAGTCGGCAGGCACCTGAGGGCAGGTACATCAGCAGAGGAGGCCCTGAAGAAGGGGGCGTTGAGGCTGAGACGTGGGCAGGAGTTCGCCATGGGAGGTGGAGGGACCCCAAGGGACCCCCCCCAGCCTAGCCCCTCTCCTTGTCCCACCCCCAGGTGAACCTGGTGTTCCTCATGGTGACCCTGCACAAGATGATCCGGAGCTCGTCTGTGCTCAAGCCCGACTCCAGTCGCCTGGACAACATTAAGTGAGCAACCCCTTACCCACACCCCTGCCCGATAGCTCCCTACGAGGCCTGGTCTCTCCCAGGGCTTCCTAAAACGTGCTGGGCTTGCCTCCAGTACCACAAGATGTGATTTTAAGGACACACGTGGTGATTTATTGTGTTTGTTGTGTATCTACTTAGCAAGTATTGGAAAACGTGGTATTAACACACCCAATCCGTGCTTTTGGGGACATAACTTCTTAGAGTGAGGCCAAGTTGAAAAGTAAGTCCAATTCACGGCCACTTAAAAAGAAATTGGCAGCAAAAGATAGTTTAAGGGTCGGGATGGCCTAAGGCTGAAGGCAAATGACTCCTCTTTGCAAAACCCCAAACCCCAACCTCAGGCCCAGGCTGGGTGAAGCCACTGCGTAGACAATTCCCCACCAAAAGGCCCACTCACCCCAGGTGGGTCTTTGCAGATAGCATCCAGACCCACCTGAAGAGGGGACACGTGGCAGCAGGAGGAGATTTCTCCACTGGCAAGGACCCTGACATCTCTGTCCCCTCCCTCCCCTCCCCAGATCCTGGGCCCTGGGGGCCATCGCGCTGCTCTTCCTGCTGGGCCTCACCTGGGCGTTCGGCCTGCTCTTCATCAATAAGGAGTCAGTGGTCATGGCCTATCTCTTCACCACTTTCAACGCCTTCCAGGGGGTCTTCATCTTTGTCTTTCACTGCGCCTTACAAAAGAAGGTGAGGTCAGGGAAGGGGCCCGAGGGCCTGCTTTCTGCACTGGGACCTGTGTCTGCTGTGAAGGGTGCACAGGATTTAGGCAGGGGTAAAGAGGGTTCTGGAGCAGAGCAAGATATGGCAACCTGGGGGAGCGAGAGAGGATGGATCTGGGGAGTTGCAAGAGCACATGGCAGGACTGTGGTAACAGAAGCTCCCCAACCCAGGATGTGGGGGCATGAACCATCCAGACAGGTTTCTACTTCAATAGGTACAAGATAATCTGTAAGTTTTGTAGTGATAAAGTCTCCTTTTCAACATGCTTACAGGAGCCCTCAGGCTAACACATTCCTGCCCAGGCCTCCCTTCCAGCCATCCTCTCTTTTTCTCAAACACCTACACAAGGGACGCCTGGGTGGCTCACTTGGTTAAGCATCTGCCTTCAGCTCAGGTCATGATCCCGGGCTCCTGGGATTGAGTCCCACATCAGTACATCAGGCTTCCTGCTCAGGGGAGGCCTGCTTCTCCCTTTCCCTCTGCCTGCTGCTCTCTGCTTGTGCACTCTCTTTCTCTGATAAATAAAATCTTTTTTTTTTTTTTTTTTTTAAGATTTTATTTATTTGACAGAAACACAGCGAGAGAGGGAACACAAGCAGAGGGAATGGTAGCAGGAGAAGCAGGCTTCCCACTGAGCAGAGAGCCGGATGCGGGGCTCGATCCCAGGACCCCGGGACCACAACCCGAGCTGAAGGCAGACGCCTAACGACTGAGCCACCCAGGCGCCCCTCTGATAAATAAAATCTTAAAAAAAAAAAAAATGTAGGGGCGCCTGGGTGGCTCAGTGGGTTAAAGCCTCTGCCTTTGGCTAGGGTCATGATCTCAGGGTCCTGGGATTGAGCCCCGCCTTGGGCTCTCTGTTCAGTGGGGAGCCTGCTTCCCCCTCTCCCTCTGCCTGCCTCTCTGCCTACTTGTAATCTCTCTCTGTCAAATAAAATCTTTATAAAAAAAAAAAAAAGTAAAAAGGAAGAAACACAACAGCTAGATGGGACTCTCTTCAGGGCTTGTTTTTGTTCCTCCTCAGGTGTCCGCAAGGCGGGCTGCCCTATTTCCTTCAGATCTTTGCTGGGATGTTTCCCCAGTGAGACTTCCCCTGGTCTGTTCGAACTCAAAAACCCCCACCACGTCCCCCAACCCACCAGCACTGCCTGACCCCCTCCCTGGCCGTATTGGCCAGCACAGCATCAGGCAGCCTACACAGTCTGCTAGCGTTGCATCTACTTATGTCTCTGTCTACCGAAATATTAGCTCCTGAAGGTAGGGCCATGTGAATGATTTGTTCTGTACCCTCCCTGGGGCCTAAACTATGCCTGGAACATAGCAGATGCTCATTAAAGATCTGTTGAGTGAATGAGTGAGAAATTCAGTGGATGTAGAGAAAGTATGGGCCTGAGCAGGGAGAGTGCCTGGCTGGCTGGCTGGCTGGCTGTTGGGGGACAGGGGACAATAAGGTTTCTGAGGCTTGCAGAGGCACCCATTGCCAGCTGCATGTCCTCCTCCTCCAGGTGCACAAGGAGTACAGCAAGTGCCTGCGTCACTCCTACTGCTGCATCCGCTCCCCACCCGGGGGTGCTCACGGCTCACTCAAGACCTCAGCCATGCGGAGCAACACCCGCTACTACACGGGGACCCAGGTATCTGGGCAGGGCTCCCTGGGGCTTAGTATTGGACCCAAGAGCCTGAGAGGCAGGGCAGTGCCCTGCCCAGGTCCCTAGTGGTGCTCAGCAGGCGAGTGGCCTCAGAAAGATCCTCAGAAAGGGTGGGCAGTCTAGTGGAGGGGGGCTAACATCCGAGCTCTGTCCCCAGAGCCGAATCCGGAGGATGTGGAATGACACGGTGAGGAAACAGACGGAGTCCTCCTTCATGGCAGGCGACATCAACAGCACCCCTACCCTGAACCGAGGTGAGACCATATCCCTTGCCCTTGGTTCTATCCCTCAAGATTCCTGGACCAGTGTCTCTGGGCCACCTTGTGACCTCTGATGTTCTGGACAGGTACCATGGGGAACCACCTGCTGACCAACCCCGTGCTGCAGCCCCGTGGGGGCACCAGCCCCTACAACACCCTCATCGCCGAGTCGGTGGGCTTCAATCCCTCCTCGCCCCCTGTTTTCAACTCCCCAGGTAAGGGCACTCTGGTACAGGAAGAGGGTGACAGTCCCGGCCAGGGGGTGTGGTAGGGTCTGCATCCTGAGCCTCTCCACTTGGGGCATTCTAGTGCTTCCTGAATTGGAGCCTGGGCTTGACTTTCAAGCACACTCTCACCTTCTCTCTTTTCCCTCCTGGCCGGCACCTACAGGGAGCTACCGGGAACCCAGTAAGTGTGACTTGCCTGGTAACGTTTCTGAGGCCGGGAGGGGAACGCGATAGTGGCCTCCTGGGATGACCTCACTCAGGGAGAGGCATTCGGGTGCGCCCCCTCCCCCAGACCCCACACGCATACAGCCAGAAGGGATTATATTTGGTCTTCAGGTAAGCAATGAAGGTGATGATGGTCAGAGCACAGGAAATGCAGCTGATCACTAGGCCTCTTCCCACTGTTGAGATTCTGAGCCACCAGCTGGAAGAAGACCTAGAGGGAACTGGTCCCCACCCCCGTTCACCGGCTTGCCGCTGGGCTGGTATCCCCACTGCCAGTGAGGAAGAATGGGAACAGGAGATCCCAGCCCCCGGGGAAGCAGGCACCCCTTTCCCATGTGCCTACACCAGTCAGTGCCTACGCTCCTCCTGAGCTGACCCCCTTTTGCCTGCAGAGCACCCTCTGGGAGGCCGGGAAGCCTGTGGCATGGACACCCTGCCCCTCAATGGCAACTTCAACAACAGTTACTCCTTGCGAAGTGGGGATTTCCCTCCAGGGGACGGGGCCTCTGAGCCACCCCGAGGCCGGAACCTGGCCGATGCTGCTGCCTTCGAGAAGATGATCATCTCAGAGCTGGTACACAACAACCTGCGGGGTAGCAGCAGCGGGGCCAAGGGCCCCCCACCACCCGAACCCCCCGTGCCACCTGTGCCAGGGGGTGGTGGCGAGGAAGAAGCAGGTGGGCCCGGGGGTGCTGACCGGGCAGAGATCGAACTTCTCTACAAGGCCCTGGAGGAGCCACTGCTGCTGCCCCGGGCCCAGTCGGTGCTGTACCAGAGCGATCTGGATGAGTCAGAGAGCTGCACTGCGGAGGATGGGGCCACCAGCCGGCCCCTATCCTCCCCTCCGGGCCGGGACTCCCTCTACGCCAGCGGGGCCAACCTGCGGGACTCGCCCTCCTATCCGGACAGCAGCCCCGAGGGGCCCAGTGAGGCCCTGCCCCCACCCCCACCTGCACCCCCTGGCCCCCCTGAAATCTACTACACCTCGCGCCCACCGGCCCTGGTGGCCCGGAACCCCCTGCAGGGCTACTACCAGGTGCGGCGGCCCAGCCACGAGGGCTACCTGGCGGCCCCGGGCCTCGAGGGGCCAGGGCCTGATGGGGATGGGCAGATGCAGCTGGTCACCAGCCTCTGAGGGACCTCATGGACCAGGGGCTGGTGGCCCAGGCCGGGGAGGGAACCCTGGGTGGGGCTCCGGTGGGAGAGGGAGACTCATGGAGGCAGTGGCTGGTAGGCCACTCTCTCCAGGTACCCTTCAGCCGTGGGCCCTCTAGGCCCCTCAGGAGCTCTGCCATGGGGGCCTGTGGTGCAGGGTTCACAGACAGGGTTTCCTACCAGCCACACGCACCAGCTCGATTTGGGGGAAGTGCAGTAAGGAGGAGCCAAGAGGTCCCCAAGGGAGTAAGGAAGGAGAAATTAGATGGGTGCAGCCCACTCTTTACTTCCCCCTCGCCCCTACCTTCCTACCCCCTGGAGGGAAATGAGGGCTTTGGTTTCCCTGGGCCAAAGGCCCTGCTGAAAGGAACCTGTCAGCTGCTCCTCTCTCTGCGGCCAGAAATGCTGCCAGCTGCACCAGGAAGGAGCAGTGGGAGCAGACAGACAGACAGGCAGGTTCCTCCTACACTGCAGTTCCCTACTCCTGGAGACTGGGGCCTCTGGCCCGAGAAAGCCCCAGGGTAAGAGGAGTGAGCTGTTGTGGCTGCTGGTTTAAAGGCAGAACTTTCTCTGAAGCTCCTTCCCTCTGCTCTTCGTCCTTGCCTCCCCAGCAAGCCTGCCCATTAGCCTCCTCAAGTGCACCCAGTGACCCCCTGCCTTGGGGTGACTCCTGATGAAGCACAACTCCCCGCAGGGCCCCCAGCCCACAGGGGTGGCCATATTTGGGCAGTTCCCAGTCCTGTGGGCTTGGCTATCTGGGGAGCAGATTTTGGGTCTGGATCTCCCTGGGGAGTGGGTCCTGGGCTTGGATCTTTCCCTAGGGGGCCATCTTACCCCTTCCTCTCTCCTCCTCCTCCCCCATTGCTGTAAATATTTCAACGAAATGAAAAAGAAAAAAAAAAGACAAAAAAAAAAAAAAAAAAGAAAGAAAATCTCATCACTTGAAGCCACCGGGAGCCTGTGGCCCAGCCAGCCCGGGGCTTTCTCCGGAGCAGAGTGGCGCCACCGGGCCCTGGCAGCCAGGACTTCTCCGTGTATGTGTGCATCCCCAGCCGGGGTGGGCGGGCCGCCAGAGCAGCTTTTTACAATCCAGAGACAGAAAACAAAATCTAGAAGCAACAGCAAAACAAAGAACCTGTTTCCTTCCCGGCACCGTTTCTGTCGCCTCTTTCCCTGCTCCGCCTGTTCCCTGGCATCAGTCAGCGCTCCTGGGGCGTGTACCTCACTGCCTGCCCCAGGACCGGGGCCGTCTCCCCCTCCCCTCCCCACTGGCCCAGGGGAGGCACCCTCACACCCAAAGATGCTTTTGCCAAGATGGCTGCGCTGTCCCTTTGAGTTCCTGCTTCTTGTATATTGCTTCTGGGACTCTGGGCTGTGGGGGAAGGGACTGACTTCCCACCTAGAGCGGATGATGGGGGAAGAAAAGTGAAGGCAGCAGGTGGTGAGTGTGACAGGGAGGCTGGGAGTGATGAAGTTGTCTTCTTTCTTGGGGGGAGAGGGACCGCAAAGGTGAGAGATCATCTTCCCTACCCTACACCCTCCTGTGGGGGAGGCAAAGCCAGGTACCAGGGTCTGCAGTCAGGACACCCTTGTACCAGGCACTCTACCCCCAAACTTTAGACTCCAGAAGCTCTGGGCTGGGGATGTCTCCTGAGTACCTCTTCCAGCACCCTCTCCAGCCGCTCACCCTGGCCTTCCCACCCTGCCCCCCAACTCCTTGAGAGTAGGGTAGTCCCATTGCCACAGTAGCCCAGCCCTGTCATTGCCATTCTCCCAGGGGTGGCCCTCCACCTCTACTCTGACCCCTTCTTGTCTCTTTTGCCCCTCCCTCTTTTCTCACAAGTGCCATGAGTTTTCAAACATCTTCGGGTCTCAGCCTGCTGCTGCCATAACCTTCTTTGGGTTAAGGGGGGGTGCTCTAGGGAGGAACTGGGGGAAAGGGACAGGTAGGTGGCTGGAGGAACCCTTTTTGCTGCTAGAAAGCCCCTCCCTTCTCCTGGGGAGCTGGGGCTGGCTTGTCCCCATCAGTTAGGGGAGAAGGGGTCAGACCAAAGATGGTGGTTTGTCCCATGTAGGGAGACAGGTGTGGGGAGAAGGCAGGGTTGTGTTCCATCTCTAGCTTTTTCGGGTAGGGAGGCTTAACCTCTTTCAGCTGAAGACCATGGGTAAGTCTAGGTGGGGAAGAGAAATAAGGATAGGGACAGTCTTGCCCAGACATCTCTGGGTTTCCTTGGCATCACTAGGCAAGGAACTCCACTGTAGGAAGGGGCAGCCAGAGGTCTGTGAAGAGCTGGCAAGAGAGGAGGGATGATGGAGTTGGCCGAGCATCAGTCCAGCTAGAGCCAGAGGCTGCCTGAGGCTCCTAGCAAGAGGGCTAGGAGAACAGGCTTGGCGGGAGAGTTCCCCAGGGGACTGGAGGTATGCGAGGAATCTGCTTCCTCACCCCTGACCGGCCCTCCTCCTCTCTCTCCAGGCACTGACGTCAAATCAAGGGGAGAGACGGTGGGGTGGGTCCCTAGGTTCCCATTCCAGCCAAAATTACCAAGGTGGATTCCCAGGCCTCAGAGCTGCATGGCAGGGCCCCCTGGTGGGGTTGGACACCACTGCAGCCTAGTGCAAAGCCCCCCAAGAGCCCAGGTGTCCCTCACCCCAGCCAGACCTGGTGCCTTGACACCCCACCCCAGCTGGGACGGTATAGAGAAGGAAGGGTCTTGGTTTCCTCTCCTACTCCCTTCCTTGGGCTCCTGAATTCATTTGCTTTTAAACCTAATATTTTCTCTGGGTGTTTTTTTGGGGGGGGTATTTTTTTGTTTCCCTTGCCTTCCTTTCTCTGTCTCCACCTCTCTCCCTGTGTCTTTCTCACTGTCTCTGTGTTCCTCTTCTTTCACCCTTGATTTCTCTGTGTCCATTTGGGCCTCCCCACCCCCCCCAATCCCTCCTTGGTCTCCTTTTCGATATGCCAAACCAATTTTGGGTCGAGTGCATTTAACGAGAACAAAACAAAAGGCTCATAACAAGAACGTTTCAGAAAAAAACAAAAAGTTTAAAAAAAATTGTTGAGTCAAAAAAAAAATCAAACAATAAAGAAATTAAGATTTCTTGGAATGACAAGAGTGGTGTGACTCACTGGGGGGTAAGAAAGGGGTGAGTGGATCTGCTGGAAGTATCCCCATGAGGCTGACACAGTGAGGAACCTGCACTGCAGCATTTGGAACCCACAGTAGAGGCCTGGTGAGTCACAGCATCATTAACATTTACAGAGAACTTTCTCGGTTCCTGGGCCTGGCTGAACACTTAAGGGCAGTTTCTCTTTGAATCCTCGTAAATGTTCTAGGGTGGAGGTTATCAGATCTCCGTTTTACAGATAAGGACACTGGCTTACAGCACCTAAATGCATGCCCAAGTCTCCCTGGGCCAGGCGATGGCCATGGCGAGTCTCAGAGAATCCCTTCAAGCTGTATTTAGAGCAGAGCACAGGAACCGTATGCTGTGCCTGTCTCCTTCCAACAGCCACTCCTAGACTCCCACACGTGGCTGGAATGGTGCATTTTCTTTCCTGTTGTTTTGTTTTGTTTTTTTAAGATTTTATTTGAGAGAGAGAGCATGCACACAAGGGGGTAGGGGCAGAGAGGGAGAAGCAAACTCCCCACTGAACAGGGAGCCTGCCCCAGGGATCGTGACCTGAGCTGGAGGCAGAAGCTTACCCACTTAACCAACTAAGCCACCCAGGTGCCCCCGCAATGTTGCATTTTCAAACACGACAAGTTGGAATTGCATTTTGTGTATTTCATATTCTCAAATATAGCTGCCAGCACTCAGAGGAACTACTACTCGAACAGTGCGAGCATCTCTCTGCCTTCAACATCTACATCCAGGATGCCATATTCCCCTAATTATCTTCCCACCTCTCCAGCCACTCCTTCCCAGTCTCTGCAGCTGGTTCCTTCTCCTCTCTGCACTTAACATCGGCGAGCCCAGCTACCTACATCCATTTCCTGGGAGCTCTCAGCCTTGTAGCATGGTTTTAAATAACTAAACTGATGACCCCCAAACAGAGCTCCAGCCTGAACTTTTACCCTCGAGCTCCAAATTCACACACATCTAACTACCCACTCCACATTTCCCTGGGTGTCTGGTTAGAACTTCAAACTTAACTTAACCTGTCCAAATCTATCTCCCCACTTCCTCCCATAAGCTCCCCCACCTCAATTAATAGCAAGTCTATCCAGAGACTTAAGAATAAAAACCTCAGAGGTTCCCTTTTACTTATGTCCTTGTTCAACCCCAATCCAATCTGACAGTAAATGCAATGGTAGTTCTAACTTCAAAATATCCATAGCAATCTAGTTCTTACCACCTTGGTTCAAGCCACTACTGTCTCACCAAGACCACTGCAACAGTCCCCTAACTAGTTCCCTCGTCCGTCCTTCAGGCTTTTCTCAACACAGAAACCAGAATGATCTTGGTAAGCATCTCATCCCTCCTCTGCACGAAATTCTCCAATATACTCCTCTCTTTCCTAGACAAAAGGCCAAGGTCAGCCCAAGAACTTGCAATGACCTGTAACGCTCTACAATACCAGATCTCATCCTCATGGCTCTCCTCTTTCCCTCCACTAGCCACACTGGGGTCCTCCCTATACACAAAAAGGCAGGCAGCACTGACCTCAGAGCCCTGGCATTGGCCATTCCACAGCATTTATTCTCCTGCAGGGCTTACGAAAATCAGTGTCCCAAGCCACTCCACTTAAATTGCAATTGGCTACTCCAGAGCCCCGTACCTCACACATCTTGCTTTGTTTGTGCCCCGTAGCACTCCTATCTAGCAAACCAAAAAATGTTTGGCTTACTACCTACCTCCCCAACTAGAATGTAATGTAGAATGGTTTGGTTTTTTTCCCCTGCTGTTCCCCAGCGTCTAGCATAGCATCAGACATACAGTAAGTGATCAATAAATATTTGTTAAAGGATGGAAAGCTGAAATGAGCGTAAGACCCGAGTGAGCCTGAGACAAGAGTTATGAATGATGGGAACTATGAGTCTGCCACTTCCTCCACTGCTCTCGGTTCCCATGTGCCCCTCACTGTGCAATGCTAAGGTTTAATTTAGCATGGTCCTGAAACCTAAGTTCCATATCTTGGCTAGTACTCAACCGAAGAAACGCAACCTGTTCCTATGCTGGAAGAGGAGCGGATT
Source organism: Procyon lotor (assembly GCA_028646535.1). Classification (NCBI taxonomy): domain Eukaryota; kingdom Metazoa; phylum Chordata; class Mammalia; order Carnivora; family Procyonidae; genus Procyon; species Procyon lotor. The sequence continues at coordinate 6,918,772 of CM053603.1, forward strand.
CTCTGGACTTACGGACAGACGCTCTGTGAGCAAGTGTGGCAACTTTAAAGGATAATTAAATTTAACTATATAGGATTTTAACATCACGCTCTGATTTTGAAATCAAATCCCAGCATGAGATTCTACAATGTGAGCAGCTCTTTCACCTCTGTGTCCTCTACTCTCCCTGGCACTGCACACATCCTTTCCTGCAAGCACAATCTAAATCTTCTGTGCTGGATGCCTACGACGCTCAGGTGGTTGCTAGGGGCACCCATACATACCTGGGGCAACCATTTGCAGATGCCCACCAACACTAACATTTATATTGAGATTGATCACTTCAAAGTTCTTTCCTACATTTCATCTCATCTAGTTATAACAAGGTATGTATTATTATCCCTATTTATCAAATGAGAAAACTGAAGTTAAGAGTGACTAACTGACTTACTCAAGATTACTAGGCAGTTGAAAGGGTCTGCATCCTGCAGGGGCTTTCCAAGCCCCAATTTAGTCCTTTCAATGACAAGATGAGGCAAGTGTTAGATCCATTTTACAGCTGCAGAAGCAGAAGCCCAGGAACGTTAGAGAATGTCCACACATTCTCTAACCTGGATCAGGCCTCCATCTTGATCTTCCGATCCCAGGGGCTACTTCTAGGGGTGTCCCTACTCAGCTGCAGTTGTCCCCTCCCCATCACTGTGCCCCCATCCCAAGTGGCACACAATCAAGAAGGCTATCTGGCTCCACACATCAGAGGAGAGGCCCGTTAACCATACCACACCCCAACAGTCCCCATGTAGCTAGTGTTAAGGCTGTCCAGAGTGGGAAGGCCTTAATGCAGAGCAACAGAAGATTCTCTTTAGACTCCCAAAAGACTAAAGGCATTGGGGGCCTCTGTCCTTGAGAAAACCTCCTCTCCCCCCACAAAATCCTGGGAAGGCCTGGGGGAGCCAGGCTGAAGCTAGTCCTCCATCCCCACAATATCCACTGGCTTATTCTGCTCTTCTCTTACCCCTTCAAACATCAGTCATGGAAACCAGCAATGATGACAGGCCCCTGGTGGCTTCTCCTTCCCCCATTTTACATCATGTTCACATCATCAGGACTCTCCTACCAAAGCCAACTGCTACTTTTTTTTTTTCTTAAAGATTTTATTTATTTATTTGACAGAGAGAAAAAGATCACAAGTAGGCAGAGAGGCAGGCAGAGGGGGAAGCAGGCTCTCTGCTCATGCAGGGCTCGATCCCAGGACCCTGAGATCATGACCTGAAGACAGAGGCTTACCCCACTGAGCCAGCCAGGTGCCCCTGCTACTCTTTTCTATCTGTCCTGTCTCACTGTATCCCACAATGCTCCACCTCCATCTAAGTGATCCCACCCTCTCACAACTGAAGCCCTCACTGTAACCCAACCAGCCCTCTCCTGGGAATCATTCCTAAGGACTCACATGTGCACATAAAGACAGCAGCAAGAGGGTTCACTGTGGTTAGGCTTTTTTTTTTTAAGACTTTATTTATTTATTTGACAGAGAGAGATCACAAGTAGGCAGAGAGGCCGGCAGGGAGGGGGGGAAGCAGGTTCCCCAGTGAGTGGAGAGCCCGATGTGGGGCTCTATCCCAGGAACCTGAGATCATGACCTGAGCCAAAGGCAGAGGCTTTAACCCACTGAGCCACCCAGGTGCCCTTGTGGTCAGGCTTCTGAGAGTGAAACACAATGAATAAAATTTCAGCATAGAAAATCATTACATAAGTCATGCACACAAACAGAATGCACATAGCCATTAAAAACAACAATGCAGAAGAACATTAAATGACATGAGAATAGAGTCACAAGACTCTGTAAAAAGTCAGACATAAAAGACAAGGTAAAGAATGACCCCATCTTAGGGCACCTGGGTGGCTCAGTGGGTTAAAGCCTCTGCCTTCGGCTCAGGTCATGATCCCAAGGTCCTGGGATCGAGCCCCGCATCAGGCACTCTGCTCAGCAGGGAGACTGCTTCTCCCTCTCCTTCTGCCTGCCTCTCTGTCTACTTGTGATCTCTGTCAAATAAATAAATAAAATCTTGGAAAAAAAAAAAAAGAATGACCCCATCTTTTTAAATGACATATACATGTGCAAAAAGTATATGTGTAGTTACACATAACTGTGTGCATATGTGGGCATGTGAATGCATACGTTTGTGTATATTGCAATTCTTATTCCCAAACTCATTTTTGCTGGTAAACTGATAAGTTTTATTTTTTAGGTTAACATTACATATGTGTATATATACACACATATGATATCAGAATATAAAGCTATACAGCAGAATATTAACAGGGTAATTTTTACTTTTTTGCAATTCTCTATTTAAAAAATTATTTCTTTAAACATATTCATTTTACTTATTTTTTAAGAGAGAGAGAGAATGGGGGGACAGAGAGAGAGAGAGAATCTTAAATAGACTTCATGCTGAGCGTGGAGGCTAACGCAGGACTCGATTTCACAACCCTGAGATCATGATCTGAGCTGAAATCAAGAGTCAGATATTTACAGAGAAGGAAACAGTCTACAAAACAAACAGGCAACCCACAGAAATGGGAGAAGATATTCGCAAATGACACTACAGACAAAGGTATGATATCTAAGATCTATAAAGAACTCCTCAAACTCAACACACACAAAACCGAAAATCACATCAAAAAATGGGCAGAAGACATGAACAGATACTTCCCCAAAGAAGACATACAAATGGCTAACAGACACATGAAAAAACATTTATCATCTTTAGCCATCAGGGAGATTCAAATCAAAACCACACTGAGATACCACATTACACCAGTTAGAATGGCCAAAATCAACAGGACAGTAAGTAACAAATGTTGGAGAGGGTGTAGAGAAAGGGGAACTCTCTTTAAGTGTTGGTGGGATTGCAAGCTGGTGCAGCCACTTTGGAAAACAGTGTGGAGATCCCTCAAGAAATTAAAGATAGAGCTACCCGATGACCCTGCCATCGCACTCCTGGGTATTTACCCCAAGAAGCAGAAGCATTACAAAGAAGGGCCACATGTACCCCAATGTTCATAGCAGCAATGGCCACAACAGCCAAACTGTGGAAAGAGCCAAGATGCCCTTCAAGAGATGGATAGAGAAGATATGGTCCATATATACAATGGAATATTATGCCTTCATCAAAAAGGATGAATACCCAACTTTTGTATCAACATGGATGCGACTGGAAGAGATTATGCGGAGTGAAATAAGTCAAGCGGAGAGAGCCAATTATCTCATGGTCTCACTTACGTGCTGAGCATAAAGAAAAACATGGAGGGCACTGTGAGAAGGAAGGAAAGGGAGAATGGGGGGAAATCAGAGGGGGATATGAACCACGAGAGACTGTGGACTCTGAGCAACAAACTGAGGGTTTGGGAGGGGATGGGGTGGCGGGTATTGAGGAGGGCACGTATTGCATGGAGCACTGGATGTGGTGCATGAACAATTAATCTTGTAACACTGATAAAAATAAAATAAACATATTTGGGGGGAAAAAAGTCGGATGCTTAAATGAGCCACCCAGGTGCCCCCCCAATATATTACTTTTATAATAGGAAGGAGTATTTGTGTATCCTACTTTCTGTGGAATAACAAAAACTAAGAATAACCAATACCTCTGAAAGAATAAAGAACAAGGTGTTAGAACTAGCCTTACAAAGACTGGTTCTAATGTGGTAAGAATTAAGACAATGTGGTGTTGGCACAGGAACAGATAAACAGCCCCAAGGAAGAGACCTGGGACTGGATGGAAACTTGCTCTACAAAGAGGTTACAAATCACTAGGGAAAGGATGGATTCATACAGAGGCTCTCAAGGGTTTTGGTCCTGGGATTTTACTTCTTTTACTTGGGATTTCACTTTTACGCTCTTAAAAATTAATGAGCAGAGTTTGGGGTGACTAGGTGGACCACAGAAGATTCAGGGGACAGGAAAAACACTGAGACTGTAATGATGGCCATGTGTCACACATTTGTCCAAAAACATAGAACGTACACTAAGAGTGAACCCTAATGTAAACTACAGACTTTGGATAATAATGATTTGTCAATGTAGGTTCATCAG
>CM053603.1:6922949-6951849 GCA_028646535.1 Procyon lotor
TCTCTCGCTGTGTTTCTGTCAAATAAATAAAATCTTAAAAAAAAAAAAAAAATCCTTTTTAAATTAACTCTTTAAAAAAAAAAACAACTAATGAGGGGCATCAGGGTGGTTCAATCGTTAAGCATCTGCATTTGGCTCAGGTCATGATTCTACAGTCCTGGGATCAAGCCCCACACTGGACTTCCCACTCAGCAGGTAGTCTGTTTCCTCTCCCTCTGTCCCTATCCCTGTTCTGTTCTCTCTCTCTCAAATAAACAAAATCTTTTTTTAAAAAATTAATGGGGGGCGCCTGGGTGGCTCAGTGGGTTAAAGCCTCTGCCTTCGGCTCAGGTCATGGTCTCGGGGTCCTGGGATTGAGCCCCGCATCGGGCTCTCTGCTCAGCGGGGAGCCTGCTTCCCCCTCTCTCTCTGCTTCTCTGCCTACTTGTGATCTCTGTCAAATAAATAAAAAATCTTTAAAAAAAAAAAAATTTAATGAGGACCCCCGGGTGGCTCAGTGGGTTGGGGCCTCTGCCTTCGGCCCAGGTCGTGGTCTCAGGGTCCTGAGATCAAGCCCCGATCAGGCTCTCTGCTTGGTGGGGAGCCTGCCTCCCCCTCTGTCTCTGCCTGCCTCTCTGCCTACCTGTGATCTCTATCTCTGTCAAATAAATAAATAAATAGATAGATAGATAAATAAATAAATAAAATCTTTTTAAAAAAATAATAAAGGGATAGGGATAGGGCTACTGAGTGGCTCAGATGGTTAAACATCTGCCTTTGGCTCAGGTCATGATCCCAGGGTCCTGGGACTGAGCCCCACATTGGGCTCCCTTCTTGGTGAGAAGCCTGCTTCTCCCTCTCCTCCTACTACTCCCCCTGCTTGTGCTCTCTTGCTCTGTCAAGTAAATAAATAAAATCTTTAAATAAATAAATAAATAAATGGATAAGGATCATATCTATGTATATTTACTAAATTAGAAATTAAAACTGACAATTTTTTAGATATTTAAAATAGCTAATAAATCCATTAGATGTTAACATAAATAACTTATTTTGTGAGAATAAATATGTTTTTAAAAACAGGGGCGCCTGGGTGGCTCAGTGGGTTAAAGCCTCTGCCTTCGGCTCAGGTCATGATCTCAGGGTCCTGGGATCAAGCCCCGCATCGGGCTCTCTGCTCAGCAGGGAGCCTGCTTCTCCCTCTCTCTCTCTGCCTGCTTGTGATCTCTATCAAATAAATAAAATCTTTAAAAAAAAAAAAAAAAAAGTACTGAGGGGTGCCTGGGTGGCTCAGTTGGTTAAAGTGTCTGACTCATGATTTCAGCTCAGGTTGTGGTCTCACGGTCACAGGCTTGAGTCCTGTGACTGGCTCACACTGCAAGCACAGTCTACTTGGAATTCTCTCCTCTCCCTCTGTCCCTTCCCTCACCGCTCATACATGCACATGCTCTCTCTTTTAAAAGTTTTTTTAATTAAAAAAAATTTACCAAAAAAAAAAAAAAAAAGCAGTGAAAAGAATGGCTTTGTTTTACATTTTGTAAAGTTGCAATTGTCTGGCTTAATAGAAGAGACCTTCACTCTCACACAAGCTTCTGCAATCAATCTATTCAATATGCTTTCATGAGGGAAGTACATGAAGAAAATCCAGCCTCACACAGATACATAATTGGAAGAGGGAGGAATGCTATATCCTTTTCAGCAATTGGGAATATTCTACTTTGTTACTTATACCAAAACTCAAAAGTAGTAGTACGTTCAAGTTAGTTATAATGAAGAATATGAAACTTATCAATGAACTTTTCACACTGCTACATTGAAACCCATTGGTTTACTGGAAAATACTGATCTATTGAATTACTACATTTCAGATACAGTATTTTTAATATCTTCTTTATTAGTATCACCACTGATCTCACCAAAAAATCTTTAAATATTGAGAAGTTGTCAGGCTCGTGGTGAATAAGTTTTCCCAAAGACTACTTTGCTTGAAAGCTCGCATTTTATCATTGGCAACAAACCATCAGTTGTCCTCAAAGTGACCAGCTCACTTCATTCATTCTGAGGAAACATCTGTCAAATATCCTAACTGAATAACCGCAGTCTCATCCTTTCAAGTAAAAATGGTGTTCCATGAAAAAAGTCACCAGTTCCACTTCAACTCAAACAACTGTACATGTGCATTACTTCAACTGCCATCAATCTTCAGCATGCAACAGAAGTGCTCGAGCCAAACTTCCCATTTCACCACAAAGAACACTAGAAAGAGTTGCGCACGGGGCTAAGTTTTAACAACGATTACTACTTTTCACTGCTTCTTCAAGGACACTCTTAAATGGAACTGTTTTAACATTGAATGTGTAGCAACAGTGAGGAATACAATGACAACTACTACTACTGTCTGGGGACACTGCACGGACTCGTGCTAAAGCACAAGCAGTTTTACCCAACCATTGCTTTTGTAACAGGAGGGTACAGAACTACACAGTGCAGATGAGAAATGCAAGTAACACTTTAGAATTATTAAGAAAATAGTTTATCTCCTGGATCCACACAGGATCACATTTTGAAAACCACTTAACTGGCTTCTTTTACTGAGTAAAAGAACAACTGGTTCTTGGGACCAATTGGGACAACTGGTTTCTGTCTGGAAAAAACTAAATCACAGTCCTACTTGGTTATGCCCAGATTTTGAGATCCCCAAAGACCACCAGGGAGCTGAGTCCGATGCAAAAACAAAAGAGCCGTTATTCGAGCTAGCTTGAACTCAGTCTCCCACACTCAACGATGCAGTGGCGTGATGTAGAGAAAGAGCAAGTTTCAAAAAGCGCAGCAGTTTTATGGGGGCCAGTGGCCAATGAGATTGTAACACACACAGAAAGTTGCACAGTCATGTTAGGCCACATGCAGGTGGCCAACTGGATTATAATTTACCCTATAGTAGCTGTTTGAACTAGCCTATCACTCTGGTCAGAATTGGCGCGCAAGTTTGGCGGGCAAAAGGTGGGGTTTACATTCTTTGGCGGTTAGGGGTTCTGCATTCCTATCGGCTAATTCAAACTAACTCAAGGGCGGGCTGGGCAATATTCTGACATTCTGTGGTTTTTTCCCTCAGAAGCAGGTCATGTGGGGGTTAGTGGGTTATACACAAGATGGCAGGCGTGGCACAAAATGGAGTTAGCCTTGCTCTGCTCTTTCATTCCCCCCTTGTCTTGTAACTGATGGCCCAATCATGGGACGTGGGTCTCTGTCGTGAGGGTCAGAGGTTGGTATTATTGTCTTAGCACCATGAGTTGGACTGTGTTAACCCGGTCCCTGACAAAAGCCACTAGTCTGTTAATGAGGCAGAGTCCAAAGGTCAGGAGGAGGAGGAGGATGATGAGGGGGCCTGCTAGGGAGGATAACAAGGTAGTCAGCCGGGGGGAATGATGGAACCAGGACTCGAACCACCCCTGTTGCTGCTCTCGCTCTCGTTTTCGCTTGGTCAGTCCTTCCCTTCCCTTTGCCATCGATTCTCGGACTATCCCTGAGTGGTCAGTGTAGAAACAACACTCTTCGTTCAGGGCAGCACAGATACCCCCTTGCTGTAGAAAAATTAGGTCTAACCCCCTCCTGTTTTGGAGCACCACTTCAGATAAAGATGTTAGGGATTCTTGGAGGTGGGAAATGGAGGTCTCTATGTCTACATCAATGGCAGCCCTAAGGCTACTGTAGTGGGAAGCCTGGGTGGCCAGTGAGGCAATACCTATTCCTGCACCAGCCAAACCAATTCCTAGTAGGGTGGCGATGGTGACAGCAGAGATGGGCTCTCGTTTATTTTGCCTGTGGGTACCCGGGTCCATCTGTTGAAGTACCTGCTCATCTGAACGGTAGATGATTCTAGGGAGTAGTTGAACCAGCACACAGAAGCCCCCAGTTCTGTTTATAACCTGACCATGAGCGCAGGGAGTTAATCCCTCGGAACAGGCCCACCAACTGTCTTGGGACGGTAGATGATACCCAGTACTGCTTATAAGCTGTGTAACATTGCACAGAGTCTGGCGGTGGCGTGGAGGAGTACCTATGCAGAGCCCCTGGCCTGACACGGATTGTAAGGTGAGGCCTTTATTACCAGGCTTTTGGTTCCACCTGCAAGCATTAGGGTCCGCGGTTGTATTATACTGACCCATCATTGCAATTCCTTCATAGAAGGGGGGCTGGATGTCATAGCACAGCCAGCAGGATCGGGTAAGATTGGGTTTAGTTGCATTGAAGAATTTGTAAGCCTGGGACATCAGGGCCCAAAGAGGATGCTGAGAAGAGTCGAGGGGAGGGCGAGTCGGGACTGGGGTGCCCCAACCAGAGTTGTGGGAAGAATTCAAAGGGGGTATTGTAGATGTTGCCTGGGATTGAGGCACTAGCACAGAGTTGGGACCTATGCTTTGGGTTTGACCTTGCAGCTTCTCGAGTTGTCTGATCATGAATAGGGCTCCATTATCATACCCACTTTGGTAAAGTCAGAGCCCCCACAGAAGTCCTACCCCCCAATTTGTATCTTGTTTCCCAGCCTCTGTGAAGGAAATGGTGACTGGATTACAGTAAGGGCTTCCTGAGCATGTGGGGTGCGTAGTATTCAGCTGGATTTTTATGAGGCCGGGTGGGTTTCGTGACAGCCAACGGCATGTCCCAGTTTGTTCACAACCCCATGTTTTGCAGAAGTAGTCCATCCAGCCACCGCATTTGGAAGCCTTATTGCGGTGGGACTGGGAGGGGGCCGGACACACGTAAAAGCAGGTATCTCGGAGAGCCATCTTGGCCCTCTCGGTGCCACATCCCGGTATTCCTATTCTGCCTTGGTGCCAGGGGTCCTGACTAAATAGTTCACATAAGTCGATAGTCAGGTTGGGCCACCAGGTCCCTCTAGGGTGTAGCCCTGTCAGCTGGGTCACTATCTGATTAGAGCTTGGGGTGAGGATTTGCCAGGTTAGATTAAGTGGCTGGTGGGGAGCCTCGAGGGAATTTTTAGCCGTGAGGGAATACAGCGCAAATAATATTAACGGGGTAAGTGGGAGCGACACAGCCTTAGCTTTAGGGGATTGTCCCTGTCTGGCTGACTCTTCCATTCCGGAACAAAGTCCTTGAGGATGGCGTGTGGATCAGCTGGCCGGACGTGGGTGTAGTGGGCCCAGGGAGTTATTCCATTGACCTTGAGAGTGGTGGGCGTAGTCAGGATCACAATGTAGGGTCCTTTCCAGTGAGGTTGGAGTGTCTGCTGTTGGTGTCTCCGCACGTACACTCAATTGCCTGGTTGATATCAATAGGGGTAAGGGGGTGGCCCAGTCTCAGTTTAGGCCACACCTGCTCATGGACTCTTTGTAGCATTTGGAGGGAGAAAAGAAGTTGTTGGTTATTGAACTCAGCAAGCACTTCGGGTTTCAAGGTAGGAATGACAGGTGGGGGTATACCAAACATGATTTCATAGGGAGTCAGTCCCATCTTATCTGGTGAGTTCCTCACCCTATATAGGGCAAAGGGGAGGAGAGTCACCCAGTCCCCGCCAGTCTCCAAGGCTAATTTGGTTAAGGTCTCTTTTAATGTCCTATTCATCCTTTCTACTTGACCTGAGCTCTGGGGTCTGTAAGCACAATGTAATTTCCAATCTGCCCCGAGTATTTGTGCTACTCCCTGTGTTACCTTAGAAATGAACCCTGGGGGGTGCCTGGGTGGCTCAGTGGGTTAAAGCCTCTGCCTTTGGCTCAGGTCATGATCTCAGGGTCCTGGGATCGAGCCCCACATCGGGTTCTCTGCTCAGCAGGGAGCCTGCTTCCTCCCCTCCCTCTGCCTGCCTCTCTGCTTACTTGTGATCTCTCTCTCTCTCCGTCAAATAAATAAATAAAAATCTTAAAAAAAAAAAAAAAGAAAAGAAAGAAATGAACCCTGGTCCACTGTTGGATCCAATCCTGGAAGGAAATCCATACCTTGGCAGAATGTCCTCCAGCAGCTTTTTGGCCATGATTTGTGCTGTTTTGTGTTTGGTGGGGAAGGATCTGTCCACCCTGAAAAGGTATCTATAAAAACTAGCAAGTACTTGTATCCATACTTTCCAGGCCTTACCTCAGTGAAATCTACTTCCCAGTATGCTCCCAGCCGGTCTCCCCTGAATCAGGTTCCAGGGTTAGACCCATGGGCGGTGGCATTTGTTAGCTGGCATGCATGACAGCTTGCCACGATCTGCTCGATCTTTGCTCGAGAGTCTTTAATAGTGATATTTGCATGTCGTATGAGGTCTTCCATCTTTCTCGTTCACATGAGTACTCCGATGCATTTTGGATAGGACTCGTCGTCCTAGTTCCTCTGGCAAGATGATGCTGGAGTCTGCGGCCCTCCACCAGCCACGCAAGCATTGGGTCATAGACAAGCGTTTGATCCAATGCAAGTCAGCATCAGTATAGTTGGGGGTGTCCGGCAGGTTTGGTGCCCCCGGATCGGGTAGCGTGGTTGTTAAGACCTGGGTCACCAAAAGGGCCGCCTTCTTTGCTTGAATCGGCTAGCCCGTTTCCCCTAGCTACTGGTGTATCTGCTTTTTGGTGTCCCGGACAATGGATGATAGCTAGTGCCTTGGGCAGCCAGAGGGCCCTCAGGAGTTCAAGGATCTCTGTTTTGTTTTTAATTATCTTTCCTTCTGCTGTCAGAAGCCCTCTCTCTCTGTAAAGGGCTCCATGGATATGAGCGGTGGCAAAGGCGTACCTGCTGTCGGTGTAAATGTTTATTCGTTTACCTTCTCCCACGGTTAGTGCCTTGGCCAGTGTGATCAGTTCTGCCCATTGAGCCGCTGTTCCAGCTGCCAATGGTTCTGCCCAGATGGTCTGTTTCCGTGGTTACAGCTGCCCCCGCGTATCTGATTCCTTCTCGGACAAAATTGCTGCCGTTCGTATACCAGGTGGCCTCCGTGTTCGGCAGTGGCTGGTCCAGATCAGCTCTGATCCCGTGCATCTGTGCCAAAATTTCTTGACAGTCATGCAGAGGGGGTACCAGTCTGGGTTAGGGAGTAGCGTTGCAGGATTCAGGGTTGTCAGTGGCTTGAATAAAATTCTGGTGGAGTTTAGCAGTAGGCTCTGATAATGGGTCAGACGAGCATTGCTGATCCAGCGGTCTGGGGGCTATTTGAGTACCCCTTCAATAGCATGTGGGGAGGTAACATATAGTTCTTGCCCCATGGCCAGCTTGTCTGCGTCCTTGACCATAGTGGCCACCACGGCAATAATTTTTAAGCATGGAGTACATCCAGCGGCCACCGTGTCCAGCTTTTTGGAGAGACAGGCTATGGGTCTCTTCCAGGGACCTATGTACTGGACAAGGACCTCTTTTGCAACCCCATCTTTCTCGTCCACATACAGGTAGAAGGGCTTGGTTAGGTCGGGCAACCCGAGAGCTGGGGCAGACAGCAAGGCCTGTTTGAGATCATTAAAGGCTTTGTTCATGGCCTCTGTCCATTCAAAATTTTGCTGGTGCCTGGTGGCCTCATAGAGGGGTTTGGCCATCTTGGCAAAACCCAGAATCCATAATCTACAGAAACCTGCCGATGCCAGGAATTCACGTACCTGGCGGACAGTTTGCAGCTGTGGGATCCTTGGACAGTTTCCTTCCACACATCCATCAACCATATTTGTCCATCCTTTAATTTGTACCCTAGATAGCTCACCTCTGCTCTGCAGATCTGGGCTTTTTTAGTGGAGGCCCAGTATCCTAGAGCCGCTATTGTCTGGAGCAAGTCCTTGGTGCCTCGCAGGCATGCATCCCGGTCCTCCGTCGCCAACAGGATATCATCTACATATTACGATAAGGTCAAATGAGGGTGCTTGGAACGAAACTCACCCACGTCTTCATGTAAGGCCTCATCGAAGATGGTCGGTGAATTTTTAAATTCTTGTGGTAGTTAAGTCCAGGTGAGCTGGCCATTGATGCCTTTCTCGGGGTCCGTCCATTCAAACGCAAAAAGGTCTTGGCTCTTGGGTGCTAGAGGCAGGCTGAAAAAGGCGTCTTTTAAATCTAATACCGTATACCAAGTTTTGTCTGGAGGCAAGGGAGAGGAGGGTATATGGGTTTGGGACCATAAGGTGCATATCCACTACTCACCGGTTGACTTTCTTAAGTCCTGGACTGGCCCATAATCATTAGAGTGTGGTTTTCGCACCGGCAGCAAGGGAGTGTTCCATGCCGATTGGCAAGGCCTCAATATGCCCGGAGTCCAGTAGTCGCCGTATGTGGGGTGTGATTCCTGTTCGCGTTACAAGAGGCATGGGGTATTGGCACACCCTGACAGGGTCTGTCCCCGGCTTTAGTTCTATTTATATAGCCAGTCGGTGTCGGGCCAGCCCAATTCCCTCAGTTTCTGCCCATGCTTGGGGAAATTCCTGCAGCCAATGGTCAATGTCAGTCATTGGGGCTGGGGGCATTTGGTGGAGATGATATTCGTCTTCTAAACTCAGGACAAGCACCTGAATTGGGTGCCCCTCTTTGTCTAGGATTTTTGCCCATTTGGGGTGGAAGTGAATTTGTGGCCCCATCTTGGTGAGCAAGTCCCGACCTAACAACGGGTAGGGACACTCAGGGATGACCATGAAGGAGTGGGATACCCAGCCCATGCCGAGATCCACAGTTCTTCGGGTAGTCCATGAGTACTGTTTGGTGCCCATGGCCCCTTGCACTCATGATGTCTTGCTTGCCAATTTCCCTTGGGGTTGTAATAAGACCGAATATTGTGCCCCAGTGTCCACTAGGAATTCAACTGGTTGCCCCTCCACTCTGAGAGTTACCCTGGGCTCAGGGAAGTGTGCCGAACCCTGACTCCCCTAGTCGTCCAGGTCCTCCATCTCCAAGATCTTGGCAGGGGCCTTAGGTCTTTTGTTAGGGCAATCTTTCACCCAGTAGCCCTCTTCTTTGCAATAAGCGCATTGGTTTTTGTTTAGTTTAGGGCACTCCCGATGGGATTAGGGCCATCCTCCTTACCTGTCCCTGAAGCCAGCTTCTTGAGGTGCCTCCGTTTTTCCTGTGGGTCATCATCCATGGTTGTGGCCAGCAGGATCTTGGCCAGGTTTTGGGTCTGCCGATTGCTTAGTTTAGTTTGTTGCTCTTCTGGACTTTCTCTATTATTGTAAACTCTTTCTGCTACTACTATTAAGTCCTGCAAGCTCCTCCTAGTCTTTCTACTCTTTGCAATTTTCTTTTGATGTCTGGAGCGGCCTGGTTAACAAAAGCCATGATAATTGCAGCTTTTGTTTCTGGGGCTTCTGGGTTCACAGGGGTGTACTGCCTAAAAGCCTCTATGATTCTAAGAAGGTTGCTGGACTCTCATCCTTACCTTGTCTTAACATCACATACCTTGGCCAGATAGGTAGTAGGCTTGCACGCGGCAGCCTTGAGACCTGCCATTAGAGTCTGGCGGTAAACCCGGAGTCTCTCCTTACCTTCAGCCAAGTTGTAGTCCCAGGTAGGGTGGGATAAGGGGAAGGCAGCATTTATGAGGTCCGGGTTTTGAGTTGGCTGTCTTTCCTCTCCCAGGACAGACTTCTGGGCTTCCACCTGAACTCCTTTCTCTCTCTTCGGTGGTGAAGAGAACCTGCAAGAGCTGTTGGCAGTCCTCCCAAGTAGGCTGGTGGGTAAAGAGAACAGTATCTAAAAGCCCGATTAGATCTTTTGGGTTATCAGAGAACTTTGCATTTTGGATTCTCCAATTATATAAATCACTGGTGGAGAACGGCCAATATAATATTGGTTGTTCCCCGGTCTCATCGGGAGGCCCCATGGCGCAGAGGGGAAGGGCAGTGGAGTCAGCAGGCCCCACATTTGGTGGTGGGGCTGCCCGGTGGGTCCATCCGCATGTCCCTGCTGCTGGCCTGTGCACAGAAATTCCCTCATCAGGGAGGAGTGGTGCCCCTTCTGCAGCTCCCGGTGCCTCCAATGGAGGGGCAAAAGGAGGAAGGGGTGCCTGGTAGGGCAATGGGAGAACCAGGTCCTCCGGAGAGGTATCCTGCAGGACCAGATAAAGGGGCGTTTTGGTCTTGGAAGTCAGTCTCCTCAGCCTTCCGCAGGGCTAGAATCTTGGTAGGTCCTTGGTAGGTCCTTTGGGGGGTAAAAATGGTTTTAGCCAAGGAGGGGGATTCTCGATCAAGTCCTGCCAGACCAGGATGCAGGGCACTTGGTCAGGGTGGCCGTCCGGTTTATCCTTGAAGATCACGGCCTTAACCTGTAAGATAACAGGTAGGTGGAAAGTTCCTTCTCGGGACCATCCCACGTCAAAGGTTGGCCATTCTGACATGTAGTAAGTTTGAAATTTCCCTCTCCGTACGTCTGTGCTCAGATTATGAGCTCTTTCCCTAACGTCCGAGAAGTGGGCGACCATAAGAGACAGGGGGGTGGTTTGTGTCTGTCCCATAATGTCCATCCAGTAAGTCCACAGAATAAAACAGAACACAAAAACAGACAAACAGAGGGCACCCAAGTACAGTCTTCCAACTCCATGGAAGCAAAACCAGAAGCTAGACAACGGCCTCACGCCGACTGGCAGGGGCGACCCGCCTCGTCTCAGACCAAGGGGATTCCACATCCCTCATTTCAGACCTTTGAGGGGATTCCACGTCCCTCCAGAGAGGATCGGAACGTCTTCTGAATCCTCCGGCCCGTGTGTCCACCTAGACTGTGTCGGGCACTATCGGAATTCCAGAAGTGAGTTCACACAAGAGAGACAGAGATACAGAGAACAGACAGATACCTACCATAGGCTCTTCGCGTCGAGGGTCCCTCGGGGCCTTGGGGATCCCGGACGAGCCCCCAAATGTTATGCCCAGATTTTGGGATCCCCAAAGACCACCAGGGAGCCGAGTCCGATGCAAAAACAAAAGAGCCTTTATTCGAGCTAGCTTGAGCTCAGTCTCCCACACTCAACGATGCAGTGACATGATATAGAGAAAGAGCAAGTTTCAAAAAGTGCAGCAGTTTTATGGGGGCCAGTGGCCAATGAGATTGTAACACACACAGAAAGTTGCACAGTCATGTTAGGCCACATGCAGGTGGCCAACTGGATAATTTACCCTATAGTAGCTGTTTGAACTAGCCTATCACTCTGGTCAGAATTGGCGCGCAAGTTTGGCGGGCAAAAGGTGGGGTTTACATTCTTTGGCGGTTAGGGGTTCTGCATTCCTATCAGCTAACTCAAACTAACTCAAGGGCGGGCTGGGCAATATTCTGACATTCTGTGGTTTTTTCCCTCAGAAGCAGGTCATGTAGGGGTTATACAAAAGATGGCAGACGTGGCACAAAATGGAGTTAGCCTTGTCCTGCTCTTTCATACTTCACATCATAAATAAAAATTAATTCCAAGTAGGGGCGCCTGGGTGGCTCAGTCGTTAAGCGTCTGCCTTCGGCCCAGGTCATGATCCCAGGGTCCTGGGATCGAGCCCCGCATCGGGCTCCTTGCTCGGCGGGAAGCCTGCTTCTCCCGCTTCCATTCCCTCTGCTTGTGTTCCCTCTCTCGCTGTGTTTCTCTCTGTCCAATAAATAAAAAATCTTTAAAAAAAAAAAAATTAATTCCAAGTAGATTTTTTAAAGGCTAAATATGAAAAGTAAAACTTCCAGAAGAAAGCATAGTAGGATGGGGCACCTGGGTGGCACAGTTGGTGGAGCGCCCAACCTTTAGTTTCGGCTCAGGTGGTGATCTTAGAGTCATGGGATCCAGCCCCATGTTGGACTCTGTGCTCAGCAAGGAGTCTGCTTGAGATTCTCTCTCTTCCTCTCCTCTGCCCCTCCTGCTTCTACTCTCGCTCTCTTTCTTTCTAGAAGAAATCTTTAAAAAAGAAAAAAGAAAGAAAACACAGTAGGATATCTTATCAACCTCAAGGCAAGATTTCTTTTTTTTTTTTTTTTTTTTAAAGATTTTTATTTATTTGACAGAGAGAAACACAGCGAGAGAGGGAACACAAGCAGAGGGAATGGTAGCAGGAGAAGCAGGCTTCCCAACAAGCAGGGAGCCCGATGCGGGGCTCGATCCCAGGACCCTGGGATCATGACCTGAGCCAAAGGCAGACGTTTTAATGACTGAGCCACCCAGGCGCCCCCCAAGGTAAGATTTCTTAAGCAAAGCACAAAAAACAAACTGTAAGTAGACTGATTACTCTGATGACAGTAACATAATAATAATAAATCCTGATCAAATGACACAGAACAAATGAAAAGGCAAGTATCAGATGTAAGAAGAACTTCTGCACTAATTAAAATGAAGACAATGCAGTAGGAAAATGGACAAAGAAGAGGCAATTCATAGAAGACAAATCGTCAATAAATAGATACAAATAGCTCAACCTCACTAGTAACCAAAAAAATGCTAACTGAAACCACTCATGTACACCCGTCAGAAAAACAAAAATGTAAAAATCTGACAGCACCAAGGGGCACCTGTGTGGCTCAGTTGGTTAATAAGCAGTTGCCTTTAGTTCAGGTCATGATCCTAGTGTCCTGGGATTGAATCCCATATCGGGCTCCCAATACAGCGGGGAGCCTTCTCCCTCTGCCTGCTGCTCTCCCTGCTTGTGCTCACTCGCTCTCTCTGACAAATAAGTAAAATCTTTAAAAAAAAAAAAAAAAAAAACCCTGACAGTACCAAGTGTTGATAAGGACACTGAGCAACGAAAGTACACTACTGGTGGAATAAGAACAGCAACCATCACTTTGAAGAGCAAACTGGCAGGATCTAGTAAGGTAGATATTCCCATAACCCAGCATTTCAACTTCTAGATATGTATCCTAGGGAAACTCCTACATGTGTGCACAAGAAGACATATACAACAGTAACCACTGAAGCACTGCTTGTAAGAGTAGAAAATGAGAAACAACCTAAATATAGAGCAAGAGGCAAATGGATAAGTTAACAGTGTCCAAGGAAACTTTCTGAGACCATGAAGTGTTCCCTACCCATTCTGTCTAATGGGGTAGTCACCAGGCACAGGTGCCTATTAAATGCATAAAATGTGACTAAGAGTGACTAGGGAATTGAACTTTATATTTATTTTGATTAACTGAAATCTAAATAGCCATATGTGACTAATGGCTATCACATCAGACAGCACGGCTATAGCAATAAAAATAAATGAATGAGGGGCGCCTGGGTGGCTCAGTGGGTTAAAGCTTCTGCCTTCCGCTCAGGTCATGATCTCAAGGTCTTGTGATCGAGCGCCGCATCCGGCTCTCTGCTCAGCAGGGAGCCTGCTTCCCTCTCTCTCTGCCTGCCTCTCTGCCTACTTGTGGTCTCTCTCCTCTCTGTCAAATAAATAAATGAAATCTTTAAAAAAAAAATAAAAAGAAAAATAAATGAATTAGAGTTACATACATGTAAATGTAGATACACTGCAAAAGCATCACATTGGACAAAAAAAAAACAATATTTCAGACGGTAATAGCTGGGACTAGAGTAAAGCAAGCAGGGTGTACAGAGTAAAAGTTTTAGGAGGCACTCACTCTCAGGGTTGTACAGGTACAGGATGGACACTTGTGTGACCCTGGCAGTGAACAACTCCTTAAATTTGGGGCCATAGATGCTTGGCTCACCTCAACCTGTAAGTATATACCCAGTATGTTACTGTGTCAGGGGTCCCCAAGATCATCCCAGGTGCAATAACTCACTAGGAGGACTCACAGGATTTAGCATATAGCCTACACATAGCTATGGTTTCTTACAGTGAAAGGGTACAAAGCAAAATCAGCCAAGAGAAAAGGCAAAGGGTGTGAAGTCTAGAGGAAACCAGGCACAAGATTTCAAGAATCCTCACCTAGTGAAATCACAAGGGATGCACTTAGTTCCTACAGGAAGGTTGTAACAACACGTGTGAACTGTTACCCACCAAGGAAGCTCATTAGAGACTCAATGCCCACGGTATTTATTGGGGGCTGGTCAAGTACCAAACTTCCAGACCCCAGAAGGAAAGGAGGTATTCAGTATAAATCACTGTAGGGACGCCTAGGTGGCTCAGTTGGTTGAGCGGCTGCCTTCGGCTCGGGTCATGATCCCGGGGTCCTGGGATAGAGTCTCACATCAGGCTCCTTGCTCAGCAGGGAGCCTGCTTCTGCCTCTGCCTCTGCCTGCCTCTCTGCCTGCTTGTGCTCTCTGACAAATAAATAAATAAAATCTTTTTTAAGAATAAATAAATAAAATAAATAAATCACATTGTATAGTTTAGGCACCATGAGGCACTCATCATTTACAGGATGACAGGAACCTTCCTGAAATCCAAGTTCCTAGAGATCAGTCAAGGGCCAACCTTGCAAATAGGCCTTTCTAAAGAGCAGTCTCATGCCTAGAATCGTAACTTTTTTGCATAGATTTTATTTATATAAAATTGTAGAACATGATAATACTATATATTGTTTCAAGACACATGTATATAAAGATGTACAAACATGCACAGAAAAACAAACACCAAATCTAAGGTTGTAGTTACATTTGAGGAAAAGGGGAAAGGACTAGGTTTGAGACAGGAGTACACAAGACCTTTCAACTGCATCTCTAATGTTTGACTCCTTAAGCTGGGTAATGGGTACAAATGTATTTTGTTGTAGCATTTCTTCTACCTTTCAAATATATGTGCACCTGAAATATTAGTAGGAAGAATAAAGACTTATCTCCCGGGGTGCCTGGGTGGCTCAGTAGGTTAAGCATCTGCGTTTGGCTCAGGTCATGATCCCAGAATCCTGGGATCCAACCCTGCATCGGGCTCCCTGCTGAGCAGGGAGCCTGCTTCCTCCTCTCCCTGCTGCTCCTCCTAGTTGTGTGCCTGCCCACACGCTCGCTTGCGCGCGCTCTCTCTCTCTCTCAAATAAATAAATCTTTAAAAAAAAAAAAAGACTTATCTCATTACTATATACTACCAACAGTTCATGTTATAGAGTGCTTTTCACATTCCACATACTATATTAAGCTCTTTATACAAATGTATTCTTTTAAATACACTCAGAGATCAATGTGAGGCAGCAGAGATCTCTACCCTCAATCAGCTGTCAATCTACTGATGGATGATAACAGACAAGCAGTCTAAAACCAAGTTTTGGATCTGAATGCTACTAAGATAATAAAACAGGATGATATGATTAAGGAAGGGCTGCTTTAAACTAGAATGGCCTGGGAAGGCTTTTTTGAGGGAACATTTGAGTTGAACCATAAATGATGACAATGAGACAACCATGCAATTGTCTAAAGACAGCACATTCCAGGCAGAGGGAACAGCAAGTGCAAAGCCCTGCAGCAGAAATAAGCTTGGTGTGTTGAAAGACAGTAAATAAGGCCAGCAAGGCTGAAGAGTGGTGACAATAGAAAAAGAAGACTGGTAGATGAGGCCTGAGAGGTCAGCCGAGGTTACTGTGCAGGGCCTCTTAAGCCACAGTAAAGATTTGAGGTTTCATTTTTTTTTTTTTTAAGATTTTATTTATTTATTTGACAAAGAGAGAGAGAGAGAGAGATCACAAGCAGGCAGAGAGGCAGGCAGAGAGAGAGGGGGAAGCAGGCTCCCTGCAGAGCAGAGATCCCAATGTGGGGCTCAATCCCAGGACCCTAAGGATCATGACCTGAGCCGAAGGCAGAGGCTTTAACCCACTGAGCCACCCAGGCACCCCTTGAGGTTTCATTCTAAGTATGATACGCTTTTGAAGGTTTTAAGCAGGGTAATGACATGCTCTGGTTTACAACTGAAGATCATTCAGCCAGCTGTATGGAGTACTCATTATAGACAGAGAGACATTTTCTTCATTAGCACCAAAGACATAATGCTTGTGGCTCATGAGCTTCTCAGTGGGTACAAAAAGGTTGGGGGGGTGGGGGAAAGTACCACAATGCAAAAAGAAAACTACGAAGTTGGAATGAATAAGTATTTAACTAAATGCCTAGAAAACAACATCATAGCAACTTCATCATTAAATTTAGTATTCATATAAACAATCGAATTACATTTGGAAATAATTTGAAAATTAGATTTTTTTCAGTCACAAAAAATTCACAAGTATGCCCAATGACTGCCAAGAAATCATAGCTAATCAAAATGGGGATTTTCTTGCAGCCAAATCATCTCAGAGGAAAAACAACTGTCAATATTTTTAACCACAAAACATTTTTTTTAACTTAATGTGAAATGTAGATATACAAAAAGGAAAAAACTGCCTAGCATCAAGAGGCCTTAAAACTGTACCAACACCACAGAGGTGGCTGGGTAAGAAATGCTAGTGGCTTGAATTGGTGCTGTCCAGGCCTACATTCTGAGTCTGAACAGTGGCCAGAGGACCCTTGCAAAGGCTTCTCTGAGAAAAGCACATGTGAATAGGTAGACCTGAATGACAAGAAGGTGCCAGCCATGCCAAGAGCAGGGAAAAGAGGTTCTGGGCGGAGGTTCTGCGCTGGAAATGCCAGGTCAGATTTGTAAGGAACAAAAAGTTTGGCTGAACTGAAGCGGGGGTGGGGGTGGGGGGTGGTATAGTAGGAAACAGAGCATGTAGAGTCTCAAACACCATTTTCTTATCCCGAGAACAGAAAACCACTCACACTTGAGAGAGGCTGATCCAATTTGTTTCACACCTCCACTGGCCAGGAATACAGCAACCACTTGCCACAGGGGCTCATGCACACCTGCACGCAGTTCGTGCCACGGCAGCACAGAACTTTCGCCGCCACGGAATTCTAACTGATCAACGTTTACATTGCAAACCCGACAAGCAGTCGAGCTTGTTAACACTTCTTAAGTTGGGAACGGACGGCGTGGGCACGTGAACCTACATTTTCAACTCTCCATTTTATGAAACCTAAAGCCAGACCGACTCTTCCCGAGGAAAACGGAGCTCCACCCGTAAAACGCATTGGATTTCGAAGCCTTGGTACTTAGTAAAAGAATGGAAGGTATCTCATTTGTAATTTTTATACCCATCGCAGGTTGAACTAAGATCTTGGCTACACTGGGTTAAAGTTAACATTAGGACTCATTTCACCCGTTTTTTGTTTTCCTTTTTTTTTTTTTTTTTTTTAAACGGGCTTCCTAGAAAAATATGAAGCGAGAAATGGGGCTTGCGTTAATTTTCCACTGGTCGCGGGTGGGAAGCAGAGGGTGGGTCCAACGGGCGCCTGGAGTCTCCCAGGCAGGGCGCGAAATTTCTAGTTGTATTATGCAGTCACGAGTCAAGTCCGTGAGTTTTCCACAGGCCCGTTCACGCGGCGGGGAGACGTGGCCCCAGGAGCTGCGTGGCCGAGGCCGGACTCCAAGTCCCCCCTTCGGGCGCTGTCCACCTGAAACCTCCCAGCGGCCCTCGAGGAGGCGAGAGCGGGATTCGAACCAGGCCCGACTCCCAGGGCCCCGGTCCCAGCGCGCCGCATGAGCGCCGCTCCGTCTCCCCTCAGGAGTGTGACCAACGTCCACAACGTTCACAACGGACTCCCCGCCGCCGGGCCTGGGGAGCCGGGAGCCCCTTAAAGAAGGTGCCGACGACGCTCACCTGCTGACAGACGCCAGGGCGATGAACGCTCCTCCTCTCTCCCCACACAGAGTTCAAGCGGGCCGGCGGCTGACTTCCGTTCCTCGGCCGCGAATCCCCAGCTAAATGTTCTTCTCCTCCCGCCCCGCGACCAACCCAGCCAATCACCTCTCAGAGAATCTGCATCGAGTCCAGCCGCACGCCTGCCTGCCAATCACCGCGGGCGCCAGCACCGCCCTTCCCGCCCTCTTAAGCGGGCGCCGCGCGCCACCACTAGGCGGTTGGCGGCGCTGCCCTCCGCTGAGATGCGTCTCCCGGAAGGGCGGGGCGAGGCGCGGGCCAGGCCGGTGCGGGAACCTTTGGGATTGGCCAAGAGGAGCCCCGCGCTCTGCCTCCGCCCACCCCCGCCCTAGAAATCCGAGTCGGAGACGCTGGGGATTGGTTCCCGGTGGGCCCCGAGAAGCCAAGAAATGGTTCCGACTCCGTCGCGCATCCCGGAGAGGGAGCTCCATGGATTGGCCCGAGGAGTCTCGGCGCGCGCCGACCCGCGCCCCACGATTGGCTGAGGGTGTGCTCGCGCCGCCGGAGAGCGTTGGCGGTGATTGGCCGGAGGGTGGGGCCGACTATTTGAAGGAGGCGCGCGGACCAAATACGCACTTCAGTCGGCGGACAGAAGAGGCGGGAGCGGCTCTGGTAACGCTACCCGGCTGAGCACAGAGGACTCAGGCGCGGGCTCGGCCCCAGCTGTGGCCTCTGCCGCAGTCCGGCGAGGCGATGGCCAAGGTTTCTGTGCTGAACGTGGCGGTGCTGGAGAATCCGAGCCCATTCCACAGCCCCTTCCGGTTCGAGATCAGCTTCGAGTGCAATGAGGCCCTGGCGGACGGTGAGACTGGGCCTGTGTGGAGATCTCCCCCTCCCCCCCGGCCAACCCCGACCTCCCCCGTGAAACAAGCCCTTCCAACCCTGATTTCCTTCCTTCCCTCCCCTTCAGCCCCAGTCCCCTGTAGAAACTACCCCTGACACCCTATGGCCATCCCGACCCCCTCCGCACGGTTACTCCCGTTTCCTCCGTGGAGACAATCCCCCTTTTTTTTTTTCTGTGGAGCTCCTCCTGGGCACCTATTTTCTATGTAGAGACATCAGTCTCCATGCTTTAACCTGCAGAGACCTTCAGTCACCCTGTCTTCCCCAGGCTCCCTTCCTTTTTTTCCCAGCGGAGCCCCTCTGTCACCCTTTATCTCTGTGAAATCCCTTTCCCCCGTGGCAAGACCTTACTCGCCCCGATCTCCCATTTGTCTCCCAGTAATCCCCTACCCAACCTGCTGATATTTAAAACAACCCCACCCCCACCCACTTCTGATTATTTTCTACCCCCAAACCACATCCCCTAGAACCTGGCTCCCCACCTCCTTAGCCTGTCCCCAATTTTCCATTCTTGGTTTCCACCTGGGGAGGTATGGCAGGTTTCCAGCTCCGGAGCCTCTGGATAACTTGGTCTTCCCAGCTCTCGTTCCTCCTTCCTGTCTGCTCGCTTCCATAAACACACTCATATCTGAGTGGTGGCTAACCAGGGAAGCATCAGCCGGTTCCCACTGTCTGCCCACCAGGTTCCAGCTGATCTACTGCAGAGATTCTTTCAACACTTTTGATGGTTTGACCCAGTCTGGGGGGTGGGTGGGCCAGGCTGAGCCATGATGATCTCTGGCTTCAAACAGTCGGCTGGGAGGTCAGAACTTTTTGTGCATCTTTTCCAAGGTGCTTTCACAGATGGACTTATTCATCTGTGTGTCATAAAGGCGGACTTGGCTCTTATCTCACAGATGAGAAGACAGGAACCACAAAGAATGAAAGACCTTTCAAGTAAAGGTCTATAAAAATCGAAAATCTAAGGTTGCCCAGGGACTCTTGGCACCACTTTCAGGAGGAAGTACCCCATTAGACAGATTCTCCACTTCGTGGTTAAAGAAGAGGCAGCCTCTGAGGAGCTGGAGATCTGTGAGGTCATGGTGTGCTAACTGGCGCCTCTCAGTGGTAGGTGGATGGTTTGTGGGAAAAGCCAGCCACTTGGATTAGTTTGGGGTTGATAACAATTAGAGATGTGTGTGCGTTTGGGCTGGGTCAATAGATCAGTCTCTCCCAGTTTCTCTCCCTTTTAAATTAAGGAATCTACTTGTAACTAACTATAGAATAAGCCCAGTTAAATCTTTTCTGGAACAAGGCAGGGTGTAAATAAATAATTAAAGTGTAGAATGACACTGTGGAATAAGAATTTAATTTTAAAGCCAGGAGGAAATGTAAGGAGCTAATAGGTTGAGGGATTCACAGTTCCCAGAAGGCAGGAGATCAGGTTTCAAACAGCCTGTTTGTGCTCCTTGCATTTAAAAAGGGTTGCATAGTCATTATCTAGTACTTCTATTCCTAGGAAAACCTCTGCTCTGTTACTTTACTAATCTGTTCATAGACTCAGCAGGAAAGTCAAAAGTCAGCCTGCCGGTCATTATTTTTTTAATAGAGAGAAATGGAATGACTTCCCCACGGTCATAGAAGTGGAAGTCTTTTTTTTTTTTTTTTAAAGATTTTATTTATTTGACAGCGAGAAACATAGCGAGAGAGGGAGCACAAGCAGAGGGAATGGTAGCGGGAGAAGCAGGCTTCCCGCCGTGCAAGGAGCCCGATGCGGGGCTCGATGCGGGGCTCGATGTGGGGCTCGATCCCAGGCCCCTGGGATCATGACCTGAGCCAAAGGCAGCCGCTTAACGACTGAGCCACCCAGGCACCCCAAGAAGTGGAAGTCTTGATGCTGGGTCTGTAGAAGCATTAATACTAGAGTTTGTCTCTAAGTTGAGTCCAGAGTTCTCTACCTTGGCTATAACCTGGGAAAGAAAGAATTCATCCCTTATTTTAGAAGTTGAGCATAAATAAGACTGACCATAGAATTTATTCCCACATTGGGTCACTCTCAAAAGAGAGCGAAGGGGGTGCTATTATTAATCCCACCCAGACCATAAAGCTTTTGCTCAGAGAAATCCAAGTTGGACAGCAAACACTGGCCTGGAAATCCAGACCCTGGTTCTACTCTTATGGCTGTCCATGACTTTGACCTGCCAACTTGCTTTCTGCCTCTTCCTGGCCTTCCCATGGAGCAGAAAGAATCCGTTTCCTGCCTCCCAAACAGATGGAGGGGGCCTGGTTTTAGGAGTCTTTCAGATTCTGGAGAAATCTCAGTCTTGTTACCTTGACACTGGCAACTGAAGGTGCAAAAAAGACCCAACCCCCAATCAGTGGCTAACCCTGTGTTCCAAAGGCTCCAGGCCCCTTTGGTTCTTTTTACTCCTCAGCAACTGGAAATAGATGCTTCCGAGACATGGGTCCATATTTAATACATTAGGTGTGTTTTTCTTCTCTTTCATTGAGAAATTCGACGGCCACTGTTTGAATAAGTCATGGAACCAGATGTTCTATCCCATAGCTAACACTGTATGCCACAGGCCAAGATTCAAGGCAAATGATAAACGGGAAAAAAGCCTACTAGATAGTTTTTGTTCTTGTTTTAAGGCAGGAAACATTATCTAGTTCAATACAATGAATTCTTACATGCCTTTAATCAGGTTGTTAGTTTTGCTTTTATTTTCATACATAGTGGAGGAGCATTCTGTCGACTGTCCGATTGTAAAGTTAGGGCATAAAGACAAAATTGAATACTGTCAAGTTACCCTTGAAATTGCCTAAAAAGTTAGGCACACCATGTTACGCGTGTGCAGCCACCTTCTGCTTCTAAAGAATGGTTTTATTAAAAAATGGAGCCCCTTAAGTATGCTTCTGCTTAAAACGCCTAACAAGTTTAAGATGATCCAGTTTATAGGTCTTATTTTCAAGCATCTGCTGTCTTCTGTAGATGACTTTATCAGCTCCTCTAACCCCTCGAGTCAGTATTTCTCTATGGTCCTCGGTCATTTCTCTGGTTTCTTTTTGGCCCCTTTGCCTGGCTGCTGGCCCGGTGTGTTTTCTCGGGGCAGCACCCACACCAGTCTTTGTTTAGGTTTTGCCAGTGGTATTGAACACCCAGTACCTGTGACCATTGCAGACCTGCTCTCCTTCAGTCTCCTTTTTATCTCCCCCAGTACATTAGTTAAATGCACACACACAGGACTCCACTTGGGGTGCGGGGGGAAGCTACCAAAATAGAGAGCTATGTTAGAAGGGTAAGGACAGAGCCAGCTCGATTTTTGTTCATCCAGAAACATGTTCTGTCTAGTCATGTCACTCCTTGTCACAAAGGTAAATCAGTAAACTTAACCCTGCAATTAATAAAATTGCAGTAAACTTAATCCCTGCAAATAAAAAGAGACTGGGGTTTGAATCCTGGTGAGCCCCATGGTCACTCTATGCCACAGACCTGCTAGGGACCCTGAGTAGAAGGCCTAGGTGACGATGCAATGGGACAGGAAATCAGTGTATCGAGGAAGAGCTTGGGGCTCTGGTGACAAACCTCCGTAGCTGTGGCCCAGCATAGCAGTGTTTCCCCAGTTGGATGCTCTTGTGGGACACTGAACCAAGAAACAGGGCAACTTCAACAACAGTTTGCTTCCTGTGAAACTCATAGCTTGTGAAATTTCCGCCGGCTGCTGGAGCTGTAGGTTGTGTAATTTCAAAGAACCTAAAATAAGTTGCAGGTCTCCTGCCAAGCTCCCCTGTACTAGCGTGACCTTGCCCCTGATACACTTGGACCTCCTGCAAGAGGCAGCGGTCACTGGGAATTTCCTGTGCTTGCTGGGCAGGATCTCCTTAAACTTTTCCTTTCACCTTGCTGGAACCTACTCAGGGATGAGATTCCCCCTACTGGATGGGATGCAAGCGAGTTGGGGTTCAGAGGATCACCCTTTGGTGCTACGTGTTGACAAAGTCACTATCACCCAAATGTCTGAGAGTAGGCATGAGTTGGTGCCGGAACTGGAAGACCTGGGGGCTGGCTGGCTCCCCCAGTGGCCTCGTCTTCCCCCTCCTGCCTGCTGGCTCTCCTCCTGGATTGGAATCCGCTGCCCTACCCCAGTTGTCGAGGGATCTATTCAGTTCAGTGGCACTGGTCCCTGTGTGTGAAAGAGGATGCTGCTTCCTATCCCAGCACCCAGTGGGCAGGGCCCTGAAATGGCCCAATTCCCTGCTCTTCTCTCCTCAGCATGCCTCCGTCACGTGGCTCCTAATTCAACCTCTGCCATACGGTTCACCCTCAGGCTCTGACATCCCCGAGTTTCCCCAGAGATGCAGAGTCAAGGTCACCTGGCAAAGCTAGGCTCACGGGAGAAATTTCCCCAACGGAAGCAGAGTTTTCAGGCCCACTCCAATGTTCAGGCCTGTGATACCTGGCACTCAGTCCCCAGCAGACGTCAGGTATTCTCGAGATTAGAAATCTTTCAATATATTAAGGCTCTGTTTACAATTCACGTGAGAAGACCTTTCCCTGCCTTCATGCTGCCCAGCTATTTAAAATCCGTAATGCCCTGTGTCCTTACAGATCTAGAGTGGAAGATCATTTATGTTGGCTCAGCTGAGAGTGAAGAGTTTGATCAAATCCTAGATTCCGTGCTAGTTGGGCCTGTCCCAGCGGGGAGACACATGTTCATCTTTCAGGTAAGAAAGACAAGGCCTGAGGCCTTGGCACCTAGAGACATCCTCTCCTACCAAGATCATGCAGTGTGGCTCAGGGGTCAAAAGTTGAGGTCCAAATTCTGGCTCTGCTTTCAAGAACTGTCGGACCTCTCAGAAGTACTTCATACGTTTCCCTTTTCTCCACTACTGTGTCATAGTTGTCACCACGAGCCACTGATTCATAGTTGTTTCTCATTATTCGTGGCAGTTATAGTCTATAAGGTCGCTGCGAATGCTGCATTAGTGAACTCGTGAATACCACGCCATTGCCCGTGGAAGAATACAGGGTTAGGTTCCTGCAGGTCCTGTTGTCAACCGATCAGTACATAATCTTGTTTCACATGTGCTTATGTTGAAAGACACCTTATTTAGTATTATCGTTGGTTCATTTACATTGAACTCCCTGCCAAAGCTTATCTAACACATATCTTCTCCATAAGGCACATCATCACCTTGCACTAAGCACTATGGTTGGTGGCCATTCTGAACAGCAAAATCACCAGGGCGCCTGGGTGGCACAGTTGGTTGAGCATCTGACTCTTGGTCTTGGCTCAGGTCATGATCTTGAGATCACGGGATCAAGCCCTGCATTGGGCTCTGTGTGGAGTCTGCTTGGGATACTCTTCCCTCTGCTCCTCCTTCCCTCCCCTGTCTCGCTCGTGCTCCCTCTCTCTCTAAGATAAATAACTATTTAAAAATAAATAAATACTTAAAGATACTAAAAGCAAAGGCTGTGCTCAGTCCTCACCTGCCTCCCACTCTGCTGCTCCCACCCCAGTCCAAACAACCTCATGCCATCCCCTAATGCCTCGCCCACTTGTAACCAGGCCGCCAGCAAGCCAAGCCCCTCTACTCCACTCCATAAGCACGGCTGGCTTCCTAAGCATTCAGCCCATGCAGCCACACAGGGCCCAGCTTCTGGTCTAATATTCTGCTGTTGCTGGCTAGAACTCAGTAATTTGTGAATAAGGGATCCCATGTTTCATTTTGTATTGGTTTCATTTTGTACCAGTTACATAGCTGGTCCTATCCATAACAACACCTCCCAAATCTGTCTGCCTCTGTCCTCTCCTTCCCCGTCTAAGTCTCCATCTGTGCTCCGGGGTGACTACTGAAACCTGCCCGATCTCCCTGCACACACAATGGCCCTCCTCCCGTCATGGCCTCACACCCTGCCAGTCTTTACAGACCACGAGAGTGATGCAGCACTTACCTCCTGCCAAACATTCTTGTCCTTCCCCAAGCCCTTCAGTGTCCCAAAAGGCCCTGGGTGGCCTAGTACCTACCTGCCTTATCTTAATGCCACCCTCCCCCCGGCTCACTACACTCCTCAGCACCATTTACTTCTTTGTGCCACTTGTCACACTGAGCATTTTACAGGCACTCGCAGGATTGATTCTGTCTGCCGCACTCGATTAGAAACTCCCTTTGGCAGACCTTACTTCTGGCCCAGTAAATACATGTTGCTTGAAAATCATTGTTAACTGGTGGAGGTGTGGCTGTGCGATCAATGCTAAGGCACGGGGTGTGTTTCCTCTAGGCTGACGCTCCCAACCCATCCCTTATCCCCGAGACCGATGCTGTGGGTGTGACCGTGGTCCTCATCACTTGCACCTACCATGGACAGGAGTTCATCCGTGTGGGCTACTACGTCAACAACGAGTACCCCAATCCCGAGCTGCGGGAGAACCCACCCCTGAAGCCAGACTTCTCTCAGGTGGGGCCCATCTCTGCACTTCCTGCTTCGGACAGGCTGGCTCCTCTGCACCTGGGGGAGTTGAGTCATTGGAACTGGGAGCCAAGGTCACTTCTTAAGGTTTTCAAGTCATGCTCAGATCTTGCAGCTCTAGACTAGAACCAGAGAGAGAATGGTCTTTGTTTCTCAGAAGCACGCCTCACAGAATTGAGATTAGATAGGTCTTAGCCCTAAGTCATGGTACATAGGCGCTCCTTGGACTTCTACCCATAGTTGTTGATGGTGACGGAATAAGTAAGCTCTGTTCTTCCTGGCCTTGGGGCAGGGGCTGGGGGGTGCCCCAGCTCCGTGGGAGTAGTGACAAGGCATGCTGACAAGGGTTGACTTTCCTCTTTCTGCCCCAGCTCCAGAGGAACATCTTGGCCTCGAACCCCCGAGTGACCCGCTTCCACATCAACTGGGACAACAACATGGACAGGCTAGAGGCTATAGAGAACCAGGACCCTGCCCTGGGCTGTGGCCTCCCCTTCAGCTGTGCTCCCATCAAGGGCTTGGGTCTCCCTGGCTGCATCCCCAGCCTCCTCCCTGAGAATTCCATGGACTGCATCTAACTGCGGGAATCCAGGCCCTAACTGGGCCCAGCCGGGACTGCAGCCAGTCTCCTAGCACATCTGGAGAGGGGAGCTGGGCCTCCCAGACAGTCCCATGGAGGCCATCTGGAGGACTTTGAGGCCATCAACTACCCAGGCCAGTCAGATGTGGCTCTGAGGAAGGAAGCAGGCCTCAGGTCTGTCCCAACCCTGACCCGGAAGGATCATCTTACCTCTACTGCCCAGGCCTGTAAGAAGCAGGTACTTCAGTTTTTAATTCCTTGTGACTTGTGTCTTTTCTCTCTCCCACACACACTATAAATTCCACCTGCAGGCCTTGGCGCCACCATGCTCCTGTGAGTACCATTGACCCAAAACTCTTCCCACAGACCTCCCTGGCCTGCCTTGAGGCTTTCTTGGTCAGTGCCTGGCAAGGCTGCAGCCGTGTGGAGCCAAAGGCTCTGTCGTTCCTGTCCCTTCCCAACATCTGAGCAAATCCACCCAACTTTTTGGAGTCACAGGCAAGGAATCTTGGTTAAAAGGTACACTTGGACTCAATTTCTGTCCTTCTCCCAGGACAGTTTTTAGGTCCTTTTAATCCAACAGCCTCTGGAAAACTCTGTTCCCAAAGGTGTGCTCAGCAGGATGCTGAGGAATGATGGTTGACTCCCGTCTCGGTCATAACCACCTTCCCGTCATCTCCTAACTGAATCTGGCTTTCCCTGGAGGCTGCCGTGGTGGGAAGGTGGCATGTTGGAGGAGTCTGCTTTGCTCGGTCTGCCTCAGTTGTGGCAACAGGGCCCCTCTGCCTGCCTTGATCTGCCCTCTGCGAAGGCCTCATGCTCTTGCAGGCACAGGAAACCGTAGGGATCCTGAAAACCTCTCCCCCACACACCGTGGTCCCCACGACGCCCCGTTCCCTCGCTGCCACGTGGATGCTATTGTGATTGCAGTTTGTATATTAAAGGGTTTTTATATTAAATATGTTTCGTTGACCTAAAAATAAAAAGCACTTCATCTAGACTGATTCTGCTTTTGTCTTAAGTGGGCTGAGGCAGATTTGTCCAACCCTCCTCATAATGTGGTGAGGGGGCTCTTGCCCCAGCCAGTGGGTTGACTGCCCTTTGTCCCCTTGCTCAGCTTCTTACCCTAGTCTTAATTGGTTACATAACTGTACTCCAGACTGAGGTTCAGGGAGGGGTTTTTCTTTGTCAAAAGTTAAGCAACCCAGCTGTTCTGGATAGAGCATAACCAGTGATTTTTTAGACTTTGACCTTGACCCACAGGAAAAAATTAACATCGTGCCCCAAGGACACACACACAACAACACTCTTATTATATTTTATTTATTTAGTCTTACTTTGTAACTGCACAGCCCAGAGTAGACTGCTTTGGCTGGTGAGCCATTTACCCATAATTCACAGAAGTGCCCTCTTGGAAGCTGGTAGACCTAGGAACATACCCGGGTGCAGACTGTATAAGTCTGTAGGCAGAGCCACCAATTGGCTTGCAGACCTGAGACCAGCTAGCCCTAGAGTCAAAATAGCTGGCTCGTCCAGCCCCCTGGTCCCCTTGGCAAGTTCTGTTTGGGTCTTCTACTTCAGTGGTTCTCAACTGGGGGCGCTTTGTCTCTGGGGCACATTTAACAATGTCTGAGATGGTTTTGGTGGAATAGAGGGAAGTCCTACTGGCATCCAGTGGACAGAGATGGGATGCTGCTAAAACTATAGTGCACGCACAGAACTGTCCCTCACCCCCAACAAAGAATGACACTGCCCCAAATGTCAGTAACTGACCTCAGGCTGTGTTTTAAAAGGGCACCCAGGGGCACCTGGCTGGCTCTGCGTGGGACATGCGGCTCTTGATCTCTGGGTTGTATGTTGGAGCAGCACATTGGATGTAAAGATTATTTAAATTCTTTAAAAATAAATAAAAATAAAAGGACACCCAGTAAAAAGAGTCATCTTACTGCTCTGGGAGGGCAGCTTCCCTTTGTGTTGCCCAGACAAAGGGCATCCTCAGCCTGGCTGTGCCCCAGAATCCTCATCTGTAAAATGGGAGCGATGGTAATAGTACCTCCATGATAGGAGTGTGATGCAATGTATTTTAACAAGTGCCAGCTCCTACTACTGACGCGCACAAGCCCAGGGTAGATGCCTGGCAAAGGGATGGACACGGAGCCCCCTGCCAACCACCCTTTACTCTCTGGGCCCAGCATCCTCCTGAAGCTCTGGTCGTGGCTGGAGGAGACCTAGAAGGCTCCTCGGCCTGGACCCTGCTATCCTGCGCCAGGCCTTATGAATGACGACTGCTGGCGGCCTGGCGACCTCTGACCCGAGGCGCCCGCCGCGCCCCTCCCCCGCTGGCAGGTGGACGGCGGCTGCGCCGGGAGGGTGGTGGGGAGGCCCTGGCGCCAACCTTGGCTGGCCGGCGGCCGCTGCCGCACTGAGCGGAGGCGGGGGACTGCGGCGCGTACGGGGCCAGGCGGGCGCCCGCCTGGACCGCCTCCTGGGCCTCCGAGCGCGGCGCGGCCACCCGCCAGCCTCTGCCGCCCCGCCCGGCCGGCCCGGGCAGAAGGCTGCATCTCCGCCCCGCCCTCTCACCCCGGGATTGACACTGAATGTTCTGCGGGAGGTTTGCCGGACAGCGCGCCTCCGCCAATTGGAGGCCTCGCTGGGCGGGCCACGGGCCCTGTCACGAACCTTGGCCAGTCAGGTGCGCCGGCCCGCCCAGCGGAGGCCTCGCGAGCTCGCGAGTGGCCCAGCGTCCGCGGCCCGCGTCACGGAGCCGAGGGCCTATCGCAGCTCGGGAAGGTTGCGGAGGGCCAATGAGCGGCGGCGCGGCGCCGTCACTCAGGCCGGCCTCGGCCAATGAGCGGCGGGCTGCGGGGGCGTCACGGACAGCAGCAGCGGACTTGGGCTGAGGTTCCCGGGCGGGCGGGCGCGGAGAGACGCGGGAAGCAGGGGCTGGGCGGGGGTCGCGGCGCCGCAGCCAGCGCAGCCAACCGGAGGGGCCGCCGCCGCCGCCCAGCGCGCTCCTGGGCCGCCGGCCGCCGCCAGCACCCGCCGCGCCGCAGCTCCGGGACCGGCCCCGGCCGCCGTCGCCGCGATGGGCAACGCCGCAGCCGCCAAGAAGGGCAGCGAGCAGGAGAGCGGTGAGTGCCCGGGCCATGACCCCGATCCCGGCCCTGCGCTGCCAGCCCCCGCCCTGTCCATCACCGCCTGGCCCCTCCCCCTCTGCGCCCCCCCCCCATTTCTCTGTGCTCATCCCCCCCAGAACCCCTTCGCCCTGCCTGTCCAAGGTTGGGGCCCAGGGACCGCAGAAGACCCCTGTAGGGGCCCCTTTGCCAAAGGCTACCCCCCACAGCAAAGACTGTGCCCCCCCCACCCAGCTGTCACTGCCAACCAAGGCACGTATGACCGCTGGGGCCCCACATGGGGCCTTGTCACCACCCCACCCCCTCCTTTCCTGGCCCCCCTTCCCAGATTCTAATCTCCTCACTTCCTCACTCACCTCT
>CM053603.1:6952349-6968488 GCA_028646535.1 Procyon lotor
AAGGAAATGGCGGGGTAGGGGGCCGAGTGGAGAGAAAAAGGCAGTGAGGGGAGCCTGGGCTGAAGGGAATGGACCTCTTCCCACCCCAAGCTGTCCCTAGGCAACACCCTCCCCTCCAGCTAGGGTCCCTGGCCGGCTCTCTCCGGGTTCCTGTGCACCCCCTCCATGGAGATGAGCCAAGGAGCCCCACCCCGGAGGTGGCTGCACCCCCTGGCCTGGCTCCCCACTCGCTTTCCTGCCCTGGTACCAGAAGTGCCAAACTGAGAGAACACACCTCCCCCATCCGTCTTCTGGGCAGATGGGCAGCTTCCTGCCTCTGCTTTGCTTCTCAGGCTTCTTTCTGACAACTTCCCCTGTGGCGGGGCTGCCCTGCCCAGGGGTTGGCATGGGCGAGACCCCCACCACTTCCCAATTCAAGGCCTACAGTGTGAACCCCGAAGAGCCCCCCTTTCCTTAGCAGGGACAAATATTTGGGTACATCTGCATCGGTTCTATTTTCTGGACAGGACTCTTGAGGTGCTGGAGAGGGGAAACCGAGGCAGAAGACAGCCTAGAACACACAGTGACCTCCTTACTCCCCAAGGGTCCCATCCTTGGCCGCAAACCACCCTGAGTCCCTCCGCTCCCTTGCCTGCTCCCCCATCCTCC
This sequence comes from Procyon lotor, assembly GCA_028646535.1. Classification (NCBI taxonomy): domain Eukaryota; kingdom Metazoa; phylum Chordata; class Mammalia; order Carnivora; family Procyonidae; genus Procyon; species Procyon lotor. Next base: position 6,952,998 of record CM053603.1, read on the forward strand.
CATCGGCCACCATGATGAGAGTTTCAAGTCCCCCCCCATTCCAACCTTCCTGCTGCACCATAGGGGAGCTCCCAAACGCCTGAAAATATCTTTAAATTAGGAAAAAGAGCTAAGCCGCCAGGGTCCTTTGGTCTATTAAAGGAGGAGCAGAGGCCACCGGCGCCCCCACCCCCTTTACTCCGGTTTTGCATTTGAAGCGCTGACAGTGGATCCAGCTGGAACAATGATGGGGCCTGCCCAGCCGGCCCCAGCTGCTTCCTTTTCAGTGGCCCTGTGCCCCCTGCCAGGTGTGCCAAAATTAGGATGGCTCCCTTCTCCGGTCCTTTTATCCCCCCAGGGCTGCTGGGGCCTCTGAGGCGCTAATGAAACCCCTGTAGCTGCCTTCCCTTTTCTTCGCAGAGCTGGCCTGGGGGAGGCCGAGGCACGGCTGTGCCTGGAAATCTGTCCTCGAAGAACTGCCCCCTGGAACATATTCATGTGCTGTCCTCAGTGAGAGTCTTCATGCAGCACCCTCCCTTTGCCCCCTCCCTGCTCCTCCAATCCCTTCAAGTCCCCGTGACAGCCACCTCCTCCAGGCAGCCTTCAAGCCTGCTGGCATTTGCTCTTTCTCTTGCAGTTGGGCAATGGAGTCAAGGCTACCTGGGCCTCACCTCTTTCTGGCTACGTGGCCTCCACCCTGGGTGGCTCCGTTAACTCTTCAAAGCCTCAATTTCCCCATCTGTCAAATGAGGATAATTACAAAAGCCTATGTCATGAGTCTTTTATGATGCTGAAAGGGGGTGGTATGCATCCAGTGGGTGTGACAGCTCCTAGTCCTCTTGCTCCAGCCACACTGGCCCCTCACTGAGCCCCCAAACACATGGGTGTCCCACTTGTGACTTCCCACTAGCTCTTCCTTCTAGATATCCCTAGAGCTCCTCCTCCCTTTATTCACGTCTTTGCTCATCTGTACGCTCCTCGGAAAGAACTTCCCTGGTCACTTAGCCCTGGTCACTTGTATTATCACCTCCTGACATTATATTTCTTACCTGAACTCTGGCTCTGGAACCTGGGTTCAAATCCTGACTTCACAGTTACTGGCTGTGTGACGTTGGGCACGTTACTTCACTTCTCTGAGCCTCAGTTCTGACACTGGGATGAGAAAGTGACTTGGTGAATGGGAAACCCTCAGAACAGTGCCTCAGCTACACTAGGTGTTATTCCCAGAACTGCTAGCACTTGTCTTTATTTCTGGGTGCCCCCGCTCCTTCCTCCCCTCCTGAGGGCGAAGACTGCAGGGGATGAGTTCAGTTTACTCACTGTTGTATCTTCAGTGCCCGAATGGCCTGGCACACAGTAGATGTGCAATAAATATTTGATAAAAGAGTAACTCAGTGAGGTTCTCCTGGTCCTGTCTGAGCCTCAGGTTTCTCATCTGAAAAATGGGACACTAGCAGCATGTGCCTCACAGGTGTTTAGGAGTCCGTGAGCTAAATACTGCGGTTTCTAATTTTTAGACGTAATTCAGACAGCCTGTAGCATAATGCCTCACCCGTTGAGGGGCCTCGATGTCCCAGGTCTAGACCTAGAGGCAGGGAGAACTGTGGGGAGACACGTTATATTGCCTCCAACGCACACTCTTGCTTTCTTCTTTTGCAAACAGCGCTTGTTCGTTGAGTGGCCGGGTGCCCTGCTCTGCGCGTGCCTCCCAACCTGCCTCGCTTCTAGAATTCTAGAAGTAGCAGTGACACACCTCCGGCCAGTGAGGCCCAGGGGGAGGTTTGTCAGCAGGGGGTGCAGGGAAAGGTAAGCACGTGACTATCTGAACTTTACTTGCTTCGGCTGTAAAATGGGGACAAAACAGCCACTCTCTGCGGTCAGGGTCTCCTAAGGGACCCAGAGGGATAGCGAGGGGACCCCAGGAACTGGGGGATCCTGGCCCCAGCGCCGTCTAGCTGCTGGCCTCCCACAATGCTGGGCGCCAAATCCAAACGGTTCGAGGAAGGAAGAGCCACTTTTTTGTTTAAACCACTGCAGCTCATTGTTTGATACTTGCGGCCCAGTGTATCCCCGAGTGATGACACTGAATTTCTCTGGACCTCTAGAAATGCTCCAGGCAGCGTAGCTGTTGGTTGATTTTTTTTTTTAAGTTAGAATATGGAATGAGGCTCAGGCACTGCCACATACAAAAGTGGAGGAGTGGATGCATTTAACTAGGGGCAGCCCAGAAAGAGACTGTCGATAAGGAAGGGACAATGTTATGGGGTGCATTGTGTCCCCCCTAAAAGAGAAAGATATATTGAGGTCTAGACCCCCAGTACCTCAGAATATGACCTTCTCTGGAAATAGGGTTGTTGCAGATATATTTAGTTAAGATGGGGTCAGACTGGAGTAGGGGGGACCTTAATCCAGTGTGACCGGATTATAAATTTATTCTAAAAAACAGGACACAGACTCCAGTACATGCGGGGAGAATGCCACAGAAAGGCAGAGGGGCGCCTCTGGCTCAGTGGCTCCATCGGTTAAGCATCTGCCTTCGGCTCAGGTCATGATCTCAGGGTCCTCTCCTGGGTTCGAGCCCTGCCTTGGGCTTCCTGCTCAGCGGAGAGTATGCTTCTCCCTCTCCCTCTGCTGCTTCCCCTGCTTGTGCTCTCTCTCTGTCAAATAAAGAAATAAAATCTTTTAAAAAAATAAAAATAAAGACAGAGACAGAGACTGGAGTGAAGCGTCTACACGCCAAGGAGCACCAAGGATGGCTGGCAGTCCAGCCATCTTCCAGGCGGAGTGTGGCCCCTCTGATGGGGTCCAGAACTGGGAGATGAGATCTGTCCTTTTAAGCCCCCAGCTTGGGGCCCTTTTTCAGGCTGCCACAGGACATTTATACAGGAGGGAGGGCTGGCAGCAAGACACAATGCATAAGGCTCCCTGGACCTGGAGCCAAGCATTTGCCCCCTCCCGGCCTTTGCGTGCTTTAGCACCATCTGCAGACCCGGGGCCCAGACGCAGACGAGAGTATCCTCCATCAAGAGGCACAGCAGCACCACAAGTATCTGGAAGCCTTTCCAGCTGTCCAGAATCTCCCCCGGGAATTAACGCCGCTCAGGTGCTCAACACCCTCTGCGGTGGCTGCTGTCATTACTGTGGATTTCAGGTTATCCATGCCCTTGGCTCCCCAGCTAGGCTGGGACCTCCCCAAGGGCAGGGAATGGCCCTTTCATCGAGCAAGACAGAAGTACCTTCTGGAAAAAGCCTAGGGGTGTAAATTGGCTTAGGTTTCCAGGCACTCAGCGATGCCTGTCTGGTTGAAAGCAAAAGAATTAACGTGGGACACATGAGTTGAGTATCAGTGAAGACCCCAGTGCTAATGTTGAAACCACCTGGGTCCAGATCCCAGCCCGGCATGGGACTAGCTGAGTCACCCTTAAGTGAGTGGCTTTGTTGCTCTGTACCTCAGTTTCTCTGACTGTAAAACAGGACAATGACAATCCTACCTCGTAGGGCTATTTCAAGGATTGTCTTTTTTTCTTTTTTTTTTTTTTAAGATTTTATTTATTTATTTGAGAGAGAACATGAGCAGGGGAAGGCGCAGAGGAAGAAGCAGACTCCCACTGAGCAGGGAGCGAGGCGGGGCTCAATCCCAGGACCCTGGGATCATGACCTGAGCCAAAGGCAGGTGCTTAACCAACTGAGCCACCCAGGCTCCCCGAGGATTAAGTCTTTAATCCATTTCGAGTTCATTTTTCTGAGTGGAAAGAGAGGGGTCTGGTTTCATTCTTTTGCATGTGAATATCCAATTTTCCCAGCACCACTTATTGACGAGACTGTCTTTTCTGTACTGAATATTCTTGGTTCCCTTGTCAAATATCAATTGGCCAGATACACATGGGTTTGTTTCCAGTCTCTTAATCCGCTTTCATTGGTCTATGTGTCTTTTTTTTTTTTTTAAAAATGCCAGTGCCATACTGTTTTGATTACCACTTTGTAATATGGTTTGGACTCAGGAAATCTGATGCCTCCAGTTTTTTCCCTCTTTCTTAGGATTCCTCTGGCTCATTTTAAGGATTAAATGAGGTGATGCCTGTCCGGTACTTCAGAAGTCAGGGGCATACAGTAAGTGCTTAATGAGTGTAGGCACCATACCTGGGCAGGCAGTGCTGGTGGAGTGTATACATGGAAGAAGAAGGGAGGGAGCTGCTTCCCAGGGCCTGAAGGTCACTGCTGGTGGCCTAACAACCTTCCTTTTACATGAATCCCTTCCTTATGCAGGTGCCGGAAGAACAAGGGGCTGACCTCAGGGTTAGGAAGGAGACCCAGTGTAGCCTGACTTGATACCTTAATTCCCTCCATCATTATCGAGCACCTACTGCATGCCACCATCTGATTCATGATTGGTTTGAAAGCCCTCCCTGACTGTGGAGAAGTAGCTGGATGGAGATTGCAGGGGAAGGGTGTCCCTTGCTCTAATGAAAGTGAGAGATGAGGATAATTTGACATGAACTGGTAGCTGGGCAGATGGGGAAGGATATATGGATTCAGGACTGGCTGGGAGTTAAGGTCCACAGGGATTGTTAGTGGACTGGATATGAGGAGTGAGAGAGAGAATCTAAAGCAACTGAGTAGATGTTGCTACTGCGCCAGTCCCTGCGCCAGTCCCTGCGCCCCCCCCCATCCCTGTGGCTCTCAGCATGTCCTGTTATTTATCACTATAACAAGTTACCCCAAAAATCTAGTGGCTTAAAATGATACACAGGTATTCCTTCATGGTTTCTGTGGGTCAGGAATCCAGGTATGGCTTTAGCAAGACGTCTCTGGCTCAGGGTCTCTCACAGAGCTGCAACCAAGATGGCGGCTGGGGCTGTGGTCTCATCTGAAGGCTTGGCTGGGGAAGATCTGTGGCCAGACTCACTAGTTGCTGGCAGGATTCAGTCCCTCACTGGCTGTTGGTCAGAGGCCTCCTTCAGTTCCTCACCACGCGGGCCTCTCCTCAGGGCCATTCACAATGTGGCACTGGCTTCCCTTGAAACAAGTGAAGAAGAGAGTGAGAGAGAGCACCCAAGATGGAAGCTATAGTCTTATTGGAACTTAATCTCAAAAGTGACATCCCAGTCACCTTTGCCACATTCTGTTGGTTAGAAGAAAGCCCTGGAGCCCCATCCACACCTGAGGAGAAGGGATCACGTGGAGTGGGGATCACTGGAGGTAATTTCGAGACTGCCACCTCATCAGGCACATCAGTCAATAGCTTCATACCGCCACACTGGTAACTCTCTCTCTCGCTGCAGAGGTACCTCAGGCTTGCCTGGGGCAGCCCAGTTCTGGAGGTTTCTTGGGCCCTGCTAGCATACCTCACCCAACGAAGGCTGGATGTTCGTGGATGAACAACCCAGCTCCCTCACTGCCCACACAAGATAATTCTGGGGTGAGTGTCTCATAGGTCTCCACAGGGATTAAGCCCAGGATATCCCCATGTTACCTGCTCATGAACACAGTCTTTACCGGGCTCCCTCCCTTCCCTGTCTCTTCTCCCCTCTCCCCTAACAGGGCTTCCTGCCATAGCCTCCCAGGTAAACCGCATGTACTCAGATAAGGGTGTCTCTTCCGGAGATCCCAACTTCGTTCCTTTCCTGGGCCTGTTGTAGAAAGTTACCACAAGCTCCATGGCTTAAAAGAACAGAGGTGTATTGTCTCACGGTTCTGGAGGCCAAACGTCTGAAAACGAGATGTTAGGAGGTCTACGCTCCCTCTGAAGGCTCCAGGGCAGGATCCTTCCTTGCTTCTCTCCTGGCTCCTGGGAGCTACAGACATTCCTTGGCATTCTTTGGCATCTGGCCACATCACTCCAGTCTCTACCTCTGTCTTCTCTGCATGTCCTCTCCTCTCAGAAGGACATTTGTCATTGGATTCAGCCTCCCCCCCTCCCCAAATCCAGCATGATATCATGGCACGGCATGTTAGCTAATAACATCCGCAAAGACCCTATTTCCAACTGAGGTCTCAGATGTTTGACTAGGAAGTTCCCTCCACCCGAATGGCGTTCTCTCCTGCAACTCCATCCATCTACCCTTCAAGTTTCAGTTTGAGGGTCGCTTCTGCAGTTTGGGGCAGGTGGCACGGGAGCCTCGGTTATACCAAGATCCTGTTATCCATTCCTGTCTCGCCCGATACTCCTTCGTAAACAGTTTCCACAAGTGTAGTACGTAGTCTTGCACAGGTTTTTGGTTTGTTTCTTAATGTCGCTCTCCCCCCTTCTAGAAGGTGGGCCTGGGAAGGGCAGGACCCAGGAGATCACTATGTCCCTTTGTACCTAGTTCGAGCGTGGTACGCAGTAGGTGCTCAATAAATATGCCCAGGAGGTTTCCCAACAAATTCCTCTGTCCCGGTGAGGGGGATGCATCGGGTGTCAGACCAGCATCACCCAACCAGACAGGTCACTTGGTGTCTCAGCGGGATGTTCCAGAATCTTCTTACATGCACACGCATGCACGTGCACGCACGCGCGCACACATGCACGGAATAAGCCACCCCCCCTCGCCTATCCCTAATTTCTCAACGGAATATTTTTTCCTGGAGCAGAAAATGAACCATTATTAAAACAACACGGCTACCGGCGGGAAAACCCATTTGTGGCGATTTATACCGCGTCACCGTGGCTGCTGAGAGGAAATGGGAGGAGAGGCGCGGGGTTTAAGCACTGGGTGAAGAATCGTGTTCCATCAGAGAGAGAACAGATGGGTGTTTTTTCTCCCCTCTCTCCCCCTGCTTAGGCTCCGCGTTAGGAATCCATGTCAGCTGTGGGTTTGTTCCTGGTGGTGTGATGGGGGTGACTGGGGAGAGAGGCCGGGCCAGGCTGCTGGGCCCCGGGGGAGGAGGGGCCTCCCTGTCCCCCTGTCCCCGGCCCACTCTGTCCCCTAGGCCTGCTGGCAGGCGCCTAACATAAGCCCCTTCCTTTAGTCTTTACATTCTCCTATCACTCCCTGGGATTTTCCTCTCCCTTTATTACCCCCCACATCCACGGGCCAGTTTCCTTCAAGGCAAGACCACGCCCTATCCCATCATCCCTGGTGTGGGACACAAGGGGGATGTGTCCCCACCGACCTGGGAGCACACTGAAAGAAGGGGGGGCCTCTTTCGTTGGTTTTGCTCATTTATCCACATCCCCCCCCCCCACGAAAACCTGGTCCACAGCCAACTTTGGGGTGGTGGGGAGAAGAGACGAACACGACTGAGTCATTTAGCTGTTTAAAAACCACTGGTGGCTTCTCTCCTTCCGAGTTGAAACCCGTTAGCTTGGCTCCAATGGCCCTTCCCAGTTTAGACCTCAAATACCTGTTCACTTTCATCCCCCCAACGTCCAGCCCCCCTTCCCCCACCCCAGGCACCTTCTAGTCAAACCAGCGGTCCAGGTGTGGTCCCCGTCCCTCCCAGAATGCCTTGCGCGGCCGCCTCTCTGAACGTCCAGGTTCCAGTGCCTGGACGCCTTGCCCCCTCCGTGTCCACCTCCTGAGCCCAAACCAGCCCACCTATGTCATGTGTTGGGCCCATGCGGGGTTTAAAAAAAAAATTGTAAGGACTTGCCAGCTTTTAAATATCAGGCAACTGTTGCATAAAAATCTGTATTCCTGGCTTTCCATCAGAAGATACAGCCGCTGAGGAGCCGAGGGCACGTTCGCAGCAGGGGGTGGCACTCAGCAAGGGTGGCCCCCAGAGGAGAGGGCACGGCTTTGCGGGTCCCGGGGTTCTCACGTGGTGAGGGGTTAAGGGGACTCTGGATCCGGACTCCCCAGGCCGGAATCACTCACCCTCCCTGTTCTGGAATCTTCCGCGTGCCCACCTGGAGTGATTCTTCTCACATCTCCTTCCAGCCTGATGTCCCAGGATACTGGCCTGTGTGGACTTCACCAGCGGGCTCCCAGGTCCTCGGGGTTGTGCTGGCTTCAGCCATTGATGGACCCCTGAGGTGGGGGAAGAGGGGAGCGAGGGTATTTATTCCCCAGTTCAGCCCCTTACGCTGTGGCCCCTGTGGGCCTGCTGTGTCCTTGTCATAGGTTACGGGCTGTCACCATCCACATCACCTGTGATGTGTCTCGGTTCTGACAAGCCCCCTCACCTCACCTCTCAGAGTTAGGGGTGCTAAGAGCTCCCCAATTTTGTGAGCCAAAGGGATGGTGCTCCTCCTCACGGTTTCCCACATCTGTCCACACTTTGTAAATTTGTTCCTTCATTGAATTCTGCTTACGATTACCAACTTTGAATGTATCGTGTGTTTCTGGCCCAGGGTCGGCTGATTCAGCCCCTGTGCCTCAGCGAATGGGGACACCATTATACCTGCCTCTAGGGTTGTGAGGGTTACATGAGTTAATATTGTATAAGGAAAGGGCTTAGCAAGCGTTGATAAATATTAACAATTATCATTCTTCACTACAGTCCCTACTACCCCTTACTCGCTCCCCGGCACAGAGGCTGAGGGTTACCTGTGCCATTGCTGACACGGTTTATCTTGACATGGCTCTTTGGCGCGTCTGCATTCCCTGCTGTCGCCTGTGGGATGTGGCTCAGGTCTGTGTCATCGCCTCTGCTGTGAGGGGTTCCCTCCAGCCCGCCGCTGACCCTGTTCTCCATCGACGGTGATCCCAGCACTCTGGAATGATCGGACCGGGCTGCTTAAAACAAGGAAATGATCCTCTCTGTTCTGGAGGCTGGAAGGTTTTCTTTCGTTTTGTTTTGTTTTGTTTTTCTGCTTTTTAAACATTTTATTTATTTGCGAGAGAGAGTGCGCGCAAGTACAAGCAGGAAGGGCAGAGGGAAAGGGAAAAGCAGACTCCCTCTGAGCAGAGAGCCCAACATGGGGCTCGATCCCAGGACCCCGGGACCATGACCTGAGCCAAAGGCAGCCGCTTAACCCACTGGGCCTCCCAGGCGCCCCCAGAAGTTGATATCCAGGGGTCCACAGGGTTGCGCTCCCTCCACTGGCTCTAGGGGAAGTTCCCTCCTCGCCCTTCCCAGCTTCAGTGGTTCTTGGCTTGGGACCACTTCATTCCACGCCCTGCCTGTCCCTCCTTCTCTGCGTCCTCTCTCCTGGTCCGTTCTCAGGACGCTGTTCATTGGACTCAGGGCCCATCCTGATCCAGGACGGTCTCATCGAAAGAACCTTAACTTAATTACGTCTACAAAGACCCCTTTTCCCCCATAAAGTCACGCTCACAAGTGAACGTCTTGCGGGGGCCACCATTCACACAGGAAGGGCCCCGCAGCTTTCTGGAGTCCTACCTTGCTTTCTTCTCTCTTCGCTTTACTCAATCTTTGGGAGCCAGTGGATACCCAGACCCTGGACACCCACCCCTTGCTCCCTGGCCCACAGCGGGGGATGAAGGGGGTTGGTTTCCTTGCCAGGAGGGGAGACCTAGGCCCAAATGCCATCTGTCACCCCTCTGTTCCCAATGCAGGCTGAGCCCTCGGGAAGGCTGCTTCTCTGTGGGCTGCCGGAGAGTTGGGGTGAGCCCCCCACCCTCGTCTGAGCCTGCAGAGAACACTCGGCAAGCCCCCTGGAAGGTCCCTTCAGCGTGAGGCTGGGCCGAGTGGTTGTCATTCTTCCTTCATATGCCAGAACTCTCCATTCCTTTCAACAGTCTGCCAGCTGGCCTCTGACCTGCAGCCCGTTTCTTTCCAGGCCTGACAGGTTGGGTTCAGAGGGAGCGCTCCCCGGAGCTGAAGCAGACTTCTTTGCCTCCAAGCTGCTGTAGCCCTCGCTACCCAAGAATGCCCATGGAAACCGCTCTGCCTTTCTCCGGACAGTGATGCCTCCCTTCCCTCTGATGCAAAATGGCCAGCTGGCCCGGGGCCTGTCTCTTACAGCCTGTGTGAGTTAACATTTTTTTTTCTTACCATTTCTTTTTAAGGTATAACTCACCCAACATAAGATGAACCATTTTAATGGGTATAACTCAATGCGTTTTTGTATATTCAGGTGTTGTACAACTATCACTGGTACCTAGATCCAGAACATTCTCATCACCCTAAAGGAAACCCTATACCCGTGAGCATTCACTCTCCGCTCCCCCCTCCCCCAGCCCTAGTCAACCACTGATCTAATTTCTGTCTCTCTGAATTTGCCTATTCTGGACATTTCTTATAAATGGAGCCTACAGTCTGTGGCCTTTTGTGTCTGGCTTCTTTCACTTGGCGTAATGCTTTCAAGGGTCATTCATGTTGTAGGGTTAACTCTTTTATTGTGAGGCACATACTTCTTAAGAATATAGCTTAAGAATACAGAATTTAAAAAATGATGTTCCATCCTTGTCACCACCACCTGGCTCAAGATATAGAATATTCCAGTCTCTTGGAGGCTCCCTGAGGCTCACTTCCCAGTGAATGGTCCCACCCCAAAGTATCACTTTCCCGGCAGCCCTCACCTGAAGGTGATTGTGTCCTCCGACACAAGGGACACATGTCACAATTGGCATCCAGTGGATAGAGACCCAGGATGCTTCTCAACATCCTCCAACCCAGAGAATAGGTCTCCCACAGTAGAGAACCATCCAGCCCCAAATGTCAGTGGTCCACAGTTAGGAAAAGTTGGGGTCCCCGGACTCCACAGATTACTTCTGTCTGTCCTTGAATGTCATAGAATGGGATCATGCAGTGCACCCTCATTGTGTCTTGGACTTTGTCTTGAGATTCATCAGGCACCAAGGCTCTCCACACATTCCTAGTCCGTCCTTTTTCATCACTGCATCGTATTCCACTGGGTAAATACGTAATTATTTTCCATTTGCCAGTTGATGGCCACTTGGCCAGTGCCCCGGGATATCCAGGGTCTGACGATGATGAATGTGAGTCTTTGGGTGGGTAATAAGTGCCCGTTCCCACTGGGAATAAACCCAGGAATGGAATTGCTGGGCCGGAGCAATTTAACCTTAGTCAATCGGTCAGTGCTAGTTAAAGCCCGGGGAATTTTGCACAAAAATCCTGACTCCTGGCTTCTCTTGAAGAATCTATTCTGGCAACTCCGAGCCTGACTTTGCACGTGGTGGCACTCAGCTGGAGTTAAGTAGCAGCAAGTGGCTGCTGGCTTAAAAGGGGGGGGGTGCATCTCCAGCTCCCCACAGCTGCCACCCTCCCTCCTCGCTGCCTCACACCTGCCTCATTTCTATGCTTTTGTTCCCTGATCGGCATTTGGCTTGGTGGCACCTGTCCTGGACCCCTGCGAGGTCAGGAATCGATTCCTACCTTCCTGTGGCCATGGCCTTGACCTGCATGGGACCCTCACCTCCCTTCTTAATACCCTTCCCAATTCCACTCCATCTCACAGGGCCTGCAGTCCCTTTAGACCTCTATTTTTCAGCCTGTGGGTTTCTGCTGTCTGATTACGGGCTGCTTCCCCAAAGCAGGCTTCTCTACTCTCTGGCAGGGGAGGGCCTCCCAGGGGTACTCTCCCATAGTCCCCACCTGTCTTCCATGGCTCACATTTGCATTGACAAGTCCTTGCCAGCTCCCAGCCAACTGCGACTGCATCTGTCTTATTCATTGTCACTTGCCCACGACCGGCTAAATGCACGGGGAATACTGGCCATGCGGCATGGGGCATAAAGGGGAGAGAAGGAGAGCCCTTGTGCCAGGTAGAATAAACCATTTACCTCGCCGTACCCTCTGCAGAAGCAAGCTGGGCTCCTAGGATGAGCTGGGCGGGTGCAGGTCATCCTCAAAAGCTCTTTCCTCACGGCTGGCCCAAGGGGTCTCCCCCAGCCCCCAGCCCAGAACAGTCAAGGCTGGCAAAGCGCAGGGTCCCTTCGCTGAGGTCCTTAACTTCCCACAGGTCGGCCCACCCCCAGCCATCCCAGCCATCCCTAAACACTGTCCAAATGTCCCCCCGTCAAGTCCCCAAGGCAATTCCTTCACCTCTAGGACTCTCCCTGATTCCTCACCTGCTCACCCGCCTTCCTTCCCCCAGCTTTGCTCTGTGCCCTCGGTGGTCTCCTCCCAACTCCGCTCTCCCCTGCTCACACCTCCTCTCCCCCACAAGCATCCTGCTGACTCCTCCTCCCCCATCTTCTCACACTTCCAGCCTCCCCTTGGCTTGCTCCTTCCTCTCAGCAGCCCCCACCGCAGACACGCTTCCCTCATTGTGACTTTGTCCCCTCACCCTCCAGCTCCTCCGCCTGCTCTGCGCTCTCCCCTCTCCTCCCCGGTCCCTGCCGCCGCGCCTCCCGCTCACCTACGGGGGGAAGGGGCGGGGCCTCCTCACCTGGAGGCCGCAGAGCAGCGGGGCAGCGGCCCCTAGCGGCCGGGGAGGGAAGCGCAGCTGGGCGCCCCTCCCGGTTCATACCTAACTGGGAACCAACCACACCATTCCTGCCAGCCCGCTGCTCAGGCTGCACCCCGTCTGCTTCCTGGACTCTCCCTTCTCGGGAGTGAGGGGGATGAGGTGTTTACAGTTCTCAGTGGTGTGTCTGTCGAAAGATGATATTTGATCAGTCCTGACTGGGGGATGGGGAGTGCAAAGGTGAAGGCATTCTATTGGCTCTGCCCCTGGGGTATGCCTCAAATCTAACCACTTTGCCCTAGCGCAGTCCTGTTCTAGGCCTCTGTCGCCTCTCAACTGGCAGCTACTTTTCCTAGTCTCCTGGCTCTCTCTCAGATTCCCCCTGTAATTTTATTTTAACCGAGGTAAAATCCATACAACAAAATTAACCACTAAGTATTTTCAAGCGGACAATTCACTGTCATTTGGTACATCTGCAGTGTTGTGCAACCCCCACTATCTAATTCTAGATCTTTCCATCATCCCAAAAGGAAACTTGTACCCACTAGCAGTCAGTCCACCTCCCCTCGCCCCCCAGCCCCTGGCAACCTTTAATCTGCTTTCTGTCTTTATGGACTTAGCTCTTCTGGATATTTTGTATAAATGAAATCACACAAGAGCTGGCCTTTTGTGTCTGGGTTCTTTAACTCAGCATAGAGTTTCCAAGAGGCATCCATGTTGTAGTGTGTGTCAAGACGTCATTCCTTTTTATGGCTGAATAGTATTCCCCTGCATGGATAGCCAGCCTTTTGTTTATCTGTTCACGCTTTGATGGACATGTGGGTTGCTTCCATCATCTAGCTTTTGTGAATGCTGCCGCTGTGAACACTGGTGTACTAGTATCTATTTGAGTACCTGCTTTCAATTCTTTTGGGAAACACTCTGGGGGTGGAATTGCTGGTCATGTGGTAATTCTATGTTGTATTTACTGGGGAACCACCCCTATAATCTGCTAAACATCTAAATAGGAACATGCCATCCTCCCGCTCATAGCCCTACCTTGGCTTGTCCTGTCACTGAGAATCCAGTCCAGACCCTCCTCGTGGCCCTTTAGGCTGTGCCTCGTGGTCCCACCATGCTGGCCTTTGTGCTCTTCAAACAGTCTGGCCTGTTGCAAGTGCAGGGCCTTTGTACTTGCTGTTCACTCTTCTTAAATCACACATGATGGGCTCCTCAGCTTTCAAGCTTCAGCTCAACTGTCTCCTCCTCAGAGAGTTCCCTCAAGCCCTGCATCTGCCCCATAACCTCCCCACCTCATCTCCTTTCCCCCTCCCTCCCTCCCTCCAGCCACACAGGCCGTGTCATGGATCCTTTGCCCACTCAGTATGTTTCTGCCTCAGGACCTTTACATAGGCTGTTCCCCCTGCCTGGAACATCTTTCCCCATGACTCCTCCCTCACTTCTTTAGGTCTTTATCCAAATCCCAGCTTCTTAGAGAAGGCTTCCCTGACTTCCCCTATCTAAAATTGCAGCCACCAGCATGCCCTCTGTCTTCTTTCCTTGATCTTTTTCATAGAACTTATTGTCGGACAGCATGCATCTTTTGCTTGTCTGACTTCCAGTCTGACTTTCTTAGAATGTCAGCCCCAAGAACAGAGAATCTCTTCTGTTTCATTCACCACTGTGTCCCCAGCAACTGGTACAGTGCCTGGAACACAGTAGGTGCTCAGTAGACGTTTGTTGATTAGCTGAACCCACCCCTATCCCCAAAGACAGCTGTTTATGTTAATCTCCACCCACACTCTAGCCTCCTAGCCCAATTTTGAGACCTTTTCAACTTGCTTTTCACTTGAGTGAGGGCATAGGATGGGAGGGGGTTTAAACATTGCCCAAGGTGTGGTACAGGGAGCCTCTGAGAGGGCCAGGGGCACACAGAGCCCCACCTGCTCACCCCTCAAGACTTGGACACATCTGCCATCCACTTTCCAAGCACCTTGCTCACTTTCCAGGGCTAATTCTATGTGCCTCCTGTGTCTGCCTTACCCTCTGGAACCAGAATGCCCCTGAGAGGGCTTCCAGGCTTGTTCTTGGGGCATTCGGGCATCCTTGACGCCTAGCTCCACACCTGCACTAAGGGTATGTAAGGGGTGCCCTGTGTCTGAGGAATGGATGGAAGGAGTGAATACATAAGCCGAAGAGTAAAATGACCTGCAGGATTGTGCATTTTGTGTTGAGTGGGCTCTAGGAAAAGCCCAGCTGGGGGCCTCTGGTGAGCGGTGGCGGTGGGGGCATTGCTCAGTTCCTCCTGAGCCTTGGAACGCATTTCATCCCTCTCCACCGTTTGAGCCATGTTTGAAGCCGGGGTGCCCCGAGGTGCTAAGGTGCCCAACACGCAGGGTTCCCCAGATGGGAGGATCAGAATGTGAGTTGCTCTCAGCGCGGGACACCCTGGGTGTGGGAGCTTTCTGGTAAAGAGTGTGCAGGACGTGGGGTACCCAAGGCGTGGGGCACGCTGGGCATGGGAGAACCGCGGCGCACCGCAGGATGCCAGAAGCGAGTCACCCCGTGCGTAGAGAGCGGGCGTCCGGTGCACTGGTACCGACCCGCACAGTGCAGGGCACCCAGCGCGGGAGCAAGACTGCGCGCTCGCGCCAACGCGTTGGTTCCCGGAGCCTGGCAGTTCTCTCTGCCTCCACTGCGGCTGCGCAGCCAAGGGTTGGGGGCTGGGGGGCTGTCAGGGCTCTTTCGCGCCCCCAGTCTCTCCCCATCCTCTGCCTCCTGAGCCCCTCGCCCGCGAGGCCAGAAGGGACTGGGATGGAATGGCGGCTGGCTAACCGATCCCGGCTGATCAAGAGCAGTAGGAAAAAGAGGAGGGGGCTGGGAGGGTGTCCTGGCTAGGATTTTTTCAAACTGAGCAGGAGTCCCTTAAAGCATGCCACCCCTTCGTTTTATACAAATAAAAGCCACCCCTTCTCACAGTCCCTGGAGAATGCAAGAACCACCTCACCTACTGGGCAAGCTCATCGATTCCTAGGGTTGCTCGGCTGGAGGAGGTGGGTGGGCTGCTTAGGGCGGGGGAGGGGGCGGGGAGGAGGCTCGGAGCCAGAGGGCTCTGGAGATGTCCAGCTTTCTCTGAGCTACACGTCCTTTCCCCCTTCCAATCCTGCTGGGTTTATAGAACGCAGGCGCTTCCCCCCCACCCCCACCCCCGCACTCCCCAGCACCAAAATCTTCCATAGGTCCTGTCAGGTGCTATGGATATATCTCAGCTTCT
>CM053603.1:6968988-6985731 GCA_028646535.1 Procyon lotor
CCCCTCCTCCTTCTCTCTTTCTCTCAGTGCTTGCTTGCCCTTGGAACCCAGCCATGTTGTACGGAAGCCCAGCTCACACGAGGGGCCTCACGCGGGTGTTGCAGACAGCAGCCCCAGTTAGGTCCTCCAGCAACAGCCCGCATCAGCCACGCCTCATGCAAGGAGTGATACCCTTCAGCTGACTCCAGCCCTCGGCTCTGAGGCTCGCAGCTGAGGTCTCAGGCATTGAGGAGCAGAGACATGCAGTTCCCCTGTGCCCTGCCAGAATTCCTGATTTGCAGAAACATGAGAGATAATAAATGATCATCATCTGGGGCACCTGGATGGCTCAGTGGGTTAAAGCCTCTGCCTGCGGCTCGGGTCGTGATCTTGGGGTTCTGGGATTGAGCCCTGCATTGAGCTCTCTGCTCAGCAGGGAGCCTGCTTCCCCCTCTCTCTCTGCCTACTTGTGATCTCTCTCTCTCTGTCAAATAAATAAGTAAGTAAACAAACAAACAAATAAATAAATAAAATCTTTTTAAAAATGATCATCGTCTTAAGTCACTGAATTTGGGTAGTTTGTTAAGCAGGATTAGATAATTAATACAACAGGGAAGGTAGGAAACTAACGGGGTGGGGGTATTAATGAGCAGGTGACCCCTGTGGGCACCTGGGGCTCATTCCCACTGGGAACCTCTGGGCGTTGATTGTACATCAGTGTTGCCCCCTCCCCCCTCCGAGTTGGGGCACATCCACCAGCTCCCATCCCTCCCTGATTGAGGGCTGCTCCTGGGTCCAGTAATAGCACTGCCCACCCCCTAAGAGAAGTCCCCCAGGTGGGGATGTGGCTGCTTGGGGTGGTGCGCTGTAAGCCTGTGTGGAAACTGTCCACTAAAGCCTCAGGTGACCCAGATGGACCCAGGACAGTCAGCAGGCCATTGACCACAATGCTACCGTGCGTGCTTTCTAACAGTTTTAACAGAGATTGTATCACACTGCACACATTGTTCTCAAACTTGCTTGTATCACTGTATTCGTTTCTTGCGACGGCTGCCACACATGGCCACAAACTGGAGGGCTTAAAACAAGAGGAACGCGTCCTCTCCCAGTTCTGGAGGCCAGAACTCTGAAATCAAGGTGTCAGCAGGGCTGCACTCCCTGGAAAGTCTCTAGGGGAGGATCCTTCCTGGCTCTTCCAGTTTCTGGAGGCTCCTGGCATTCCTTGACCTTCTTCCCTGTTTCTCCAATTCCCTTGCCTTTCTTGTGTAAGGAACCCCAGTCCCTAGACTTGGAGCCCACTCTAAAATCCAGAATGATCTTGAGATCCTTACCTCGTTGCACCTGCCGAGACTCTATTTCCAAATAAGGCCCCATTCACACGTGCTGGGGGTTCGGACTTGGATGTGCTTTTTTGGGAGGAGGGCACAATTCAATGCACACTACCATCACAATAGATTTGGGTGCTTTTTTGCACCACCTTTTTTTTTTCTGGTCTCGCTTCCCATAGTAGGGGCCCTAATTCACTTAATAATTCATCATTCCCCACGGCTAGCTCCTCGATTATTACCAGCTTTTTGTTCTTGCCAAAGTCCTTGTCTGTACCCTCTCGTGCAGGAGAATAAATATTTCTCCAAAAGGGGTTTCCACCCATGGAAGAGCTGGCTGGTTCTGAATTCTAAATTAAGGAGGGTAGGATAAGATAGTTCCCATGTGGCCTTCAAGATTGATGCTTCCGGGGCGCCTGGGTGGCTCAGTGGGTTAAAGCCTCTGCCTTTGGCTCAGGTCATGATCTCAGGGTCCTGGGATCAAGCCCCGCATTGGGCTCTCTGCTCAGCAGGGAGCCTGCTTCCCCCTCTCCCTCTGCCTGCCTCTCTGCCTACTTGTGATCTCTCTCTCTGTCAAATAAATAAATAGAATCTTAAAAGAAAAAAATTGATGCTTCATTGGGGCACCTGGGTGGCTCAGTTAGTTTAGTGTCTCTTGATTTGGGGTCAGGTCATGATCTCAGGGTTATGGGATCGACCCCAAGCATGGAGATTCTTTCTCTCCCTCTCCTTATGCCCCTCCCCTCCTCTGTCTCTTAAAAAAAAAAAAAAGATTGACCTTTCTCCCTCCTCCACCCTTCTCTGGGATGCTGGGGCCCATGGGGTCTCCTTGGTCCTTTGACTTCCTTAGCTTTAACCAAAAGGAGGCTCTGGGTGAAGATGGAGAGCAAGAAGGGAGTGGGGTCAGCTCTGAGCCTGTCCTACAAGCTGATCACTCACCTGGGGGTCCTCAGGGTGGTAATGGCTCCCCAACCTCAGGGGCGCCTGGGGTCTCCATACTATAGCTTCTTGCATTCCTGTAACAGGAATGTTATCTACTTAACAGAGTGCTTCCCCTGGGGACCCTAACCACAAAGGGTTTTTCCTTTTGAGCATTTCCTCTTACCTAAAGGGTTATATTTAGAAAGAATTTTAAAATATTTAGCTTTATTATTATTGTTACTAGCACAGGCAGGAAATGCACTCAGTACACCGAAAGGCGATAGCGTTCTCCCACATTTCCAGCCTTGAGGGTATCACCGCTGATCTTTAGGTGTTTATTCTTTTAGTCTTTCTTGGGGCAGGACTTTGGGGTCACGCAGAGCTGAGCCTGAGTTCCAGCCCGGTGCTACATGCTGTGTGATCTTGGTCAGGTTTCTTAACCTTGCTGAACTTCCGTTTCCTCATCTATAAGTGCAAAAATCATAGTACCCACTTCACCGGCTTGCTGGGAGGTGCAAATGCCCAGGACTGATAAATATCAGCTCTTATCACATATGTCGGTGTTACAAGTAGTTCTTCAAATCCCCATTCAGGCTTTCTATAGATAACAGGATCTCAGCCCTCCTTTTTTGAGCTTTTTTATTTTTGAGGTCTTATGTCCGTTTTTATAGTTTTTCTGCTAGCCCCTAGAAAATGCAAGTTAATGTTTATCTAGTACTCCCTACGTACCAGGCACCATGTTAGACCCTTGTTAATCACTTTCTGTAACCCTCACAATAACCCATTGTACAGAAGGAAGAACGAAAGCACAGCTAGTAAGTGCTGGAGGCAAGATTTCTTCTCATTCTTTGCCTTCGGCACTATTGGCTTGTCCACCCCGAGTAGCTCCGTGTGCCCATTTAACCCGGCCAGTGGTTATTGTGTCTAAACCAGGAGTGAAGGGTCTGTAGGTAAAGGCCATGACCATCAGTCCCACTCAATGCCACAAACATATACTGACCCACCACCACATGCCAGGTGTTAGGCTTCTTGAGACAAAATTAATGGGATCCCCCCTCTTTCTGGAGCTGATGCACCTGCAGGATCACATGCTTTCATTGATGCACAGACTTTGTGTCGTGTGCTTTGGTTCATAGAGTCTTCTCTTGCATGTGGCTGCTCCTTGAGTTCCAGGTGGTTGAAGATGTTGGAAAAATGCCTTTGGGACAGTACGTTGGGGTTATTGGTCTTGCCTTGGCTAGTCCAGAAGGTTAGGGGCCCAAGCTCTGAACCTCAAATGCCTGGATTTGAATCCCTGATTCCTGGTTACTTGTGGTGTGACCTTAGACAAGCCCCCTCGCCTCTCTCTGCCTCCGTTTCTCCATTTGCAGAGTAGATCTCATGACAGCAACCTGCCTTCTAGAATTGTGGTGAAAAATTAGGGAGCTCTGTAAAGCTTTAGACAGCTTCCGGCAGGTGGCAAGCACTCCAAGAGGGGCAGAGACTAGACAGTGATCCCTCCAGGCTCCCCGGGGAGGTAGCTGGGGGGAGGACCCTGATTCTGAACCCACAGGGGGGGTGTGGAGGAGTAAGAGGGAGCCAGGACCCCAGCCCTGGCTTTGTAGGGGCTGCTGAATAGGGTAGAGGTGGAGGTGAGGGGGTCTGGCCAACCCCAGCAAGCCTGTTAATTACCTCTCAGGGTCACGGGTCTTAAGGAGCCCCTCAGAGGGATCTCACCCGACCCTCTGTATATTGATCTCATCTAATCTCTCAGCAGGCGGGCGGGTCTCTAAATCCTCCTTAACTCGCCTTTTCTGCCCTCGCTGGGCAGGGAGGCCCCAGGCAGGGCTTAGCTCACAGCGAATGAGGGCTGGGAAGCCAGAGCGCTTTGGGGGACATCTCTGCCCATCATACTGAAGGATAGACAGCAATGGACAGCACGATGGGAACGCGGGGCACGTCCCCGGGTGGGGATGGGGTAGGCTACATTTCTTCCCCTCTGCCCGCCAGTGTGCCAGGACCCCGCCCACTGCTCCCCCAGTCTGGGAATCCACCTCTGTGGCTGAGGAACCTGGGAATCAGCCCCTCCTGGGCAGTGTGCCCCCCACACCGTCCCCACGGCGGGGGAGGGGGGCTTGAGGGTGTTTGGGGAGCTGGAGAAGGGCACTGCTTTGCTTTTTCCCTCCCCTTGCAGAAGCCAAAGCTGCTGGAAGAGGCCGCCTGAGGCGGGCCAGGCTGGGCTCTGCTGGGGTGATTAAGGGTCTGCGGAGGGCTCCTGGCTTTACCTGGAGTTGCCTGCGCTTTTCCGGCCCTTGGGTGAAGTCCATTGTTCAGGGGGCTCCCTGAGTGCCTGGGAGGCCTCGGTTCCCACCTTTGAAAGGAGTCTGGATAGATGGTGGGAAACCAGAGTTCCCCCAGCTGCCTGGCTCTCAGGAGCGGGGGCCAGGAGGGAAGGTTGTGGGGAGGCTGGTGGGACTTGTGGGGAACCAGTGGAGGACAGCGGATGCACACGTAGACTCTGAGAAGAAGCCCAGTGACATATTTTAAAGCTCAGAAGACAGACCAGCCTGGGTTTGAATCCTGTGTCCATGACTTTTCGCTGGGAGACCCTGAGCAAGGGACTATGACCCTGGGGTTCTGTTTCCTCGCCGGTGTTGCTTGCCACCTTCACTGATTGGGTCAAGGACTCCTCTGAGGGAGTGCTCCTCCCGACCGAGAGGAAAGGTCATCAACCAACAGATATGGGAAGAACGGGAAGAACGGTGAGGGGTGGCGGCAGGTGGTGGGACCTCCTACCTTCTGGAGGTCCAGGCTGCTCCCTGAAGCTGCCATGAGCACTTGTCCTCGCCCGGGGCGGCATGCATGGCACAGGCATAAGGTAGGTCTCTGTGGGGGTGGGGGCTGCCTGTTGGCAGGAGGGACTGGACAGGCTCCAGCTTGCGTCTCCCTCCCTGGAATGTATGATGGAACCCCGTGGTCTTGTCTGAGTTCAGGATCAGGCATGGTGTGCCCTGACCTGTGCCTCAGTGGGTGGATGTCCCTGGCACAGGGCTGGAGCACATCTTCCAGGCTTCCAGCCACTGATCCCTCTCCGTCCTGCCCCATCAGCATCAGAGACCTGGGTGAGGTCCCTTTTCCTGGTAAAACACAACATCAGGAACATGGAAAGAGTGCTCACTACATGCCAGGTACTGTTGTGAGCATTTCACATCCACTGCGTCCCTTAATTTTTACAACCTGTAAGTTGGAGGCCCATCAGTGCTGCTGGCCAAGAATTGTGCTTCCTGCCCACCTTGTGGAGGAGGTCACGTGACTAGTTCTAACCAATGAGTTGTGAGTGGAACTGACACATGTCATTCCCAACTACAGCACTTAATTGCCTGTGCACGACCTCCCCAAGAAATAAGAAGCTCTTATTTCCTTCTGGCATGACTGCAAGCAATGTTCTAGAATGTTCCGGAGTCACTTCTCCACCAGTGACCATGATAAAAAGAGCCTCCCCACGGTGACCTGAAACAGACATGAAGCATGAGTGAGAAATAAACCTTGTGATTCTCAGTCACTGAGATGCTGAGTTTCTTTTGTTTTTGCAGCCTCGCCTAGCCTCACCATTAGAAACTACACCCCTATTTTACAGATGAGAAAACTGAGACACAGACAGGTTAAGTCACTCGCCCTCAGTCGCCCAGCTAGTAGGTGACAGAGTCAGAGTTAGAATCTGGGCAGTCTGATTCCAGAACGATCCATCTCTCTGGACAGGACGCAGTCATCTTGGGGGGCCTGGAATGTATGGAAAATTGTAGTGACAATTGTAATGGATTCTGGTGACCTTGGCTTCTGTTAAGCCTGTTGCCTCCTATTGTTTGGGACTTTGGGTTTTTTTTTTCCTTCTCCTCTCTTGAGCACAGGCTCTCCAAAAAAGTTCCCTCTGTTCGCTCCCCACCCCCCCAACCCCCGAGGCAGATCTGAGAGGCAGGATGGGAGGAGCGGGCACTTTCTCCTTTCCCACGCCTTACTTAGAAAGTTTAGCTCCGGGGAGCCTGGGTGGCTCAGTCAGTTAAGCATCTGCCTTCAGCTCAGGTCATGATCCCGGGGTCCTGGGATCGAGCCCTGCACTGGGCTCCTTGCTCAGCAGGAGCCTGCTTCTCCCTCTGCCTATTTCCCTGCTTCTGCTCTCTCTCCGTGTCAAATAAATAAATAAAATCTTAAAAAAAAAAAAAGTTTAGCCCCTGCAGCTCCACCCTGCCCCCCCCATCAATTCCGCTCCACCCCATTCCCCAGCTCCTCCCACACCCTGTCTACACGAGCCTGAAGCCTCCTGCCTCGGTACCCGCTCCAAGGCTGTCTGGAAAAGAGGGAGGTCAAATATCGCAAAGGAGAAAAGCGGTGAGGCCAGAGAGCAGAGCCCTGAGCTGAGCTTTCAGAAATGTCTTCTTACTCCTTCACCTCAGGCTGCTTCCTTTTCTCTCCCGGGATCTCTGAGGTCGGGCAGCAGCCCCAGGAGAGCCAGCACTACAGCCGCCCCTGCCCTTGGAGGCTCCCGGGGAAAACCAGCCTGGCAGGGCTCGGGACATCTCTGTGCAAACCTCAGCTCGTCCTGCCCTGACCAGTTAACTCGACACTTACTCTACATTAAATACCAATTGGGCCAATTTTCTGCTGTAATTAAAATCTCTGCAGACGTGTTCCCTGCTCATCAGTGATGAGTTTATTAACCTCCAGCTCTGAAGGAAATGTGGGGCAGGGAGGAGAGAAGGACAGAAAAGTGTTTGGCTCCAGGCAGGGGCCAGGCGGCGGGCAGCCGTGTTTGCAAAAGTGTCAGCATCTGTGTGTTGGCTGCTTCTGTGACCGAGAGACTCAGAAATATCTGTCCCTGCCACGCTGACCTGCGCAAACCTGGGCCTGCCGTATCACAACTGCATGTCTTTCAGGAGCCCCAATTCCCAGACTGTGGACAAGCAGCATGTCTGGAACCCCCGAAACATGGCCTCTTCTAGCTCAGCAACCCGGACTTGCTTGTTACATAGCATAACTGACTCTGTGCTAACTATTACATATCATATGCCCACTTATGGGTGGTGAAACAGAGGCCCAGCGGCTTACTAATCCGGGAGAGCACGAGTTGGTTCTTGGTGAGGGAATCCCAGATCCTGGAAACAGACTCTCCAGCTTGACAGGGGAAGCAGCCCAGGCTAGTTCTCTGCTCCGCCAGAAGTGTGAGGTTCATGGCCGCCAGCCACAGGGGCCGGGAGCTCATGCCTAGTGCACTCGTGTAGCTCCAGCAATCAATCGTCTCTGTTTATCGGAGACCACCCGCCGACTGGGGCATGATCCGGCCCCAAGAAGCCAGTGCTTTGGTTTTTTTGATCAATAGAATATATATACTTTTTGAGAGGGGGCAGAGGGGCAGAGGGAGAAGGAGAGAGAACGTGCGGAGCCAGATGAGGGGCTTGATCTCATGACCCTGAGCTCATGACCTGAGCCAAAAATCAAGAATTGGATGCTTAACCAACTGAGCCACCCTGGCGCCCCTAGATTATATATGTTGAAGCGGTTGTAGGTTTATAGGAAAACCGTACAGGCAGTGTAGACAGGTTCCATACACCTCTCCAATTTCTCCTGTCATTAATGTCTTACATTCGTGTGGCAAATTTGTTACAGTGGACAAACCAGTATCATTCAGTCCACTCTCTACATCAGGGTTCAAGCTTAGTGTTGCATAGAATGGGTTTTGACAACTGCGGGACTCCATGGACCCACCACCTCAGGATCATAAATAGTTCATAGAATAGAATCATAGAATAGCCACCTTAAAAACCCCCTGTGGTCCACCTAGTCCTCCCTCCATGCGCACCCCTCGGTCCCTGCCCTGCAACACTGGTTCTTTGGACTATCTCTATAGTTTGCTTTTTCCAGAATGTCGTATAGTTGGAATCCTACAGTGCGTAGCTTTTTCTGACTGGCGTCTTTCACTCAGCAATATGCATTTAGGCTTCCTCTATGTCTTCTTGTAGCTTGATAGCTCATTTCTTTAGCTCACTGAATACTACTCCATTTTTTACTTTTTTTTTTTTTTAAGACTTTATTTTTAAGTAATCTTGACATCCAACATGGGGCTCAAACTCACATCCCTAGGATCAAGCGTCTCATGCTCCATGGACCGAGCCACCCCCTTTATCACTTAGCTTCGCACTGTCATCTAACTTTTGTTGCTTTATAGGGAGGAACACAATCCAAGAGATGCCTGGGAAGGAGTGACCTCATGGAACAAGTGGGCTCTCTTGCCTGCGGGGAGCCTACCCTATGGCCTGTGATCACTCCGACTCCTCGCCAGCACATCGCCGGGTCCCAAACCCTTCCGGCCACTGTCTCTGTGGCCCATCTTTTTGGGTGCGCCCAATTGTCTGTTAGCCACTCTGCACCTCTTTTGATTTTCCACTGTAGCTCAGGGGCTAGAAGTCTGAGAACTACATGTCTAAGACTCCCTTGTCAATGAGGCTATGGGGTAGAGTCTACAACTGAGAGGCATTCATGCAAGATTTGATAGGTTGAAGAGAAACAGGAACCATCATTTATCCTGTCAATGGCAAGCAAATGGCAGCTGTGAGATTGGCCTGGCACCTTCTGGGCATCGTCCTACAAATAGTCTGTCTTGACGTTGAGAGTAGACACTTGGGGTCACCAAATGTCAACAGTGATTGTCTACAGTGCCTGTATATGCTGTCTTCCTGGATGTTGGCATGACTCCCCCAGCACTCTCAGTGGGTTTGCTGGCTCTGATCCCCTGCATTAAATATGTCCCTATTGAAATATCTAGACTGGTTTCTGTCTTCCTACGCTGTCTTCCTAGCCTCAACCTAACCGATGTGATGGGATTCTGAGAGAATATCAAACTACTGGAGGAAAGATCTCCAGTCTGGCCATGGTCTTATCTCTCAGTTCCTGGCCTACCTATGTCTGGGGCTGCCTGCCCTCTGCCTGTAGCAGCCACCAGACCAATGCATGGAAAAATCTTAGCATTTCCCCAGGCCTACTTTTATAGGATCATTAAATGTTGGGTTTGAGGGGGCTCTACATCTTTCTCCAGACCACCCTTTCATGCCAATGTGGTTAAGTCATGACTGCTTCTCTCCAAATATTTCTTGTTCTCCCCCTTCTGGGGAATCACATTTCCTGGCATCCTTGTGGTTAAATGGAGCCACATGATGAGTTCTGGCCAATGAATTTTGAGCAGAACTAACATGTGCCACTTCTGGGCTGGATCATGTCATCGCCGACAGGGATCCCTCCAGAGTAATCTTTCCCTCTGGCATGGCAATTGGCAACATTCAAGGTGGCGGCTGCTTTATCAGTCTTGGTCCTGGAGTGCAGATGGAGAGAGTCATACCCACCCTACCCCTTCTATTTTGTGTGTGTGTGTGATTGCATTTTATTTTCATTCATTCATTCATCCATCCATCCATCCATCCATTCATTCATACATACATATTTTTTTCATTCATTCATCCATCCATCCATCCATCCATTCATTATTTATTTATTCATTCATATATACATATTTTCATTCATTCATTCATTCATTCATTCATCCATCCATCCATCCATTCATTCATTATTCATTCATTCATACATACATACATATTTTCATTCATTCATTTTAGTAAGGCTAGTAAGCTCCAAGCTCAATGTGGGCTTGAACTCATAACATCGAGATCAAGAGTCACATGCTCCATTGACTGAGCTAACCAGGTACCCCATCCCACAACACCCCCAACTCCCCCGCCACCCTAACACCTTCTGACCCATCATGGCCATGTAGTATGAGCAAGAAATGAAGCTTTGGTGTTTGAAGCCCCCGAAATGTTGGTCTTATTTGTTACTGCAGCATAGCCCAGCCTGTCTTGACTGATACACCATAAACGATGACTGTCGTATTTATATTCCTGAGCACTAGAGCCTCATCCAACTGCTTTGTCAACATTTCATTACAATGTCTCATAGGCATCTCAGACCTGCAGTGCTCATGTCTATATGAAATCTCTTCCTCCACACCTCCACATCCAATCCACCACCAAGCCTCATGAACTCTACTTCCCCAAATGGGTCCTGTGGACTCTGCCCCTACAGACATCCCTTGAATCTGCCTACCTCTCTCCACCTCCATCAACCATCCTAGTCCAAACCATCATTAACCCCACTTGGATGACTGCAATAGTTTTATGACTCTTAAAAAAAAGACCAAAAATTATAACATGGCCTACAAGGTCTTGAGTGATTTGACCTTTGCCCATTGCATCAACTTTCTACTGCACTTCTCTACCCCTTCCTGTCCTCTCTTCCAGCCACCCTGTTCTTCCCACTGTTTTGTACATGCTCCAAGCCATCTTCCTGCCTCAGGTCCCTTGCACATGCTCTTCTCATCATCTGCAAAGTTTCCTCCTCTCCTCCAACTTCCTCTTTTTAACACCTACTCATCCTTTGGATTTTAGCTTGTCCCTCTAGGACACCTCCCCCTGGCACCATCTATGTCAAGTTTCAGCTTGTTTAGGCTCTTTGAGAATTGGTTCTTTTCTCTGAAACCCATATCTTAGTAGATAACTGCCCTTCATTAGAATGTTGATTTGATCCACATCTGTCCCCTAACTAGGTTTTATTTGTCACAAGCCCAATGATTAGGTTGGGCTTTGCTTCCCATTTTATCCCCAGTATCTAGCACAACACCTGGCACATGACAGGAGCTCGCTGAACATTTCCTCATCCATTCAACAAATCTGCAGTGTCTCCGCACTCTATGCCAAGCACTTTTCTAACCCCTTGGTGCATATTCAATCGTCTAATCCTTCCAGTTGCCCAGTATTGTAGGTACAGATGGGTGGCCTAGGGCTGCTGTTAACAGACCCATTACCACAAAACGAATGGCTTAAAACCATATCAGTGTTCTTTCACAGTTCTGGAGGCAAGAAGTCTGAAGTCACTATCACTGGGCCAAAAGCAAGGTGTCCCTCCAAAGCCACCTTCCTTTGTCTCCTCCAGCTTCTGGAATCCTCCAGATTCCCTCACTGAATCCCCATAGCGGTCGATGAAGGAAGCATTTTTCTCCAGGCATTCCTTGGCTTGCAGCCACATCACTGCAGTGTCTGCTCCATCTGAACATGGCCTTTATCCTATGTCTGTCCCCCTTTCTCCTCCTCATAAGGACACTCGTCCCTGCTGGGCAATTAAAATCAGACACTGTGGATCGGTGAAGGGACTCTGACAGAGTTACGGCTGCTGCAGGAGCCCCTGGCTGGGGTCTGGCATCCAAAACCCTGGGAACCCCCAGCCTTTCTCAGGGCTGCCCCTAATTACTCACACTTGTCCTTTCCTCCTGTCCACCCCCACCCCCCGCCTTCCCACTCCCTTCCTCTTCAGCCTCTGTCTTTCCTTCTGTTCTCCCTCCCAGGCTCCTCCAGCCTGCTCCTCCCCTGCTCTCACCACTTGCTTGCCCCAGACGCGGGGATGTGAGAAAGTTCCGGCAGAAATTGCAATCTCCTCTCCTCTCATGTGGCTCCTAGATAAGACAGTAAAAATCCGATTTTCAGCAATTTGCTTCATTTGTGAGCTCTCCCTCGTCTCCTTTTCTCCCCCTGACACCAGCTTAGCAAAATTGCCTGGGCGGAGTGGATATTTTTAACCACTTAGTAGTCAGGGGAGGATCATAAAAAGTTTTGCAAGAAATCAGTCCTGGCCCCTTATAGCCAGCTGCTGGTGGTAGGCTTTTGGGGGTTAGCGGAGGAGCATTTCATGAAGCGAGGCGGACAGGTTGAAGGGAACTAACTGGGCAGGAAGGGTCATGGGGAGGGAACAGAGTTACCAGAATCAGGCAGGGAGCAAGCTCAGGGACAAGGTCTGCCAGATAGGAGCTGTGGTTGCAGAGACCAGTCTGGGGACTGGGTTTCTTGCCTGGTTACAAAAGACATAGCAAAGGAGCTTCCCCAGCAGTTTGGGAAGGGGCATCTCCTTCCCCAAACCCGAGGCGGTGGTAGTGGGGAAACAGCGAACATTTATTGGGCATCTTTTATGTGCCAGACACATGCTCGTGGCTTTACGTGGATTCCCTCACTGAATCCCCATAGCGGTCGATGAAGGAAGCATTTTTCTTCTGTGGGTATTAGTTAAGGCAGATGTGAGGCTGGTCCCCAAATGCAGGTCCCCCTCACTGTCCAAATGTTCATTATGCAGTCTCTACCCCCCCCCGAGTTTGACATCCAGACCCTTGCCATCTGATCTCGGGAACTGAAAGGATGCCCACAGGAGGGAAGTATGATGGCTTAAAGGACACGGGTCATTTCTGACTCATGTGGCAGCCGCGGCTGCAAGACTTATGTTTTGTAACGGACCCCTATCTGTCATAACAGCCCTAGAGCTAGGTGTCATAAAAGCCACCTAGAGCTGCAGGCTGTCTTCGAGGATCTCACAGATGCCAGGGGGCTTAGTCCACTTGGGCTGTTACGACAGATTACAACAGATTTGGTTGCTTATAAACAGAAGATATCTATTTCTTAGTTCTGGAATCTGGAAGTCCAAGGTCAAGGAGCTGGCAGATTTGGTACTTGGGGAGGACCGGCCTCCGGGTTCATGGACGGCTGGCTGTCTTCTCAATGTGTCCTCGCGTAGCGGAAGGGGTAAGCAAGTTTCTGGGGGTCTCTTTTGCTGAGCAGTGCTCCCACTTGTGAGGACTCCATCCTTGTGACTTGATCACCCCAGGAGGCCCCACCTCCTCTAACCACCCTGCTGGGGACTTGGTTTCGCCATCTGAAGTCGGAGGAAGACACGCATTCGGGCTATAGCAACGGGCTACCTAACCATTTGGTCCCTGGGTGACAAGGGCCACCAGCTTCTCAGTCTGTCATGTGTGAGTCCTCACCAGCTGCCCGCCCACTAAGATAATGCCAAGTATTTTAAATTCTATTAACCAAATTGATAGTTAGAATATCATTTTGGCCACTGGAGCAGAAATCCAACATTAGAGTGGCTCAAATAAGAGATACACTTTTAAAGTTTAAGTCATCTCTACACCCAATGTGGGGCTCACACTCATGACCTTGAGATCAAGAGTTGCATGCTCTTCAGACTGAGCCAGCCAAGGGCCCCAGGAGATAACTTTATTGTACACTTACTTAATAGTCTGGGTGTAAATGGTCCAAGGCTGGGGTGGTTGGCTATATTTTGGTAAGGATATAGGCTCTTTCTGTCTTTTGTTTTGCCACCTCCAGGGTGGACCCGGATGCGTCCCCAGCATGGCCACTTTCCAGCCAGTGAAAGGAGAAAGTCAGGGTGGCTCCACTCCTCCCCTTCAAGGGCATTGCCCAGAAGGTGCCCAGATCACTACTGTCCACCTGGTCATTGGTCAGAACAAAGTCACATGGCATAGCTTCCAGGAAGGTTGGGAAATGAAGTCTTTTTCCAGGGTGCTCATGTGCCCAGCTTAAAAATAGAGGTGCTTTGGGGCACCTGAGTGGCTCAGTGGGTTAAGGCCTCTGCCTTCGGCTCAGGTCGTGATCTCAGGGTCTTGGGATCGAGCCCCGCATCGGGCTCTCTGCTCAGCAGGGAGCCTGCTTCCCTCTCTCTCTCTGCCTAGCTCTCTGCCTACTTGTGATCTCTCTCTCTGTCAAATAAATAAATAAATAAAATCTTTAAAAAAAAAATAGAGGTGCTTTATCAATACAAAAGACAAGGAAAGTTGAGGGGAAAACAGGGAGTGACTACCCAATGGGTATAGGGTTTCCACTGAGAGTGATGGAAAAGTTCTGGAACTAGGTAGTGGTGATGGTTACACAACATTGTGAATATACTTAATGTCACCGAGTTGTGTACTTTCAAATGGTTATAGTGGTAAACTTTAGGATGTGTGTATTTGATCAGAGTAAAAAACAATTTATTTACAAAAAAAGAAAAGGGATATTGGGGGACAGTCCATACCCCAAGCAGAAACCTGGGTGAAGAGAGAAAGCAAGCCATGCAGGTGTCAGAGGGCAGATTTTTCCTGGAGGGAGGGAAGGCATATGCAAAGGCCCTGTGGCTGGAACTTGCTTGGTTCCAGAAACATTGAGGAGGCTGGAGGGAGGTGAGAAAGGGTGACAGTGGTAAGAGCTGAGGGCAGGGAGGTTACAGAGGCTTATAGGCTGTGGAGGAGCACAGATTTTTTTCTGAGAAGCCAATGGAGGGTTCTGACCATGAAAGTGACCAGGTCCAATTTATGTTTTAAAGCAGTTACTCAAGCTGCTAAACCTTAGGGTGCTCTCAGCACCCTAAGAGGGCTGAAATTCAGGTGTGGCCAAGCCCAGTCTTCCTGGGATAGCTCAGGCCTCCCATGGTTCCTACCTGCCCTCCTTTATCTAATCTCCCTTCCCCTCTGCACGCTTTCCCCTCCCCTGTTGGCTGTAAGAAGCAGTGGGCAGGAGCTTGGACTGTGGAGTCAGGGTTGGAATCTCAGCTCCAGCCCTGAATTGCTCTGTGCTCCTGTAGACCGAGTGTGTCTTCCCCAAGTTCATATGTTGAAGCCACAATTCCCAATGTGAGTGGATTTGGAGACTGGGCCTTTATGGAGACATTTATGGTGAAATGAGGTCATAACGGAGGGACTCTGATCCAACAGGATTAGTGTCCTTCAAAGAAGAGACAGGAACATGTGTGCATACTCACCTGCAAGTGCACGCTCTCTCTCTCTCTCTCTCTCTCTCTCTCTCTCTCTACCATGTAAGGTCCAGTGAGAAGGTAGCTATCTTCAAACCAGGGAGATCATTCTCACCAGAACCCAAGCCCACTGGCAACATGATCTTGGACTTCCAGTCTCCAGAAACTGTGAGAAATTAATTCGGTTGTTTAAGCTGCCCCATCTCTGGCACTTTGTTCCAGCAACCCAAGCAGCCCAGGGTCCTTCATTTGAGTGACTTAACCTCTCCATTGCTCAGTTTCCTTACCAGAAAGATGAACACATATCAATACTCCATAGACTATCTTGAGGCTCCTTAAGCAAATAAAGAGCTTGAACAGTGCTTAGCTCTCAGCGAATGTCAGAGAAGTTTCAGTCAGAACAAGGTTGGTGAAGCCAACATGGTGGGTGCCCTGCATGTGTCCCCATGCACTTAACCATGACCGTGCGGCTGGCACCAGCATCTCTCTGCTTGAGGGAGGGCTTTATCTCAGGAGAAAGCACCTGGGAGTTAATGCTCCCGGGAAGAGCTTTGACAAATGAAAGATGGGAGTTGGAGGATAAACACCCCAGATCCCTCATGCCTCGGGTGGAACAGCTCTGAGTTGTGTTCTTGCCCGGTGTAAAAGTCCCAAGAGCACCCTCGCTTCTACCTCCAACAGCAAGTTTAGGGTCCCCAAGTCTACCTCAGTTTCAACAATTCCCTAGGACTCACTGATAACTCTCATACTCAACGTTAGGGTTTATTACAGGGAAAGGATGCCCTGTAAGGGAAAGGATTGACCAAGGGAAGAGG
The DNA here is from genome assembly GCA_028646535.1 of Procyon lotor. Taxonomy (NCBI): domain Eukaryota; kingdom Metazoa; phylum Chordata; class Mammalia; order Carnivora; family Procyonidae; genus Procyon; species Procyon lotor. The sequence goes on from CM053603.1 coordinate 6,984,683, forward strand.
TGCATGGGTCAGGATCCAGGAGACACCAGGCGTGAGTTTCCACGTGTCCCCTCCCAGTGGAGTTGTGTGAAGAGCGCTAACTTCTTCTCACAACGATGCATGATGACACTCATGGTGTACGGCCAACCTCGGATGCTCACCCCGGCCTCGGTGTCCAGAGCTGTTATTGTGCCTATGTCACATAGACATGGTTGACCATCCGTGTAGCTGACCTCGGTCTCCAGCCCTTCCAGAGGTCAAGTTGACAGAGAGTGGCCCAAGGCCCCCACCATAAATCACATTATTAGAATAGACTATCTGGCCCAAGGCTCCAGGTAAACAAAGATAGTCTTACCAAGCAAGACATTTCAGGGCTTAGAGGTCCCCTCCCAGGAGCAAAGGGCAAAGACCAGACCTCTCTTTGGGTGAGGTTAATCCTTTACTGCACACCTCTACAGGGTCTCCCAGAATTCTCCTCTGAGATGGAGCCTCAGTTGCCCACAGCAGTAATCTCAATAGTGTGCTCCTTCTTGTCTTCCTCATCTCCTCACTCTCCTCCCTGGGGTCATTTCCCAAATAAATGATTTGCATTTGAATCCTTGCTTCTAGGTGAACCCACCCTTCCAGGCCAAATAATGGCCCCCTGAAGAAACTAATTCCTGAGCTCTGGAACCTGTGAATGTGACTTTTTATGGCAAAAGAGATTTGCAGAAGGGATTTCGTTAAGGCTCTTGAGATGGGAGATTGTCCTGGATTCTCCAGGAGGGCCCTAAATGCAATCACAAGTGTCCTTGAGAGGGGGAAGCAGAGGGAGGTTAGAAGACGCTACACTGCTGGCCTTGAAAATGGAGGAAGGGGCCATGAGCCAAGGAACACAGCAGTGCTGCTGCTGGAAAAAGGCAAGAAAACAGAGTCTCCTCCAAAACCTCCCGAAGGAGCAGGGTCCTGCTCACATTCTAGTTTCAGTAAACTGATTTCAGACTGCTGACCTCCGGAACTGTAAGGAAATAAATGTTGTGTTAAGCCATCAAATTTGCCGTAATTTGTTTCAGTAGCCATAGAAGACTAAT
>CM053603.1:6985831-6998360 GCA_028646535.1 Procyon lotor
ATGGGGGGAGAGAGTCAGGCTGAGCAGGGAGCAGGTCTTAAGGGAGAAGCAGGGGCTGGGTGAGAGGGTTCCTTAAAAGTATTTACAAAAGGAAAGCTGGGCTCTGAACACCTGCTGGGCCCCGGAAAGGCAGCATCCTGTGACCACAGAGCCAGTTCCAACAGGACCAGCTGCCCCCTGGTGTCCTGGGGCTGCCACAACAAAGGACCACAAACTTCAACTAACACAGTAGGAATTTATTCTCCCTCAGTGCTGGGGGTCAGATTGTGAAATGTGGGTGTGGGCCAGGCCAGCGCCCCTAAGGGCTCCTGGGCAGAATCTTCGCTGGCTTCCTCCAGTTCCAGTGATCCCGGGTGCGCCCTGGCTTGTGGCTGCACTGCGGTAATTTCTGTGTTTGCCCCTGCCTGCCCCACGATTGCCTCTGTCCTCTCATGTTCTGTCCCTTATAGAGACACACTTGTCACTGGATTTAGGATCCCCCAGCTGATCCAGGATGATCTCATCCCCTGATTCTTGACTTAATCCCATCTGCAAAGACCCTTTTTCCAAGTAGGAGTTCCAGGGGTGAGGACGTGGGACCTATCCTTTTGGGGACCACCACTTGACCCCCCCCTTCCCTCCCTGAGCTCAGATCCTGAGTGTTGATTGGTCCTCAACCTTGGGCTTCTCTGTGTCCTTCCTTATAGAATCCAGTTTTAGCAAGAATCCTGCTAAGTCAGTGGAGCTAGAACCTTCCCTTCCTCCTGATGTTTGCTCCTAGTAATTTTCCATCCGCTGCCCCCGACCCTGCTCCTTGGCTGTAAATCAGAACTGAGCCCAGTTCTACACTGAGCTCTCTTTCCCCTACTGCAATAGTTTTTAAAAAACAAAATTTATCTTCATCGCTTTAACATTTATCCAGCTCTGGTTTTCTTTAAGTGTGACAGGAAAGGCGAGGAAGGGAGGGAGGGAAGGATGGGCCCCTGCACTACTCAGGGCCCCTGGAACCAGGCCCTGGGGAAGTGGGGAAGAATATTTAAGTCTAAACCACAATCTGAGCTCAGATCTGGGCACTCTTGTCTTGAATCTTGCCTAAGCTGCCTTGTGACTTCAGGCGACCACAAGAGCATCTGCGATCTGAGATGCGTGCAACAGTCAGGAAGCTAAGAGTTTATCCAATTAACACCCCTGCCCCCACTTCTAACCCCCCCCGCACCCCCTTAGTCCCCCTACCCCCGCCCCCCTGCCCCGTGAAAGTATATTAAGGAGCCACAGGAAGCCAAACTAGAACTCCAGTTGATGGCACCCCATGAGTAATACTCACTCCATGCTGGTTCATTTTCCTCAGTGTCCAGGATTCTTCTAGAAGGTTTTTTGCTCTCCCTCACACTGACCTCTCTCCAGCCTTCCCCTGGACCCTGGGTCCTCTCTCACACTGGGGCCCTGCCTGCCCTCCATTCCGTTTGATGAATACTTATTGAGCAACTACTGGGTGCTGGGGACAGGGGGGTGGGGAGGCACCGCAGAGTCATGAAGGAACAGCAGAGACAAGGGATCTCCCTGGTGGAGCTGACATTTGGATGGGAGAGCCAGACAGGAAGACAAGATAAGCGACTAAATATCTTTGGTATATCCCAGGGCAGTGAGTGCAATGGGGAAAAAGAAAGCAGTAATAGGGGTTTGTGGTGGTTGTAAATGGTGGGGGGGAGACAGAGAAGGGCTTCCTGAGGAAGGGATGTGGGAGGGGAGACTTGGAGGAGGTGAGGGAAGAGACTTGCAGATTTCTGGGAGGAGATAATCCAGGCGCAGGATACAGCCTGTGCAAAGGTCCTGAGGCAGGAATGTGCCTAGTAAGGAGGTCCATGTGGCAGGAGGGAAGGAGGGGAAGAAAATGGGGAGACAAGGGCAGAGGGGTGATGGAGGAATTGGGGTTTTGCTCTGAGTGAGGAGGTTGGTCAACAGAATGGCCCCCCAAAGACATCTACGTCCTAATCCCCAGTACTTGTGAATATGTTCCCTCACGTGGCAAAAGGGACTTTACAGATGTAAGTAAGTTGTAAAGATCCTCAGACAGGGAGATTATCCTGATTATGGGGTGGGCCTCATCTAATAACGCAAGTCCTTAAAGGCAGCACGGGGAGGCAGAAAGGGGGTCAGAGACATGCCACGAGAGGACTCTCCCGGTGGGCTTTGAAGGTGGTGGTAGAGGCCACAAGCCAATGAGTGAAGACCACCATTCCAGCAGACATCCCGCAAGAAAACAGGGGCCTGAGGCTACAACCCCAAGGAACTAAATTCTGTCAGCCCCTGAGTGAGTTGAGGTGCCTTCCCTAGAGCCGGGCGGCCAGCTGACATCTCAGCCCAGGGAGATCTAGAGCAGACTCTGGCCTCCAGAACCTGAGATGACACACGTGTGCGGCGGGAATTCGGGAGGGCAGTACCAGGAAACCAGTGCAAGGTGGGAGCCGGCTGAGTTCTGAGCAGAAGAGGGGCACGACCGGCTCAGGTGTTCACTAGAGCCTCCTGGGGGCCGAGGGGGAACAGACCTCCAGGAGAGGCTGGGCTGCCCGGGGCCGGGGTGGAGGCTGCTGGGGGTCTAGGTCCAGGTGGGCCCTGCTGGGCTGGACCGTGTGGGGCCGTGGAGGTGGGAGAAGTGAAGTCCAAGGTTTGGATGCGAGTGGGGAGAGAGACTGAGAGAGAGAGAGACAGGAATCAAGTCAAGGATGACAGGAGGCTTTGGACCTGGGTACCTAGTGCCCCCAGTGCTCTCCAGGCCCCCGCCCCCAACCCACCCCCCATGCTTCAGGTATTGGCCACAGGCTGCCCTCTCCTCTGAGGCCCCGAATGCGCCCCATGGCCTCTCCCTCCTGGCATTTGGCCTCTCCATTCGCAAGACAGGAAATCAGCTGAGGCTGGCGAGAGGCTGAGGCTGCTGGCGCCCTGACCCCTGACAGGACTGGGAAGCTGCCTCCTCCCTCCCATCCGAGCCCAGCCAGACCAGCTCCCATTTCTCCCCTGGTCTGCGCATCTCTCTCTCTGGAATTTTCATCGTCTTTATGGTAACCGAATTATCCCATCTCTGCCTCTTGCCAGGGGCCGCTCGCCGTGGCTTGGACGAGGAGGGCCCAGGTCCCATCTCGAGCTATTAAACCATCAATCACCCATCACTGCTGACTTCCCTGCACCTGGGACCCTCTGCCAGCTGGGCTGTGAGCCCTGGGACCAGAGGCAACTCAGACACAGACTTGGAGGCCTCCGGACCCTGCAGGGTGGGGCCTCCAAAGAAACTCACAGGCCTTGCTCACCTGGATCCAGGGAAAGCCATCCTGGGTTCAAATCAACCAGCTGCCTCTGGCCAACCTGGGCAAACCACTTCATCGCTCTGTGCCTCAGTTTCCCCACCTGGGAAATAAAGATAATAACTTTTTTTTTTTTTTTAAAGTATTCTCTCCGCCCAGCCCGGGGCTTGAACTCACAATGCTGAGATCAAGAGTCCCTCGCTCTTCCAACTGAGCCAGCCACATGCCAGATGTAATAACATTTTGTTGTCATTGTGGTTTACTGTGAGGATTACATGAGTGAACATGATGGTAGTATCTGGCACATAAGAAGTCCTTTGTGGGATTTGTTGTTACGATTGCTGTCTCGCTCCTAGCATTCACTGGGCATCATCGACTGCCCATAGACATCTAAGACTTGGGATGCCTGGGTGGCTCAGCAGGTTAAGTGCCTACGTTTGGCTCAGGTCATGATCCCAGGGTCCTGGGATCGAGTCCCCTGATCAGGCTCCTTGCTCTGCGGGGTGTCTGCTTCTTCCTCTGCCTGCTGCTCCCCCTGCTTGTGCTCTCTCTCTCCGATAAATAAAATCTTAAAAAGAAAAGAAATCCAAGACTTTGGGCTGGGGTGGGGGCGCGTTTATGGGGATCGTGCCTGTGCCATCTTCCAGCTGGTGCCTCATCCAAGTCAGAATTGAAAATTTTTTTAAAAAGCCTCTAGCAGAATCTTAACTACTTCTGAGCACCCCACATTTCGTGGTACTCATTTCAGATAATAAGGCTCAATGTTTTGCACTGGCTGTTCCCTCTGCCTGGAATGTGCTTCCGCCATGTGCCACGTGACTCCTCTTCGCCTGCTTCAGAGCTTGGTTCATAAGTCCCTTCCTCAGTGACGTCACCCAGTTAAACTTGCTGGCGGTGCCCCTGTCGGCCCCAGGCACCCCGTATTATTGCTTCCACAGCGCGCATGCGCAGCTGCCTAAGGCGCTACAGGCAGTGTTTGCTGGGTCTGTCCGTCCACCCTCACAGGAGCATCAGCCCTAGGGCAGGGGTGTATTCCTGCACCACCCGCACAGCAGCTGGTGGGAAGTAAATGCTTGGCAAGTATTTGTTGAGTGAATGAATGCATCCCAAGGCTGCTCTGCTCTGGGCCTCTCAGCAATCCTGGGCTTTTTGTGGGTACAGGGGGTGTAATCAGTCCTGTGCAGGGACCCAGCTGGTCTTTCATCATCTTTATATGGATCTATTTCCTTCCTTCCTTCCTCCCTTCCTCCCTCCCTCCCTTTTTTTCTTTTTTTGTGGTGAAATTCACCTAACATAAAATCAACCATGTTAAAGTATACACTTCAGTGACACTTAGTGCCTTCACAGTGTTGTGCAGCCACCACCTCTACCTGATTCCAGAACGTTCCCATCACCCCAAAAGGAAACCTGTACCCATTAAGTCACTCCGCAATTTTCCCTGTCCCCCCAGCCTCTGGTGACCACCAGTCTGCTTTCTGTCTCTATGAATTAACTTATTCTGGATATTTCACGTAAAAGGCATTATGTGTGATCTTTTGTTTCTGGCTTCTTTTGAGCATAACATTTTCAAGTTTCATGCATGTTGGAGCATATGTCAGTATCAGTACTACTCCTTTTTAGGGCTGAATAATATTCCGATGTATGGATGGACCACATTTGCTCATCCATTCATCTGTTGATGGACATTTGGGTTGTTTCCACCTTTTTTTGTTGATTCTTAAAAGGCACCTTTTCCTCTGGGCCAATGAAGGGTATGGTGAGGGGAACAGAGGACATCAGCCCTTGCTCTGGGTTCTGTCTAGCACTCTTGTGCAGTGAGTAACCTGCACAGCTGTTCGTGGCAGCCCTGATGGTGCCCATCCTTCCCGACCAGCTCAAAGATCAAGTAGCCAGGAGCTGCACCTCCTCACCTAGGCTTTCAGACTGCCAGTCCCCAATCTCAATGGCCTGCTTACCCCTGTGGAAGATCCGCCAGGGAACTGGGCCACTCTGGGTGGGGCTCTAAGCCCCCTCCTTCCTGTTGCCCCTGGCAGTGCCTCCCTTGCCTCTCCAGACTCTGGGAATCCTCATGCTCCACAGCCCCTTCCCCTGTCCCTCCTCTGCAGGGTCTCCACTCAGCCTGGAGTCCCACACCCGCCGACTTCTCCCAACCCTCTCTCTGTGTCTCCAACACCGTGGCTATTTTTATTTTCCCTTCTTATTAAATTTCCAACTTCTGCAAACACCATGGCCCCTGCCTGGCCGCCCCCCCACCCTTTCCCTCGGAGCGGATTTGATTCACTTGCGTTTTATTAACAGATTAAAAAAAAAAAAAAAGCACGCAGCTGCCACCACACTGTGCCTTCTCTGCTTTCTTGGAGGTTTAGAGAAGCTAGAGGGAGGAAAAGCGGGCTGCAGGGTCCCTCTGGGGGTTTAAATCCACCCTCCTCCCCGCACCCCAGCATATGTAGACCTTTCCATCTCAGCCTGAAGGCTGAGGGGGGGAGGGGCTGGGCAGTGAGGCTGGGCCCTTTCCTGAATTGGAAGGATAAAATTTGAGGGGTGTCAGGTCCATGAGATCCCCAGCCAGCACCTGTCCCAAGGTGGAATTGGAAATTAAAAAAAAAAAAAAAAAATCCCTATGGAGGCCCTGCCCCCACAGACAGTGGGTGGGGAGCTGGCAGCTGCCCAGGTGGGCCTTGATAGTGGGGGCTTAGATTTGGAAGCCTCTACACCAGAACTGGGGTTGCCTCCCCCCTTTCTCCTTTCAGATAGCTGGCAGGGAGTGGGGAGCAGACACAGAAGGTTCCGGGCTCCCTGACACCACCTACCCTGGCAGAGCTCCCTCAGCTTTTTCTCCCTGAGATTCTGATCCCAGTCTCCTCCCCCCACCCCCTGTCTCCCAGAGCTCAGAGCCCGAATTGCTTCTTCATGCCCCCGGGGTGTTTTTCCCCCCAAAATTCTTTGTGGCAGTCACTATGGCAACCAAGAACCCAGCTGCACTTTATTTCCTCAGGATATAGGATGGGGGGCGGGGAAGTAGATGGGTGGGTTCAACTGGGACTTTCCTACCCTCTTCTTTCCCCTTCTTCTGACCTGCCTCCTCCACAGGGTCTGGTCCAGCCTTGGTCCACAAGAGATTAGTCTGCCTGTCCAGGTGCCCTCCCTGGCTTGCTGGGCTGCAGCTCCCCACTGGGTCCCTCATCCATTTGAGGAAAGTTCTTCATTTGGCCAGAGTGCTAAGGTTAAATGATGCCCTGGATCCCAGTGGAATTCCTTTCCCCTTCTTTTTTCTCTTCCTTCTTCCTCTCCAATCCCATAATCAGGGTAGGCTGGAATGGTTGGGCAGGTTGGACACTGCACAAGGGGCACAGTGTGAACTCAAGTCATGCTGTGAGCGCCTCTTTGTCCTTTGCTCAGGGGCACCCTACAGACTAACCACTTTCCTGCTGTAGCTGACACCAACTCTCAGTGCGCTATAAAGAGATCCAACTATTTCAGTAACAAATTTCAGTTCCAGCCACAGCCCAGAGCAGAGGAGGAAGGCAAGCCATGTCAGAAATTTAACATTTTGAACAGTATAAGCTACAGGTCCATTGAGACCTGAAGAGAGCAAACCTGGGCAAGAGAAATTCTAGAGGGGGTACAGCTGGAGTCAAGAACCCTAGAATCCCTTGGGGGTAACCAGAGAGGGACAGGGAGTGATTATCAAAAGTCCCAAAAAAGTAACAGAGCTGGTGTAGAATGACTGCCACAAGGATCCAGCTCAATGTCCTCACTGTCTACACTCTGCGCCTCAGCACTGAGTAGCTCCTGCCGTCAGGAAGGGGGGCCTATTTCTATACCCCTTGAATCTGGGCTAGTCTTGTGATCTGCTTTGGCCAATCCAATGCAAGAGAAGTGCCCCGGCAGTTCCGAATCTGGGACTTAGGAGATGCTACGCGTTTCTGCTTGCTGGAAACCCTGACTCTGTCATGTGACGCAAGCCCAGGCTAGCCTGTGGAGGGGTGAGGGACGTCAAGGAGATAGCCCTGTCCTCCCAGCCGAAGCCATCCTAGACCAACATGTGGCCAGCCGAGCCCCAAACATGTGACAGAGCCCAACCTGGGTGAATAAAGAGTCCCTCCTGGGCCCACAGCTGACCAAGGACTCGTGCACGAGCCCAGCCAAGACCAGAACTGTCCTGCTGATCCGTAGATGGCAGAGCCATCATTAAGGCTGACTGGCTAAGCCACGGGACTTAGGGGTTGTTTGTTACACAGCGTAAGGGGTAATAGGTAACTGACACAGGGCCTGATGGGCACACAGGTGCATTAGGTATAACTTGCTCGTTCCTCACAGAACTGGACTCTGATCTTACCGGCCTGGATTTGGTTACCATCTCCTTCCTTTCTTACAAATTCTTCCCTGTTCCCCCAGCTCCTGATCTCTAGCCACACCCCCTCCACTCTCCTGCTCTCACTTCCTTCAGCCACATCAGACTTCCTCACACCCTCCAAGCTTGGACCCGCTTCCAGGCCTTTGTGCCTGCTTTCCCCCACCCCCACCACCTGGAACTTCCCCTCCTAGATCTTCACGTGGGTCCCTCCCTCACCTCGTATGTCCCTGCTCACATGTCCCCTCCTTTAAGAGGCCACACCTACCTCAGACAGCCATGCCGCCCTCTGGCGCCTCATAACTCCTTCCTCTAATTTTTGTGGTTGTTACGGCATTTACCACTACCTGAAACTGTCTCCTTCCCTTGTCTCACTTCCCCAGACCTCTCCCCCTGCTTCCCATCTCCCAAATAAACTACACCTGCTCTCAAACCCTTGTCTCAGGTCCACTTCTGGACAGAACCCAACCCAAGACAGTTAGGGAAGATTCTAGATTTGGGACAAGGACACTCGGCGGTGCCGGGTCCTTCTGCTGCTCCCGCCAGGAGCCCCTCGTGTCCAGCTGTGCCACATTTAGGGATGCTAAGGTTGACCCAGACCTTCAGAAACTTCCACCAATATACTCCTTATCTGGCTTTTCCCCAGTGATTTCACCGTCCATGGATGAGCGTGTCCTAGATCCATGATTTCATTATCGGCTGCAAAATAGCGCTATTCCCAGTCTATCGGGGCGTTTTCTCATTTATACACCCGTCTCCTCCACCAGGCTGGGAACCTCCTGACGCTAGCGATAGAGCGCTACTTCAGTACCAAGGAAACATTTGCTGAAAGTACTTGAATTCTGGAGGTGGAAACCGGGGGAAAAAAAAATCAAACAAACAGGTATTTGTTTTCCAGGGCAAAGAAACCTGGCACCACTCCTCTTGCTTCTGGGATCAAAGGCTGCCTGGCTCCAGCCTCCTCTGGACCCCAGGCTTGGCCTCTGCCCACCTCCGTCACCGCCATCATCCGATGGATTCCGGAACCGCTGGGGGCTTAGGGGAGAAGAAAGATCATCTGTCTAAAGGCATCAACATCGCTTGCCTTTAAATTTTTTTTTTACTTTAAACCTTCCCACAATTCAAATGTTTCTCTTATTATCTTCTGCCGAGGGAAAAAATTAATAACACGGCGCAATATAAAACACTAAATTAAAGGCATTTTGGAACCAGCAATTATTTCATAAGCTTCTCTTTTATTGCCGCGCTAATGTGCCTAATTGCTGTCTTAATGAGGACATTAATTTCTAGCTAATGTGATGTTATTATAGAAATTGCAGTCAATCTCTTAAAAAGGGGAAAGTGCTAGAAAGCTGTCCCACGAGGCAGGGGTTCTGGTCACCCTGGGGCTGAGGGGCAAATGAGAGGGGAGGGGATGGCACCAGAGCCCAGGCTGGGATGGCAGCAGCCAGGAGTGGGGAAGGGGGAAGGCAGGGGAATCTCGCAGGTAGTGGGCAGCCTGGGGAGGCTCCGGTCAGAGAACCAGCTGTTCTAGGGACCGAGGAGATGAGACCCAACAGAGGAAAGCATTAGAACAACAGAACATCTTATTTATATCTTCATCCTTGCGATAATCCTGTGAAATCAATAGCATTGTTAGTCCCACTTTATGGATGGGGAAACTGAAGCACAGAGAGGTGGACTGACTTACCCAAGGTCACACAGCAAGCAAATGGTGGGGGTGGGATTTGAACCCAGCTTAGCCATGGAACAGAGCTGCTTCTTGGCCAGGGCCCACCACTATCCACGATAATAATCTCAAACATTTGAGAATTTATTAAGTGCCAGCCCTGTACCACCTCCCTCATATATCATCTCAGGGTGGGCTCCTCTGAGAAGAAGAGGAGCTGGTCAAGCTGCATCTGAGCCCTCCCTGATAGAAAAGGGAGGACATACTAAGGCTCAAGGCTGGGGTCTGCAACCGCATCCCCTCCCCCCACACATGGGAATAGGAGATCCAATGTCGGGGGAGGGACTTCAGGTTCCAGGGAAGGGGAAGTGTTTTTGCCCTGACTCATACCTTCTGGCAGGTTACCGTGGAGGGTCGGAGCGGGCTATGAAGGCAACTAGTCTGGGTTAGAATTCTAGCTTTCTCTCTTCCTGTGTGACATGGGGTATGTGGCTGGCCTTCTCTGTGCCTCAGTTCCTCATCCATAGATCACGGATAACAACAGAACCTATCTCAGGGGGGCTGTTTTGGAGGATTAAGCAAGTTCAAATGATATACTAGTCAGAATCTGCACTCCCCAGTAGCTGTGACAAGCAATCCCCAAACTCCGTGGCTTAATACACTACAGACTTATTTCTCACTGACATGGTGCATAGCTCTGCTCCACTTGGAAACCCAGCCTCCCTCTGTTCCGTGGTGCCACCTCCCCCAGTGCCTCTGAACCCTTGGTGGGATGCTCTGTGTCTAGCCAGTAGATGACAGAGCAAGAGAGAGCACAAGGACAGAGGAAGGGCTGGGGAGTTTGGGAGGCCCGGACCTAGACTATTTCGACCCACACTCAACAGAGAATGGGTGTGAGGGCAAAAAAACACAACCAACCACTTTTAAATCCAAGAGTTACTTACATGAAAAGCAAAAGGAGAAGCCCCTCGAGGCCTGCATCCCACACTCAAAAAAAAAAAAAAAAAGACAATCATGAAACCAAAGGGACCTGATTCGCTGCAGCTCAATCCTTTGCCAGTGTGGCTTATGGAGAATTGCCAGGCACCATGACAGAGGCACTCCCCTTCACGCCTTTTTATTTTATTTACAAAATTGACTTTCCTTTGTTTTAAACTTAAAGCAATTCACTCACAAAGGAGACTTCTCTGACTTCTCTCATACGTATATGGTGAGAGAGGTTTATTTTAAGAAATCGACTTTTGCGGTTATGGAGGCTGGAAAGTCCCAAATCTGCAGAGTCGGCCAGAAGGCAGGAGACCCAGGGAAAAGTTGCAGTTTGAGAGCAAAGGCAGTCTGCTGGCAGAACTCCTTGCTTGGGGGCATCAGTCTTTGTTCTCTTAAGGCCTTCACCTGATTGGATAAGGCCCACCCACACAATGGAAGGTAGCCTGCTTTCCTCAAAGCCCACTGATTTAAACCTTAATCTTACCCCCCCCCCCCAAAAAAAGCACTGTCTCAGAAACTTTTCAAATAACGTTTGACCAAATATCTGGGCACCATGGCCCAGACAAGTTGACATAAAATCCAACCATCACATCTGGCCACGTCCAAACTCTTGTTTTCAATTACAGTAAAGCAAGTATGGTTGGTGCTATTTCTACATCGCCTTGGCACATACACCCCTGCGTCTCTCTGCCTGAGGCTTTCATACAAGCACGTGGGGTCTGCAGGCAGGAAGTGTTGGGAGCGGACACTCCCAGGTGCAACGGTCCTCAACAAGAGACAGAATTTTGGAGGATAAATACCCCAAAGCTCTCCCACTCTGGGGAGCAGACTTTGATGTGCTCTCTGCTGCCTCCTAGAGGTCGCCAGAGAAACTGCATCCCAGTTACCACTTTGGGAACCAGCTCAAGAACATACCCTTCCATTTACTGCCTCATTCCCCACCCCACTCTACCTGTGTTTCTTGGAATCACCTTGCAGATTCAACTGCTTGCATCTAAATCCCTGTCTTAGGGTCTTCTTAGGGGGAAACCCAGTTTATGAAATTCCCTCTTTAACCTCTTTCCCATCTCTACAGCAACAAAGCATGAGGGGGTGGGAGAATGAGTAGAATTTCTTTTCGCAGAAAAGCAATACACACTCATGATCAAATGAAACGAATACAAGCCCTGTCAAAGGGAGAGCATGTCGAGTTGAGTCCCTCTCTGTGCTGCTCCTGGCCCCATATATCCCTGCTAAGACCTGCTCGGTGTATCCGCCCTGATGTTTTGTATTCACACTCCAGAATCCTCTGCCTTTCACAAACGGGGATCGTTGCAGACACACTGTTCCTCATTTGCCTTTTCTCCAGTTAATTATATAGCTTGGACACCCTCCCCAAATCGACACATCCAGACCTGCCTCATTCTGCTTAATGACTGCAGAGTATCGCAAGATGTGCTTTCAGAGAAAGAAAGGGTTTGTCTAGGAGGCTCCGCCTGGAAGTCCCGGACCTGGGCTAAGGAGACGGAAGGCCACACTCCAATTCCTCTCCCACCTTTTCCAGCTCCTCTGTGCCTTGGGAAACCCACACGGTCCCAGTGTCTGGTCTGCCCCACCTGAGCGGGACGGACAGGCCTGTGTCTGGGTCAGGGTGAGAGAATTCCAGGCTGCTGCTCCAGCCATCAACCGTCTATGCAGAAAAAAGCCAAACCAAATCTCAGAGCTCGGTACCTGCTCTGTGGACCCCACGCTGCGAGCACTCGGTGTCTCCTCCTGGCCTTGAACGCCCCTGACCCTCAACAACCTAGGATGAGGTGGCGGCCAATCCATTTGCAGCGTGAGTGGTCATGTGTCTCAAGAAGCTGGGCTCTGATTGGCCAGATCCACCGGGCGTTCCCTTCCCCTCACTGATGATTGGCTGGGGCGTGGTCCCAGCTGTGGGCATCGGGCCATATCAGCTCAGTGCTGGCTGTTCCAGCCGGTGGGTGGATAAAGTACTGGTGGCCACCTGGGGGCCTTTGTCAATGAAGTTTATCCATGCACAGCCATCCTTACTTGTTTTCGTATCTTCTTCAGGCCGCTTTTTTGTACTAGCAGGGCAGAGCTGACTAGTTGCAACATGGACTGTCCCACCTGAAAAGCTTAAAGACACTTCCACCTGCGACCTTTACAGAGTTTGCTGACCGCCGGGCAAGTGTATGTTGACGGCATTCTTTTTTTTTTTCTTTCTTTTTTTTTAATTTTTATTTATTTGACAAAGAG
>CM053603.1:6998460-7011255 GCA_028646535.1 Procyon lotor
CCAGGACCCTGAGATCATGACCTGAACAGAAGGCAGAGGCTTTAACCCACTGAGCCACCCAGGCGCCCCCTGACGGCATTCTTAACCACCTGCAGCTCTCTACCTGGGACTTTCTCCTGATCTGCAGCGGGGACAGGTAGGAAGTGAGCCTGGGAGCAGCCCTTAGTCTAGGATAGATGGCATCCAGAGGATCGATTTACAGGTCCTGCTCCACTTGGTGCAACATCTCAGATGTCCGTGTGGGCACAGTCTCTGCAGCGTACCCCAGTGGAACTGGACCCCAGGTGCCCTTGGCAGTAACTGCTTATTTACACCTTGCGTCTGTCGCCCTCCTTTTCCTGTGTCATTTCCCTCCTCCCCATAAGTGTTTCCTGGATTTACTCCCCAGATAAACGGCTTGATTCCAATTGTGCCTCCGAGTGTGCTTCTGGAGGAACCCCAAACCCAGGCAGCACGTGACAGATTTCAGGTTAGGAAGAACCAGGAAAGGTCCCCTTCCTCTTGAAAAGAGACACTTTAAAGAGATGGTCTCTTCTGCTGCTGGAATTTGTTATTTTCTGCACATGACACCTGGAATTTTAGAGCCTGTCTTCGGACCATGAAGAGAGCCCGCTTTAGGACAAATCTAAAATTCAGGGAGGGCAGAAGGAACCTGAGTTGATGACACCATTGGGTCACTGAATTAATCAACCCAGGAGCTGCTCTGACTCTGAACTTATTGTTCTATAAAATGGTGACTATTATTATTGTTTTAAGTTACGTTGAGTGGGGTTTTTCTTCTTTCTTTCTGATAGAACGAAAGACCTGGAGTGGGAGGTGGATGATCAGCCTAATGGCGTAAACACTGGGCTATCACCCTTGGGTGAGGTCAAAGGTAAAGTCTTTGCAGTTGCCAGAACATTTTTTGTTTGTACATAAGAAAACCCTTAGTTGCCATAGCTTATTCAAAAAGAGAAGACCTTGGCTCATACCACTGAAAAAGAACAATAACAGTATGACTTCAGGCATGGCTGGATCCAGATGCTCAATGATGTCACCAGGAGTCTGGTTCTGTCCATTTCCTAATTCGTATTTCCTCTGTGTTAACCTCTCTCTCAGGCTAGCTGTCAACAAGTAGTGGCGAGATGGTCCCATGCATTCCTGACTTACATCCCAACAACTTACCAACCCTGGCAGACGGAAAATGCCTCTTTCCCAACAATTGCATCCGAAGTCTAAGAACTGTCTATCTCTCATCTATCATCCCTGGACCAACCAGGAAATGGGAAATGTTCTAATGGCCCATCTTGGGCCATATGCTCCATCACTAGAGGTGAGGGAAGTTTGACCCTGCCATGGGGTTCCATGTGGATTAGAGGTGGTTCCTCCAAGGAAAACTGTAGAAAGGAAAGGGATGCCAGGGAAACAAAAACATCAGACTTCTATGAGCCTAGTTCTGTAGGCTGGTGATTGAAACAGAAGGTTTGATAAACCCAGAGCATTAGGATCTTGAATAAATGAAGTCTGAACATAACCTCTCTTGTCTCTTACACATTAATATTTACTCAGGACACAATCTAGGAAGATTTGTGCAGGACATCAGAGTCACAAGAGGGAGGGGGGTACAGTGATGACAGAAGTGAAGGAGCTAGGTCAGCAGCCAAGTAGTTAGCGTGGAGAGAGGTGGTGTTGCATTAGTTCTGCACAAGGTCTGATGCTGTGACAAAAAGGCCCAAAATTTCAGTGACTATAAAAAAATCTGAGTTTATTTTTTGTTCATGTAAGTGTCCAGAGGTTAGCCTAGGTCCAGTGCTGGTGGGACAGTTTTGCCACCCACATCACTTATGGATTCCTTTTGGAGTTTTGAGGAGAATCAGGGAAAAGGAAGTGGAAGGCAGAAGCTTTCCTTGAAGGACATACCTGGAAGTTATACACATCACTGCTGCTCACACCCCATTGGCCAGAGCTTAGTCATATGGCCACGCTTAGCTGCAAGGGAGACTCTAACAGGGGAGCCATGTGCCCAGCTAAACTGAGAAGACTTTAATACTCAAAGGAAAGAGGAAAATGGATTCCAGAGAGCAGTTGGTATTTCACTCCGCTGCCTGAATCTCCTTCATCTGGGAATGGGCTCTGCCATCTGGGACTAGTGGCCCCCTCTACAGGGACAGGGCCAGTCCCCACTCCATACCCCATACCCTCTCTCCATGCATACATATCATGTGATCACTTTTTTCTTATAGTTTATTTCAAAATTTATCTATTTAAAAATTTAAACAATTTTTACTGATTTATTTCTTAAAATTTAAAAAATTATTTTAGAGAAAGAGAGAGCAGGGGGAGGGATAGAGGGAGGGGGAAAGAGAGAATCTCAAGCACACTTCTGCAGAGTGCAGAACCTGGCGTGGGGCTCCATCTAATGACCCTGAGATCATGACCTGAGCCAAAATCAAGTCAGACACACAACTAACTGAGCCACCCAGGCACCCCTAAAATTTTATTTTTAAAAGGTTATTACTATGTATTTGTTCTTTTCTTTTTCTTCTGTTTTACCTCCGGCACAATACCCTAAATTATCCTGCCAAATCCTCCACTACTCTTTCTCCTCCTGCATCAGATGGTCAGAGGTGAAGGATGCAACGGTGGATTCCGAGCCTCCGAAGAGGTTGAGGGTGATGGTGTTTCTGTACCTCTCTATTCTAATGTACCAATAGGATAATAACTGCCTTGGCTGTATTGAGGATCCAATGAAATAAATTAACATTTGAAAGTTGAAATTAATTTTTACTAATATTTGAAAAGTGACATTAATTCGTTTCAATTAAATAATATTTGAAAAATGCCTAGAACAGTGCCTAACAGGCCAAAAGGCTATGTGTGTGTTCAATATATTTTTAAATGTAGAATTTCAGGGGCGCCTGGGTGGCTCAGTGGGTTAAAACCTCTGCCTTCCGCTCAGATCATGATCTCAGGGTGGGCTTCCCCCTCCCTCTCCGCCTGCCTCTCTGCCTACTTGTGATCTCTCTCTCTCTGTCAAATAAATAAATAAAATCTTTTTTTAAAAATGTAGAATTTCATGAACAAGCACCCACACACCTGCGTGCCCGTTAGGGAATAGAACGGGACTGACGCCCAGGCATAGATGAAATAAACAGCCAAATCACACAAACTTGTCATGATTAAACTGTGTTAGATGCCTTGACGAAAAAGAACAGGAAGCTACGTGAATGACCCAGGAAGCTAACTTAGATGGGGAGGGGAGTCAGGAAATGCGTCTTCAAGACATTTCATTTGATTTGAGCTATGGGGACAGAGAAGGTGGCTGGAGAGCCCTAAGGAAGGGGCAGCCCTCTAGGGAGAGAGGACAGTGAGTGAAAGGCCCCAAGATAGGCCAGCCCGGGGCACCATCTGGGAACGTGACCAGGAGCCAGGAGGAAGGAAGAACAGTAGAGAGCCGGAGTGGAGGAGGCCAGCAGAGGCCAGAGGTCGTGGGAGTTAGTTTGGTCTCGATTCTAAAAGCCACAAAGGATCATTAAAGGCTTTAGGTCTGATGTACATTTTTTTTTTTTTTAAAGATTTTTTTATTTATTTGACAGCGAGAAACACAGCGAGAGAGGGAACACAAGCAGAGGGAATGGTAGGGGGAGAAGCAGGCTTCCCGCGGAGCAAGGAGCCCGATGCCGGGCTCGATCCCAGGCCCCTGGGATCTGATCTGGGCCGAAGGCAGACGCTTAACGATTGAGCCACCCAGGCGCCCCTAGGTCTGATGTACATTTTAAGAAGATGGCTCTGCCCCCTTGAATCCCACACACTGGCAGTGGGAAGGTAGATGACAATATTTTGGAAAACTGTTTCATTACATCTATGAGAGCTGAAGACCTACTCTTCCGCGGAAGAGCAATTCCACTCCTGGGTAAATAGTCCCAAACTGGAAATGACCCAAATGACTGATTCGGGAAGACTGATTACCCTATAGTCTGACAGTGGGATACTACGCAGCGGTGAAAAAGAGCAAACCTTCACCACCTGCAACAACACAGATGAATCTCGCAAACAATGTTGGAGAAAAGAAGCAAATTCAGGGCACCTGGGCGGCACAGTTGGTTAAACGTCTGCCTTCGGCTCAGGTCATGATATCAGAGTCCTGGGATAGAGTCTTGCATCGGGCTCCCTGCTCAGTGGGGAGTCCGCTTCTTCCTCTCTCTCTGCTGCTCCCCCTTCTCATGCTCTCTCTCTCTCTATCTCGAATAAATAAAAAAAAATTTTTTTTTAAAAAAGAAGCAAATGCATTAGAAGAAATATTGCCGGATTCCGTTTATATGAGGTTCTAGAACAGGCAAAAATATTCTTTGACAGTGGAAATTAGGATAATGGTTATCCTTGGGCAAGGGGTTAGTGGCTGGAAGTGGAGAAGGGGGTGGTCTCTGGGGGGTGGGATTCTGTCCTTGATCTGGGGCTGGTAACATGGGAACATTCATTTCGTGAAAATTCACTGCAGTGGGGGCACCTGAGTGGCTCCGTCAGTTAAGCACGGGACTCTTGACCTCAGCTCCAGTCTTGATCTCAGGGTCGTGAGTTCGAGCCCCAAGTTGAACCCTGCAATGGGTTCCATGCTGGCCGTGGAGTCTGCTTTAAAAAAAAAAAAAAATCATTGCACTGTAGGCTTATTCTGTGCACACCAGGCTGTGTGTTTGCCACGTTCGAGTAAAAAACATTTTTAGAAGTTAAAAAAAAAAAGAAGAAGAAGAAGATGGTGACGGCCACTTTGAGGAGAAAAGATGCAGAAGGGCTTCTATTTTGTCACTGAAGCAAGAGGGGCTGTTACTGAGGCGGAGAGTAGGAAGGTAACGCTGAGTGGGAGCCGGTCCAGGTCGCACGCATCTCTTTCCTACTCTAGGTGAGGTGACCTCACGCTCGTGGCCTGAAGTCCGCCATGGTGGGTGTATTTACATGGTGGAAAACAGCAGAGGCTACACATTTTTTCATTGTTAAAATCTTTCATGAAGAGCCAGATTATACACACTCACTCTACCCCTGGGTGTGTAGATAACGGGATGGGGCATGACAAAGCCGAGCCTTCTACCAGCTCTGTTTGTGCTGGACCCTGAACCTGAGGACCCAGAGCTGAACAAGACTCACAGAGTTGCACTCCCCTCCCCCAGGCTGCACAGATGGTGTGTGTCCGTTGTGGGGCGGGGGAGGGGGGAGAGATAAAGAAATCTACTCAATAAAATAAGAAAATGCTTCGGAGGAGTTCCAGGGGAGTTCTGCTTTGAGTAATTTCTGAGTAGAGTTTTGTGGGATGAATAGGAGTTTTCCATAAGAGTGGGATGGCACGGGTGCCTGCCTCAGTCATTGAGCCTCTGCCTTCGGCTCAGGTCAGGATCCCAGGGCGCTGAGATCCAGCCCCGCATCAGGCTCCCTGCTCAGCGGGGAGCCTGCTTCCCCCTCTTCTCCTCTCCCTGCTTGTGTTCCCTCTCTGGCTGTCTCTTTCTGTTAAAAAAAAAAAAAAAAAAGAGTGGGATGGCAGACCAGGCAGAGGGAAACAAATGTATGCAAAGGTTTGGGGTTTTTAAAGGATATGCCAGGTTCTTGGAGCTGTAACTCGCTCCATGAGGCTAGCACAGAGGGTGAGACCTGGTCAAACCCAGCCCACGGGTATTTTAAGAAATATTTGGGTTGATAAATATTTAAGCATAAATATTGGCATACAAGGTATAAATACAAGGCATAAATAATTAATGATTTTACATGAACATCCAGATTTCTGCCCTTCCAATACAACCCAGAAAATCTGGTAACCCAGGGCCTGCATTCCCACGAGGCAGTAACTGACCAGAGCGTAACGGGAAGGAGTCTCCCATCTTCCACAGTCCCCACTACTCCCTACTGCCTCCCAACGCTGTGCCCGAGGGTCCCTCATTCAAGCTTGCCATCCCCAATGTCGCATCAGGGCATAAGGGGGGGTTACAGTGGCTCTCTGTGCCCTCTCCAAAGTGTCCTGTAGGTGCCGGGAACTCTTGAAAATTTTTTGTATTCAGTTATTCAACTGATAGCTGTAGCAGAAGCTCTTGAGGCCCCATTCACATCCCTCCAGCCTCACTATCTCACCAGGCTCCTGCTGTGGTCCAGCTGCTGCCATTTGCAGCAGCTCAGGGCTGGAGGGCTCTCTCCAGAGCTCTTGAAGGCCCCTCTGGCCCGAGCATGGTAGGTTGAAATGATCCCCCTACCCTGATTGCCTCTCCTGCCAGGAGGCGGTGGACAGATGGGTATCTCCTTCACTTCTCAGCAACGTCTGACACTGCCTCCCAGAGGTCCCCGGTACTAGTGAGCTTCAGCTGCCCTCAGGGGCAACTGGCTGGATGACACACCCATCAGTCACCAGCTGTCTCCCTCTGTCTCCCTTCCCTGCTCCCCCACTGGAGCTTCCTGGGGTCACCTCCTAGATAAACGACTTGCCTTCGAATCCTCACCTCAGGCTCCGCTTCGAAGAAGCGCAAATGAAAACCTTGTGAGCCAGCAGCTGCTCTGTGCTGGGGGACACAGGGGAGAGTTCTTGCTCTCATAAGCCCCTTACCACGTAAGGGGCTTATGTGGTAGTTGGACGAGAGTAAGAAATAAGAAAATGAGTGGTATATATCCTTTTACTATGGGAAGAGAAGAAATCATACGGTAGAATGTGGTGGGTTTAAAATATGTCCACCGACGCCCATTTCACCCATGGATGAAGGTGGCCAAAAGGTACAAACTTGCAGATATGATATAAATAGCCCCGTGCTTGGGATGTCCAGCACGGTGACCATAGTTAGAAATACTGCACTATATATATGGAAAATGGCTAAGCGAGCAGATCTTAAAAGTTCTTGTCACAAGAAAAAAAAATTGGTACTCTGAGTGGTAATGGGTATTAACTAGACTTATCGTGGTGATCACATATATATGTATATATAATCATAATATACATGTAATATATATGTGTGTATGATCATTATGTTACACACTTCAAATGAAACGTTATGGGGTGCCTGGCAGGTGCAGACAGTTGAGCAACAGGCTCTTGGTTTCAGCTGGGGTTGTGATTGGGAGGTTGAGCTCTGTGTTGGGCTCCGTGCTCACCGTGGAGTCTGCTTGAGGTTCTCTCTCCTTCTCCCTCTGCCCTCCGGCTCATGCTCTCTCTCTCTCTCTCAAATAAATAAATATTTTTTAAAAAATGAAATGTTTTATGTTAATTATATCGCAATAAACAGAATTTTAAAATAAATACATCCACAAATTCTTTGATACTCTTTCTTTCAAGAAACAGAGCCCCATCTACCACCTCTTGAGTGTGACTGGATTGAGTGACCATCCTCTAGTGATTAGGGTGTGACACGAGTGACAGAACGTGGCAGGGCTTCAGCTCTAGGGAAAACCAGCCATCCTGTTGTGAGGGCACTCAAGTAGCCCCCTGGAGAGGCCCATATAGTGAGGAGTCAAGACCACCCCCACGGACAACCATGTGGGTCCTCATCTTGGAAGAGGTCCGCCAGGCCCAGCCCAGCCTTCAGATGGCATCCTGATGGCAACCTCATGAGAGATCCCGACCCAGAACCACTCTGCTAAGCCACTCTCAGATTCCTGGTGGGTCTGCCATCTTGGAAGAGGCTCCTCCAGTCCCAGCGCAGCCTTCAGATGACTATAACTCCAACAACATCCTGATGGCAACCTCATGAGAAACCCTGACCCAGAACCACTCAGCTAAGCCACTCTCAGATTCCTGGTCCTCAGAAACTGTGAGATAATAAATCATATCTTTAAAGATTTATTTATTTTAGACAGAGAAGGAGAGAGAGCAGGGGAGGGGCAGAGGAAGACAGAGAGAATCTCAAGCAAACCCCATGCTGAGCATGGAGCCCAACTTGGGGCTCGATCTCACGACACTGAGATCACAACCTGAACCAAAACCAAGAGTCGGACGCTTAAACCAACTGAGCCACCCAGGCATCCCAATTATTTGTAGTTTGAAGCCACTAAATTATAGCCATAGATAGATAATGATGGGTGAGGGAGTTTATTTAATGTGTGGTCAATGAAGCCTTCTCTCAAGGGGCGACATTTAAACAAGGACCAGAAAGAAATTAGCCATGGGAGTAATTGAGGAAGAGGATCCCAAGGAGAAGGAAGGACCTGTACAAAGGCCCTGAGGTGAGTGCACGCCTGGGGTATTCAGAGAAGGGTGATGACGCTTGCACGGCCAGAGTGGTGAGGGCACAAGGGAGGCGGGGCCAGAGAAAGGTCAGAAGGGACTACAGTAGTTCTCAGTGAGGAGCCCTACCACCCCTCAGGTGGGGGGGTAGAAACGGGCAAGAGTTTGGTGTTGTCAAAATGCCTGAGGTTGCTTATCAGATTTGGATATGGAAGCAGGGACACCTAACCTCCAGCACTGTGACAACAGTCCCCCGGCCAGGAAGAAGTCTCCTGCCACAGATGCCCAGGTGGAGACATAGGAGAATTTGGAACTGAGGAGAACCACGATCCTATTTGTTCTCTTAAAAGATTTCTCTGTATAGAATAGAACGTAGAGTCTGCTACCTTTTCTGCAAAAAGGGGGCAGAAAAATATATTCATATTTGCCTGTACTTGCATAAAGACACTATAGAAAGATAGAGCTGCTTCCTGTAATAATGGACATCTGTTGGGGGTTTGCAAACTGGGCCAGTGGGGCCTGGGGTAAGAAGAGAGACCTTTCAAAGAATACCTCTTTGTGTATTTAATTTTTTTTTTTGAACATGTGAATATACTACTGATCAGACAAATAATTAGAAATCAAAGAGCATCATCGTGGCCATTGAGGGCAAGGGGGAAGTTGGAGAAGGGAGGCTGGAGGGACAGGAGCACAATATGACTTGAAATAGGAGTTGAGGTTGTGGGGGAGGGGGAGGTTGGCTTGGGGCTCCCGGGGAATGGGGTTCAATTTTTAAGACTGCATTCCAGCCGGTGTGTCAGGTGCTGCTCTAACAAAACACCATAGGCGGGGAAGCGGTGGGGGGCTGGCTTCAACAGCAGCTGAATTTCTCACAGTACCTGGAGGCTGGGAAGTCCAAGATCAAGGTGCCGGCAAATGCAGTTCCTGGTGGCAGCTCTCTTCCTGGCTCACAGCCAACCACCTTCTGTGTTCTCACATGGCAGCGAGAGAAGGGGAGAGGGGAGGGAGGGTGATGGGGGTGGGGGAGGGAGGCAGGGTGGGCACGCAGGAGCTGTGCTCTCTACCTGTTGGGCTAAGAACGCTAATCCCGTCATGGGGCCCCACCCTCACAATTGCTGCTAAACCTAATCACCTCCCAAAGGCCCACCTCCTAATACCAACCACCTGGGGGTGGTTGGCAAATGTTCAGCCCACGGCACCCACCTGGAAACAGCGCCTGACTCAGGAACCCGGATGCCTGTGATTTGGGGGTAGTGGGGCGAGGACTCTCAGGAAAAGGAGAGAAGGAGAGTGAGGGAAGCGGGTCGGGCAGAGGAAGGGGCTCAGGCAGGAGGTGGGTTCGGCCGGATCTAGCCCCAGCCCGATCCTATAGGGAGCTCTGGGGTGTGAACTGCAGTCTCTTCCAACTTGAGGCCGGGGGGGGGGGCCTCTGGCCGTTAGCACCCCCATATCAGACAGTGATTGGCTGTGGGCTGCCCCCGGGGGAGGGAGAGCTTTCTGGCATCTCCAGAGGACAGGGCCCCCAGCACAAGTCAGGCTCCAGAGAAGGGGCAGGCGTGGGTCATTGCCAGCCGACACCCGAAGCAGGCAGAAGGTGGGTGCGCTGGCCCGGGACAGGGGATGTGGCCTGGGCGGGGACACCTGGCTGTGTCCTGCAGCGGCCACTGGCCAGGCCAGCTCGGGGAGGCCCAGCCCCATCCTTCATCTTATTTGTATTTAGAAAACACCTGGCAAGCCAGGCACTGTTCTTAGAGCCATACACGTTAAAATCTGCCCAACAACCCATGAGGTGGGCACTCTTTTCACCACTACTCTGGACTGCGGTCTCAGGGAGCCTCCCCCCTGAGCCCCCGGGGGCCCCCTGAGCCCCCCGCCCCTGCCGGTCACCCCCCATCCATCTTGCAGCCCAGAGCCCCCAGCTCTCGCCGCCTCCGCTTGGCAAATCCTTCTTCCCGCTCTTAATTGATTCTTAATCTGCAGCCTTGGGGCAGCGCTGCTGAGAAGGCAGGTGGAAATCATTTCCTTCAGCGCCAGCCGGAGCTCAGGGCATCTGAGGGGAGCCCCCATCCCCCCCAGTTTCTTCCCGCAGTCCCCACTGACCCTCGTCCCCCTTTCCCTCTGCTTCCCCTCTTGCTCTCCTTCCCCAGGGGTTGAGGGGGAGAATGTGGCAAAAAGAAAGGACCAGAGCTGTCTGGGAACACTGGGAGGCAGTGAAGGGCTGGCATCATGGCGCCCATCCAAGGCCCACGTGTCCCCTGAGCCCAGAGGTTCTCACAGGGGCGATTCTACCCCCCAGAGGCAATTTGGCAATGTCTGGAGACAGGGGGTAGAGCACTACTGGCATCTGGGGAGGAGGCTAGGGTTGCCACTCAACACCCTTCAGAGCACAGGACGGTCCCACCACAGAGAAGGATCTGGAAGGTCCCAATGGCAACTGTGTCCCGCCCAGAGCCTCTCTGGGCTTTGCCTGGGACCCTGTACTTCCAGGTACTTCCAGCTGGGGGCGCAGCCTTGTGGGGGAGGCGGGAGATGCCCAGAGATCAGAGACTTATTTTATTTTATTTTATTTTATTTTATTGTTTTGTTTTGTTTTGTTTTGTTTTGTTTTGTTTTGTTTTGTTTTTGATCAGAGACATTTTAGAGCTGGTGACTCTGACGTGTGGCCAGGGCTGAGAACCACCCAGCAGAGGGTCAGCTTTCAGTCCCCTCCCTCTGCCTCTCTGGACACTGGAGAATGTCAGTGGAGGGGGTGGAAACAGCCCCAAGGCCCCAGGCTCACATCCCCTTCCCACCTCCCTGCACCCGCAGCAGCCTCTCTGGGCCTCCCCCTTCCACAATTAGGGGACCTGGAGGACCTCGAGGGAGCAGAGGACTCTGAGGTGGCCCAGCCTCCTGACCCTCCCACTGGGGAGGGGACGGGGGGGGGGAGGTGGAAACAGGCCCCAGAAGCTCAAGTGTGAAGTGGAAGTCCAAACACGCAGAAGAGGGGAGTGAGAGGCCGACTGAGCCAAGAGCTGACCCCTCAGGAGAACGGGGTGAGCATCCGAAGGAGCCGGGGCCGTGGGGAGGGGCCCGGAGCCCGGTGGGGGTGCAGCCCGAGCCAGCAGGTCACCGACCCCCAGACACACCCTCAACCCCCACGCAGGCACATACGCGCACGCCCTCAAATTCCCACACAGCCCCCCCCCCACAGACACTGGAAAGCCTCACACCCTCACATACCCTCAAGCTCCCCCCACCCCCTCCCATCCCCAGTTCTCCCAGTTACACATTCTCCCTCTCACACGTGGTCACACACAGGCACGACGGTCTCACACACTCACACACACAGAACACACACACGTAGGCTCTACAAACACCGCGGGCTTCCCTGCCTTCGCCCCCCACCCCTCCGCCAAAGCCACCCTAAGACTCAGTAAATGTCACCAGCTGTCTGCTCTGGTCCGGGCAGGCCAGGGAGGCCAGGGCGGGCGGGGAGCGGTGGGCCCGGGCGCTGGCCCTCAGCTCCCCCACAAGCACCCCGAATCTGTCTGCTTTAGGGCTGGACAGATTTAAAGACAGAACCCCCCCAACCCCCGCCCCACACTCACACTCTGAAAACAGAAGCTACCCCCACCCTCCATCCCCAGCACCACGTGGGTCTCCAAGGCCAGCCGACCAGCCCCAGGCCTGCAGTGGTCCTTTGTCACTGTTCTTTCATTGATTCATTTTGCATATTTGATTGAGTGCCTCCGGTGTGTCTAACCCCCACCCCTGGTGGAGTCGGCCTGGCGGGACCCCGCCCTCCATCCTTCCTCCCCTTCAGCCAGGAACGTCTTCTGAGTGGGCTGCACCCCGTCCCGCAGCCCCCACTGGGGAGTACCACGGGCATTTCCATCCTGCTCTCCGCTGCAGAGACTTTGCTGGAAAACAGCTAATTATATCCCTCCCCCAAAGACAGTCTGGTGGGGCCCGGGTGGCGTTGGGTGAGCGTGCCCCGCGTCCGCGGCCGGTGGCCCGCGGGCCAACACGCAGATTTCTATATATTTCTAATTCCACAGCAATACTTTGATTAGAGAGCCGAGGTGTTGTGTACGACCTCAGGGACCTCATTATTTTTCTAACTCAAATAAATACGGCATTCAGAAGGCAGGGAGGGGCGGAGGGGGTGGAGGAAAGAGAAGTCGCAGGAAACCTCATCTATAAAAAGAATTCAGGCCTTAATGAGCTTTTAAAACTTGCCAACCCCTCTCCCCCCTCCTCAATCTATAAACAGAAGACTTGGCTTCTGGCTCCAGACCCCGGATTGGGGGGGCAGGGTAGGCACAGGGGGGTGGGGACACAACTGGGTATCTAAGATTTTGGGGGGCCCCCAGCTGCTGTGAGGATAGGAATGGTCTCTGTCCACGCTCAGTGGGAATCACCCCCATTTGGGGGCCCGCTGGGGCTGGGCCCAAGCTGGCATGAGCAGGAAGAAGAGAGTGGCTGCCTTGACTCATCCTTGTGTGTCTGGAAATTCTTTCTAGAGCTTCCTCCAGGAGCGGCCAGGCCGGGGAGATGGGGAGAAACTAAGTCAGGGCAGACATGCTGGGGCAGACAAGCCTTGGATCTGCCCTGGGCTGGGGGGGGGCCCTGCCCCCCTCAATGGCTCC
>CM053603.1:7011355-7026380 GCA_028646535.1 Procyon lotor
GTGGTGCCTTCTAACAGGAGCAGGGAAGCTGCTTAGGGCAGGCGGCAAAGCCAATTTTGGGTGAACGATGAGTTCAATGAGCAGAAATAAGCTTGGAGCTGAGAAATTTCTGCATGACGAAAGTTCTGGGAGCAGGGCAGCCCCAGGGCAGCGGACAGGGGCCTTAAGAAGGATTCAGGGGCCAGGGTGGGGGGGTGGGGAGGAGAGGGATCTGTAAGAAAAAAGATTCAGGGCGCTCAAGTGACTGCTGGGGGGGGGGGGAGGCGGGAAGATGTGGGGGCTTCATGGTGTGCAGAGAGGCTCTCCCAGCTCCTCAATCTATAGACCAGCCCGGGGCCCTCACTCTCTCCCTACCCCGCTGCAGTTTTCTTCATGACACTTCTCTCACCCTTGGGTCTGATGCTGTCTTTGGCCTCCTCCACCGGACTGGCCACCTGCCTCGCCTTTGCAAAGAGGGCTTTGTTTGTCTTGAAGGGTAGGCGGGCAGGGGTCGGCTGGGAGGGGCCCTCCTCAGGGCACACACCTCCCTGTGCGGCTAAGCCCTTTGGGATTTGTGATGTTTACCAGTTTCCAGGATGTCAGTTTTCCTGCCAAAGTCTGTTTCTAGTTGGGAAGGTGGTTTCACCTTCCACGGAGCGGGCGGTGGGCGGTGGGGGGAGGCCAGTTCTCCTGGCTGAACACCTGTGTGCCCTCAAAATTCAGATGTTGGATTCTGAACCCCCCAAGGGATGGTATGAGGAGGTGGGGACTTTGGGGGTGATTCGTCCGTGAGGGTGGGGTCCTCATGAACGGGATCAGTGTTCTCATAACAGGGATCCCAGAGAGCTCCCCTGCCCCTTGTGTGGTGTGAGGACGCAGCAAGAAGACCACCATTTATGAACCAGGGAGAGCGTTCTTACCAGACTCGTATCTGCCGGCACCTTGATCTTGTGCCTCCAGCCCCCAGAACTTCGGGAAATAAATGCTTATTGTTTATAAGCCTCCCAGCCTCGGACATTGTGTTGTAGCCGCCTGCACAGACAGGGAGCGTGAGGGGCATGCAGAGAGGTGTAAGCCGCAGGCTGCTGGGGAACCGGCGGGGGCAAGGGGACCTGACGTGGGGTGTTTGCCAATTTCCATGGTGTAAGTTTTCCCACCTTGATCGATTTCAAGCTGCAAACGAACGTGGTGTCACTAAGCCCTAAGCTAGGAAAAGCTGTGCAGAAGCGGCTCCGTGAGCCAGTGTGTGTAATCGCTGGACGGATGTGGGGTTGGCCCTGTTCCACATCTGGCTCAGGAGGGAGAGAAGGGGCGCAGAGGCAGCAGCCCCTCCCTCCTTCCACTCCAGGCTCACTGGCTCTTCCCGAGGCCAGCCTGGCATGCTCTTCCCCAGGAAGACACCTGAGTCTTCCCCACCTGCTCTGAGTGGACTCCCTCCCACCCTCTTGTTGGCCCTGCACCCCGCAAGCCCTCCCATGCAGGTCTCACGACTGCCCTAATCCCACTTTAGGAGCAGGGACACTGAGGCACAGGGGTGACGTGGGCTGGGTGGAGCACTTGCCTGAAGGGACAGAGCCAGAGGACGACAGACTGGCCGCTGAACTTGCATGCTTAACCCCTGGGCCTCACAGACGCCCTCCTGGATTCCGTGATTCTCCTCCGTGTGATGTCAGGGGCACTCTTCGCTGCTTTCTGTGCTAGAGAGCAGTGCGAGCTCCCAGCTCTGCGGTCTGAGCGTGGCCAAGTCACTTCCCCTCTCTGGGCCTCAGTGTTCCCTTCTACAAAATGGGAGGAGAGTAGCACCTGCCCCTGACGAGGGGTTGTGTACCTTCACATGGGGAACACGAGGTCCCTGTGCCCCGAGGACAAGCTCTCTTGACTTTGGCAGGACTGACCTCTGGGGTCGGGTCAGTTTCCTAACGTGTCCCGTCCTGTTTGTTGTAGGACGTTTCCGGTGTCCCTGGCCTCCACCCACTCGATGTTGGTAAAAGCCATGCCCCAACGTGTGACGACAGAAAATGTCCGCAGACATTGCCTAACGTCCCCCGGGAGGACAGACCAGCCCCCTCTTGGGAAACTCTGCTATAGATGAGTGTGTTTTCACACCGTCCACACGTTGGAATCAGCCTGGGAAGTTTGAAAGCTCCCTGAACCCAATCACTTCAGACTCTCCGACCAGGGCCGAGGGTCATGGCTGTGAAACCTCCCCAGGCCATCCCAATTTTCAGCAAAGGTCGAGAACAGGGATGGGCGACGGGCAGCGCATGTAAAGGGGACCGCAGAGGAAGGCCCAGCGAAGGTGCGGGGCCGCATCCAGGGAAACTGGTAAAGGGGGAGGCGAGGTGACCCCAGGGGCACCAGTGGCCAGGTTGCTGACCTGTTTCAGCTCAGGCTGTCACAACGGAACAGACTCACCGGCTTGCACACAACAGATCCATACACAAATAACTGATTTACCGCTCACGGCTATGGAGGCGGGAAGTCCACGGTCAAGGTGCTGGTGGGGGCTTTCTTCCTGGTTGACACACAGCTGCCTCCTCGCTGTGGCCTCACGGGGCCGTGCCTGTGTGTGTGTGCACGGAGAGCACCAGATCTCTGGTCTTGTCCTCTTCTTATAAAGACACCAGTTCTGTGGGGTCGGGGCTCCTCCCTTTCGGCCTCATGTAACCTTAATTACCTCCTCAAAGGCCCCATCTCCATGTACAGTCACGCTGGGGATGAGGGGCTTCCCAAGGGAATTTTTCACCAGTCAGTTCATACCGGGGCGAATGGAAGACCACCCAGCCCCTGGCCGGGCCCAGGGCTTCTCAGTGTCGTGTGGGCCCACAGACCCTTTGTGAACGTGGGTCCTCCATGCACCTGCAAAGAGTCGGACCTGCTGAGCACTGTAGGGACTCATAAATCCTTGGGTAAGGAATGAGGGATGGGGAGGACGGCTGTCACAGACCCGTGTGATTCATGCAGGACGGTGACCCCAGCGCGAATGACCCCTCCTGACCTGGGTGTCCAAGGCAACTGCAGAAGGAACGAGGGAGCCCCAGTAGTCGGGCCCCAAGCCAGACTCCCCCACTCCCCAAGCCCACCCCCCACCATCGACAAAGAGCAGTGTTTTCTGGTTCCATATTTGGGCAGGAGAGGATTTCCCATCCCTGAAAAGTTCCAGAGAAGCTGGGGAGATATGAAAGGCGCACAGATCTGACTGGGGGAGGGGGGTGGCGGGCGGGAATGGTCTGCACACAGCTTGGCTCGAGGAAAGGAGACACCTCCTTTTTTTTTTCTTTAAATAGGTTCCACACCCAGGGTGGAATCCAACGTGGGCTCTGGACTCACGACCCCGAGATCAAGACCGGAGCTGAGATCAAGAGTCGGACGCCTACATGACTGAGCCACCTGGGTGCCCCACCATCGTCACCATTTTTAAGGGTCCAGTGTCTCAGGCTTAGTCACAGTGTCGTACAACCGCCCCCCCCCCTCCACCTCCAGAGCTCTTTCCATCTTGTAAATCTGAGACTCCGGCCCCGTGAGGCACTAACTCTCCATTCCCCCCTCCCACCAGCCTCTGACATCCACCATCCCACTTTCTGTCTCCATAATTTTTCCTACTCTAAGTCCCTCCTAGAACTGGAATCACAAGAATTTGTCCTCTGGGGTCTGGCTTATTTCACTCAGCACAGTGATGTCCTCAGGGTTCATCTATGATGTAGCCTGGGTCACAATTCCCTTCCTTTTTAAGGCGAAATCCTAGTTCCTTGTATGAACGCACCACATTTTGTTTCTCCATTCTTCTGTTGACGGGCCCTTGG
The DNA here is from genome assembly GCA_028646535.1 of Procyon lotor. Lineage (NCBI taxonomy): Eukaryota > Metazoa > Chordata > Mammalia > Carnivora > Procyonidae > Procyon > Procyon lotor. The sequence goes on from CM053603.1 coordinate 7,015,138, forward strand.
GTTGCTTCCACATTTTTGCTATTGTGAACAATGCTGCCGTGGGGGCACCCGGCTGGCTCGGTCACAGGAGCATGAGACTCTGGGTCTCAGGGTTGTGAGTTCGAGCCCCACGTTCGGTGTAGAAATTACTAAAAAAATAAATAAATAAACTTTAAAAAATAATGCTGCTGGGAACATGAGGGTACAAATATCTCTTCAAGAGGCCCCTGGGTGGCTCAGTCGGTTAAGTGGCTGCCTTCGGCTCGGGTCATGATCCCAGGGTCTTGGGATCGAGCCCCACATCGGGCTCCAGCCCCACATCAGGCTCCCTGCTCAGCAGACAGTCTGCTTCTCCCTCTCCCTCCACTGTTCCCCCGGCTTGTGTTCTCTCTGTCTCTCTCTGTCAAATAAATAAAATATTTTTAAAAACACACAAAAAGCAAAAACCCAAGTATCTCTTCAAGACTGGCTTTCAGGGGCACCTGGGTGACTCAGTGGGTTGGACGTCCAACTCTTGATCTGGGCTCAGGTCATGATCTCAGGATTGTGGGATCGAGCCCTGTGTTGGGCTCCACACTGGGCATGGAGCCTGCTTGGGATTTGATCTCTCCCTCTGCCCCACTCATTCCCCCCCCTCACTCACACACTCACATGCTCTTTCTTGGAAGAAAAAAAAAAAGACCCGGCTTTCAATTGTTTTGTTTTTTTGTTTTTAAAGATTTTACTTATTTATCTAAGAGACAAAGAGAGAGCATGAGTGGGGCACAGGGAGAGGGAGAAGAAGGAGGCTCCCCACCAAGCAGGGAGCCTGATGCAAGATTCGATCCCCAGGACCCTGGGATGTGTGTGATTGTTAGAACTGTGATGGTTGGATCTTTAAATCCAGTGGGGTCTGCTATGTGCCCAGTAGTGTTTTAAGACTAGGGATACAGCAATGAACAAAACAGAGGCCCCTGTCCTCTGAGAGTTAATGTTCTTGCAGGGGGAAAGGCAGGCAGTGAATTAAAAGAAATTAAGTAAATTAAAATAAAATAAAATCGAAGGTGATAAGATCAAGCCATAAGGAAAATCAGCAGGGAAGAGGAATGGGCAGTTCTGGCTTGGGGTTGCCATGTTAATGGGGTGGCCAGGGAAGGTCTCAAATGTGAAGTGACTTTCCAGCCAAGACCTGAAGTGGGTGAGGGATTTGTATTAGTCATCTACTGCTGTATATAACAGAGTACCCCCAAATCTAGTGACTTGAAACAACATGGGTGACCTTCCGGCATCCGTGGGTCAAGAATGTGAGCACAGCTTAGCTGGACTGGGTCTCTCATTGAGGCGGAGGTCCAGGCCTCTACTGGGGGTACGGTCGTCTCAAAGCTCTGTCCGCAGGCACACACACCGGGCTACTGGCAGAAATCGGTTCCTCACTGGCTGTGGGCTGAAGGCCACTCTCCCTTCTTTGGCACATGGACCTCCCCACAGGGTGGCTCACATCACGGCCACTGGCTTCATCAGTGTGAGCAAGCAAGAGGACAGGAGAGAATGCTAGCAAGAGGGAGAGCCCGCCAGGACAGAGGTCACAGTCTTATAACCTCATCTTGGAGATGATTTACCATTCCTTTTGCCGCATCCTATTGGTTAGAAGTGAGTGGCCCAGCCCTCACCTGAGAGGCGGGGGACCCTGGGAGACCATCTCAGATGCTGCCTACCACAGGAACCACGCAGATATCTGGGGGGAACAGCATTTTGGGCAGAGGGAACAGCACGTGTGTGCAGGGGCCCCCAGGCAAGAACAAGCCTGGAGTGTGGTCAGGACAAGAAGGACCATGTGAGTGGAACACAGCCTGAGGGCAGGGGAGGAGTACAACATGTAGGCTGAAATTTTTCCTAAGAGCCATGAAAAGCCCCTGGACTATTTCAAGGCAGGCCACGATGTCATTTGATTTAATTTTGAGAATTTTCATGTGATACTCATAGAAGTAAATGGTACCTGGGATTTCCTTTAAAATAGTCTGTTAAAAAAAAAAAAAAAGTTGGGAGGTGAGAGATAGAACAAGATGGGCAAAATGTGGATTATCATAGAAGTCAGGTGACTGGGCCATCCAGGCTCTTCTCATCTTCTATTTTTGCATGTGTGTGAAAATTTTCTATAATGAAAAGGGAAATTATAAAGATGAACCATGTGCCTGGTTTGGGGGTCGGGGGAGAGAAGCAACCGTGGGGGATCTAGGGCAGAAGCAGGGATTGGAAGCAGAGGTCACAGCAATGGTCCAGGCTACAGGCCATCAGCCTGGCCAAAATCAGAGGCCGACAATACCAAGTGTTGGCAAGCGATGGAGGAACCGGAACTCTCATCCGTGGTGGGCGGGAAACGGCTTGCCAGGTGTTTTCTGTTTTATAAAGTCACACACTCGAGCCCAGCAATTCCCTTCCTGGGTATTTACCCAAAAGGAAGGAAAACATATGTCTGCGCAAAGATCTGTTGGCAAATGTTCATAGCAGCTTTGTTCGTTCTTGCCAAAAAGCTGGAAACACCCCAAACGTCTACCAACAAGAGCACGGATGAACAGGCTGAGGTCCACTGACACCACAGAGTACCCCGCAGCAGATCCTGGGGACTAGGGAACCTCACGATGCTCATGGCTGAGAAGCAGCACCCAGAGGCCGCCCTCTGGGCTTCTGTTGGCATGAAATTCTCCAGAAGGCTAGACTAACCCACAGAGATAGAAATCGGAATAGTGCTAGGGGTGGCGGTGGGGGTGAGAGGGCTGGGATCCCTCTGGGACCTTCTGGATAGAAAAGTTCCAGACGCTGGTGGGGCTGCGGGCCCAGGGCCCGCGCACGTGTCGCGCACGCAGGCAGCAGAACCTGCTGGATGGAAATGGTGTCTCAGTAAAGTCTGGGGCAGGTGGTGCCACCCCCGGTGTGAAGGCAGTGGCACGAGCAGTGGGATTCCCGTCTGAGCTCCCAGGCAGAGCCTGCAGGCCTCCCTGGCGGCTGCGCGGGACGTGGGGGCATCCGAGGAAGCCCCGCCGCCGCCCTCGGGTGGGGGAGGGGGAAGCCCAGACCTCCACCACCCTCCGCCCCCAGTCGGGACGCGCTGGCGGGTCTAAAAGCTTCCCTGCAGCGGCCCCGGCGGTCGATAGCAGACACCCCGGCTCCGTCCCGCCTGCCGGGCAGCCCGGCCCCTTCCCGCCAGCCCAGCCCCCGGGAGGAGACCCGGGCCGGGCGGAGCCTGCGCCGTTGCCCCTCCCCGAAGCCCCTCCTTCTCAGCCACGGTGGTGTCCCCTCGTCCGGGAGGCTGGAGGGGGCCAAGGGCCAGCGAGCCAGCCGTGCAGAGGGCTGCCCTGGGCCGAACCTGCCGGTGCTCCTTTTCCCCCATTAAAACTCCTAAAGAACAGGAGCCGAGGTTTTCCCTCGTCGCCAGGGGCGAATAAATCTTTGATTTAGAGCCACTTCTTTGGAGCTATTCAGGCTTGGGTTCATTCATTCATTCACCAAATATCTATGGAGCCTTTACTCCCCCGCCCTCCTGGAGTAGCCCAGGGAGGAAAAACAGAAATACCGCGAAGCCGCAAATGAGGGCACACAGGTCATTTAAAATTTTCCGGTATCCACACTTTAAAAAGGAGAAAATAATTAGATGCAATTAATTGTAATCCTATGTTTGATTTAACCCACTATGGCCGAAATATTCCCCTTTCGACATGCACTTGAATATAAAAAATGATTAATGAGATATTTTACATCCTTTTCTCTGTACTGAGTCTTTGAGATCTGGTGTGTTTTCACTTGAAGCATATCTGAATTCAGAGTGGTCATTTTTAAACACTCAGTAGGTACACTATAGGCAGAGGTGACCCTGTGGGCTGGCACAGGGCAGGAGGAAGGCAGGGGACAGGTGAGAGAGATGGAGGGGCTCGGGGGACACAGAGAGGACTTCGGGTTTCACTCTAGTGAGACGGAGTCCCCCAGAAAGTTTTGAGCAGGACAGGAGTGTGATCTGACTGCTAAAAAAAAAAAAAAAATCCCTTTCGCTGCTGTGTTAAAATAAGTGGGGAGGAAGCAGGGACTTAACTCGAAATGCACCAAAAAATGAAGTGAGCAGATAAACCAACTGTGGTTTACTCCATCCAGACAGTGGAGTATTGTTTAGGACTTAAAAAGAATGGCCCATCAAGCTGGGAAAAGACAGGGAGGAACCTTAAATGTGCATTGCTAAGTGAAAGAAACCAATCTGAAAAGGCTCTAGGTACTGCATGATTCCCACTAGATGACGTTCTGGGAAAGGCAAAACTATGGAGACCCTAAGATCAGTGGTTGGTGGACGCTGGGAGGGATGAACAGGTGGAGCAGGGAGGATTTTTAGGGCAGTGAAAATACCCCATATGAGATTACTGGTCCAAACGCACAGAGCTTACAACATGTAACATAACGTGTAACAGTAACATCCGTTCACCATGGACTTGGAGCGGCTATGACACGTCAGGGGGGCCCATCAGTTGTAACAAGTCACCCTCTGGTGGGGCTGGTGATACCAGGGGAGGCTGTGCCTTGGTAGGGGCAGAGGGCGTATGGGAAACCTCTGTAGCTTCCCCACAAGTTTGCCGTGAACCTCAATCCGCTCTAAAAAAAATTAATTCTTTTTTTTTTTTTTAAAGATTTTATTTATTTGACAGAGAGAAACACAGCGAGAGAGGGAACACAAGCAGAGGGAGTGGTAGCGGGAGAAGCAGGCTTCCTGCTGAGCAAGGAGCCCGACGCGGGGCTCGATCCCAGGACTCTGGGATCATGACCTGAGCCGAAGGCAGACGCTTAACGACTGAGCCACCCAGGCGCCCCTAAAAAAAATTAATTCTTAATTTGCAAAAATTGTAATGAGTGGGTGGGTAGATGGAAAGACAGATAATGACAAACCAAGACAAGCGCCACCTGCAGACTCAAGGTGGTGGGCGTACGGGTAGGTGCTCACTGGACAGCCCTTTCCATTTTTCTGTACATTGGACAACGGTGACGCTAAATCGTGGATGAGCAGACTGCGTTCATGTCCTGGGGCTCCGATGACAGATGATCCCACAGTTCTGGAGGCAGCAGTCTGAAATTAAGGGGTCTTCGGGGGGTGCATTCCCTCGAAGGCTGCAGGGGAGGATCCTCCCAGGCCTCTTCCAGCTCCTGGGGGCTCTGGTGCTCCCTGGCTTCTGGCTCCCATTACCCCAGTCTCTGCCTTGTCTTCATACGGCCAAGTGATGAGATCACTTGTCAGAGGATTTAGGCTCAGCTGTGTAATCTAGGGTGTTCTAATATTGCTATCTTCATTACTTGGGCAAAGACCCTGTTTCCAAATAAGACTGCGATCACATGTTCCAAGGGTTAGGACCTGGACATACCTTTCTTGGTGCATAATTTGACCCATAACATAGGCCGTGTTTCATGGATCAGCTGTGGGATCCTAGCAAGCGGCACAGCCTCTCTGAGCCCCTCTCGGTGGCACACAGTAGGTGCTCAATAAACAGAAGCTATTGTTTCCATTATCCCCAGGGCCTCTCCTGGCCAATAGTCCACTTGTAAGCAGCCTCTGGGGGACCCAGAGGACACACTGGAGCATCAGGCTCACAGTTTGATGCCATCTGGAGGCGAGGGCAGTGTCCTAGTTGATGGTCCAGGCTCTGCATCAGAAGGACAAGGGTTCAAATCCTGGTCTCGCCGCCTGAAAAACACAGTGACCTTGGGCAGGTGTCTTTGAACCTCTGAGCTTCAATTTCCTCGTTTGTAACAGGATAGGGGTGTCATTCACTTATTCAGCAAATGTTTACTGAGTACCTACTATATGCCAGGCGCTGAGTGTGAAGGTTGGGGATACAGTGGTGACCAAGAAGAGGGGAGGTCTGTCCTCAGCGGGGAGATGAGAAATATGCTATTTAGAGAATTTAAGTGAGCTGATGGGTTGGTGTAAACAGGTCAGTAGAGAGGGCTTCTTGGAGGAGGTGACATTAACTGGAGTCTAAATGACAAGAAGGAGGCGCGTCCGGGTGGCTCAGTCATTTGAGCATCTGCCTTCAGCTCAGGTCATGATCCTGGGGTCCTGGAATCGAGCCCTGCGTTGCTCCCTGCTCAGTGGGGATTCTGCTTGTCCCTCTCCCTCTGCCACTCCCCCTGCTTATGCTCTCTCTCAATAGATGAATAAAATCTTTAAAAATAAATAAATAAATGACCAGAAGGAGCTGGCCATGTTGAGAACCATCGGGAAGGGCATTCCAGGCAAAGGGAGAGCAGAGCAGTCCTGCCTCCAAGGAGGGTGGGCGGGGGGTGGTGATGGACTCATATACTTTTTCATTCCACGAACATGTGCTCAGCACTGGGCACCTTCCACAGACCCAGCCATGAGTGACGAACAAAGATGACAGTTCCTGGGCCACCGTGAGATGCTCAGTGGATGTCAGCAATTATTGGCGGTGAGTAAATCTGGGGGTCTCTCTGATTCCTTCCTTCTCAGCAGCTTCCCTGAGGGAAACTCCTCTGCCCAAGACCTTCCCTCCAGAGTAAAGTTGGCTTTCTTGTTTTTACTCTGGTTGTAAGATGACACATACAAGGCGGGGGGACGTCGAGGCCAGTACAGAGAGAGAGAGAAACCCCTGAATTTTCGTCTCTTCGAAGAAGGTATGGTTAGCTTGGAGGATACCTTTCTGGATGTTTCTCTGGGCATTCAGGTGTGTGCGCGTGCAGCCACAGGTAGGCACACACACAGGCGCACAGGCCTACAAATGCCTCTACGTGCACACGTGCTTGCTGGCATGTGGCTGCAATGCACACGCCACACGCATAAATGCACAGACGCGTGCAAATACACAAGTATTCACACCCACAGATACTCATTTACGCATGCACACGTCCGTGCAAGCACACGTACAAACGCGTGTGTTTTGCTCCAGAGGTGACTGCCCCGCCTGCCTCTCCCTCATCCCAACACAGAGGCACACGCGTGCCTTTCTGTATACACACACACGTGCACACATATGAGTGTGTGCACACAGGCACATATGTGTGGGCACACACACATGCAGGGACACATGTACACACATGTTCACACGTACACGCCACAACCCACTAACAGGTGTGAAGTCAAATCACACTTTTCCCAAGGCCCAACCCTTTCTCCTTGTCACTACCCAGCGGTCAGGTGACATCCACCAAAGCCTGGAAGAGAAAAAATATTGTGCTTGTGAGAACGACCTGCCTTTCAAAATGGAACAGAGGAGAACAGAAAATGTCAGAACTCAGCGCACAGAGATAGGATAAATATTACTTCATGAAATTTTTGCTTCGGTTCTGAACCTAAGGAAGACTACATTACAATGTGAAAAATTAATGCTCTGATTCATGGTCGAAATGCTTGAAAGTATGTGGCTATAAGTAATGTATGAGACCTGTGTTCTCTTTGTTTTTTGTTCTTTTTTTCAGGTCCCATGTTAATTACGGCACATCTAAAAACTGAACTTAGCTGGGTCCCTAAATATCTGTTTGGAAGAAATTCAACAGAGTCACTTGCTATTTGAAAGCCTCTGTGTAGGCTTTTTACAGAGTAAATATAAATTCGTAAAATGTTCGGACAACTGATATTTTCATGTGTATCTGAAACACAGCACCTACATTTAATTTAAAGATATTTTATATAAACCTTGAGTATCATATACTAAAGGTTTGTCATATATTAGATATATGGCCATTATTTTGTTTTGTTTTTTAAAGATTTTCTTTATTTATTTGACAGAAGGAGAGAGATCACAAGTAGGCAGAAAGGCAGGCAGAGGGGGGGGGGGGGGAAGCAGGCTCCCTGCTGAGCAGAGAGCCCGATGTGGGGCTCGATCCCAGGACTCTGGGATCATGACCTGAGCCAAAAGCAGAGGCTTTAACCCACTGAGCCACCCAGGTGCCTGCCATTATTTTGTTTTGAGATTCTTTTCTTCTATCCATATATTGCAGGTCACATGGTGTCATTGAATCTAAGTTTACTCATTTTTGTGTTCTGCTCTGTGTTTAGCCGACCCCCTGGGCAAGGACATTTTCACTGGTTTCCAGCTTTCTATAAGGGTTTTAGTCATCGTGATAGTAGCAAGCCCCTACTATGTGCTTGGCGAGGTGCTATATGAGCATTTCATACACATTATCTCATGGAGTCCTCATGATATGCCCAATGCCCAGGTGAGAAAATGGAGACTCTGCGACATTAATTCATATACCTGAGGGCACACAGCTTACAGATGGTGGAACCAGGATTGGAACCCCAGCCATCTGATTATGGGGCTCTTAACTCCCCTGCATTATGCTTTATAGATCTTTGCATATTCCCAGAGATGGAGTTGTTGGGTCAGAGAGTTCACACAATTAAATGTTTAATTGCAAAGATCTGGAACCGCCCTCTACGAAGGTTGTGTCAGTTTACATTCCCATGAGAGCTCACAGGTGTGTATCCTCAAAATTGTACACATGCTGTTAAACTTAATAAGTAAAAATGAGTCTTTTTTTTTTTAGATTTTATGTATTTATCTGAGAGAGATAGTGAGAGAGAGCATGAGCAGATGGGTGGGGAAAGGGAGAAGTAGAGAGCCTGATGTGGGACTCAATCCTAGGACCCTGGGACCATGACCTGAGCTGAAGGCAGACACTTAGCTAACTGAGCCACCCAGGCGTCCCTAAAAATGAGTCTTTAGATGATAAATGGTCGGATTGTGCATCCTTGAGAGAAGTTTGGTGACTTTTTATCAGTCCTTTGTGAGCCTTCTATTTATGCCCTGTGCCAATTTCACATGTGGGATATTTGTCTTTTTCTTATTGATTCATAAGTACTCTTTGTATATTAAGGTTCTTAATACTTTATCTGCCCTATATGTGGCCAATAATCATATATAATCTTCCTTGACCTAGAATCGCTTTCTTGCCCACCTGGCCTCAATGAATGTTTCTGTTCTGACCTGTCTCTGTTGCAAATTGCATATTACTGCTATCTCCAGAAGTGAAAGTGGAGACCCTGAAGTTTTATAAACCTCAGTCTTATTCAAACCTTCATTTGAATGACGCCTCAGCTTTCTGTGCCAAGAAAGTTGAGGCCTAGGAGTCAGGAAGGTTTCGGTCCCAGTTCTGCAGCCCACTGCAATGACTGACATCTTCTCTCTCCTCCAGGGTCCGGAGGTGTTCCAAATCCAGTCTCCCCTACCTCCCACCCGGCGACGCCCACCTCCTCTAGTAGAGCGGAAGCAGCAGATGGAGGGGAATGGGTGGCACTTCAAGCATGGTCAGGGAACCTGTATGAGGGGTCTCTGGCCTCAAAGGCTGGCAAGCCCCGGTGCCCCCAACACTTACCTGGCTAAGGAAAGAAAGCCCCTGGCTGCTTGGGGCTACTTTTGTCATCGTCTTCTCAATATACTGTTCAATATGGTTTCTCTGTGCCTCAGTTTTATCATCTGCAAAATGGGGATAATTGTAATGATAATGTGAGTTAGGATCTGTAAAGGGGTTGGCGCATAGTAGGGGCTCAATAAACAACATCAGTGTTTCAGCAGCACTGGTGTATTGTTATTGAGAATAAGGCGTGGGATGGAAGAAGCAGGGCCCCCCGGGGCCCGCGGAACCAGCCCTGGGGCAGGTGGGACCCTGCAAGCCATCTTTACCTGGTGCCATCTGGGTGGACTCTCCAGGGAGAAACTGAGGCCCCACCAATGCCCCTGGTCATCTCAGAGTCCCTACCCAAGCCCCTCCAAGGCCCAGAGAGGCCCCCTGGGAAAGTGGTACCGTGGGGGACCTGGGGACCTCGCTGCCCAGCACAATTACCGTTTTCATCCTCATTAAACCACATTTTCATTCTAATTAGAGCTTCACTGCCTCCCAGAGAGAAGGTCCGATTACTTTTCAGCATCATTACCAGCCTCTCCCTCCCCCCTTCCCTCCCTTCCCACCCTGCCCAGGTGCCTGTTCCACACCAGCCAGCCTCCCTCTCTCTTCTCCCACCCCCCCACCCCTTGCTGTCTCTTCACAGCCTAGAGAGAAGCACGGACGTTTATTTATTAGTCTCCTGCTTTGTGCGGAGCTTGGTGTTAGGGACCTTCACCCCCTGCACTGTCACCTTACCTTTGCCCTGCTCTAATTGATTCTTTTTCTTCAACACATCCCCTCCTGCAAACATGTCCTGTGATTCATTTGTCCTGCTTATCATCTATCACTGGTTTCCCAGAATGCCAGAACCTACCACCCGGATCCCCGTGGCACTCCTGGGCCTGCTGACCCCTTTCTTCCAACGGCCAGCCCCTGGCAGCCAGATCATTCCCAGGGTCAGCAGAAAGTTCTGGAGAGCAAACACACTGCTGGAGCAGCCCTTGCCCAATGACTGATGGGGAGTGGTGGATAAATACCCAAGCTCCCCTGCCCCCTGGTGGGAAAGCTCTGAGGGGGGTGTGCAACCTGTCGTCTCAGCGGCCCCAGCAGGACTGAGCCCCACTTGCTAGCAGTGGAGACTCCCTTGTGAACACACCCTCGCTGACTGCCCTTCCTTCCCATCCCGCTTCCTCTCTCCCCTACCGAGCTCTCTGGACCCAACTCCACTGCATCCAGGCTCTCTGCACCACCACCCCCACCCCCCCGCCAAGGTTCAGGGAAGTCCAGGAGGGTTTCTTCCCTACACAGCACCCAAAGGATGGGTCACAAACACTTCCGTGGCTCTTTGGAACAGAACACCATTTCATCCAGACGGCAGCCTCACTGGGCAGCTCTGACCCACGTCTGAAACAGACTCTTGGGGTGCTCTCTTTCAGAGTGGGGGTAAACTTCCTGGCCCTTCTGGGGGGCCCTTGGCAGTGTTCCCACCCGCCACCGTCAGTTCCCCTTCTGGGAAGAAGCGCTCTCGAGCCTGGAGGTGGGAGCTAGGGTGTTTTTGGCAAGCCGGTTTGCGACTGTGCAAAGCGAGAAATAGCCCATGTGTCCATCGACAAATGATGAGGAAATCAGCTATGGTGCTGTGGGACACCACGTGACTTCAGAGAAAAAACCAAGGCAGATGCCCGTCTTGGGTTTTTAGGGCTGACAAAACAAAGTACCATAAACTGGGTGGCTGCAAACAAAAGGGCCCGAATGTCCCACATCCTGGAGGCCAGACGTCCACAGCCGTGGGTGGGCAGGGCTGGCTCCTCTTGGAGGCTCAGGGGGAGGGTCCCTCCTGGCCTCCCGCAGCCGCTGGTGGTCTTTGGTGTGTAGCTGCCTCTCTCCAATCTCGGCCTCCGCCTTCACATGGC
>CM053603.1:7026480-7052496 GCA_028646535.1 Procyon lotor
CTCTCGCTGTGTTTCTCTGTCAAAAAAAAAAAAAAAAAATCTTCAAAGACCCTAGTTCCAAATAAGGTCACGTTCCCAGGGACTGAGGTTTAGGACCTGGACATACTTTTTGAGGAGACACAGCTCATCCCCCCACAGCACTGCCCTGGGACTAATCCTAAGTGTGGTCTGATTCCATTTCTGTGATCAGACTTGGCCTGAACTGAGGGGAGGCACCCCCTCCCACCCCACCCCACACCTCCGTGCTTTAGCGCAATCACAGTGCATCTTCTCTCCCTGTTTCAGCTTATGATGTGTTCAGCACTGTCCTAATCATTTTAGGGGCATTATTTTATTCAATTTTTGAGGGGGATGCTACTGGCTGCTGGCTTCCCAAGAATCCTACGAAGTCCAAACTGCGTCGGCCCCATCTTACAGATGGGGAGACTGATACCTGGGTACAAGGAATCCCTGTTTCCAGGCCACTCGGCCGGGAAGCAGCAGAGCGGGCCGCAGTGGCCTGTTGTCACAGCTGTGGCTACGGGTGATGACTTCCGCAGTGACAAGGTGGGCCTGCCATGAAATACACACACACACCATCGTTTATTTTTTTCAACAACCTGCAAGGCAGAAACTACACTCATGTCATAAATGGGGAGGCCAAAGGCGAGGAGAGGGTGACTTGACTAATGACACATGGTGGGTGCCAGGCAGGGATCTGAGCTGATCCTGACCTTTCAGGGAGCTGCCAGGTCCATCTCCGGGCAAACGGGGTGAGGGTCTCCTCCAGCCCAGCTGCTGTTCTGCAGCCACAGGCCCCCACGGGGCTGAGTCTCCACCTCTGGAGTTTGGGCCCCGGGGGGATAAGGCTGTCCGCTGGTGCCATCGACGGGTCCCGCTCTCGGAGCACAGCTGCCCCGGCAGCCAGGGGCAGTGGCCCCCGCCCACCTCGGGCTCCTGCGGCCACACCCCAGGGACCCAAGTCAGCCTCCAGGTCCTTCTGAGCCTGGGGATCTACAGGCAGCTCCCTCACCCCTCGGGGGTTATTAATTAATGCTAATTAATATCTGTGTTCATAGAGCCAGCCAGGCCCCTGGGCCTGGAGCATCCGAGAACGGAAAATATGAGAAAGCTGGCACCCTGCCAAGAACCACGGATTATTCAGACTGGCCCAGGCTGGCAAGTGGAGATGGGCTCCCAGTGACTAGAAGGGGACACTGAGCCACAGGCGAGGACCAGGCAGTTCCGGGCAGCTTCCAAAGTGGTTGCCATCCAAGGGGCGCCTGAGGGGCCCAGTCGGTGGAGCGAACTACTCTTGGTCTCAGCTCAGGTCAGGACCTCAGGGTTGTGAGATGGAGCCCCGTGTGGGGCTCTGCCCTCAGCATGGAACCTGTTTCAGATTCTCTCTCCGAATTCCTTTCCTTAAATGTGACAGGGAGGGGACTCATCAAGCGTTTATGCAAGTAAAACGCCTTGCACATACAACTTCCTTTCCCTGGCTGCTCACAGAGAGGCCTCGTGCAGCCCGGTGCCTCAGTTTCCCTTCTCGGACACATGAGGAGGGGGGCAGGGCACCTCCCTGCTCCTGCTACCTCTGGGTGAGTCCCCAGGGCAGGGCACCCTAGGCCCGATCTCAGGGAACACTCGGAAAGATCATTTCCCAATGGCCTGATTAAGAACGCCATTGCTAGCATGGCAACGAGACGGTTCTGGCCCCTGATTAAAAACAGAAGTTTCCCCCACATTTGCGGAGACGGAGCAGAAGGGAAAACAAAGACGTGCACACTCGCGCCAGATAAATACAGACGCAAACACATGCACGGCAGATAAACACACACTGGCACACCAAATATACACACAGCCGGCTGTGGAAGTCGGGGTGGGCTGGCACAGCCCAGAGACCCTCCAAGAGCAGCCAGCCCCAGGAAAGGGGGAGGAACCATCTTCCCCCACCCCCCAGAGGTTGCCAAGCCCCGACTGCATCTGGGCTCTGACCACTGCCATGCACATGGCCGGGAGCCAGAAGCACGGGAATGAGTGCACCCAGGAGCAGCCCGTGACAGAAGGGACTTGGTGGGAAAAGGCCCCTACTCCTTCTCCAGGCAGGTGCATAGCCTGCATGGTCTCCCAGGGGCCCTGAGCCCCTTCGTTCTCTCCCTCCCTGCCAGGGTCTCTGCTGTAGTCAGCTCGGCCTGCTGGAGCAGCAGACACAGACTGGGTGGCCCATGAACAATGCACATGTGCTTCTCCCAGTTCTGGAGGCTGGGAAGTTCAAGATCACGGTGGCGTTGTGGTGAGAGCCCTCTTCTGCACTCACGCAGCTGCCTTCTTGCTGTGACCTCACAGGACAGGAAGAGCGTGAAGGAACTCTGTGGGGTCTCTTTTATAAGGGCACTAATTCCATTCGTGGGGGCGCCATGCTCATGACCTAATTACCTCCCCAAGGCACCATCTCCTAATGCCATCACCTTGGGGGTTACATTTCACCATACGCAATCAGGGGGAAATGCACAAATACCTATTTTATCTCCCAAATAAACCATATGCCCCCTCCCCCCAATCCTTGTGCCAGGGTATGCTTCTGGGGGGAGCCAAGCCCAGACAGCATGGAGAAGCACACATTCACAAGTCCACACCAACCAGTGCGGGTACACACCGGCAGGGTACACAGAGGTGCTGCTTCGCCCCTCGTTGGACGTGTGACAAGTTCCACTGACATTTCTAGTTGTCACAGTTGAGGAAGGGGGATGCTACTGGCTGCTGGCTAAAATCCCTGCAGTGCACAGAACAGCCCCCCCACACCCTCAGGCAAAGAATGATCTGGCCTGCAATGTCAAGTGCTGAGGTTGAGAAACCCTGAGGTACAGGAGCCCAGTGTGCACCTTGGCACACCCACGAGCCCCACGTAGAAAGAGCCGCATGCATGCACATCAGCCAAAGGCAGACACGCAGTGCGGTTCACAGGCAGCCTCGGACCAGAGAGGCACTGTGCGCCAGGTCCTCACACTATAGGAACAGCGAGAACCTTCCAGCCTGGTAGGGCTCCCACCGGGATGTGTAGACCACCCAGAGGGGACGTGCATGGCCTGGAGGCGGCCTGGACACCAGGTTCTGCTCCAAGGGCTTTTCCGTGAGAATAACTCATTCAGTCCTCGCAGCTGCCCAGGGGTTGGGGCAGAGGGGTAGTGGTTCAATGACAATTACGCACATTTTACAGATGAGGAAACTGAGGCCCAGAGAGGAGAGGTGTGTGCCCAGTGACCCCGCTAGAAATCCGGGTCCCCCCTGCAGTATGTGTGGACAGAGAAAGCAGGCTGGAGGGGGGACCTCCCCCACCTCGCCATCACCTAGGGCCTGAGCTGAGGAGGGTCAGGGAAGACTTTTGCTTTCCAGAGGGATTCTTGTATCACTTTGGGTGACTAAGAAATCCACTTTTCAATGTTTTTTAAACCAGATGACCCAGGAGTCGGACATACCTGGGACTCCAACCCCTACCTCACCATTTCTTGGCTCTGGGAACCTGAGAGAGCCATGTAGCCTCCCCGAGCCTCAGTTTCCCCATCTGCAAAAAGGGGGTCTGCCCACTCACTATTCCACAAGTGTGCTTCAAGGGCCTACCGAGGACCAAGCACACTGCCCACCTCTAGCCTGAACAGGATTGAGGCGGAATGGACGCAGAGTAAGCGTTCCACTGGCCCCATCCCCCTTCTCCCACAGGGGGCTGCTTAATTAGTTTTGTTGGGGGGAGGAGTATGCGCGGGTGGAGCCTTCAGCTCCCCGCACCTCCCAGCGCACCAGCCTGGTGCCTCTCAGGCCTCAGGAGTTGGGCCCCAGAGCAGCATCTCAGGACTTGGCGTCAGAATTCAGGGTCACAGCTTGACGCCATAAGGAGGACAGGGGAGTGGGCCAAATTTGGAGGTGCCTCCCCCACCCCCAGACGCTGGAATTTTCCCACCTCTGCTTCCCACCGCTGCAGCGTGGGGAGTGAGCGCCACCTGTAGGCCACCAGGGGGAGGTGCGTGCGACTCTGGGAAAGTGGGTCGCCTCTTGGGTTTCTCTCTAGGTAGGGTATCCACGGGCAGCCGAGAGGTGTTGGAAACAGCCCCACCCTATGAAATTCTCCTCTACGTCCCACTTTTCCCAGGTGCTGTTCCCACACTTAACCTTGTCTCCCTATGTAACCCCTACGACCAACAGTAAACATTTATTGAGCACCTACTACTGCGTACGGATTCTGGGACACAAGGAACAGAACAGGTTAAACCTCCCTGCTCTCTGGAGTTTACCATGGTGGGGAGACAGAAGAGGAAGCGGACAATAACCTATGAGATCATTGCTGGTTAAGTGTTTTAAAGGAGGAAGTAAACAGAGGGATGTAACTAGCGGTTGTGGAGGGGGAACCTGCTCTGGATAAGGTGAGTGGGGAGAGTCTCTGGGGTCACGATGTTTGCACTGAGGCCTGAGAGGTATCTGGCCCTTGCCATGCCAACAAAAGGACAAGGCCGTCCAGTGGAGGACACGGTAAGTGCAAAGACCCTGGGACAGAAAGGACTTTGGAGTGTTGGACAACAAAGGATGACAGGGTGGCCAGAACTAAGAGATGAGGAAGAGGTGGGGTAGGATGTCAAGGCCCCTTTTGGAGACAAATCTGACCCCACAGTACCGAGCAGGGAATAAACGTCACTCTGAGCCGGAAGCGCTCCACCATCATCCAGCCCCACACAGATACCCTCCTGCCACCCCCGCCCCATCTACAATGCCAGGCCAGGACCAGGTGTCACCCCGAGAGAAGCCCAGTCCACGTGCCACGCCTCTCTCTCCTGGGCCTTAGCCTCAGACGATATTCATTCCAATTGCACCACCAAGGGGGCACTGCAGAGGAAATGTGGTGTGGGCAGTGGCCTAGGGCTTGGGGGCACCCAGAGTGGGCCTCAAACGTCTCCTTGGGAATGCCAGGCCGGAACCACAGAGCCAGCCCTGCTCCTGGGGCCCATGCCTCTCCGCTGAGGTGAGCACCCCCACTAGAGGGCCTCCTCCATCCTCTCTGAGCCCCCAGGACTCCCCCATCCTCCCTGTGGCCAGCCTGTGTCCCTGGCATCCTCGACCCCTGTTAAGGCTGGAGTCTCTGTTTCAGCTTCCCTCAGCCAGAGCATAAAGTCTCAAGGGCTGTCCCCAGCCCCACACCCCAGATCCCAGCCGAGCCCAATCCTCCTACCTTTGTGCCCTCCAAGGGCAAAGTCCCCTCCCGCCCCGTGTTGCCTGACAACCCCAAAAAGGACTGCGCCAGGGGAAAGCTTGGGTTCCGTGAATGCTGCTCTCTGGGTCCTTGACTTGGGCGCCATGAAGGAAGCGATGGGTCTCACTCAGCCCCGTGAGGGAAACAGACTCCATCCCCAGTCCTCCAGTCCCGGCTGCCTTCAGCTTTGGGGGCTGCTTAACTCCTGGGGGAGGGGGCGGAGCCTTCTGGAGCTTCTAATTATGGTTTCAGAGGCACAGACTTAATTACTGCCTTTCGAAGGGTTAATTACCCCTAATCGGTTGGGAATCAGGCAATTCTCGAGCCTTCTGAGAACCAAAATATTTCCCCTCCCAGAAGCTGCCAGCCCCCCACCCCCTCCACTACTCCTGTCTCCAACCCCAACTTTGGATCTTCTCCGTTTCCCTATATGGAGGTATGTGGTAAGCTGGGCAAAGTTGGGAAAACCCAAAACCAGCAGTCTGCCCTCTGAGAACCCACTTGCTGGGCCTGACACAGACAAGAGCTGAATTCAGACAAGGGGAAGGCCCAGGGCTGGAAAAAACTGGGAAGACTTCCTAGAGGAGGAGGCCGAGGGCTGGTCTTAAGGGCCCCCAGTGACCCCCATGGGCCCTCAGGGCTCCGAAGATTCTGTCCTACCTGGGGAGCTATAATTCCCGGAGACGCTGGAGTTGATGGCTCCAGGCCTGGGTGGCCCGTTTGGAGCCTCGGTTTTCTCATCTGTTAAATGGGAACGAGGCATCAAGCGCGAACAGAATTAAGCTCATCAAAAATGGTTGCCCTCCTGGAGAAAACCCTGGTGGGTGCTGAGGTAACAGCCATCAGAGGAAGCTCACTCTGCCCCACCAGCCACCCTGTTCCTCCTCGTGCTCTCTGACAGGTGCTTTAGCAATGTGAATATTAGAGCCTGCTTTCCTCTTGATCCTCGAGCTGGAGCCTAAACATACCACACTGGTTCCCATCTCAGGCCCTTTGCCCTTGCAGTTCCCGCAGCATGGCTGACCTCCTCCTGATGGGGCTGTCTGGGAAGCCCTGGTCCTAAACAGTCATCTCCTCCAGGGAGCCCTCCCTGACTATTCTGCTTCCCCAGGAACTACTCCCTTTCCTGGAAATTCTCCAGCCTATCATGCTTTTATCCCTCTGAAAAACTGCCTTGCTTATATCCTGGCTGGGTGCCCTGGGGCTCAGTTTCCTCATCTGTAAAATGGGCATGAGATCTATAATCCCCTCAAGTCCTGGCCGCAGACTAGTGAGCCCGCAGGCCAGGCTGTACTGGGACTCTCTGCAGGTCATGGGACAGACTCAGGGGATTCTGAACAAAGTGAAGGACCAGTGACCCCCAGCAGGGCAGGTAGGTGAGGCCCCTGCGACCAGGCAGTCAGAAGAGGTTAGAGAGAAGGCAGACCTGGGGACAGTGGTCAGGCTGTTATGCCCATTTCACAGAGGACGGGAAGTCACTTATCAAGCGCACACAGCCTTCCGGTGGGAGAGCCAGGATTCACAGCCCCATTGGACAGATGGGGCACAGGATGGGAGAGGGGTAGCCTGGGGAGGCAAAGGGAGGGAGTGGTGCAGGAGGGCTGCTTGAGGAAAGGTGAAGTGTTTTGACTCAGCTGTGTTTTGGAGGTGGGGTTCAGGCCAGGATAGGATAAGGATTAAATAAGAGACAGAAGGAAAAAGAAGGAGGTGATTAAGGATGAGGGAGGAAGTCAGGGAGGGAGGGAGGGAAAGGGGTAGAAAAAAAGGAAGGGAGGGAGGGAGGGGGGAAGGAAGGAAGGAAGGAAGGAAGGGTGGATTGGTCAGGACTATTTCAGTTGCCAGTGTAAATCCAAACCCAAACTGGCTTCAGAAAAATCTAAGGAATGTTGGCTTCAGGAATAGCTGAATCCAGGCTCTCAAACAAAGTAATCTCCCCCTCTTAACTAAGCTTGCCTCTGGAGAGCTTTAGGCTCCCGCAGTGCCTTCCCATGGGAATAAAACGGCCTCGGCAACCCCTGGTTTATCTTTTAACAGCCAAGAAACTCCACAGAAATATGAGAAAGCCACTTTTCCAATGGCGCTTGCAAAAATCCAGTAGCTGCCTCTCATTGGACAGACTGGGGTCACAGGTCATTGAGAAACCAATCACTGTGGCCAGAAAGGACGGAACGTGCTCATTGGCCAGGCCTGGGTCACGTGATCACGCCTGGGGCTGGGGGTAGACGCAGCCTCTTCCCCTTCAAGCCACGAAGGTGGAAGAGGAGACGACTCATTTCACAAGTGTTTATGGATCACCTGCTGAGTTCCTGGCGCTGGCTTGGGTGCTGGGGACACAGCAGTGAACAAGGCAGAAGAATGCCTGCCCTCATGGGGCTCACAGCCCAGGCAAATGCGGGGATGGCAGTGATATCAGAAGGCCGTGTGAGCTACAGGGAAAGTTCAAGCAGAAAAAAGGGAGGAAGGGAGCTGAGACTTCAAATAGCAGGTGTTATCTTAGCAAAGACTTGAGACAGAAGGAATGAAAATACCTGGGAAAGGGTGTTCCAGGTCGAGGGAATAGCCCATGCAAAGCCCCCAGGCAGAAGCATGCCCGATGTGTTTGGGGGACAGCAAGGAGGCCTGTGTGGCTGGAGAGAAGGTGAGAGGCAGATGGTGGAAGGTGACAGGGGGGCCACAAGGCACATCATGCAGGGCCCTGTGCGCCTCAGGAGGATTTTGGATTTTACCCTGAGTAAGGTGGGAGCCACAGAGGGTTCTGAGCAGAGGAGGGACCAGACTTGACCTGACTCCCATGCTCATGGGAAGAATGGATGGTCAGACCAACAAAGTAGCCCTCATATATACAGAGAGATATTTTATGTGTAAAAACGACTGGGTTTCGCCCCACTGTGAGCTAGTCTTTCACCAAAGTCTGGTTCTCTAGCCCCCATGACCTCCGCAGTTCTGCCTGCTGCCATCCCCTCCCCCACATCTCCCTAGGTTTGGCTTGTCTCCCTTAACCAGGGCCCGTGGGGAGAGGTACAGGTGAGGCAAGGGGCTGGGAGGATAGACCACCCCTGGGCTTCCCTCCCCAGGAACCAGGAAGCCCCCACCCGCACCCCGATCCAGGACACGCTTGGGCAGGACCGCTAGGGATGTTTGCTTTTTGCCCTCTCCAAGTTGGTGGAAACCGGTGTGGCTGGGGTCACAGGAAGGCACAACCTAGCCTGAGATTTTGGGGAGGAAGGAAGCTGGGTCCCCGAGAGGCGGACTCTGGGAGGGGAAGGCCTAGGTGACAGGAGCTGCCCCCTCCAAAAAGGCCCGGGGGTCTGTTGGCCCTGCTGATGCCTTGCTCTGTCTGGGCATCAGTGCTCTTGTGTAAGCTCCAAGCCCCTGGAAAGGGCAAGGGTGGAGTGGTAGGCCCTGTGGTCTGGCTCTGTCAGAACTGCCCAGAACTGCCGATGGAAGTGCCGATAAGGGCCCCAGAGGTTGGATTTCAGCCCTGAGAGGGCTGGGCAACATCCTGTTTGGGCAAGCTCCTATGGGTTTCTCTTTTGTGACCCCGCCCAGGTCCTGGTGGGAGAAGTCCAGGCAGGGGAGGGGGAGCCAACTGTTAACTCCATGAGAAACAGATATCGCCCTCCTTTGAGAAAAGGATAGACACTTACAAGAAGAACAAGACCAACAACTTAGGCCCTGCTTCACATCTACACAAAAACAACTCTCAATAGGCCGTGGAGCTAAATGTAAAACCAAAAACGATAAAATGGAGGAAGAAATTTTGCAACCTTGGCTTAGGCAAAGATTCCTTAGGTGTGTCACCAAAAGCATGGTCCATGCAAGAGAACGTTTGTAAACCAGACTTCATCAAAGTTCGTAAACCAGACTTCATCAAAGTGAAAATGTGTGCCCTTCAGAAGACACAGGCGAATGAAAAGACAAGCCACAGCCTAAGGGCGAATTCTGTGCAGATTGTACATCTGATGAGGGGCTTGTATCCAGAATATATAAAGAGTTCTCAAACCCAATACTAAGATTCAGCATTCATTCATGTTTAAAACTCTATAATCAAGTAGAACTAAAAGAGAACTTCTACACTCTGATATGTTATCTACAAAAAAAGAAAGAAAGGAAGGAGACAGAAGAAAGAAAAGAAGAGAAAATGAAAAAAGGAAAGAAAAGAAAGACCTACAGCAGATATGAAACTTAGCTGTGAAACAGTAAATTTCCCCCAGAGATCAGGAAAAGAAAAGGACAGCTGTTGTCACTCCTTCTTTTCGACATCACACTAGAGGCTTCCAGGCAGGGCAACAGAGAAAGACAAGACAAGAGAACCTGTAAGGATCAAAATGTAATAAATAAAACCTTCACCATTTGTGAGTGAAGAAATAAGGTAACTGGTGGATAAAATAAAATCTACTGGTGAATGAAGGGGATTAACTAAATTTAGCAAGGTCCCGGATACAAGTTCAATATACAAAAAGGAATTTTATTCCTTTGTACCAGCAACAAGCAGTTGAAAAATAATTTTCTAAAAACTCAACGAGAAAAACCAGAGTCCCAATTTGAAAATGGGCAAAGGATGTGAACAGTTACTTCGGCAAACGGGATCTCCGGATGGCAGATAAGGATAGGCAAAGGTCCTCCAACTCACACTGCGGTAAAGAAATGTGGAGTAAACCACAACGACATACACCGCACACACCTTTTGGAGCAGCTAAAATAAGAGAGGCTGATGATGTCTGGTGTTGGGAGGATGTGGAGGATGAAACAAACAACCACTCCTGCTGGGGATCGCTTTGGGAAACAATCTGACAGTGTCTTAAAAAGTTAAACAAACACCGAGCACATAATTGAGAAACGAAAGTCGTATGTGTACCCAAGCGTTCACAGCAGAATTACTCACGATGGCTTAAAGGTGACGACAACTCAAATGTCCATCAACAGATGAATGGATAAACAAAGTAGGGTCCAGCCATAAAGTCAGGCTCCCTGCTCATCCAGGAGTCTGCTTCTCCCTCTGTCTCTGTCCCTCCTTCCGCCCCAGCTCGTGGTCTCTGTCTTGCTCTCAGAGACAAAGAGAGAGATCACAAGTAGGCAGAGATGGAGGCGGGGGTGGGGGTGGGGAAAGCAGGCTCCCCGCTGAGCAGAGAGCCCGATGCGAGGCTTGTTCCCAGCACCCTGAGATCATGACCCGAGCCGAAGGCAGAAGCTTAACCCACTGAGCCACCCAGGTGCCCCATCAAATAAATAAAATCTTTAAAAAAAAAACATACTGCATTAAAAAAAGTCAGACAGAAAATACTGCAAATGGTATGATTCCATTAATGTGAAATTTCTAGAAGAGGCAAAGCTATAGGGAGACAAACCAGACGAGTGGTTGCCTGGGGGAGGACAGGGGAGAGAGGCTTCAATGGGGACAGGGAAGTTTGGAGTTAAAGAAGTGCCCTCCAACGCTGGTTTTGGTAATGGTTGCAGCAAATCTACCAGAAATCATTTAACTGTATGCATACAGTGGGGAAATTATATGCTAAGTAAATTACACCTTGATAAAGCTATTAAAAAGTTGCTCCGACCACCTGCAGATGGGATTATCACCGTTCAGTTGATTAAACCAACAGGTGCCTTGGTGCCAGGTCTTACTCTGCACACTGGGGATGCAGGCAGGGGACAGAACAGACAACAAGCCCCACCTTCATGGAACTGCTGTTCTCCTGGGGAGACAGACCGGAAGCCAGACCAGTAAAATCTACCGTGTTGGAGGGTGGTGTGTTGTGAAAAATAAAGGGGGCATGGAGAGAGTGCAGTTTTAAGTTGCAGGTCAGGGGACGGCTTTCTGAGCAGGCCATGTCTGAATAAAGACCCGATGGAGGTCTAGGGCAGGCGGGCAGCACGCAGGGACAATTGTAAGTGCTCCCCTGGGGTGAGAGCTTGCCAGGAACAGTGAGGAAGCCAGTGGGGCTGGAGGGAGTAGTGAGGAGCAGAGTGGGAGGAGGGAGAGCGGGGAGGGGGTGGGGCGGAGCATGCTGGACCTTGTGGGTCATGGGGAGGACTTCGGCTTTTGCTCTAAGTGAGGTGGGAGTCATAGAGGGTTCCTGAGTCCAGAAGGGATGGGATCCGACTCAGGTGTTCAAGGGCGCCCTCTGGTCACTGTTAAGGGAACAGCCGTGGGGGTGAGTGTGGGAGCCGGAAGCCCAGGACAGAAGTGACTGCACTGATCCAAGTGGGACAAACGGGGCTGATCCAGCCTGGGGCCCTCGAGGCAGTGAAAAGCAGGTGGATTCTGGCTGGATTCTGAAAGTAGAGCCCTCAGGGTTTGCTGGTGCAGGAGAGAGACAGAGACAGAGAGACGTGGACTGCGCCAAGTATACTGAGCTGAGCGTCTGGGCCACTAAGGAAAGAAAGGGAGGCTCAGAGAGGTAGAGGGAGGTGCCCCAGCCACTCGTGAGGCCCTCATGGCACCTGAGGCATTAGAGGCATGGCTCTAATTTGAGAGCTCAGGGGGTGCGGCTACCGCCTGGGGCCGAGGCTGCTCTGAGCCAGGCGCCTCCTCCCGCTGCCTCCCAAGTCTGATCCCAGTACCCCTCTGGCTGTTCTCTTCCTTTTAGTCTTCATTTCCAGAACTTCTCCTCCCTTGGGAATCCAGTCCATGTGCTTCTGATTCCTTTGTCCTGAACTCATATGGCATGAGCACCCCCGAAAGCCTTATGTGGAAGAGTCTAGAGGCAGGGGCTGGGGGGAGCGGCACATTCCTCCTGGGGGGCCAGGGCTGCATCTGGCAGCGTCTCCAGGGTGTCCGGCACCAAAGACGCCTCCTCCCAGGCCAGGCCAGACCGGGAGCCGCCCAGCACAGACTTTCTTTGGGGCCTGGCTGGCGCCCGCCCACAACCCTAGTTCCAGCTGCCTTGACCCCCCCAGACCTCCCACACATTTCCTCCTAGGAGCCATGACCGTGGGATTTGGTTTTTCCCACCCTCTCCCTCTCTATCCAGCCTGCCGCTCCCATGGGCCTCCTCCCTGGTGGCCACAGCAGGCCCGGCTCCCTAGGCAGCCCCCGGCAGGGCCTGTGTGTGGCCAGAGAGCCATACGGTGGGCTTCTGACCACCCCACCCCCCGGCACCTCTCCCATCCTCGGGCTTCTGTGCTCCTCCTCATCCTCCCCAGCATCTGGGCTGTCTCTGGTCCCCTCCTGCCTCCTTAAGTCAAAGGCGTCAGAAGGGTCTCCCTAATTCACTGGTTCTTTATGAGCACAGATCTCCCAGACCCTGCTCTAGCTACTGGGGAGACAGAGTGACCGATGCTTAGAAGCTAAAACTTATCAAGACCTTTGTAGGCATTGGTAAGTCCTGCCCACCCGCCTCCCAAGGAGGAGTGAGTCCTTCTGTTCCCATTTTACAGACAGGGAGACTGGAGCAGAGAGGGGGGGTGTTGGTTGCCCAGGACTACACGGCCAGAAAGTGGCAGAGCCAGGACCCAACCCCTGACCACTCTTCAGGGGTTTTCTGCTTCTCATGAGAGTGACAGACAAGGTCCTGGCCTTCTGGAGCCCACAATCCAGAGAAGAGAGACAGGAAATAGTAAATGAGCAAGAACACACCACTCAGTGACAAGGGCGATGCAGATCCAAAGATGACTGGTGGCGGTTTGGGGACTTGAGCCTGGGGTCGCCAGGACCACCCCTGGGGTGAATGATTCCCTAGGATTCACAGAAATCAGAAAAGCTGTGATACTTACAGTCACAATTTATTACAGGGAAAGGATACAGTTAAAATCAGCAAAAGGGGTGGTGCCTGGGTGGCTCAGTGAGTTAATCATCTGACTTTTTTTTTAAAAATATATTTTTTTTTAATTTATTCATTTGACAGAGAGAGAGAGACAGCAAGAGAAGGAACACAAGCAGGGGGAGTAGGAGAGGGACAAGCAGGCTTCCCACTGCAGGGCTCGATCCCAGGGCTCTGGGATCATGACCTGAGCCAAAGGCAGACGCTTAAAGACTGAGTCTCCCAGGCGCCCCAGCATCTGACTCTTGATTTTGGCTTAGGTCATGATCTCAGGGTCATAAGATTGAGCCCCATGTCAGGTTCCACGCTGGGTATGGCGTCTAGTTAAGATTTTCTCTCTCTCCCTCTGCCCCTCCCCCATTCTAAATAAATACATAAAGTCTTTTACAAAATAAAATAAAACAGGGATGCCTGGGTGGCTCAGTCAGTTGAGCATCTGCCTTCGACTCAGGTGATGATCCCAGGGTCCTGGGATCGAGCCCCGCATCAGACACCCTGCTCAGCAGAAAGCCTACTTCTCCCTCTCCCTTTGCTGCTCCCCCCGCTCGTGCTCTCTATCACATAAAGAAAAACTTTAGAAAATCGAATCAAAGCAAATCAAGTCAAATCAAATCCAATCAAATCAGCAAATGGCCGAGGTGCCTGGGGCAGGATCGAGGAGAGACCAGGCATGAGCTTCTAGTGTGTGACACAGAGCATTATTGCCAACCAGGGACACTCACCTCAGTAACCAGGGGTTTTCTGGGAGTTGGTCACACAGGCAGGCTGACCATTCGCATGGCTGACCTCAGGCTCCCTCCCTCCAGAGGTCAAGCTCATACTGCACGGTGACCCAAGGCCCTCACCATAAATCAGATTGTGAACATAAACTGTCTGACATGGCTAAGGTCGGAGGTACTCAGACAGGAGTATTATCAGGCAGGACAGTCCAGGAGTTTAAAGATGACCTCCCAGGAGCAGGGTAAGGGCCAGTCCTGCAGACAGAATGTGCAGGATTTAAAAACTCCAAACCTGCAGAGTTAACTCTTTACTGAGCATGGCTAACTGTTATGGCGGACCAGGATTTCAGGAGTTCATGTTGAAAGTAAAGCCAGAAGGAAGTGGGTCCTTACCCGACTAAGCCTTCAGATAAGACCGCAGCCCTAGCTGACAGCTGGATGGCAGTCTGGTGGGAGAACCTGAAGGAGAAGGCATGCCAACGTCTGAGGGCAGAGAATTCCAGGCGGAGGGAACAAAAGGTGCAAAGACCCTGTGAGGGCACTAAACTTTCAAGAGGAGGGGGAAGACCAACATGGCCAGCCCAGGATGAGGGAAGGAGGTCAAGACCAAAGGGGCCATCTGGAGCCAGGGGAGAGGGCCTTGTGGACCGGATGATGGAAAGGAGCTAAAGAGGGCACCCCCATTTGGGGCCTGTACAACTCAGTTGGTGGTTGAGCCATACACCAAGACACAGCCTCCAAGATGACCCCCATGATTCCCCACCTCCTGGTAGATGCACCCTGTGTAATCCCCTCCCCTTGAGTGTGAGCAGGACCTCCTGACTCACTCCCAACAACAGAATGGGACAAAGGTGACGGGATGTCACTCTCAAGATTAGGTTATTAAAGACTGAGACTTCCCCATTGCTCCTGCTGTCTACCTGTCCATGCGCCTCTCCCACTCTCTTGCTTGCCCCAGTGAAGGAATCTGTCATGTTGTACACTGCCCTATGCAGAGGCCCATGTAGTGAGCTTATTTTATTTTTTTAAGATTTTATTTATGAGAGAGAGGGAGACCCAGAGAAGCAGACTCCCTACTGAGCATCCTGGGATGCTGCGATCATGACCCAAGCCTGACTGAGCCACCCAGGCACCCCCCACGTGGTGAGTTTAGAGCCACCTCCTCAATAGCCAATGAGGAACTGAACCCTGCCAATAACACATGAATGAGCTTGGGCTCTTTCCCTCATCAAGCCTTCAGATGAGACCACAGCCCAAGCGGACACTTGGATGGCAGCCTATGAGGGACCCTGAAGCAGAGGACCCAGAGAAGCAAGACCCAATTCCCAACCCACAGAAAGGGTTTGCTGTTATTTTATGCCTCTAAGTTTGGAGTAATTTGTTACATAGCAACAGATCACGAACACACCAGGTTTGGCCACAGGTCAGGAGGAGAATCAGGAGCTATAGTGTTTGCCATGTTGAAAAAAACTATAATAGATATTTGCCTTGGGTTGGCTTCCCTCAGTTGCAGAGCCTGAGACAAGGATTTGAGTGCAGGTACTTTATGAGAAGCGGATCCTAGAAAGCATGAATGGGGAAGCCAGGAAGCAAGATAGGGAAGGGCAGGCAGCAAATACAGAGTTTGAGTAATGAGTGCATTACTACTGCAGGCACCCGGGGCTCAGCCTGCCGCGGGGGTGGGGGTGGGGGTGGGGGTGGGTCACTGAGACTGTGAAGGACATGCACCTCCATTATCCCACAGGAGGGGTGAAGGAACCCTGGTCCTGACCCACCAAAAGTGATGGTTTACTCTCAGGGATGTCAGTTCCCTCCCAATTCACACCCGCATCCACCACATGGGCAGTAGTAAGCCCCCAGGGAAAACACCACGGGTGTTTACCAGGGCTGAGGCCAGAGCAAGCTGAGTGAGGCACAACACGGATTTTTCCCTTTGCCTCAGGCACCAGTATGTCCCAGCCCATCACTGTGACTGACCCCATCTCCATTTAACATTTTTCTATTTTATTTACCATGGATATTTTGCATTAATTTTGATGATTTCAAACACTGCATTTGAACAGTATTCGCCTTGACTCTTGAGTTCTTTGGCGACGCCTTAAATTTTGCTTCCCGAGGGGAGTGCTTCACTTCTTACCCTAGGTCCAGCCCTGGGGTTCACAGGACGGGCTCCTCAGCACACCCAGGAGGGGACGCAGATGCCAGCCGCCACGTCACAGTCAGGGTGGGCTCAGTTCCATCGCGGTAACAAGTGAACCCCAAATCTTAGGGGTTTAACATGTCAGAGAGCTCACTTCTCACTTGGCCACCGCCTGCCACCCTCGGGCCACCATGGCAGAAGGAAAAGAAAATACAGCCCCGCCGCACGGGCACTTAAGGCTTCGGCCCGGAAGTGACGCGTGTCACGGCTGCTCACATTTCATTGGCCAAAGCAAGTCACATGACCACTCAAGTGGGCGGGAGCAGCGAGTCCTGCCCTTGCGCCGGGAAGGACCCCGTATCCCCTGGGTTGAGGCGGAGGGGGCAGCTGGGTGTCAGGGGCTCATCCGGGAGGGCGAGGTAGGGTTGGAGGCGTACGAGGCATTAGGGTATAACTGGTACTGACTTCCTCGAAGGTGAGTCCCAGATTCCTGACACCGGCAGGCCCATGGGGCTGGTGGGTCCAGCCGCCGCCCCTTTTTAACATCTCCGCCTGGACTTTTTTATTTTTATATATTTTTTAAAGATTTTGTTTGTTTATGAGAGAGAAAACATGAGCAGGGGAGGGGCAGAGGAAGAGGGAGAGAGACTCCTCAAGCCCAATCTATGCTTAGCGCGAAGTCCCACTCGGGGCTGGATTCCAAGACCCTGAGATCTGATCCGAGGGGGAATCGGTCAAGAGTCAGGTGCTTAACCGACTGAGCCATCCAGGCGCCCCACAGCTTTATTTTTTAAATGGGGTGAAATACCCATAACCCAAAATTTACATCCCAACCATTTTTACTTGTCCAGTCCCTGGGGCATTTAGCATATTCACACTGTTAGGCAGCCATCCCTTCCTCCCCAAGGAGGAGTGAACCAGTCTCCAGGACTGGTTCATCGTCCCAAACTGAACCTCTGCCCCCATGAAACACGGACTCCTGACCGTTCTACCTTCCCTGTCTGTGGATTTGATCACTCTAGAGACCTCATAGAAACAGAATCGTATAGTGTTCTTTTTTTGTGACTGGCTTATTTCACTCACCATATTATCCTCCATGTTCATCCAAGTTGGAACCTGGGTCAGAATTTCCTTCTTTTTTTTTTTTTTTAATATTTTATTTATTTATTTGACAGAGAGATAGAGAGAGAAAGTACAAGTAGGCAGAGCGGCAGGCAGAGGGAGAAGGAGAAGCAGGCTCTCCACTGAGCAGAGAGCCCTATGCGGGGCTCGATCCTGGGACTCCCGGATCACGACCTGAGCCGAAGGCAGTTGCCTAACCCGCGGACCCACCCAGGCGCCCCTCCTTCTTTTTTTTTTTTTTTTTTTTCAAAAAATTTTAAGTGGTAAAAAACAGGTAGGCTAAAACTTACCATCTTAACCGTTTTTACGTGTACAGTTCAGTAGCGTTAAGCATATTCATGTTGGTGTGAAACCAAATTGTAGAACTTTTTCATCTTGCAAAACTGAAACTCGCTACCCACTAAACAACAAGGGCCTGTTTGACCCTCTCCCTCGGCCCCTGGCAGCCTTCTACTTTCTGTTTCTGTTAATGTGACTAATTCCATTACCTCATATACATGAAATCAGATAGTGCTTGTCTTTCTGTGACCGGCTTTTTGCATTCAGCATAATGTCCTCAAGGTTTATCCGTATTACAGCTTGTGTCAGAATTTCCTTCCTTTTTAAGACTGAATAATATTCCATTGCATGAATCTACCACATTCTGTTTATTCCTTTGTCCATTTATAAAACTCAAGTTGCTTCTACTTTTTGGCTGTTGTGAATAATGCTGCTATGAACTTGGGTATACAAATATCTCTCTGAGATCTATCTTTCTTTCTTTCTTTCTTTCTTCCTTTTTTAAGATTTTATTTATTTCTTTGACAGAGAGAGAGATCACAAGTAGGCAGAGAGGCAGGCAGAGAGAGAAGGGGAAGCAGGCTCCCTGCTGAGCAGAGAGCCCCATGAGGGGCTTGATCCCAGGACCCCGAGATCATGACCTAAGCCGAAGGCAGACGCTTAACCCACTGAGCCACCCAGGCGCCCCTGAGAGCTTCCTTTTAAGTCTGTTGGGCATATATACCCAGAAGAGGGATTGCTGGATCATAGGCTGAAAATCTGTTTAACTTTTTAACCAGACTGTTTTCCACAGCAGCTGCACCATTTTACACGCCCAATAACAGTGTCCAAGGGCTCCAATTTCTCCACATCCTGGCCAGCACTTGGTAACATTTTTTTTAACAGTAGCCATTTGAGATGCTACAGCTAGTATCTTGCTGTGGTTTTGATTTACATTTCCCTGTCCATTAGTGATGTTGAGCATCTTTTCCTGTGCTTCTTGGCCATTTGTCCAGGGATTTTAATGACTCTGTTTCACAGAAATCTCGGGATGTGGGTGGCAGTCTCCTTGCCAATGTCAGGGCTAGGGCCTTGTAGGCAACCGAGCAGCCTACAGGGAGGGTCCCCAGGGCTGACTCCTTGAGCCGAGCAGAAGCTGAGACGTGAGAGGCAGGTGCTGCTGAACTTCACCACTCAGCACCAAGACCCACACCAGAGACCATAAAAACCCCAGTGATACCCTCGTCCCCAGATATGGGGTGCTGGTGTGAAATATTCTCAGAAAAACCCCTCCTCGAACCACTCAGAAGAAAATAATGCTGTCTGTCCAGAGGGGGCCCTCTCTTCCTGGCTCCCCGCAGCACCAAAGAGGACATTTTTGGCCAAGGTGGCTTCCTACCGACACACGGAACCCAGGCAAACCTCCCTGTCCTCACCTCCTGCACCAGGAAACTGACTGGTGGCTCACAACTGTCCTCCATCCATTCCTCTCTCCATGGGCCGCAGATTGTTCCTTCAATCAACTTGTTTTTCTTTTTCTTTTAATTCTTAAATGTATTTATTTTGAAAGAAACTTTTAGGCCAGGGCCACAACAGGAGATGTGAGCCATCGCCGGAAGTGAAAAGCAGCCGAAAAAAAGCCTTGCATTGGTAGGGACAGAGGTAGAGAGGGTGGTGGGGGATATTAAATCCAGTTAATGCTGCTGCCTGTGGAAGGTTCGGGGCTAGCACTAGGATGGAGACAAGGAGGCGCCCACAGACAAAATTTAGGCAGTCGCTCGCTCTCAGGGCAATGCCTGCGCTCCCAGGAAACCGAGAGCTGTGGCCTCCCCCTCTAGTTCAGCTGTGGAGCAAAGAGGCTGCTCTTTTTGTGGAAAGAGAGAAAGAGAGGGGGTGGGGAGGGAGGGAGGGACAAGGGAAGAAAATGACAAGAAGGTGGGACGCGTGGGCGGCTCAGTCAGTTAAGCCTCAGACTTTTGATTTCAGCTCAGGTCATAATCTCAGGGTCCTAAGCTCGAGCCCCCAGTCGGTTCCGCACTGGGCCTGGAGCCTGCTTAAGATTTTCTCTCTCCCTCTCCCCCTGCCCTTCCCTCTCTCTCTCTCTTTAAAAAAAAAAAAAAGACAAAAAGGAAAATAAACGGAAATGCGAAAAGGTTACCGCGATGCTTGAAGGTGTCAAAGATACAGCCTCGATAAACACACATTTGGACACCCATCCCTGCCACCATTACTGCGCAGGTGCCATTAAAGGTCCTGGAGACACAGCCATGGCGGCAGCAAGTGAACAATAGAAACAACAAGTGGAGGGTCCGTGTCCCCCAGGTCCTCAGCAGAGGTCATCAGAGATGAGGGGATGGGAGAGAAGCCACATGGGGCTGAGGGTTCTGTTCTCGCTGGTCACGTCATGCTGGGTATTAAGTATTTTGAGTATCACTTCTGACTTCATTGCTTGCTGCCCGCAGTCTCACCCCATTATGTCTCCCTCCTGTCTCCCCCTCACTCACTGGGCTTCAGCCATACCGCTCTCTTTGCTGTTCCACACCACGCACGCTGCAGCCTCAGGGACTTTGCACAGGCTGTTCCCTCTGCTGGGAACGCTCTTCCCCAGGTAGCTTCTTGGCTCCTCCTTCCTCACCTCCTTCAGTCTCCTCAAATGTCACCTTCTTGGTGAGGCCTTCCCCAACTGCCCTTTTTAGTGTGGCAACCCTGAACAACCCCTCCTTCTTTCACCTGCCTGCTTTTCTGTCCCTAACGTCTTTCCCGGCATAGCTATCATACTCATGGGTTTCTCTGGGGCTGGGATGTGAGCCCACAGGGCAGAGTTAGGCCTGGCTTCTTCACACCTGCACCCCCAGTGCCTGTCAAGCCATGTTTGTTGAGTGAATGCATGACCGTCAGATCTGTGAAAGGAGGAGGGTAGTGCCTGCTTCCTCTCAGGGCAGGAGCAAGATGAACTGAGGGGTGGTCTAAGAGGCACAGAGGGGAGGCTGTGACAGGGGAGATGCCCAAGGTAGGGGTGGGGGACACTGCCATGACCTGCTTATTTTTTTTTTACATTAGGTGAAACTCACATGCCATAAAATTAACCATCCAAGAGGGAACAATCCGGTGGCATTTAGCACATTTGTGAAGTTGTGAAACCAGCCCCACCGTCCATGTCGTGGTGGATACCAGGACTTCCTTCCTGTTCTGTGGCTAATATTCCATTACATAGATATGGCCCATTTCATCGATTCATTCACCCATTGATGAACACTTGGGTTGTTTCCCCTAATTTGTTGGAGTCCCTGCCTTCAGCTCTTTCTTCAGCAGAGGCCTTCTGCATCTATCTAAGAGTGCTAGGTCTCAGAGTCACTCTGTTTAGCACTTTGAGAAATGGCCAAACCATTCTCCAGTTTGAGGAAGGAGAACCCCGAACTCATAGAGTGCTGGGGGATGGGTTTGTTCTTTCTGAAGCCCCTGGCTCCCAAAATACATCACTTCTTTCTCGGACTGGTCATGACCCTCAGCACCAGCACCATGGCCCAGGACCCCAGAAACCAGGGACGTAGGGCGCGCCAATGGGGACACTGAGGCATAGGGTGAAGTTGATGTGGGCAGTCAGCCTGAACCCTCTTACTTCCCCGCCCTGACCACATCCTGGGACCCCGTTGCTGGGCCCCTGGAGATGGAGCCTGCCCTCACCGGGCATTGTCTGCCTGCAGCCCCCCACTCCCAGAAACGTTGCAGAATGAGGAAGAGGTCGAGAGCCCTGTGAGGAAGAGGCAGAAAGGCCTCTGAGTGTCAGCTGCAAGGCTTCCTGTTGGTGGATGCTGGGTCCTACCCACCCCTCCCACTGCCACCCGCCCTCCCACCAATCCCCTCCCCGTCCCGGGCTGGGCCTCCCCCTACACTGCTTTCCATTTCTCTTCCCTTCCTCTAAGTGCTTCTCATTAAAGCCTTCAAACATTTGAAAATTTCCAAAAAATATTTACAAGGCCTCCGGTTCCCAGAACCAATGACCGTCCGTCCATCCATGACCCGCTTTAACTTATTTTGTCCATGAATTTTTTTTTTTTAATTCCGTAAGGCACCCCCATGAAGCCCTCCGCCCACCGTGAGCTGGGACAGGACCCTGCTCCCTCACTCCATCACCCAGAGTTCTGTTTCTCATTCCCTCCCCCACCGGCTTTCTAAAAGTGTGCTTGCATGTCTTTGTATGCTGAAATCTTACCTTGTTTCATTTTCTCTGTGTGTGAGCTTTAGAATGAGGGTGAGTTTCATGTGGGGCTTTGGGCACTTCTTTTTTCCTCGGGATTCTACTATAATCAAATCATCGCGTCATGTGCTTTGAGCCTATCACGATTTTATTTGTCAATTAGGCCTCAGGAGAGCCGAAAAAAAAAAAAATTTCTACCAGGAGACGCATCAACTAAATGAAGATTTTTGCACTTCACTCTTTCTTTTAAAAATTTTATTTTTAGGGGTGCCTAGGTGGCTCAGTGGGTTAAAGCCTCTGCCTTTGGCTCAGGTCATGGTCTCAGGGTCCTGGGATCGAGCCCCGCATCGGGCTCTTTGCTCAGCAGGGAGCCTGCTTCCCCCCTCTCTCTGCCTGCCTCTCTGCCTACTTGTGATCTCTCTCTCTGTCAAATAAATAAATAAAATCTTTAAAAAAAAAATTTATTTTTAAAAATGGTGGCTCAATCAGTTAAGTGTCTGACTCTTGATCTCAGCTCTGGTCTTGATCCCAGGGTCGTGAGTTCAAGCCCTGTCTTGTGTGGCACCTACTTAAAAAAAATAAATAAATAAAATAAAAGATTTTATTTTTAAGCAATCTCTACACCTAATGCAGGGCTCAAACCCACAACCCCGAGATCAAGAGTTGTATGCTCCATCAACTGAGTCAGCCAGGCGCCCCTCTGTTTTTTGAATTAAGAAAGGGGCGCGTTGCCAAGAGCCAGCCCATCTGGGGCCACCCCCCTGGCATTCTTTTTCTCTGACTGTATGATATTCCAATCCTGTGAGCCCGTAGCTGAAGAAGCACTAAGCATCCCTTTGTGTCTCAGTGGCCATCGAGTTAAGGTGCTGCTTTATTTGTTTTTATTTTTATTTTTTAAGGTGCTGCTTTAAAGAATTGTTGACGTTGCTGGTTTGAGGCAACTTGTCCCTCGCGTCCCCCTTACTTCCCTAAATCTTGGCAACTGCTGGGAGGGGGTGACACTCTGGGGTCCCGCTGTCCGTGAGAAGCCCTCTGGGCTCCGGGGCCATCCTCTGCTCCAGCCGGCTTTATGCGACCTTTATAAAGTGGCTATTTATAGCCCCACCCCCCAACCCCCAGGCTTGTCACCACCCCACACACGGGCCACCAGTGAGGTCAGCACTGATGGGGAAGGGGAAGTGGGTTGCTAGGAGCTGGGGTTTGTTTGGGGTTCAGGGTTATCTCTG
This sequence comes from Procyon lotor, assembly GCA_028646535.1. Lineage (NCBI taxonomy): Eukaryota > Metazoa > Chordata > Mammalia > Carnivora > Procyonidae > Procyon > Procyon lotor. The sequence goes on from CM053603.1 coordinate 7,049,119, forward strand.
CAACTTCCTGGGGGCCTTTATTTCCTAGAAGCTGAGAACATTGTGGTGTCGCCTTGGTCCACTTTCTCTACCCTGGTGGGTCTTGGGGAGAAAGAGTGGAGGAACGGGACACCGGGGACACCAGGCACAAATGTGTGCCCTCCTCCTGGGCCTGGAAGGCGCCTGCACCCTGTTCAGGCAGTTTCCCTATGCTGTGGCCCTGAGCAACTCCACCGCGGCTCTCTCTGTGTACCCCGCTTCAGACAGACGAACTGTCCCCCAGGAACCCCACAGCCTCAGCCCCAGGAGACTGAGAGGCCCAAGCGGTCTCAGGGCCCAGGCCAGGGAGGCACACGTGCGGTGCCCTCCACTCCCACTCCGCTCAGGGCCGAAGCCCCAAATAGCTCGGCATCTATATTTAGAAGTTTGCTCAGCAGTGCCAGGGAACTATAAATACGGCCCGCTCAGCGCTGACTCCTAACTCCCCGGGCTGGGTTGGGCAGTGTGGGTGGCAGAGGTTAGGAGGGTGCCAGCTGGAGCTAGGCAGCTCCTCAGGGGGACCCTGGGGGCCCAGCCCTGGGGGTGGGTGCAGAATCCCGGTGTCCAGCCTGCAGGAGGAGACAAAGAGCCCATTGTCAGGCCTGGCCTGGGTCGGGGGTCAGGGTCGACCAGCGACCTCCCATTTTCTTCCCTGGCTTCCTGGGGCTTCCTGGCTCCCGGACAGCTGTCTGGACTCACAATAGCCGAGCCGCCCTCCTGGAGCCGCAGCTGGGCTCATCCGCGTGGGGGCTGGCCCTTCCCCTTCCTCTACCATTGTCTCCCAGGCAGGGGGCTTCCTGTTAGCCCCCCTCCAGCCAGAGACCCCATCTGACCCCCCATTTCACCATGGGCTCCTGTGGGTGCTGGGCATAGGCAGGCAGCGCAAGAGGCTGGGAGGCAGGACGCTGGGGTCCCCTTGTCTCCCTCTCCACCGCAGCAAAGAGAAGGGGCGCACCCTAAAGAGCCACAGCTGCTGTTCACTGAGCATCCCCTCCTAGCTATGCCCCTGCGATCTGTGCTCTCCTTTATGACCCTCACCTCTGCTTGGCGAGGTTCCAGCCATTTCACAGATTAGGAAAATGAGGCCCAGGGAGGTCACCTGTCCAAGACCACACAGTCCCAAAGGGGAAGAGATGGAGCTTGCCCGGGACCTCTGATCTGAGATGGGCGTGCCCTGTGACTGTGCAAGTCCCATCACGGCGCCGTACCTCCGTTAGCCCGCCGGGCGAATGGAAATTGCGGTACCTGCCTTCTAGGGCCGTGGTGAAGATCAGTGAGGTCAATCCCTGTAGAGTGCTTAGAAGGGGGCCAGGTATGCAGTAGGCGCTGGATGAGCACTATCTTCCACCAGGACGATTTGTTAACTGTTGTAGCCATAATCATCAAACGTATAATAGGACGTAATCCTATACGGTATAAATAGTATTATTATTATTAGTTGAATAATCCTGGCTCAGCCACTTCCCAGCTGAGGAGCCTCCTGCCAGAGGCCCATCCCTCCAGGTGCCATTTCCCCCTCTGACACATAGGGGCCCATCACATCCCTGCCTCCCTGCTGTGGAACAGAGGTCACAAGATTGTCTGGGCGGTGGGGGGTGAGGGGGGTCGTACGACCAAATAGGTCAGCGGGGCTGGAACTTTAGGGCAGAGGGAAGGAGGAGGAACAGTGTGACACCCCAGCAAGGGCCAGATCAGGAAGCCTAAAGGGGGTTTCCTTCAGCAGGGGGGCAGTGACAGGGGGCTGTGAGGGGATTACATTTGGACTTGAGGAGTGGGTCAGGAAATGGAGCCAAAACATGAAGGGGAGGAGGGAGGGAACGAGATGGTTATCTGGGGTAAGAATATTCCAGGCAGTGGCAACAGCTCGTGCAAAAGTCCTGAGGTCAGACCGTGCCTGGTGTTTTCCACAAGGAAAGCAGCAGCCAGGTGAGAACGGGAAGACCGGGAGGAGGTGAGGGCACAGAGGTGACAGGGCAGAACCTGCAGAGTCTTATGTGCTGCGGGAGGACTGGGGATTTTACCGGTGAGGTGGGAGCCATGGAGGGTTCTTGAGCCGAGGAGGCATGTGACCCGACTCAGGCGTTCACAGGTGCCCTTGGGCCACTGTGAGGGGAACAGTGTGGGAGCGGGAGCCAGAACACCAAGGCTAGAGGTGACAGCCCTAGACCAGGGCGGGGGGCCAATGAGGAGAGGTGACAAGAGTCTGGGTTCTCTGAAGCCAGGGCCCCGGGGCTGGTGGACAGGCCAGACTGTGGTGGCGCTGCTGACGATATCCTTCTTTGTGCCTTCCCCAATCTTGCAGCCAATATCTCCAAGCCTTTTCCCCTTTTCCCCTGTTCTTTCCTCACCTGGACTGGTGAGGTCAGTGGGCAGCCATTTTAATCCCATTCACCAGCCAGGAAAACTGAGTCCCAGGGAGGCCAGACCTGCTCCTAGGGCCCAAGACACACCCTGGGGAAGAAAAAGTCAAAGAATAGACGGTCACCAACGGGGAGGATAGGTGGGGGGACCATATCCAGGGTGGCTCCTCCCACCTCCCCCAGGCTGGAACCCCCGAGCCCCCCTTTTCCAGGTACCAACTGTCTGACCTGCAGTCCTGTGGGAAGGGGATGTCCAGCCCTGAGGTTTCCAGATTCTGGGGGAAAAAATTCAAAACTCCGCTCCAGACCTGGTCTGGCCCCCTCCCCCTCTCAGTCTCCTCCTGGGTCCTCCTGCCCCCCTGCCCAAGCCCCTTGGGTCCCCTGGCAGAACCCTTCCCATGCCCCATCCAGGACACAGGGATGGGGGTGGGAGGGAGAGGACAGGAAGGGGTTAATTCTGGGGGTGGCTGCGCTCCATCATCTCTGGGATAAGCCTCCTCTGCTTTCAGCCATTCGTGACCCTTTTTTTCCATGACCAGCAATCTTCCCCCTTCGACCTATCATGTTCTTCCTATTTTCTTTAATTTTCTACACTTCTGCAGCCCCGAAACCATTCATTTAAAAAGGAAACTTTATATTGACATCCTAGTTGCAAAACCCTCTCGTTGCCCCGAAGACTTGGTAAATCGAAAAACAAATGATTGGGGCGCCTGGGTGGCTCAGTGGGTTAAAGCCTCTGCCTCTGGCTCAGGTCATGATCTCAGGGTCCTGGGATCGAGCCCTGAATCGGGCTCTCTGCTCAGCAGGGAGCCTGCTTCCCCCTCTGCCTGCCTCTCTACCTACTTGTGATCTCTCCCTCTCTGTCAAATAAATAAACAAAATCTTAAAAAAAAAGAAAAAAGACAAAAACAATTTATAGCACCTACCACGGCTCAACCCCAGCTAAAAGATGCATTAGCTCCCAGTAGAGACTTTCTTCTGGACCCTGAGCTCTGGCAGG
>CM053603.1:7052596-7078438 GCA_028646535.1 Procyon lotor
CTCTCTCTGCCTGCCTCTCTGCCTACTTGTGATCTCTCTCTCTCTCTGTCAAATAAATAAATAAGGTCTTTTAGAAAAAATTATTCTATGGCTCAGGAGACAAGCCAGTCATGTGATTTATTAGAAAAGGAAACAACTCTCTCACGTGATCCTCTGTTGCTGCCCCGGAGCCCCTGAGATGTAAGTTTCCCACTGAGGGTCAGATTGGCCCAGAAAGACCAGCGCCAGAAGCATGGTGGTCCGTGGCCCCCCAGTTTCTCTTCTTGGTGCCCACTTGACCCCCATGAGGGGCTCCTTCAAGATCCCCCACCTCCTATTTGGACTCTGGACTCTGGACCTCAGTTTCCTCACCTGGAAAGCAGGGATTGGGGGTCCCGTTGGCTCAGAGGCCGGCCCTGGAGACTCAGGCAGGCGTGTGAAGGCAGGGGAGCACAGGCCGCCCCCAACCTTGGAGCCCCAAGCTGTTTCTGACATGGTCTCCCCAACCTGAACGCCCCAAGAGGAGCCAGGCGGGACCCCAGGCACGACTCCCACCCCACCCCTGCCTGCGCAGCCCCACTTTTCACTGGGCTGCAGCCCGCCCAAGCTCACGGGGGCCAGAGTTTGTCGGTTGCTCAAATGGTGGGACGGGAGGCAGAGGATTTACGAGCAGAGCAGGTTGCTAGAGCGTGTGTGTGTGTGTGTGTGTGTGTGTGTGTGTGTGTGTGTGCCCGTGCACCGCCTCTGGGTCTGTGTTGACTGCACTTTTCCTGTTGGCTTCCAGCTGCCCCGCCAGTTCCGGGGAGGGCCCTGGGCCAGCCGCTGTCCTCCCCCCCTTCATAAAGTCCCAGCCAGCCAGCCTCGGGACACCACGCAGCTGCCCAGCCTGGGGAGCCTGGACAGCCCTGCCCATCCCCTGCTTCCCCGGCCGGCAGTTCAGACCATGGGAGGCCCCCGCCGCCGCAGCTTCCTTCTCCTCCTTCAAGGTGAGGATCTGGGGGCCCCGCTGGGAGTACACCCCTGGGCGCCTTGGCACTCCCTGCCCCATGGAGAAATGGAAGGTGTGGCTGGCAGCTCCGGGGCCCCACAGGGGAGGAAGCCACATGGCGAGGCGGGCACATGGAGAGAGGGGCTGGCCGAGCCGGGGCACCCCCTGCCCGGGCAGAAACCCCCAAGGCGCTCTAGGAGCCCGCATGCCCACTCAGATCTCTGGGCTCTGTCCCAGAGACACTTTGGGGGCTGCCCCTCCCCAAGAGGGGAAACTGAGACATGGAGGAAGGAGAGGGGGAAAAAAGCGAGTGCTGGGACCCTGTAGGCAACTGCTTTTAACATAGGGCAGGGGGGATGCTGGGGAGCTAGGAACCAGGACCCCTGGGGGGTACTCCCAACATGTCCCCCACTGTCTCAGCGGCAAGTGCAGCCCCAGAGACCCCCACACTTGCTCCCCCAGACCCAGCCAGGATTCCGCTGTGGGATGAAGGAATTTTGCCTGCTGTGGGTTTGAACTTGATTTTTTTACCGCGACTTCCCCCCACCCCCACCCCTCCTCCCTTCCCGCCCCACCCAGAGCGTCTCTAACGGTTATGGTTATCGGGAGGCTTGTTGCCTGAGCAACCAGGCAACAAAGAGAGTGGAGAAATGACATTTGGGGTGCCCCAGCCGGAGCCTCCCTGGGCCACAGGGACGGGGGTTCCCTGTGCTGGCCCAGGGTGCCAGGCATGAGCGCAGGGCCTCACCCAACAGCCTCACCCTGGCTTCCCTCAGGAACAAGGGCAGGAGTCTAAGTGGGACACAGCTCACGGGGAGCCGTGTGTCCCCGGAGCCAAGTCCTGGAGCCCCTGAGCTCACTTTCCGCATCAGTAAAATGGGGGGAGCCTGGTCTCCACTTTATAGGGTTAAGTGTTGAATGAGTTCGACACAAACTATTCCTGGTTCACAGAAAGAATTGAGGAAATAGTACTTTATTGTTTATTTTAATGTGTCTTATTGACTTCTGGGCAGGACACTGGTGGGTCTGGGGTCCGGGCTAGGGGACCCTTAGCAGGAGGAGCAAGAGGAGCGTGACTGCCCCTCCCCCTCCCCCCAGGGTCCCTAAGCGAGAATCTATTGCTCAGGGCTCCACAGAAGATGCAAACCAGATGCAACCCAGAGAGGATGACCAGCAGCTCCTCTCCGGGCTCCTGTTTGGGTGACTTCCAAGGCCCCAGATGGAGAAGGCCTGGCCCAACAGCCTTGTTTGGGGGGCGGGGGGAGGAGATCCCAGCCCAGCCCCAGTGGAGGGGATAGGGCACAAAAGAACCTCCCCGACACACACCAGGGTCTGGGGAACTTGAACTCAATTCCACTTTCCTCAGTCCCTCTTTTTTCACCAGATTCTTCCTGAGCTTTTTCTGGGCTCCAAGTCTCGATTTGTCCATCTGTAGAATGGACGTGACTGGAGCCCCTGTCTCCTAGTGTAGTTCTGAGCATGACTGTTGCTATTTGGGGCTTTGGGAGCTGGGGATAAATCAGCCCAGGTCCCACCCTGCCAGGGAAGGTCATTTTGTGGTCTGTCCCACAAAGAGGAAGTGGGTCAAGGCTGAAGGACTAGCCAAGCCCTGTGGCCAGAGAGGAGGAAGAGAGGGATCCTCATTTGAGGGAAGGGAAGGGCATTCCAGCCTCAGTTTACCTTGGCTGGGAGGACCTGTTGGAGGAGGATCTCTGGACCCCCACTGGCCTGAGGGGTATCCAATTTGGAAATAGGAACTAAGCGGTTGAGGTACCCGCCAGTCTGTACCCACAGCCCCTCAAGCTGTGCTCACAATGGCCAACCCCAGAATTCCCCTGGGAGCCCCATCCAGGGGCAATAGAGTGTGAGTCATCCCTTCCCCTTGGCCCAGGAAGTGACTCATGCCCCTCTCCCTCCCCCTCCCGCCCCCATCCTTTCACCCACCACCCTGCTTTGGGTCTCCCTGGATAACTGGGGTCTCCACAGCTTCGCCTGCAGGCCCAGATTGGCAGAGTCAGGACGTCTCCCTGAGCCCTTCCCATGCCCCCACCTGCTGCTGAGGCACCCTCCCCTCTCCCTCCCTCCTTGTTCCCATTCACCCCCTCCTTCTTATTGTGTCTCTGTCTCTCAATCTCGCTCTCAATCTCTCTATCTCTGAGTCTCTCTGTCCAATCTCTACCATCTCGGTCTGTCTTTCCATGAGTGCCCTACTTCTCTGTCCATGTCTAGCACCGCCTTAACTTCTGTCTCCCTTCCCCCACCTCTCTGCTCCCTCCCTCCACTTTCTCCTCTCTCTGTGTCTCTGGCTCCTTCTCTCTCTCTCTCTCTCTCTCTCTCTCTCTCTGTTCCTCTCTCTCCCTCTCCTTATTTTCTCTCCATCACTATCTCTTAGTCTCTCTCACAGGTGAACAAGGAGCTCCCCGTTCCTAGAGCCCCTGCTGACTTGAGGAGGACTCCCAAACACATGCCTAGGGCATAGGGTGCCCCTGGGCAGCACTAGCGGCAGGAGAAGAGCACCACCCCAGCGTGAGCCCACAGTGTCTTCCTGTGTGCGGGGAGCTGGGGGTGAAATGTCACCGCTGGGTCTCAAGCAATCGTTGGGCTGACAGATGTCGTGGGTGTGGCACACGTGCACCTGTGTCCCTGAGCCAGGGCTCGGGTGGGGGTGGGTGGGTCCTGGAGCATCTTAGATTCCGGGGCATCTGAGAGAGCACCTGCTCCAACCCCTTCACCTTCACGTAAACCAACGATGATACAAACACTTGGACACACCAGGCAGCATTCACGTGCTTAGATCTCACTCACAGGCTTCAAGGAAGGGTGGCTCGTCATCATTCCCATTCGACAGATGGGAAAACTGAGACACTGGGAAGTGAGGTCGCCTGACCAAGGACTGGGATTTGAACCAGGGCCACCCTTCTCCCGTCTGTTTACTGAACTGTTGTCACCGGTCAGCAGGAGCCAAGACCCCCATCGGGCTTGGGCCCCTTCCTCCATCTGAACCCATCCCCAGGCGATGGTGGCAGACATTCTGGCTGTGGGCGCTGGGGTCCAGGGAGGGCTGCTCACTCTCTCTTGTTAGCGACAGACGGAGCCCAAGCCTGGGAAGGGTCAGCAGCCCCCTTCCCTCTGATGTGTCAGCCTCACTTCTCTGTCAATCCTCCCCTGCTCTGGGAGCCCCCAACACACACCCTCTCTCTCTGTTCCAGTGCTGGGTGTCTTGCTGATTCTGTTGGAAGCTGGGTCCCAGAAAACCAGTGGTGAGTCTGCTGGGAGCAAAGTAGTCCACAGCCAGAGCCTGGGGGAGGGACCCCGGACCCCCCACAGCCCAGGGAGGAGGGAGGCCTGCTGCAGGGGGAAGGCCAGGGCTGCAAGCCCTCCTTTGGAGACGGTCCTGCCCTCCTCCCCAGCACCTGGCTCAGACCTCACCTTCTGACAGTGGTCACCATCCCCACAGGCTGTGCTCGCTGGTGCCCTCCGAAATCCACGTGTGTCAATGCCACCGCCTGTCGCTGCTCCCCGGGATTCAGTTCTTCGTCCGGGGTGATCTTCACTGACCTGTTGGAGAGCTGTGATGGTACAGGGGCTTGGGGTGGTGGAGGGGTGCGGAGACGGTGGGGCATAGCCCAGTGCCCGTGAGGGATGTGAGTGGTGGTTGGGGTCTCAGCCTTTGGTCTTGAGACAGTCATCAAGGGCAGAGAAACAGGAAAAGATAGAAAGGTAGAAAATAAGTGAATAAACATGGGTTCCTGAAGAGAGAGGAGCTCTGCAGTCTGGCTTTACTTTGCCCTTCCAGGACAGGGGAGGAAGATGCAGAGCTGCCACCCATCCCCTCAATGTCAACACTCCCTACTGAGCTCAAATCCAGGATGCCAGCCAGAGGGGAGAGAAGAGAGCTGACTGAGTGGGTTTCAGGAATGGCTTGCTCCAGCTGCAGCCCAGTCTGTGCAGTATAGCTTAAGAATCTAATCCTTTCCCAAAAGACATTGATTAAGCATCGACCCCCATGCTGAGAAGTCAGGGGAGGGATAGGGATCTCTTCCTGAAGGAACTCATGCCCCTGTGAGGTGACCCTTTGCCTTGTTGTGTTCCAGACATCAATGAGTGTGGACCACATGGGGCAGTGTCCTGTGGAAAATTCGCAGACTGCCAGAACACAGAGGGGAGCTACTACTGTACATGCATTCCAGGATATGAGCTTGCTTCTGGGGCAAATATGTTCAGGAATGAGAGTGAGAACACGTGTCAAGGTAAGAACTGCCCCACACCTTCCATCTCCCTGTCCATGAGGTTTGGGGTCACCAGAGCCAGTCCTGAATCATCTCCAGGGCCCAGGCTAGAGGGTATAGCACGCACATCCACATGTATGCCTGTGCCTGAGCCGCCAGCACAGAGAGGCAGGGTAGTGTGAAGACCAAGGGCCCACATCCTGGCTTTGCTACTTGATAACAGTGTGTGTGTGTGTGTGACACTGGCCAGGACACTTATTTGGAGATCACTGTTAATGTACAAGATGTGATAATATTCTGATTTTGTGTTTGTTATTGTTGTTTTTTGAAGAGTCCCTATTTTTTAACAGATAAAAAGAAAAGTAGCTTTGCCTTTTGTTAAGTGTGTGACCTTGGACAAGTTCTTCCACCTCTCTGTGCCTCAGCTTACCCATCTGTAAAAAGGGGGTAACAATGGTGCTTACCCATAGAATTGCTGGGAAGATAGAGACAGCAAAGCACAGAATCGTGGCTGTCTGGTTTTGAATGATCCTCATTACGATCTAATGCACCCCCTCCAAGATAGGCACCCCTGAGGTCCACCCCAGGGTGGGCACGGAGAGTGACTGCTCCCGTCCATCCTACACCACAGTCACATCTCTTGTTGTGGTCTTGCCTGGTGATGCCGCGGTTCGGGCCCAGGAGAAGCCCAGCCGCCACACATCACCAGGCTTTCCCCCCATTCAGGGAGAACAGCAGGCAGGGGAATGGGCTTCAGGTATCCGCAGGGGGCAGAGAGGGCCAGCAGTGGGTGGGCAGGAGTGACCACTCACCCAGAGAGAGGGGGTTAGTGCAGAATATATATATATATAGAGAGAGAGAGAGAGAGCAGAGGAGGAGAGCAGCAGTGAGAGGTGAGAATGAGGTGCAGCTGAGGGTCCAAAGGACTCTGGGGTGGGTCCATAGGCCCACCCTGCTGTGGAGAGAAGAGCCCACAGCCTTGTTCCCCAGCCCCATCCTGCCCTGCATCTAGACAGAGGGCTGCAGAGTCTCACTGGTAGGAGGGAAGGGAGGACCTGCACTTTCGTGGAGCCCAGGGGGAGGGCTCTGTCCACAGCACTGCTGGTCCCTAGGGGCCTCTGGGTAAAATTTGTGCCCCAAACAAGTGGCCTGGCCAGAGGACAAAGTCTTTACATGAAGTGGAAAAAGGTTCATCATCTCCAGGTGAACACAGCATGTTTGGGGAATGGAGAGTGGGCTGAGTTTCAACTCCCACTTGCCTCCTGGGCCTGATACTTTTGTGCACTGAGCAACCTGAACAACTGTACATGGCGATCACAGATCCCACTCAGTTTGCCTGGATGGTGGGGGAGAGGTGCCCCCATGGACTGTTTGAGCCCCCAACACATATGGTGGCTGGGGTTGCTGAGAGACTATATTGCTGTATTAGAACAGGCCAGGGCTGAGAGAAGGGGACTCTGTCAGGTGGCTGGGCAGGGACACAGATGAACAAGAGACGGGAGAGGGACCACTGTGGACCTCAAGCTGAGTGACAGGGAGAGAACAGTCTGCTGGCTTGGCCCAGGGCCTGCCGCCTGAAGACGGAGCTCTGCCAGGGGCTCAGCCTTTGCCGCAGCTGAGGACACGTGCAGCCGTGTCGTGGCCATGGGATCTGCTGCTGTCGGGAGACCCAGGCCCTTCTGTGGGCCCCTTGTTCCACTTTCCCCAGGCATTAGAGGATGTCCTGGGCACCCGCCTGGTGTCCCGAACCTCTCTGAATCCCAAGGCTCAGAACCCTCCCCAGAGGGTCACTTTCGGATACTTAGACTGTCCCCCTGCCTCCCTGGCATCTTATTTGCATAAAACAAGAGGCGAGTGGCATTCAAGACATTTTGCAGGAGGTGCGTTTGGACGCAGTATCTGTCCTCTTCACCACCGTCAGTAACTGCCTGGATGAGACCTGCCCCCACCAGAGCCCACATGGGCCTGCCCACACCAGGAGCCCTCAGACCCTCGGCCTCAATGGACCCAGGGACTCCATCAGGAAAGGCGGGAGGACGGAGATTTGCCGGGGAGCGCACAGCCCCGGGCCCACCCGCATGGCAGGCCAGCACCCCACCCGGAGAAGGCTCCTCCCAACGCCCTGCCCCCTGCTTCTCAGCCACCACTGGCCTTGCTCAGATGCAGGTTTTCACTGCTTCCTGCCAGTCCAGGGGATGCCTTCCCAGGAGTCAGAAAAACCGCATCTTCACTGCCCTGAGGCTGCCTGACTGGACATCAGTGACACTGCCCAGCCCAGCCTGGTGCCCCCTGTCTGGGAGGGCCCTGGCCTGTCTGGCACCATCCTTACTCTCCCTGCCCCACCCAAAAGCCTCGTCCTTGGAGGGCCTGGCTCCGGGGTGCGTCTTGTCCATCTCTGTGGAGCTGGAATCTCAGAGGGAGCGTGGATGGGAGCATCCTGTGAGGGTCACCGGGACTCCAAGTGGGAACTCAGCCAGTGAGCGGCCGCCCTGGGGGACAAAGTCGGGACAAAGGCCAACGCTGGGAGCCATGACAGGTCCCGGTCGGGAATGCAGCATTTCCCCTGCACATGGTTCCTAGGAAGGGCCACCCTGGACTTGTCCAAGTCCTCAGCCTGGGACACCAGTTGTCATGTGACCCTGCCCCAGCTGGGAGCTGCCCAGAGAGGCCGAGGGAGCCAGAGCTGGCAGACGGGGAGGACTTGGACCACTTCTGGCAACATCTGGAAACAGAACATCTGGGCCACGATGCTCGCCCATAGTTCGCCTCCATGTGAATTAGAAAAGGCACCCACTCACTGAGGAGGAGTGAGCAGGGCCTTCCAGATGCTTCTATCCCAGGAAACAGCAGCAGGCACCCACCACCCCCTCATTCCCCCTGCAGACATGGACGAATGTCAACTGAAACCCCGAATCTGTAAAGGCCGAAGCACCTGCACCAACACCCAGGGTAGCTACACCTGCATGTGCCCGCCCGGCTTTCAGCTCAACCCGGGCAACCTGAATCTCTGCACAGGTAGAGGCCCTGGGAAACGCCGTGAGGCTGCGCTGGAGCTGGGGAGGGGCCGAGGCGGATCCTGCAGCCCCAGGAGGAGGGAGAAGACCCCCAGGTTCCCGAAACACCAGGGGTTTGCTCTGCCCAAGGAGTCACCTCCCAGAAAGTTCCCACCAGAGAGCAGGGAGCCCGCAGGGCCTTCGGGGCCTGGGGGTCCCTTGTGGAGCCCCCGGCCTCTGTGCACACTTCCCGGCCTCACCCCTCCTCATCTGTCACATGGGAGCAGAGGAAGGTGTCACCTCCAGTTCCCAGGAAGGGAACCTGGGCGAGAGCTGGGGAGGGAGTAGGCAAGAGTCCTCGGAAAGAAAGTTCAGGCCCCCATGACGCAGCCTCCCTCCTGGTTTCAGAGCCTATAAACTGAGGACTTGCAGGGAAGCCATTGTAAGGTGCACTGAGGTTGAAGTTGAAGGTCACCAGGTGGTAGGAAGTGCAACAATGGTGGGGTCCTTGGTGCCAGGCAGTGAGAAGGGGTGCAGTGAGTGGAGGGGACCCTGACCCTCTGGCTTTATCCTCAGATGTGAATGAATGCACGTCGGGGCAGAACCCATGCTACAACTCCACCCACTGCCTCAACAACATAGGGGGCTATGAGTGCCGCTGCCGCCCTGGCTGGAAGCCAGTCCCCGGGTCCCCCAATGGCCCCAACAACACCATCTGTGAAGGTGCAGAGCTCAGACACCACATCCTGGAGACACATTCAGCACATCTGATCCCATATTCCGTGGCACCCACACAAACCAAGCAGAAGGAACCCTGGGGTGCCCTGCTGTGCCAGGCGTTAATTTTTTTTAGGCTGGATAGGAAAAGATCTGGGGGGGTGTCTTGAGGAAGGAGCTGGGGTACCAAGGAGCAGGCTCCCTGGAGACCCCAGGCAGCAGCTAATTACCCCGGGGAACAAAGTGATTTCTATATTCACAACCTGCACACCTGTACAGGGCTTCTCACTATCTGGCCTGCCTCTGTTTCCTTGTGCGGGGCTCTGTTCTGACCCTCCCCCGGACGCTCCCCATGTCAGGCTCCTCACACTCCCCATGACCCTCGCATTACTAGGATGTGGGATCGGCGGTGATATCACCTCCCACCATGGGGGGACACTAACACAGGGAAGAGGGGGCAGGGCACAGAGGAGAAAGGCGTCCTGACTCTCAACTTTGTGTCCCCAGATGTGGACGAGTGCAACTCTACGCAGCCTATGTGCCACCACTCCACCGTCTGCATCAACACTATGGGCTCGTACAAGTGCCGCTGCCGCCGGGGCTGGGAGCTCAAACCCGGATTCCACAATAAGCTGCCCAACACCACCTGTGAAGGTACGTGGTCTGACCTGACCCCAGAGCCCGTCCCCGATACACACACTCTCACGCCTAGTGAACTGTTGCTCTATCCCCTGCAGAGATGCCCTTCCCCCCGTGGATCCCACCCCCTGGAATCAAGAGCCAGGTGAGTGGCCCCCGCAGGGACCTGGAGGCAGGAATCCCTCCGCGCAGCCCGCAGGATTCACCCGCTTTCGCCAAGCTCCCCCACCCACACGTGAGGCTCTCTGACCCCCCTCATGTCCCCTCTCCTCAGACTATGTTCCACTTCTTTGAAAGAGTCAAAGCTCTGGGCAGAGCCTTCAAGCCAGCCGTGGCTCAGGAAACCATGCGGGTAAGAGCAAGAGCTCAGGGACCCCTGGACAGCATGGGGGTGGAGACGGCCCAAGCAGGGCTTACCCAGATACAGACAGATATAACCACCCCAAAATGTGTACACACACACACACACACACACACACACACGCAAGCGCACACACACACACACACACACACACACACACACACACACACACGTGCGCGCATGCGCGCACGCAGAAGAAATATAATGCCCCCAAAAATGGAGCAGTTAGGAATTTCACCTCCAAGGTTAGACCACAAACGTTCAAATCCTCCCCGCCCACCTCCCACCCTACCCCAACGCATGGCCACCTTCTGCTGTGTGACCTGAGGCAAGTGACTCCCTCTCTCTGGGCCTCAGTCTCATCTGAAAATGGTGCCTGCTCTATAGAGTCAGTTTGAAGGTTTTACATGAACTAATAGAAGTGGTCAAAGAAAGAGCAGGGCCTGGCGCAGGGTGAGAATTCTATGTAAGTTTTTGCCTATGTGCTAGGTCGAGTGAACCCCTATGTCCGTCTAAATTTTCCAGTAGCTACTTTAAAATAAATAAGTAAAAATACACAAGTGAGATTAATGTGAAGACTGCGTTTAATCCAGTAGATTCAAAATATTACCACTGCAACGTGGAACCGTATTTCGGGTGCTCCTGTGTGAGCACCTGTGGCCCGTGGGCAACTGTTCTGGGCAGTGCAGACCTAGACCAGAGCCTGGAAGGAAGCCCATGCCTGGGACAAGTTAAGCACCACTGTTAGAGTCCACGAGCACAAGCCTTATACTCAATCCCCTCCCTTGTCTTCTGGCCACTGCGCCGTGTCAGTGATTCCCGTCAACCTACTGTCCCCCAGGCCACCCCATGTGGCTCTGTAGTGTGCCCCTTGGAGGAGGGGGCTGGTGAGGTAAGGGTCCTTTGGGCAGCCCCTGCGGGACAGTGACCCACCAGCTGTCACCCATCATTCCCAGGAGCTCGTTAAGTCAGTGGATGAGATGCTGAAGGCCCCCACAGATCTGGAGAACATGTCCCTGGCTGAGAGGCACTTCATGGCCACCCACTTTCTCTTGGGCCTCGAAACAGTCCTGAGGACGCTGGCCAAGGCCATGCCTGGAGCCTCCTTCACCTATCTTTCCCCTTCGGGTACAGGTGAGACCTTGTCCTGCCCCAGCCAGGGACCCCATCCCACACCCAGAGCCCCCAGTCACTGCCCCTCTCTCCTCAGAGCTATCCCTGATGATCCAGGAGCACGGGGATGGAAACATCACCATGGGTCAGAGCCACGCGCGGATGCTACTGAACTGGGATGTGGCGACCGGAGCCAGGGATTCAGGTACCGGCAGGGAATCCGAGGGGATGCCAGCAGGAGGGGGAGGGGGAGCAGGGACGTGGCTAGAGGTGAGGTTCTGAATATCTAACAACTGGAAATTGAGCTATCGCTAGGGCCCCCGGATGGGGCATGGGAGGTAGCCAACCTGTCTATCCCCCAGGCCCCACCGTGATGGGCATCCTCTCCAGCCGGAACATGCAGAAATTGCTGGCCAACGCCTCCATGGAGTTGGAGCCTGAGAAGAAAGTTGAGCTGAGCAAGCTTTACCAAAGTGCTGTCCACGGCGCCCAGCCTAAGCCCCTCTCCGCAGTCAACTTGGTCTTTCTGAGCAACACAAACACAGAGAAACTGGACTCTCCCGTCACCTTTGCCTTCTCCCACGAGGTGAGTCCTCAGGTGGGGAGGAATCAGCCCTACGGCTCACCCCTTAGCCAAGGTCACAGTGGTTCCTCTGCAGCCTTCAATCCCCCACTCCGCTCCTTCCTCAAACAGACCTCAGGGTCTTTGCACTTGCTGTGCCTTCTGTTTGGGACACACTTTCCTCTCATGTGACTTAGTCCTTTACCTGGTTCCAGTCTTTGTTCAAACAGTACCTCCTCTTTTACGCCTTCCCGGTCCTCCTTAGTTAAAATTACAATTTGTAGTTATGCCCCACCCCCTCCATGCTATTTCTTTCTTGTTTCCATAGCACTTACTCCCTTCTAACATGCTATCTAGTTTACTTGTTGGGTTTATGATTTACATCTGTCTCCCTCACTAGCATGCCAACCCCAAAAGGGCAGGGACTTGTCTGCCTGGGGCAGACAAGCAAAGTAGGGGACACAGCAAAGTAGGTTCTCAGTAAATACTCATCAAAGGAAAAGCAGCCCTCCTCGGGCTCAACCCAAGCCCAGGACCCAAGAATGGGCTCCAGGCTAACCTCTCCAACCATTCCCACCTGCCCACAGTTGAAGACACCTGAGCCACGGCAAGAGCTAATCTGTGCATTCTGGAAGAGCGACAGCAATAGCAGCGGGCACTGGGCCACCACAGGCTGCCAGACCCTGGGCACCAGGAACGGCAGCACCACCTGCCGGTGCAACCACCTGAGCAGCTTTGCAATCCTCATGGCCCACTATGACATAGAGGTGAGCGGCCAGGGGCCACCCTCAAAAGCCCACAGGTGGCCAGGCTGGCTTAGGTGAGACAGGCAGCTGGTTCTTGATGATGCGGCCCAACTGGCTCTATGTGGCCACACAGCCCCAGCCCCCCCCCCCCATTCCCCAGTCCCTTCCCTGCCCGCCCCCT
This sequence comes from Procyon lotor, assembly GCA_028646535.1. Lineage (NCBI taxonomy): Eukaryota > Metazoa > Chordata > Mammalia > Carnivora > Procyonidae > Procyon > Procyon lotor. Next base: position 7,065,105 of record CM053603.1, read on the forward strand.
ATCCCTGGGAGACCTCCCCATGGCTCAGCAACTAAACGGTGTGGCCTGCCACTGCAGACCCGGCTCTGGCTGGCACCCCTCTGACTGTCCATTTTGAACCAGTCATTAAATATTGCTAAAAGCTCCTAAGGGAGCACAAGTTTCTGGATGTGGCCTCAAAGACCCATAGGCAAGCTGGTCCACACGTTTAATTGGAATGGGCCAGGCAGAGTAGGGGAGGCTGTGGTCAAGGCCAAAGGTCCAGGAAGGACAAAAAGGTGGGTTTCAGTGAATTGACAATGTAGCAAGTGTAGAAGGGGTAAAAGTTGAGATGAGGGAGAGGAGGATCAGGAAGATGGAACCATCAGCATTAGAAAAGAAGGATGTGGGCTTGAGGCTTCCCTGGGGACCTTCTCAGAAGTCTGAGTGTTTAGTGGGGAGACCCATCAGGAGGAACTGGGGACCCCTGCTGCTTCCATGTTTGTTGGGGGGGAGGGGCGATATTTAGGATGAGACACACACAGCAGGCTTGCTCAGGTGTTGAGGGCAGAGCATGCGGGAGGGAGGTGAGTGGCATGATCGCATGATCGGAGACCTGCAAGGCAGGCCCCAAATGGGTCTCTGATTGAGCTCCGCGCACCCCACCCTGCATCTAGGACCTGAAGCTGGCCCTGATCACCAAGGTGGGGCTGTCGCTGTCGCTAATCTGCCTGCTGCTGTGCATTCTCACCTTCCTGCTGGTGCGGCCCATCCAGGGCTCGCGCACCACCGTGCACCTGCATCTCTGCCTTTGCCTCTTCGTGGGCTCCTCCATCTTCCTGGCGGGCATCGAGAACGAAGGCGGCCAGGTGAGGTCCAGGCCGGTGGAGGGTCCCCCTCTCACCAAAGCGCTGGGTGGGTGAGGCCCGCGAGGGGGAGCCCTGCCTACTCCCAGGGCTCGGTGGAAGGCCACAGGCCGGGGTGGCACGCGGCTCCGCCCGCGTGCGCGGTCTCCGGCTCCCGCCCACCCCAACTCCACTCCCCTCCCCCTGCCCAGGCCGGGCCCCCGCCCACCCGAGGGCGGACTCTGCGGGGGGGCCGCCCCCTCACTGACGTCGCCCCGCCCCCGCCCCGCAGGTGGGGTTGCGCTGCCGCCTGGTGGCGGGACTACTGCATTACTTCTTCCTGGCCGCCTTCTGCTGGATGAGCCTGGAGGGAGTAGAGCTCTACTTCCTGGTGGTGCGCGTGTTCCAGGGCCAGGGCCTGAGCAAGTGGCAGCTCTGCCTGATCGGCTACGGGGTGCCGGTGCTCATCGTGGCCATCTCCGCGGCGGTCAACAGCGGGGGCTATGGCCGCGTCCTCTAGTGAGTGCAGGCTAGCGCTTGGGAGGGAGGGCAGAGACTCCAGTCCCGGCCACAGTGCCCGGCCCTCCAGGGCTCTGACAGGACCCTCCCCTCTCATCCAGTTGCTGGTTGGACCCGGCCGGTGGCTTCCTCTGGAGCTTCCTGGGACCCGTGACCCTCATCATTCTGGTAAGTACCCCCACCTCCACAGCCTGACAGTCGTGGCCCCACCCAGAGCCCTTAGGAGACCAGCTCCCTCCCTGCAGTTCCAAGGACTCCCCCTAATGCAAATTGTGTGCTCCCTTCCCAGTGCAATGCCGTGATCTTCGTGACTACGGTCTGGAAGCTCACGCAGAAGTTTTCTGAGATCAACCCAGACCTGAAGAAACTAAAGAAGGCCAAGTGAGAGAAGGGGCTTTGAGGGGGCTGGCAGGGAGGGGTGGGTGTGTGCGGTGGGGCCTCCCCTGCTGACGCACTGGTCTCCCCGCAGGGTGCTGACCATCACGGCTGTGGCTCAGCTCTTTGTGCTGGGCAGCACCTGGGTCTTCGGCCTCTTTCTCTTCAACCCGCAGAGCTGGCTGCTGTCCTACACCTTCACCATCCTCAACTGCCTACAAGGCCTCTTCCTCTTCGTGCTCCACTGCCTGCTCAACAAGAAGGTGCGCTGTGGCCGCTATGGGTGGGGTGCACGGGACCCCCAGTCCTGAGGCCTGCCCCTTCCCTAACCTGGCACTCTGGGCCCCACAGGTGAGGGAGGAGTACAGAAGGTGGGCCGGGAGGGTCACAGGAAACAGGTACTCGGAGTTCACCACATCCACGACTGGCACCAGCCACCATCAGACCCAGGTAAGAGCTGAGGCTGGGGTTGGGGTGCCGGGCCACAGGGCACCCAACCCAGGCTCCCTTCTCACGGTGCTCCCTTCTCACCAGGCCCACAGGCCCTCCGAGTCCGGTATGTGACAGTGCGGGTCGGGCCAGGCCGGTAGCTCCTGTGGCCTCAGCAGCTTTTGCACGTGCTAAAGACTGTTCCCTCCTCCATCACCACTCTGCTCCCAACGCCCTCTTGCCTTGGCCAAGTGCATCACAGAAAGGGGGGCAGCATCTGTAGTCTGGCACCGACCCCAAGACACCCAACCAGGTGGGATTGGACCTGCCGGGCCTGCTTCTGGCTGCTTCTCTGCTCCAGCCCCGCCAAGGCCCAACGTGAGGGCAGGAGCTGGCCCAAGACTGCAGCCCCTTTCCCTGCTATAGAAGGCCGGGACAGACAGAGGACTCCTGTGCCCGGCCTGGCCTTTCCCCTCATCTGTCTTTGCCACAGAACAAAAGGCCATGGTGTTGGGGCTCAAGCTGTCCCTTAAGCTAAGACTGAGGCCGGGGTGGGAGAAGGGCAGGGCCCCTCCCAGCCCCAGTGCCCGAGGCTCACGGTACAGAGGCCCATCTGCCCCTGGAGGCAGAAGGCTCTCACTGTTGTAAAGGTTGTGGATACTGTATGTTGTTTTTTTTAAATCTGTATAAACCTTTCAATGTTGACACTTAAAAATTAAATATCACACTGATACAGAAGCTGGATGTGGGGGACGGCTGGAGCTCACTGGCCAGGCTTGCTATATCCATGACACCCTGAGAACTGACAGGGCGGGAGCCAGGATTCCATAATAAAACTTTACTCTTACACAAATCTATAGCTTTTAAACAGTAAAAAGGAAGGCCTGCTGGTGCCCAGAAAGAAGCCTGGAAGCAGCACTCGGGATGCAGGGCAGCTCTGGCCGTCAGGCGCGTGGTTACCGGCTCTGCTCAACTGTAAGACACAAGGGGGGAGGGGGACAGTGCGATGAGGAACAGGGGTTCCTGTCTGGCCCGGCCCTTTGGCCCGGCCCCAGACTTACTATATGTGGAGATATCGATTTCTTCAGGAAGTTCTGCCACGTTCACCTCAAACCTGTCCTGAACATCATTGAGGATTTTGGCATCATTCTCATCAGATACAAAAGTGATAGCCAGACCTTTGGTCCCAAAGCGACCTGCACGGGCCACCTGCAGGGTGACAGGAGTGGGGGGGGGGTCAGGCCACAGACACAACCTGGGGATCTGAGGTTAAGCAGGGCCACATCCCCATGCGCACCCCCCCCCGCCCTGGGAGGGGGCCATCAGGGGGGACGGGACACCTCTGTGGAACCACTCACTCGGTGGAGGTAGGTGTCTGAGTCCTCGGGCATGTCGTAGTTGAAGACGATGTTGACTCGCTCAATGTCCATCCCTCGGCCAAACAGATTGGTGGCCACCAGGATCCGCCGCTGGAAGTCTTTGAACTGCTGATAGCGCGACAGACTGGGTGCAAGAGGAACAAGAGGCGGCCATCAGACACGGGGCTCCTGGGTGGCACCCCCCACGAGGTGCCTGCCTGGGGCCTCTGAGGGCGGCACGCACTCACCGCTCCTCCTGGGCCATGCCCCTGTGGATAGCGATGGCCGGGAAGTTCTGCTCCACAAGGAGCTGGGCCAGGGCCATGCAGCGCTGCACTGACTTCACAAAGATCACCACCTGTGAGGGAGGGAGGCAGGCAGGAAGCGGCGGTCAGGGACGAGCCCTCCTGCGCCAGCCTCCCACAGGCCCAGAGCCCCGGGAAGGCCCACCCCGCGTCACCTGGTTGAACTCCAACACATCCAAGAGATCAAAGAGCTTGCGGTTCTTCTCACTGTCCTTGAGCTTCACGTAGTACTGCTGCAGTCCGTGTAGCGTGAGCTTGGTCTCGTCGTCTACAAACACCTCCATGGGCTGTGCAGGAAGGGGCAGGCGGAGCTTTACTTCTGGGCTTCTGGCCTGGCCAGAACCTTCTAGCGAAGGACTCCATGCTGTGAGGCTTCCCGGAGGGCCTGCTGTCCCCCAGTACACGCCTCTCTCCCAACAGCTGACCTAAGCTCCGGTCTGACCGGACACCGGGGGGAAGGCAGGCCCCCGGGCCCCCCGGCATTCTCGTGCAGTGAGGGAAGCGTGGGTGTCCTAGAGCAGCAACAGCTCCGGCCCAGAAGCCAGCATGACGGCCGCGGCCGCTGTCCCGCCCCACTCACGTCCTGCATGAACTTCCGGCAGACGGGCCTGATCTCCTTGCTCAGGGTGGCGCTGAACATCATGCACTGCTTCTCGTGCGGCGTCAGGCGGAAGATCTCCTGCACATCCCGCCTCATGTCTGCGTGGGGAGGGCAACAAGCAGGTGGGCCTGAGTGCCCGGCAGACCGCGACCCCCACCCGAGACCAGCCCCAGCTCCTCCCAACCTGTGCCAGGGAGCCGTTAGCGCCATGACGAGGGCGGTGTGAGCCGAGGAGTGGAGGGAGGGGCGAGTCCCGGGTGCCTGAGGGGCTGGACTCGGGGCGAGCACGGGCGCGGGAGGAGCTGCCATCCACTTACACGCCGCCAGAGCGGAGCAGCCGTGCCAGCGCGCCTCGAGCCACGCTTCAGGGAGGGGAGCCTGAGGCAGAGACAGCCGCTGGGGTGAGAGCTGCAGCCGCCTCCCGGGACACAAGCCCCATCTCCCACCGGCCCTGGCGGGGCTCACCGAGGGCAGGCAGAGGGCGAGGCCGCCGCATTCCAAGGGCTGAGGTACACACAGGCCCGGCCACGGCTCGTTTGGGCCCCGCGGCCCCACTCAGCTCGGGCTCAGAAGCAGCAGGGCACTCTGCCCATGCTAGAACTCTCCCTAGAATCATCTACGGGAGACCCGGATGCCAGCTACCCACCTGTCCCCTCTCGGGGCAACCTCTGACCTATCCTGTCAGCGCCCACCTGGCTCTCCAGTCTGGGGGGCTGGGGGACTGCGCGCGCGGAGCGGGTGTGGCCGGTCGGCCTCTGGCAGCTCCCAGGCCCGGGGCGGCCACTCACCCAGCTGCTCCAGCATCTTGTCACACTCGTCCAGCACGAAGTGCTTCACGTTCCTCAGATTCAGGCTTCTGTTCCGCACCAGTGCCAGGATTCGGCCTGGTGTCCCCACTACGACATGGGGACAGTTCTTCTTCAATACCTCTTCATCCTTCTTGATGGAAAGGCCCCCAAAGAACACGGACACCTACGTGGGAGGAGAGAGCGCCGCTTTTGCCTGTCCGAGCACTGCAGGCTGATGGCCGCCCGGCCTGCAGCCCCACCAACTTCTGCTCCAGCAGCCCCTCAGCCCCCCAGGCCTAGAGCCCAAGGACCAGAAAGGCCCGAGAGCCCGGCCCTGACTCCGGTGGAAAGCAGCCCCACGGCTGGGACCAGCACAGGCCTCTGGGGGCCATGCATAATACAGCAGGCTTTTAAGGAGCAGAAACCACCGCAAACCTCAAAGGCAGCCTCTGCAGCCAAGCCTGGCAAATGGTAAACACCGGCTAGGCCCGCGCCGGGACAGCGAGGCTGCAGAGGGCCATGCAGCACACCCAGCCCAGCCTGAGGGGGCTTACCTTGACACTGGGCATGTACTTGGAGAAGCGTTCGTACTCTTTGCTGATCTGGAAGGCGAGCTCCCGCGTGTGGCACATGACCAGGACTGTCACCTGCGGGGCAGGTGGAAGAGAGACACTCAAGGCAGTGTCCCAAGTCCTGTCCCAGCCAGAGCCCACACCCGTGCTCTCCCACGAGGGCCCAGGCCCACTGGGCCCGTCCCTCCAGGGTGCCCGCCAGACTCACCCCGCCCCCCCCAGCTGCTGGGAGGCCCAGTCCCGATGTTCCACCTTCTCCCCACCCTTCACCTGCCATCCACACTCCCTATGTCCCTTCAGCTAACGAGGCCTGTCCCCCACGGCCACGGTCCATAGTGAGACCTAGCTGGTGACGCAGCCCCTGCTAATGGCTTCCTGAGGGTCTGCTGGCCCATGACCACCGAGGAAGGCTGCTGCTCCCGCCTCGGTAAGGAACCGAGGGCTCGTGCACCCACACGCAGCCCAAGGACGTGTGCCCCGGTGTGACAAAAGCACAGCACAGGAATGCACCTCGATTCTCCTCCAACAAAATTCATGTGTGAGGAAGTACGTGTCAGCAGCAACGGTAGTAACAAATCCTCATTCAGTATAATCTCACCTGAATAAACCATGCACGGTCTAGAAAAGCACACGACAAATTAGCAGCTGTACCTCTAGCAAGTAAGATCGTGGGCACTTTCCAGTTTTCCCTCTCAGCTTATTTTTGGGGGGATTTTGTCACACTCTTAAAAGCCCACAAAGAGCACACAGGAACGGGAACGCTGAACGAGGGGAGCGGTAGCTACCGACGCCTTGGGCAGCCTGGGCCCCGCAGGGAGGGCCCCCACGCACCTGTCCGCTGACTGGCTCAATCTGCTGCAGGGTGGCCAACACGAAGACCGCCGTCTTGCCCATCCCAGACTTGGCCTGGCACAGGACGTCCATGCCCAGGATGGCTTGGGGAATACACTCGTGCTGGACTGAGGGAGAGAGCACGTGTGAGCGACCAGAAACCGGATGCTCGCTGTGTGCAGGCTCCTCGCCAGGTGGCTGAGGAGGCCACAGTGAGGGTGCTCAGAGGAGGCTCTTGGCAGGGAGAACCAGGGAGGCATACCCTCGGACGGATGCTCAAAGCCACAGTCCACTATGGCCCTCAGGAGCTCTGGCTTCAGCAGAAAGTCCCGGAAGCCAGAGCTGTGGATGGAAACATAGGAACCCTTGACATCTTTCTTGGGGGGAGCAGGAGTGCTCTCTGGAGGAGCCTGGGGCTCTTCATCTTCCTCATAATCCAGAAGCTCATTTTCCACATCCTGTTCCGCCATGCTGCTGAGAAGAAAAGAGGGAGGAAGAGCTGAAGGAGGAGAATGAAAAAACCCCACCCATGGAGGGTCATGGAGGGAGAAGGCCACCCAGCAGCTGCGGTCTGTTGACACAGGTCCAAGAGGGGCAAGGCACTGGAGGCATCTTACAAGCTGGCACAGAAAGGACCCAAATGATGAAGCCGGTGGCCATCACCCTCTGACCCCTTTCCCTTATGTCCCCTCCCCGCCCCCGCCCCCTGACTCCTGCAGAAAGTCCCACCAGCTCCACCTGGGCAGCACCTCCCAGCCTCAGCCTTTGTGGTCACACCCTGGCCTCCTGTAAGCCACCTCATCTGTTCCAGGGCCCCTGTTCCCCACGCCCACACAAGCACACACCCTTCCACCTCCAGGGCCTCCCTCTGCTCTGAGTGAAAGCCCCACACTTCCTTAGGGTTCTCACATCCCTCCTCATTGGCCCTTGCACACCTCATTCCACACCACCCCAGGCTTGCCTGGCTGCTCAGACTCATCAAGCCCCTACCCCCCAAGCTTCTGCAGCACCTTGCCCCCACCAGGGAAACTCTAATGAGCCACCTCAGCCCACCTAACCTAAAACAGCTCCCTCTCCACCACCACCCAAGGAGTCCACCAGGCCTGCACGGGGTAGGCCTCCTGAGACCAGGAGAGGTGGCTGCCAGAATGCTGGAGAGCAGAGTCTGCCCTGCCCCAGCTCCTCCCGCTATTTGTGGTCTGCACAGGGGAGTAATTAAGTACTCTCATGAACAGGCCTCCCATTGGGCCCAGGCCAATAAAAATAGAGCCAAGATGGTACACAGAATTAATACAAAGCTTGCTCGCCTCCTGGCTTGATTTTAATCCAATACGTGCACAGTACCTACTGGGTGTAAGCTAAAAGGGACCCAAAGTGAGACTATGATCTTTTGTCCCCCCAACCCCACCCTAGCCTCCAAGTCTAGAGGGAGGAAGCACCAAAACAGTCACTCTTCTTCCTGAGCTGGAAGCGGAGGGTCCTGGGTCCACTTTCTGGCTCTCTCTCTCTCTCTCTCATTCTCTCCATGACTTCATCCAGCCCCGGGGTTTTAACCACCCGTGTGGGAGACCTCCCAAACTTCGGTCTCTATCCAGTGACAGCTCCCCTCTACAGCCTCTGTTACCCAGCTGCCTTGCCTACATCTCCCGTTGGAACCGGAACTCAAAATACCCAGACCAAGACCCTGTTTCTTCCTGCAGACCTGCTTCTCGAAAAAGGCAATTCCATTCTCTCACTGGCTCTTCCTTTCCCACCCCCCACCCCCGTCCAATCAGCCGACAGGCCCCAATTCGGCAATTAGGCCACTTCTTCCCCCTGCTACCTCACTGGTCCCAAGCTACCTTCACCTTTCTTTTCTTTTTATATTTTTGTTTGTCTTTTTATGTATTTATTTAAATAATTTCTACACCCAATGTGTGGCTCAAACTTAGGACCCCAGGATCAAGAGTCACAGTCTCAGTCTCTTCTGACCGAGACAGTCGGGTGTCCCTTCGCCTTTCTCTTTTAACATTACAACAGCTTTACTGATCTATTCACAGGCTCTACCAAAAATGTATGCGGCGGTCACCACGGTTGGAATACAATATACAGTTCAGTTGGTCTTCAGAAGGACCGCACCCTTTACCTACCATCCCCCTTCCAACCCTCCCAGCTACTGCTAATCTTTCTTTTCTGTGAATTTGTCGTTTCAGACATGTCATAAATGGAATCACAGTATGTCACCATTCATCCAGCTTCTTCCACTGTGCATGTTTTGACACTGATCCGCCTTGTGGAATGCGTCAGTTCCTCGTTCCCTGTCATGGCTAAACATTCCCCTGCATGGCTACACCAGTTGACCCACTGTCAGTTGATGGGTATTTGGGCATCATCCTCTCTTGCCTGGATCATGCTAATAGTCTCCTCACTGTTCTCCCTGTTTTCCGTCCCCCTCCATCCTCTCTCCCCACAACAGCCGGAGGGAACCTATTAATGCTACATCAGAGAATGTCACCCCTCTGCTCAAAACCTTCCACAGGCTCCCACTCTGCTCAGACTCAAGAGTCCTCACCATGACCTACCAGACCCTACAAGAACTGACACACTGACACACACACACACACACACACCCCATGCTCAAACCTCATCTCCTCCATCACCCTTACTCACTGGCCTTGCTGCTGTGCCTCAAACCTGCCTCTCAGCACTTTTGGGCTTGCTGTTCCTGCTACCCACAATGGTCATGAATCCCCCTACTTCCTTCAGGCTTCTCTTTCATTTGACTGAGAGAGAAAGATCACAAGTAGGCAGAGAGGCAGGCAGAGAGAGAAGGGAAGCAGGCTCCCTGCTGAGCAGAGAGCCCGATGCGAGGCTCGATCCAGGACCCTGAGATCATGACCTGAGCCGAAGGCAGAGGCTTTAACCCACTGAGCCACCCAGGCGCCCCTCTTTCAGGCCTCTTGCTCCAGAAGGGCATTTCTTGCAAGCCACAACTAAAAAAGCTCCCTTTTTTAGGTCATGCCTGCCAGCCCTTTTGCCCAGAGTCTAAAACAGATAAGCACTCAAGAACAAGGGCTGAATGAACAGAATTAGAATTGAGGCCTCAAGACAGAGTTTAGGAGCTAAAGTAAGCATATACCCTTATCTGATTCTTGAAAAAAAGTAATCTGAACAGGAAGGGGTTATTTCCCAGGGAGCAGAGAAAAGAACAGGAGCTAGGAAACGTCAGTTCCAAAGCACCAGGTCCTTGTGAGGAATGGAGAGCAAGACTGGCTGGTAGAAGTAAAGGCAGAGGACAAAGCTGCGAAAGCTGTTCAAGTCAAGGGCATTCATACTTTATTCGCTAAGCAATAGGGAATTGCTGATTAAACTTCTGAGTGACTCAGTTGTCCCAGAGCAATTTACTCCAGAGTAGAAGATGAGTGGGGAATGAGACCAGAAACAGGGAAAACCAGTCACCGAGAGAGGTTTAACCAGCGTGGGAGTGTTATGAGGAAAGAATAAGCTGGAACATTCAACAGGGCAGGGTCATCTCCTGGATACTCCCTGGCCAGAGAAGAATTAGAATCACCTACTTTGACCGTCAAACCTGCGTGACCAAGAGGAGATGGTGCATTTAAGAGATACAAGTCAAAAATCGTTTTGTTCTAATGCGGAGACAGATTCAGGACAGCCTGAGTTTGAGGCACAAAATTTTCTATTAAGTGGCTAGACAATAGGTACAGCTCCAAACAAATTAGAGGGGGCAAGGACTGTTGGTGTTTGTCCCACTCAGCGGGGGTGGCTGCGACGGCTGAGGCCCCAGGAGCGGATGAACTTGAAAGCTGACCCCGAAAAAGTGACAATTCAGACAAGCCCACGGGTACCCGTTCACTCAAAGTGCCCCCAGGGAAGACTTCCACCTCGGAGTTTGCCTCTGAGACATCTTTTTTGCTCTAAATCTCTGGAACCCCGAATCCCCTAAACACAGAGCAAAAACATAGCAGCGTGGGGTTGGGCAAATCCCTCGGACTTGGAAAAGCCTGTCGCGTCTACAAGCTCGGGTTTCTCCCACCGCAACCCCAGACCCTGGCGTCGCCCCCCCTCGAGTCCTTCTCCAAACGGCCTAGGCAGTCTTCTCGGACAGACAGGCTTTCTCCCCAAATCGGGTTTGACCCGTGGGCCGCCATGACAGCCTGCTCCCGGAAGCGGGCACGCTCCCCGCGCGCCAACAGCCACCGTCCCTCCCGGCGCATGCGCTGTGGCGTCCAACGGCCGCTGCCCCGCGGCGGACACCCCAACCGCCCCGCCCCCCCTTGTCTCGCGCCCCCTCCCCTTCCTCCTCCCCTTAACCTCGGCGTCTCCCCTCGCCAGCTCGCCCGCAGGTCCTTAGTCTCCGCACCGCGGGCCCGCGCTCCGGGCCCATCGCTCACCTGGTTCCCCGTTCGCCTCCGCGTGCTGCGAGAAGTGCCGTCCGACTCTGGTTACCGGTCGCGCGCCCCAACACTAGCGGTAGCGCTTCCTGCCTCCTACGTCGGACTGCGGCTCTGCTCACTGGACTGCTGTCTTTTCATTCAAGGGAGGAGGAAGCGATGATTGGATCCTGAAGGAGGCGTCTGGAGACTATTGGTGAAGAGAGGAAACAGGGCGTGCCTCATGCCTCGGGTTCATTGGTCAATCTGAAAGTAGGCGCCCTGGGCTGAGGCCGACGTGAGCCCGTGCGCTGTCACGTGACTGGTGGTTTGCCTTCGGCGGGCGTTTCCATATTTAGTACTGGCAGCCGAAGCCGGGGATGATTTGCTTTTGGCTTTCTGTTGCGTGGCTTCGACTCCTGGCATGGAATTCAGGGGGGGTTTTTTTTGTTTTTTGTGTGTTTTTTTTGGTGTAAGAATTCAGGGTTTTTGAAGTGGGTGTCGGCCCGCGGCCACTTGGTTGCTCTGTAAAAGTCCTGAAAAGGACTGGGAGGTCGGAATGACTCCAGGGTGAAGATGACGGTTTGCACCCGCCGTGACGGTTCCCATTTGCTGGGAGTCTTGTCCTGGGTCAGACTCTGTGCTGGTGGCCATGCAGGTTCAGGCCACAAAGCCCAAACCAGGATGTTTTAGTCATAAAACTTTTTTTTTTTACTTTTTCCTTGTATTACATTTTCCCCACCTTACCCGCCCCCCTCCCCACCCCCAGCCCCTTACTTTACTGAGGTAAAAGTTTATAGTAAAAAGAAAAGGTCCACTGAGTTTTTAAGATTGACAGCCAAGTGACAGTTTCCCATTGAAGATACAGAACATTTCCATCACCCAGAAAGTTCTGTTGTGCCCCTCTCGGGTGAACCGTACCCCTTCTCCCTGACCCCCTAACTAGGCAAAAACACTATTTGGATTTCTATAATTAAGGATTAGTTGTGATCTTGAATTTCTTAAAAACAGAATCATGCAATAGTTTGTGTTTTGTATCTGGCTTCTTTCGCTCAACAAACTGTTTTTAAGATTTGTCCGCGTGCTGCATGTATCAATAGTTCTTTGTCCTTGCTGAGTAGCAGTCCACAGTGTGGCTGTACCACAATGTAGCCAGTATAGTTTCTCCATCCACCCATTAACGGACCTTTGGTGTTCCTAGTGTTTGACCATTATTAATGAAGCTTGTAGAAGTATTTTCATGAACATAAGTTCACTTCTCTAGGGCAAATGCCAAGGAATGGAACGGTGGGCTGTAGGTCATGTATGTGTTCAATTTTAGTAGATCGTGACAGTTTTCCTAAGTTGTTCTGCTTTACATTCCCACTAGGCACCCGTGAGAGTCCCAGTTACTCCCAATCCTTGCTTATACCTGGTATCATCAGTCTTTCTCAGCTGTGTTTTGATTTGGGGATTTGGGGTGGTGGGAGGGAAATGGAGGGGAGGGAGATAAGCTGGTCAAACATGATAATCCTGCCACAACATTCCAATCTCCCTAAGCCCCTGACACAGTTAAACCTTTCTCCAGTCTTCCAGGGAGATTCTAGCCTTTCACTTTTATTTAGTGTGGGCTATCTTGGGGTCCATGTTCTAGACCACAGATTCAGAGCTGATATCACCAGAGGTACAACTTTGGTCAAAAACCCCAATGAAGGGGCGCCTGGGTGGCTCAGTGGGTTAGCCTCTGCCTTCGGCTCAGGTCACGATCTCAGGGTCCCGGGATCAAGCCTGGCATGGGGCTCTCTGCTCAGCGGGGAGCCTGCTTCCCCCTCCCCCGCCCCCACCCCGCCGCCTGCTTGTGATATCTCTCTCTCTCTCTGTCAAGTTAATAAATAATTTAAAAATCTTAAAAAAAAAAAAAAAAAACAATGAAGAGGAACCAGTCAGTTGAGAGGGAGGCTTTACATAATAAAAGGTAGATATTATAGGCAATAATCATACCATACCACTTACCTAGTGCCTCCTGTGTGCCCAGCGGGGCCAGGATGAGGGTGAGGCCTGCAAAATTTAAGGGGGCACCGGAAGCTGTCATCTACATAAATAACTTCAATGCACTATTTTAAAATTAACTTTTAAAATCTATGATGAACAAAATACCAAAATGTTAAGTAAAAACAGGATCAGTAACAGTGCTGCAGGGAGCAAAGCCAAATCAGTGCCCGAGGCAAAAGGGGAAAGATCAGGATTACCGATCCTGTCTTTATCTGGACTTTCTGCATTGATTTTGATCTAAAAAATTATTGCACTAAGCATTCCGTGTCTTCATTTCTGGCACCCCCTTAAATGCTATACCTGATGCAAACGCCTCACTCTCCTTCTCCTAGTTCCCATACTGGTGTGTTCA